>CM030363.1:41594523-42794523 GCA_017893485.1 Hemerocallis citrina
GTAGAGTTTATGAAAAATAATTTGAGAATTATTTGTATGAAGTGGAGCATGTTTAGAAAATAAAAGTATAATAAATTCTACACTTGCATTTGTATAAAGTTGTATCTTACAAAAGATTTAAAATGGAATATTGGAAAAGAAATACGAATAACAAGGAATTATGTGAAGTGATGTGAATTATTCTCGTTGGAAAATAGTGCGACACATTATGAAATGCAAATATTCATCCTTGATCGTATAACTAGCGATGTGGTTTTAAATGTGAAAATAATATTTCATGAGTTACATGATGAATAGTTGAATTTAATGTATAATTATGGACTATTGAACGATTTGGAAATCATGATTGGAAAAATAGAAATATTTTGAGTATGACAACTCAACATGTGAAATTATGAGTTGGAACGCTCAACTTTAGAAATTGTGAATGGGAATTGAAACAAAAGAGTAGCTAAGTCTTCCCCGGCATTTGGAAAGAAATGAAATGAAAATTGAAATGAAAGACTAAGGTTGGTCATATTTGAATGAATGAATAAGTCCGGTTTAGTGGAGAGGCTAACTCTAGTGCTTTGATTTGGTTCATGATTCTATTTTATTAAAATTAAGGATTAGTTTATAGTGAAGATGTGATGAAAGTAAGAGAAAAACATTGAGTATGAGGGCCATTGGATCAGCGGCGAGAGCGTATCCCAGGATGTCCCATGATGAGTCAGGGTGAGGATACTGCTCCCGAGTACCGTCCCGGTGGCGACGCTCGTGGGATGTTTGAAGACTACGGGTGGTGTCATGTCTATGGTAGGAGCTGAATTACCACAGGATGCCTGCATGATGAGTCATGTGTCAGTGCGATGGGATTCCCTCCAGGGCGCCTAGACATGAGTTCGTAGGTCAGAAAACATGTAGGATACTTACCATAGTTACAGTAGTAGATTAAGTCATGACGAGGGATTGAACCCTACAAAGATGAAGAATGATTAAGGGCTTGTCCTCGGACCTATGTAGTATGGGATGCATAGAATCCGAACAAGTGCGCATTAGTGTCATATAATATAAATAACTGTATTAAGGACTAAGTGCACCATCACAACACGACATCATTAGGGTATTCCCTTTAATTTGATATGTGACAAGTTTGTGTTTTTAAATATGGAAAATGAGTTATACTATTTTCAGCATAGAGAGGATGGCCGTGTATAATGTTCATCGGTTGAATAAACTGACGTACCCACAGTTTTATATGTAGGTTAATATCATGATAAAGGTTAAAGAGGAACAGATGCTTAAAGATTATTCAAAGTTGTTGTACATTTATTTAAATGTTGTAATTTTACTTCCGCTGTGCAATGTAAATTGTAATGTTTTACATGTAACTCTGATGTAAAGTGAAAAGTTCAAATTTCCTTGTAAAATTGTACTAAATGAAGTGGAAAGATCCTGTAGAACTCTCGAATTCAGTTGTATTTGGGATTCGGGGCGTTACAGAGTGGTATCAGAGCCACGCTTCACACTTGTACAAATTTATAAGGAACGACACCCTAGAAGTGGACATTAGAGTCTGTGTTTGAGTCTAGAGATTTAAATGTAAGTGACTTACATTTGTGTTGCTCTATGATTTATGTTTCTTCCTCTCTATTTCTAAGATGGCTGATCATTTCGACCCTGCTGGAGACGATGACTGGCATATCATTGAGGAAGAGTACCATCCTGGACAAGCAGATTCCGAGGAAGAGTACTATTTAGGGCAAGCAGATTCTGACGGAGAAGAATGGCTTGAATCCCGAGAGATCACCCCACCTCCGGATTCATCTGATGACTCTTCTTCTGACGAAGAAGAAGAACCAGTTCCAAATAGTCTGGTGGCATCTCTTCAGAGGCAGGTAGAAACACTGCGAGCGAGAGTTGAATTATTGGAGGCTCAGCTAGCAAAGCGCAAGAATGACTTTTCAGTTCTCAGTCATCGGGTATGGGAACTCGAGAAGAGGAAGAATTTGACCGATGTGCTGAAGGATGAAGTTGATGAACTACGGGGAGAACTTCGAGAAGCGAAGAGGAACCGTAGGAGTTAGACTGTTGTAGCTTCTACTGTTTTCATTCTGATGTCAAGAAATGTTTTTTAATTCGAATGTATAAAATTTGGAATTCAATGAAATGCAAGTTGATTTAAAATTCATGTCTTATACTTCGAATTTAATAGATCTTTTGCATCAGAATATGTCTAGAAGAGGAGCTAGAAACGGGGAAGGTCTGGATCTGGAAACGGAACTTGCGAGGGTCTATCAGACACTCAATGCCGTGGCCATGAACCAAAACCAAGGAAGGGGGCCTGTGAATCCAGTGCCCGAAGTGATTAAACTAGTGGAATCGTTCAAACGAATGAAACCACCTATTTTCGAAGGGAAGTCAGACCCTGATGCGGCTGACAACTGGATTCGTCAAGTGGAGACGATCTTTGAAGTGCTGGAGACCCCTGAAGGCAACAAGGTCAAGTTGGCGACTCTGCAACTTGAGAAGGATGCGGCGGTTTGGTGGTAATCCATGAAGAGGACCATGGGAGGCATAGTTCTTGGCTGGGAGGAATTTCTGGAAGAATTCCGCAGTCACTATTTCCCCTCCGACGTCCAAAAGAAGAAGGCTATGGAATTTCTGTCACTATAACTGATGGAACTGCGATGAGTCCCAGGACCATGGATTGGTGTGCGTATCGATTATAAAAGCTTAACAGATTTAATACGTGATCTAACTCTTTATAGCAGAATCTAGGGTTCACGAATTATACCTGCGATGAGAAGAAGACGATAGTTTCTAGCAACCTCGAGCCGTAAGTGACCCCAAGATCTTCTGCACGTATTCCTTCCTCGGGTTGGACGTCGGGTGGGCGACGGTCTCCCAACCTTTTGATGAACCAAATATTATTCACTTTTAGGAGCAATAATCTTAAGGCAATTAGACATTTAAATGCTCTATATGTGGTATTTACGCTTCTTTTCTCTTTTTCCATAAGAAACAGCCGAAAACAGCAAAACGAAGCAGATTCAGGACTTTGAGGATGATACACAGAAACTACAGAGTATAAGTCGACTGGCTCTTCAAACAGCCGACTGAACAGAGGAGAATGAAATCCCGAAGCTGCTCAGTACAGTCGACTGATCCTCAAAGACAGTCGACTGGGTTGGTTAATTATGAATCTCCAGATGTCTCGACACAGTCGACTTACATCCAACACCAGTCGACTGGTATGCGGCGAATCAGAAGATAAGAACAGATGCATCCTCGTCCAAATCCGAATCAAAAATTAAGTTATCCAAACCCAGGTGTTGACTGCGAATAACAACTTCTCCAACAATCAAAGCAAGAGCACGTGGTGAGCAGATAAGGAAGAAAAGAAGAAAAAGAGAAAGATATAAAAATGCAGATCAAAATATGGAAAGAAATAAACAAAAGAAGAGGACTTCTCTGCAAAAAGTACAAACCCTAATTCTCTTCTCTTGTTCTATAAATACCAACCAAGAAAGAAGCGGCCAGGGAGGATCTATCTCTTGGACTATCTCTGATCGGTCAGGAAGGCCATCGACATCAGCATCAAAGGAGGAGAACAAGTCGACTGTTGATTGGGCTGAAGTGCAACATCATACAAATCAGCGTTCTTCTGTTCTTTCTCTTTAGTTTTTATTTCTATTGTAGTCATGAACTCTATTATATTAATCAATAAAAGTTTCATTATGTGGAACTAACTTTCATAGTTGGGTAGATTGAAACCGTAGTTATGTAATGCTTATATTCTTCTGAATGCTACTCTATTACTTATTGATTAAACCTGAGTGAATTGGAATAGATTTATAATAATCAAACTTGTTCAGAGTCCTAAGGACAGTCGACTGAGGTGACAGCAAGTCGACTGGTCCGAATCTGAGTTTATCAAGTTTGAGTACGATGAATCTGAATCTGTTATCTGAGCATATTGAGACGACCCGTATCTCGTGTTCATATTCTGTAACAAGGGAATCTTTAGGGATTCTTGGTTTAATCAACTTGAAGGATCTAGATCTGATACCAATTTCTAGAACTTCAAGTGTTTGTTCGTTTTCATTGTTCTTATGTTTTCTTTGAGTGCAACTTAGTAGATACCATGCTAAATACTTAAGGAAAGAAACGAATTAGAGTAGATACCATGCCTAATTCTTGGCCTAGGGAAACATTAACTTTAAGGAGTAGATACCATGCCCTTAAAGAGAACAAACATGAGCAGTTGGAGTAGTATACAACTTAGCATTACTAACTATAGGTGGAAATCAAAACCCAACTACTTAATAGATATTTGTGATTCAACACTTCTTGAATTAGTTTTAATCTTTTCAATTCTTTTAGACTTTTAGAACAACTCTTTATGATTCTTATTCTTTTTATTGATTAGTAAGTTAATTTCTACAATCTCTGTGGGATCGACCCTTGCTCGTCACTACGCTTCTATAAACGATTCGTACACTTGCGAGGTTTTTAATTTGTGTCTAGTTTAGATCATCTAGATAGCACAACAAGTTTTTGGCGCCGTTACCGGGGATTGTTTAGTATCTTAACTTGCAAAATCAATACAAATCTTTTTATTTTTATTTTTATTTTATTTTCTTCTTTTCTTATATTCTCTTTTAGATTACTTTCTGCAGATTCAGATCAGTCGACTGTCTCCACGGACCAGTCAACTGTACAGTGAAAAATTCAAAAAGCAACAATGGGGGAAAACGCACCAAATTGAGTACCAATGCAAGAAAAATTCATTCCAAAGAATATTGAGCAACCGTCTTGCATAGCTTTTCAACCCAAAGTCACAGGGAATATGCATCTATCGCCCCAATTACTCAGCATGGTTCCCCACTTCAATGGTAGACTAGACGAAGATCCGCATCTACATCTGAAAGACTTCTATGATCTTTGCAGGACACAAAGCGTCCAAGGGCTTACCCCTGAACAAATCAGGTTAATCTTGTTTCCATTTTCATTAAAATTTAATGCTAAATTATGGTATAATTCTTTGGAACCAGGATCAATTCAGTCATGGGAGCAATTGGCAACAAAATTCTTGAAAGAGTTCTTTTCAGCCCAGAAAACTAGACAACTAAAAAGAGAGATTCTACTCTTCCAACAAAAGAATGGCGATCTGTTCTTCGAGGCATGGAAAGACTTCAAGAGCAAGCTTCTCAAGTGTCCTACACACAACATACCTAAGGATGATTAGGTGCAATCATTTTATGAGGGTTTAAATGACGCTAACAAAGCAATTGTAGATGCAGGTTGCAATGGAATGTTGATGAGGAAGAGTGCTGAGGAGGCCATAGATCTATTTGAAGAACTCAGCGAGAACTCACAACAATTCTCCACAAGGAGGGGTCTTTCGAAAAAGCAGGGAGTATACGAAATTTCTCATAATAATAACATGCGATTAGAAATGGAAACCATGAACAAAAAGATTGATATGCATGTGAATTCAACGCTGGGAGGCATAAAAAGCCAACCAAAAGAAATTTGTGCAATTTGTTTTCATTCTAGTCATACAACTAATTCATGTCCCATGTTTTCTTTCGCAGATCAGGAGCACACAAACTACGTAGAACAGGGAATGTACCCACCCCAGAACAATTTTTTTTCAAACACGTATAACCCAGGGTGGCAAAACCATCAAGACAATCAATTTGCACCAGGGGATACGCAGCAATTCTAGGGTGGGAATGGGTATGATGAGCCAGCACAAGAACAGGAGAAGTTGGATTTCGAATCCACCATTCTTCAACTACTCCAACAGCAACATCAAACAAGCAATCAACAAAGACAAACCATTCAAAAATTGGAATTTCAAATTGGTCAAATTGCTACGGAGTTAAGTGAAAGAAAGGCAGGAGAATTTCCATAAAAAACCATACCTAACCCTAGAGGACAAGAATAGTTCCAATCAAGGACAACACTAGAAGAAGAGATTGAGTTTACAATGTTTGATGGGCCACAATTTCCACACGATAATAATGAATGTTGTAATGTTAATGTGGTTCAGGAAATTTGCGACCAAACATTTCAGGAACATGGTGTTGATCCATTACATGCAACAATTACACACCCTCTAACATTATCTCATGTTGAACAGGAACACTATGACTGGAGGATTGCAGAGACAGTACATCACCTTGAAACTCCAAAGTCATATACAGGTAAGCTTGCACCTGCAGTTGAAAATTTTGTGTCTGATAAAACTTGTATTTCTGCAGACAAGTCGACTGCTGGACGGGATAAGTCGACTGTCCCGACTGCTACCAGGATCCTAGACGTGGAGCTGAAGCCACTACATGAACACCTGCAGTATGAATATTTTGGGGAAAACCAGACATTACCTGTGACAGTTGCTGCAAAGTTCAGGATGCAGGAAGAAGAGAGGCTGCAGGGAGTCTTTCAAAAGCACAATGGTGCATTAAGATGGACCATTGCTGATAAACTAATGTCAAGATGGTACGGTCCATGAATTATTACACAGGTTTTCCCCACATGGAGCGTTGGCAAAAGCTCAACGTTCAAGGTGAATGGGCAGAGGGGGAAACCTTATAATAAGATGAGTTGTGAGCCGCGAGCTATTCAATACATTGCACAACTCATCGAGTCTAGCTGAAGACAGGAAACACAGCGCTTATTGGGAGGCAACCCAATTTTTTAGGGGAGTACTTACACTCTCTTCCTTTATTCATTTCTTTAGTTATTCCTTTATTTCTTTATTTTATTTTTCCTTCAAACTGGGTGGTAACACATGCCTATTTTAAGTTTTTGCGCGAACATTGAGGACAATGTTCCATCTAAGTTTGGGGGTATTAGTTAGTTACATTTGGAGTCTTTTGATTTTTTTTTTAGTCTTTTGATTTTTTTTTTAGGATAAACAATTTCTTATAAAGTAAGAGTAAGGATACTTATTTACTTTAGGATTGTTGAGTTTCATAATGCCTTACAAAACTATATGAGTCATGCGATTATACATAAAAAAAATTGTGATGCTTTTTCTAGTGATTATTCTCTTGGATCTAGTCCTAAACAGAGTTTAAGTAAATAGAGTAAAAAAAAAAATGAAAAGAATATATATATATGAATAAAGTCAATCTACTCCAATGTTTTGAGTGCTTAGTAACTAGGGGTATTCATCACCAATGTTTACCTTTACATCAAACGGCAACTTGAAATATGAGTATGCAAAGCACTTTAAAGGTTTGTGATTTGTTAAGTAACCGGGTGGATTCATCACAAATGTTTTGCATTCGCGTCAAAAGGCAAGTGACAACTTTAGAGAAGAGGCTGATTAAAAAAAAAAAAAAACTCTAATTAACTATAACTATAATTAAGTGCATGACAAGTGTGGTTGAGTTTGGAGCTATGAATAGACAATTGCACTAGAGAAAGTGGGTATGCTTGTTTTTACTTCATTTGCAAATTGTTTATAACCTTGATTGCAAAAATTTTGATGCTTGTACAATGAGACATTTTCTTGGAGTAATGGGTTGAGACTATTATTTTTCCCCTTGTTCATAAATTCACTCTTTGCTTGAGGACAAGCAAAAGCTAAGTTTGGGGGTATTTGATGAACCAAATATTATTCACTTTTAGGAGCAATAATCTTAAGACAATTAGACATTTAAATGCTCTATATGTGGTATTTACGCTTCTTTTCTCTTTTTCCATAGGAAACAGCCTAAAACAGCAAAACGAAGCAGATTCAGGACTTTGAGGATGATACACAGAAACTACAGAGTATAAGTCGACTGGATCTTCAAACAGCCGACTGAACAGAGGAGAATGAAATCCCGAAGCTGCTCAGTACAGTCGACTGGTCCTCAAAGACAGTCGATTAGGCTGGTTAATTATGAATCTCCAGATGTCTCGACACAGTCGACTTACATCCAACACCAGTCAACTGGTATGCGGCGAATCAGAAGATAAGAACAGATGCATCCTCGTCCAAATCCGAATCAAAAATTAAGTTATCCAAACCCAGGTGTTGACTGCGAATAACAACTTCTCCAACAATCAAAGCAAGAGCACGTGGTGAGCAGATAAGGAAGAAACGAAGAAAAAGAGAAAGATATAAAAACGCAGATCAAAATATGAAAAGAAATAAACAAAAGAAGAGGACTTCTCTGCAAAAAGTACAAACCCTAATTCTCTTCTCTTGTTCTATAAATACCAACCAAGAAAGAAGCGGCCAGGGAGGATCTATCTCTTGGACTATCTCTGATCGGTCAGGAAGGCCATCGACATCAGCATCAAAGGAGGAGAACAAGTCGACTGTTGATTGGGCTGAAGTGCAACATCATACAAATCAGCGTTCTTCTGTTCTTTCTCTTTAGTTTTTATTTCTATTGTAGTCATGAACTCTATTATATTAATCAATAAAAGTTTCATTATGTGGAACTAACTTTCATAGTTGGGTAGATTGAAACCGTAGTTATGTAATGCTTATATTCTTCTGAATGCTACTCTATTACTTATTGATTAAACCTGAGTGAATTGGAATAGATTTATAATAATCAAACTTGTTCAGAGTCCTAAGGACAGTCGACTGAGGTGACAGCAAGTCGACTGGTCCGAATATGAGTTTATCAAGTTTGAGTACGATGAATCTGAATCTGTTATCTGAGCATATTGAGACGACCCGTATATCGTGTTCATATTCTGTTACAAGGGAATCTTTAGGGATTCTTGGTTTAATCAACTTGAAGGATCTAGATCTGATACCAATTTCTAGAACTTCAAGTGTTTGTTCGTTTTCATTGTTCTTATGTTTTCTTTGAGTGCAACTTAGTAGATACCATGCTAAATACTTAAGGAAAGAAACGAATTAGAGTAGATACCATGCCTAATTCTTGGCCTAGGGAAACATTAACTTTAAGGAGTAGATACCATGCCCTTAAAGAGAACAAACATGAGCAGTTGGAGTAGTATACAACTTAGCATTACTAACTATAGGTGGAAATCAAAACCCAACTACTTAATAGATATTTGTGATTCAACACTTCTTGAATTAGTTTTAATCTTTTCAATTCTTTTAGACTTTTAGAACAACTCTTTATGATTCTTATTCTTTTTATTGATTAGTAAGTTAATTTCTACAATCTCTGTGGGATCGACCCTTGCTCGTCACTACGCTTCTATAAACGATTCGTACACTTGCGAGGTTTTTAATTTGTGTCTAGTTATTCTATTTATTTAGATAGTCTAGATTGCACAACACCTTTCTTCTCCTTGGCTGACCTCTCTTTCTCTCCTTACGTGAATCACAAATTTAGAGAAAACTTCTTATCTCTGATGATATGTGACGGCCAGAGAATAGAGGATATATATATAAGGCTACGGCAGGGACCATGAGGAGAAATTAGGGTTAGGTCTCCTAACGAATCTGGGTATCCCGTGTTCAGCCCGAACACACAACCCAAGCCCATTAACAATAGCTCGGTCCACTAAAGAGCTATTGTTGCACTACCTTCCTAATCCCAAATTATATTTATGGGCTCCTTTATTATATGCTCGTTCAGCTCCCCATATTAAGATATCGAATGTCCGTCGATCAAATTAAGTTACTGACGACTATATTGATCAACATCTTTTATCCTTAAGTAGTACCACTAAACTTTATTTGTCATGTCGGATGTAATCCACCTGCAAGGTTTACATGACAATCCTTATGAGATCCTTAAGGGGATATCATCAACCCGACGTATCGGGACATGGATTCCTTTTACAATCAACAGCTCATCATACATACAATGCTATTACCCAATTCATAGAGGTTGTTGATCCATAATGAATCTCACTCTTTTATGAGTCAAAGTAATGCACACTGCATATACATGTCTGTTATTATATCTGGATTAAGAGCATAAGCATCCATAATAACAGAGGTGTTTATTCTCTTTTGTAGTCAGTACAAAGAGAACAACCTCAAGTGGTCCTGTTCAATACACACAAAGTGTACTAGTGTAAACCTATAGTCAAGATAGACTAATACCAGATTACACTACAACCTTTCCAATGGATTGTCCAAGTCCGTCTAGGTTGTGAACTATTTATATATTTCATAGGAAACTGATAATATGATCTTCTGTGTGTCACCTCACACCATATTATCAACCTTATAGAATATCAGATACTTGCATTAATATTATAATGAACACAATATGCAAACATATGTCCATATGATTCTCATTCAAAAAAATAAGGAAATAAAGTTAATACAAAAGTGATGCTTTTAGTATATAACCCTAACAATCTCCCACTTATACTCAAAGCATTGCTTTTCAGTATACTGTTACAAATCTCCCACTTATACTTAAAGCCATGCTGCTACGCATCTGACTCCCATTCCCTCAACATGACTATCAAAAGCCTTAGCTGGTAAGCTCTTAGTGAAGGGATCAGCTAGGTTGTCTGCTGATGCTATCTTGATCACAGCAACTTTTCCTTTCTTTACGAAATCTCGTATCAGGTGGTACTTATGCTCAATGTGTTTACCTGTCTTATGGGCTCGTAGTTCCTTCAAATTTGCAACTGCACCACTATTATCACAATAAAGTGTAATATCCTTAGGCAAATTAGGTACCACATCCAAGTCCAATAGGAAGTTTCTGAGCCAAACCGCTTCTTTGGCTGCCTCAGAGGCTGCCACATACTCGGCTTCCATGGTAGAATCAGCAATACATTTTTGCTTGATACGCCTCCATATAGTGGCTCCACCTCCCAAAGTAAATACATAACCTGAGGTTGATTTCCTGGAATCCCTATCTGACTGAAAATCTGAGTCTGTATACCCCAAGGCAACTAAACTATCTGCCTGGTAAACTAGCATGTAATCTTTAGTCCTTTTCAGGTACTTCAAAATATGCTTTACGGCAGTCCAGTGCTCTTGTCCCGGGTTAGACTGATATCTGCTAACCATGCCAACGGCAAAGCAGATATCTGGTCTCGTACATAACATTGCATACATTAAGCTTCCTACTGCTGAAGCATAAGGAACTGCTTTCATGTTCTCTATCTCTTTAGGTGTCCTCGGACACTGCTCCTTTGATAGGGCAATTCCATGCCTAAAAGGTAAGAAACCTTTCTTAGAATTTTGCATGCTAAAACGAGTTAGTATAGTATCGATATAGGAAGTTTGGGACAAGCCCAACATCCTTTTCTTGCGATCTCGTAGAACTTTGATCCCAAGGATGTGACCTACTTCTCCCAAGTCCTTCATATCAAACTGTTTGGATAACCATACCCTTACATTAGATAATACCTTCACATTGTTTCCAATGAGCAAGATGTCATCCACGTAAAGTACTAGGAATACCACTACGTTTCCGTCACACTTTTTGAATACACACGATTCATCTTGACATTGATCAAATCCATAGGATTTTATCACCTGATCAAAACATATGTTCCAAGATCTGGAAGCTTGCTTAAGTCCATAAATGGACTTCTTGAGCTTACAAATAAGATGCTCTTGGCCCTTTTTAATGAACCCGTCTGCTTGCTTCATATAGATGTCTTCCTCAAGACTTCCATTAAGGAAAGCTGTCTTGACATCCATTTGCCAAATCTCATAATCAAGATGAGCTGCAATAGATAAAAGAATCCGGATAGACTTAAGCATGGCTACTGGCGAAAAAGTTTCCTCATAATCGATACCCTCTCTTTGAGTAAAACATTTTGCAACAAGCCGAGCTTTAAAGGTTTCAACCTTACCGTCTGATCCTCTTTTTCTCTTATAGACCCACTTGCATCCAATGACTTTTATACCAATAGGTGGTTCTACAAGCTCCCAGACTTGATTAGAATCCATAGATTCTATTTCAGATATTATTGCTTTTTGCCAAGACTCTGCATCTTTACCTTGGAGTGCTTCATTGTAGGTACAGAGATCATAATCTTGTTCCTCAGGGACAAAGTCTGACGACTCTCCTAAGAACATATATCTATCAGGTTGTATCACAACCCTCCCACTACGACGAGGCACTATTGGTTGTGGTGTAACATTTGTGACACGTTGTGCAGTTACTGGTGGTACATCCTGTTGTACTGTTGGTACTGAAGTATTTGGTGTCTCACCTCTCAGTTCTTCTAGAACAGCTCTACTTATGGGTTTATGGTTCATCACATAGTCTTCCTCTAAGAATCGAGCATTGGTGCTAACAATGACCTTCTGATCCTTAGGACTACAAAATAAACCTCCTTTCGTTCCTCTTGGATAGCCTACAAACAAGCGTACTTCTGTACGAGATTCCAACTTATCGGCTTTCCCATTCAGCACGTGTGCTGGACTACTCCAAATCCGAACATGTTTCAGACTAGGCTTACGCCCAGTCCACAGTTCTGTGGGAGTAATTGGTACTGACTTAGAAGGAACCAAGTTCAAAATATAAGCTGCAGTTTCTAAGGCATATCCCCAAAACGAATCTGGTAAATCTGAATAACTCATCATTGATCTAACCATCTCCATAAGAGTCCTATTCCTTCTTTCTGCTACACCATTCTGTTGGGGTGTTCCAGGTGCTGATAATTGGGATGTAATCCCAGCCTCTGACAAATAGTCCCTAAACTCCCCAAAGAGATACTCGCCACCACGATCTGAACGTAATGACTTGATACATTTTTCATGACGTTTCTCCGTTTCTGCCTTGTACTCTTTGAATTTCTCAAAGCACTCAGACTTACGGCGCATCAAATAAATATATCCATACCTTGAATAATCGTCAGTAAATGTGACAAAATATTCAAAGCCACCTCTAGCCTGGACAGTCATGGGCCCACACAAATAAGAATGAACCAATTCCAACACATCTTTGGCCCTATACCCCTTTGCCTTGAAAGGCCTTTTGGTCATTTTACCTACCAAGCAGGATTCACAGACTGGTAGTGCCTCCACTTCCAATGAACTCAAAGGTCCATCTTTAACCAGTCTTTGAATCCTTCTTAGGTTAACATGCCCCAATCGCAAGTGCCAAAGATATGTTTGGTTCATACAAGAAGGTTCTTTTCTCTTATTTATATTAGAAGACATATTATTCATTTCCATAAGTTGCATCGTGGGCGAAATAGGATTAATGACATATAGATTATCAACCAATGCACCAGAACAGATAAAATGCTTATTTTTTTTAATAACAATATTGTCATTAAAATAAACTGAATATCCATCCTTAACTAGCATGGAAATAGAAATTAAATTCCTTCTAAGTGAAGGTGCATAAAGACAATCTCTCAATGTCAAAGACTTATTTCTACCAAAAGATAAAATAATATCTCCTATTGCAACGGCCGCTACTCTTGTAGCGTCACCCATAAACAAGCATATCTCTCCATCACTGAGCCGTCTGGTTTCCTGGAACCCCTGCAATGTATTGCAGACATGATTAGTGGCTCTTGTATCTACACACCAGGTGCCGGTAGATAACACCGCTAAACATGTTTCAACAACTAGTAAATGAGATATACCTTCTTTGTTCCCTTGTTTGAGAAGTAGACAGTTAGTCTTCCAATGTCCTGACCCTTTGCACTTGAAACACTTGCCTTTCGGCTTTTTCACAGCGCCTTGAGGTCCCATGCCCTTCTTTGCTGAGTTTACTTGTTTCTGAACTTTCTTCTTCTTACCACCTTTCGGCTTAGAAGTAGAGTCCTTTTCAGTCACATAAACATGGGCATTCTGCTTGAAGAGAGCTTCAGCATCCTGTAGTTCTTTTGCAAGTTCTGCCAAACTATACAACCTTTTGTTCATGTTGTAATTAGGGCAAAACGAGTCAAAACTTTTAGGCAGAGTCCCGAGAATGATATCGACCTGGGTTTCCCCATTGATTTCAGCACCAAGGATCTCCATCTCATTTAGATGAGCCATCATCTTGAGAACATGATCCCTTACTGGTGTCCCCTCAGCCATAGATGCTCTCATCAAACTCTTCATAGCAAATTGCCTAGCTGCTCTACTCTGATGTCCGAAGAGTTCCTTAAGGTTGTACATCATATCATAAGCTGTGGGCATGGCCTGATGCTGATGCTGCAGTACATTTGACATAGATGCCAAAATGTAACACCGCGGGGTTCGGGGCAGCACCCCGATTTTTTTTTTATAGGTTTGGCTGCTGATTTCTTCATCGAAAACCATCTGTCGATCTCCGGACTGCCTCAAAACAGCATCTCCTCCGGCGTCAGAAACAGCCACCACCGCCATCACGATCGATCGAAAAAAAAAATTAAAATTTACATCAATCCTATGCCTCCCGAAGGAGTTCACACATAATCTAGATTGAAAAATTAAAATTATAAGCACGATCAACCCTCGTGATATTAATTACATCCACAAAACAACAACAACAGTGATATTAATTACATCCACAAAACAACAACACAAACAAAACATGCATTGGACCATAATAGTTGGATCTAAGATGCCTGCAAAACCGAGTTAGAACAGATCTACATCTACCGACTATCATACAACACAAGTTTTATTGGACAACATGGATGTAACAATCAATACACAGATCCAATACCGGCTCTGATACCAATTGATGGAACTGCGATGAGTCCCAGGACCATGGATTGGTGTGCGTATCGATCATAAAAGCTTAACAGATTTAATACGTGATCTAACCCTTTATAGCGGAATCTAGGGTTCACGAATTATACCTGCGATGAGAAGAAGACGATAGTTTCTAGCAACCTCGAGCCGTGAGCGACCCCAAGATCTTCTGCACGTATTCCTTCCTCGGGTTGGACGTCGGGTGGGCGACGGTCTCCCAACCTTTCTTCTCCTTGGCTGACCTCTCTTTCTCTCCTTACGTGAATCACGAATTTAGAGAAAACTTCTTATCTCTGATGATATGTGACGGCCAGAGAATAGAGGATATATATAAGGCTAAGGCAGGGACCATGAGGAGAAATTAGGGTTAGGTCTCCTAACGAATCTGGGTATCCCGTGTTCAGCCCGAACACACAACCCAGGCCCATTAACAATAGCTCGGTCCACTAAAGAGCTGTTGTTGCACTACCTTCCTAATCCCAAATTATATTTATGGGCTCCTTTATTATATGCTCGTTCAGCTCCCCATATTAAGATATCGAATGTCCGTCGATCAAATTAAGTTACTGACAACTATATTGATCAACATCTTTTATCCTTAAGTAGTACCACTCAACTTTATTTGTCATGTCGGATGTAATCCACCTGCAGGGTTTACATGACAATCCTTATGAGCTCTTTAAGGGGACATCATCAACCCGACGTATCGGGACATGGATTCCTTTTACAATCAACAGCCCATCATACATACAATGCTATTACCCAATTCATAGAGGTTGTTGATCCATAATGAATCTCACTCTTTTATGAGTCAAAGTAATGCACACTGCATATACATGTCTGTTATTATATCTGGATTAAGAGCATAAGCATCCATAATAACATAGGTGTTTGTTCTCTTTTGTAGTCAGTACAAAGAGAACAACCTCAAGTGGTCCTGTTCAATACACACAAAGTGTACTAGTGTAAACCTATAGTCAAGATAGACTAATACCAGATTACACTACAACCTTTCAATGGATTGTCCAAGTCCGTCTAGGTTGTGAACTATTTATATATTCCATAGGGAACTGATAATATGATCTTTTGTGTGTCACCTCACACCATATTATCAACCTTATAGAATATCAGATACTTGCATTAATATTATAATAAACATAATATGCAAACATATGCCCATATGATTCTCATTCAAAAAAATAAGGAAATAAAGTTAATACAAAAGTGATGCTTTCAGTATATAACCCTACAACAACAAGGTGACATGTCAGTTAGAGAGTACGAGACCAAGTTTACTCAGCTCTCTAGGTATGCGCCTGAATTAGTGATGGAGGAAGCAAAGAAGGCTCGTAAGTTCGAGCATGGGTTGAGGCCGAGCTTTAGGATCCCGGATGATACCTCTTGGTGTCAGAAGATTTAACAAGTTGGTCAAGAGAGCAGCAGCGACGGAAGCAGATATGGAGCAGTTTTAGGTTGTTCAGAACCAGAGGAACAACTGGCAGTCTGGAAAGAGGCCCGCACATTCTGGGAATTTCAAGGGACAACCAACTGCACAAAGGTTCAAACCGACATGGGCGAACGCTATTAGTGTGGCTGGAGGACCTCGGAACAATGTGATGAGACCTCCTGCGGTAACTTGCTACAACTGTGGTGAGACGGAACATTACAAATCACAATGTCTCAAATCACAAAGTGGGAATCGCAACGTGCCAATGCAGCAGACTGGGAAGAGATCGTACCAACCAGGGCGAGTATTTGCCTTGATGGAAGCTGATGCTGATGAAGTTGATCATGTCATCACTGGTATGAGGGTTGATGTCTAGAGGTTTATGTCATTTATTTTTCCCGTTTATTAAGTGAACTGTTATGTAATGGGTGTGTATTATGTAACCGGTGAACTTTGTCTTAATGGAATGAAAGCTGTTGTGTTGTTCGATACTGGATCCTCTCATACTTTTGTATCTCCTAAATTTGCTAAAGTGTTGGGAGTTAAACCGAAGATTTTTCTAGGCAAGATCTTAGCAGTAGCTACTCCATCAAGGGAAAACTTTAACCACTGATCGGTACTATGCTGATTGTGAGATCGTGATTGGAGATCGAATCTTTGGCATTGATCTGATCGAGCTGATTATCTTGGGAGTCGATGTTATCATTGACATTGATTGGATGTCGGTGTACAGTGCAAGCATTGAGTGCAAGACCAAGACGGTAATAGTGAAGGCTCCAGGTGGACCTGAAGTCATTTTCCAAGGGAAGAAGAAGTGTTCTAGGCTGGTGGCAGCTATCCACAAGGAAGAGACTCCTGTGGAAGTGCAAGGGATTCCTGTGGTTCAGGACTATCCGACTGTGTTCTTGGATGATTTTCCTGGGTTACCCCCACATCGTGATGTAGAGTTCAGCATCACTGTTCAACCGGGAAGTGCACCCATTTCTAAGGCACCGTATAGGATGGCTCCAGTGGAACAAGATGAGGTGAAACGGCAGATTGAGGAACTGCTGGAGAAATGCTTTATTAAACCTAGTGCATCACCTTGGGGAGCACTAGTGCTTTTGGTAAAGGAGAAGGATGGATCGATGAGGATGTGTATCGATTACCGGGAGCTGAATAAGGTCACTGTTTAGAATAAGTATCCTATTCCCCGAATTGATGATTTGTTTGATCTTCTACAAGGAGCAGTTATTTTCTCCAAAATAGATCTTCGATCAGGATATCACCAAGTTCGAGTGAAAGCTAAAGATGTGCACAAAACTGCATTTAGATTTCGACATGGGCATTACGAATTCTTAGTTATGCCATTTGGAGTGACGAATGCACCCACAATCTTCATGGATTTAATGAACAGAGTTCTGAGGCCGTTCATTGATTCTTTCGTCGTGGTGTTTATCGACGATATCCCCGTGTACTCCAAGTCAGAAGAGGAGCACACCGAGCATCTAGCAGCAGTTTTGAAGAAGCTGGAAGAGCAGGAGTTGTATGCCAAGCTATCCAAGTGTGATTTCTGGAAATCTGAAGTGGCATTCCTAGGTCACATCCTTTCTAAGGAGGGAGTGGCAACTGACCCTCAGAAGATAGAGGCAGTGAGAGATTGGGCTAGGCCTACTACAGTAAAGGAAGTCAGAAGTTTCCTTAGAATGACTGGATACTACAGGAGATTCATTCAAGGTTATGCTCAGTTAGCTGTACCGCTTACTAGTTTGACCAAGAAGAATGTGAACTTCAAGTGGACTGAGCAATGTGAGGCGAGCTTTCAGGAGTTGAAAGATAAGCTGACTACTGCACCTATTTTGGCTTTGCCTAGAGCAGGTGTCGAGTATGATGTTTATAGCGATGCTTCACATCGTGGGCTTGGTTGTGTCCTAATGCAAGAAGGAAGAGTAATCGCTTATGGGTCTAGGCAACTACGACCGCATGAGAAGAATTACCCGACTCATAATCTGGAGTTGGCTGCGATTATCTTTGTCCTGAAGCAATGGAGGCACTACGTGTACGGTGAGAAATTGAACATGTACACGGACCACAAGAGTTTGAAGTACATATATCAGCAGAGGGATCTGAATTTGAGGCAGCGGAGATGGTTGGAAGTGCTTGAGGACATGCGACCTGAGATCAAGTATCATCCTGGGAAAGCTAATGTTGTTGCTGATGCACTTAGTCGCAAGAGCAGTTTATCCAATTTGATTACAACTCAGAAGTATCTGATTGAAGAATTAGATCGAGCAGGTATTGAAGTTGTCTTGCAAGGATTGGGAGCATCTCTAGCTCAGTTGAGGCTTCAGCCTACACTGAATGGGAGGATTATTGCAAGTCAGGAGGTTGATGCTGATATCTTGGAGATGAAGGAGCAGGTTGTTGCTGGCAGGTTGCCCGGATTTCAAATCAGGGATGGAGTGCTGTGGTTCGGAGATAGACTATGTGTTCCAAATCAGGCGGACCTGAAAGAGAGTATTCTTCAGAAGGCGCATGCTACTCTTTTGTCGGTACATCCTGGAAGTACTAAGATGTACAAAGACGTCAAACAGCATTTCTGGTGGTCAGGTTTGAAGCGGGATGTGGCTGAATTTGTGGCGAAGTGTGAGGTTTGTCAGCAAGTCAAAGGCGAAAATCAGTGACCCGGAGGTCTATTACAACCGTTACCTATTCCGGAATGGAAGTGGGATAACATCAGTATGGATTTCATTACGGGATTGCCTAAGAGTTCTAAAGGCAATGATGCAATTTGGGTTATAGTCGATCGACTAACCAAGTCCGCTCACTTTTTGGCGATGAAACTCACTGCTTCGATGGAGAAGTTAGCTGAGTTGTATGTTGGCGAGATTGTCAGGCTTCATGGTGTTCCGTCAACTATTGTGTCTGATCGAGATGCGTGGTTTACTTCGCATTTCTGGAGGAGTCTTCAGACAGCTTTGGGTACCAAGACGGATTTCAGCACTGCTTTTCATCCGCAAACTGATGGGCAGACCGAGAGAGTCAACCGTATTCTTGAGAATATGCTTCGATGTTGTATACTAGACTTTGGAGGCAGTTGGGAAAGGCATTTACCTTTGGTAGAGTTTGCCTACAGCAACAGTTTTCAGACTAGCATCGGGATGGCGCAGTACAAAGCTCTGTATGGCAAGAAGTGCAGAACACCTGTTTGTTGGTTTGAAGTTGGGGAGCGTCAATTGTTTGGACCTGAGCTTATGCAGCAAACTTCTGAGAAGATTGTTCTGATCAGGAAAAGGTTGGTAGAAGCTCAGAGCAGGCAGAAAAGCTATGCAGACAACCGGAGAAGGGACCTTGAGTTTGAGGAAGGTGACTTCGTCTTTCTGAAAGTATCGCCCAGTAAAGGTGTGGTTCGATTTGGCAAAGGCGGGAAGTTAGCCCCAAGGTTTATAGGCCCGTATAAGATAATGAAAAGGATCGGGAAAACTGCTTACCGGCTTGAATTACCGGAAGAGTTGTCTCAGGTGCACAATGTCTTTCATGTGTCTATGCTGAAAGGTTATATTCCAGATTCGAGTCATCATTTGCCTGAAGTGCCGGAAGGTTTGCAGTTGGATCTGAATTACATCGAGTCTCCTGTCAAGATTGTTTATTGTCGAGAGAAAGTCTTGAGGAATAAGACGATACCGATGGTCAAGGTAGTCTGGAGAAACCATTTGGTTGAAGAGGCTACTTGGGAGTCTGAGGAGAGGATGTTGAAGGACTATCCTGAGCTTTTTGCTTGATTTGTATCTTTGTATCTTTTGTTCTTATTGTTAGTGTTTGTTTTCTCGCTCTTGACTGTAGTTCCGGGGACGGAACTATTCTAAGGAGGGAGTGTTGTAATGCCCCGATTTTTCATTTAATGAAAAATTATTTATTTTTGCACGTAGTGTGCACGTGCAATATTTTTGGTAAATATTTTCGTCATGATGAGTATAGATATTTAAAAATGTGCTTTTAATTATTTTTTTTAAAAGCCTTCTTTCAATTAGACAAAAAGCCTTTTCTTTTTAAAAGCCCAAAGTTAATTTAATTTATTATTTTTATAATAATTATTTTGGCCCATAAACTAAAGCCCATGAGTTAATTTATTTTTTTTAATACAACTTGTAATGTAGAATACATTTTAAAGATTATTTTTATATAAAATTTAATGTACAAATTTTTTGGAGGCAATTGCATGCACGTGCAATGCACGTACACGTGCAATGCACGTACACGTGCAATATGCATTTCCCAAGCTAGGCCGGATTGTTTCTTTTGGAGGGAATGGGAAAAATTTGAGTGGGATCATGGTGTGGTGGTTACTTGATTATGGGTGGTTAGTATAACTCCTCCTTAAATCTTAGCCATTTGTTCCTAACTCCTACTTCAATCTTAGCCATCCATTCTCCTTGATTTTTTAGTATAAATACCCCCCCCCCCCCTGGCTAGTTATTCTTGTACTTATTATTTTCTCCAAGCCTATTGTTTAAAATACTATATCTAGTAGTTTATTAAGTGAGTAAAAGATTGAGAGATTGTGTGGGTTGTGCTTGCAACAAGAAGAGAAGGAGAGGCCGGCATTCAAGAATGGGAGCTCTCGGTGTGGTGTGCTTGGAGGCTTGTGTGCGCGTCGACTAGGAGGAGGAGCACTCTTGTCGCAAGGACTTTCGTTTAGGAGGTTGCTAATTGTACTTTTCTTCAATAAGGTGGGTAAATTATTCCTATTTCTAAATAGGAATGCATGCTTGATTTAATTAGAAAAATGATGTATGAAAATGATTAATAAGAATGCACATTTAATTGGAAAAATGATCCCTAATTGACTGATTTGTTGACATGCAAATTGTATGTGTTTCTATTATTAAAATTCAAGTTGTGTGTGATATGAATATGGCTATGAATTGTGTAAAGAAACCTTCGTTAGTAGTATGGAAAATTATGTGCAAAGATTAGTAGTTTGACAATGTCGCTTTATGTGCTAAATTAGAAATTTTGTTATGATGTCGTAACGAATGAATTACGATACAATTGTTATGTTTGTGAAATAAATAAGAGTAGAAAATTGGTGTAGAGATTAGTAAAATTAAAATGTCGAAAAAGAATGCATTAGTAGTAGTATATCAAATTAACCAAATTGTATGGTAGATTTGTGTTAATTATTGGGAAAAATATGTTTAATTATCTAAGAAAATTATTTTCATTATACTGGGGTATAATTCATGAGGTAAATGAGTAATATGGAATTTTTACAGTATATTAGTAAGAGCGATTTGAAGTAAAATTTTGATGAACATCGATACATTTTAAATAACAGAGAGCATTGATTTAAATAAAGTTTAAGTTGTAATGGTGACAACCCGAGCCCATAGCTCGAGTGGTCGGATCGCTCTTAATCGCTACAGTATGTGTAGGGGTTTTCTCCAAGGTTGAGGGATCGAATCCCGTTGACACCATTCTTTTGTTTCGAACATTTTGAAAGAATCAGTTCGGCCGAAGAGCATTTAATGATTTTCTCCCTTCTTCTATACGTGGGCAGCACTCCGCCTAGTGGTTTGTGCCTTTGGCTATTTCTCCTGTGGTCGCTGGTTCGACTCTGGGTCTCGGCTGTGATTTATATTAAGGGAAAAACAATTTTTTTGGGTGTTTTAACGATCAAAAAATATGAGAAAAATATGATTATGGTCTTAAAAATATGTAGAGTTTATGAAAAATAATTTGAGAATTATTTGTATGAAGTGGAGCATGTTTAGAAAATAAAAGTATAATAAATTCTACACTTGCATTTGTATAAAGTTGTATCTTACAAAAGATTTAAAATGGAATATTGGAAAAGAAATACGAATAACAAGGAATTATGTGAGGTGATGTGAATTATTCTCGTTGGAGAATAGTGCGACACATTATGAAATGCAAATATTCATCCTTGATCGTATAACTAGCGATGTGGTTTTAAATGTGAAAATAATATTTCATGAGTTACATGATGAATAGTGGAATTTAATGTATAATTATGGACTATTGAACGATTTCAAAATCATGATTGGAAAAATAGAAATATTTTGAGTATGACAACTCAACATGTGAAATTATGAGTTGGAACGCTCAACTTTAGAAATTGTGAATGGAAATTAAAACAAAAGAGTAGCTAAGTCTCCCTCGGCATTTGGAAAGAAATAAAATGAAAATTGAAATGAAAGACTAAGGTTGGTCATGTTTGAATGAATGAATAAGTCCGGTTTAGTGGAGAGGCTAACTCTAGTGCTTTGATTTGGTTCATGATTCTATTTTATTAAAATTAAGGATTAGTGCATAGTGAAGACGTGATGAAAGTAAGAGAACAACATTGAGTATGAGGGCCATTGGATCAGCGGCGAGAGCGTATCCCAGGATGTCCCATGATGAGTCAGGACGAGGATACTGCTCCAGAGTACCGTCCTGGTGGCGACGCTCGTGGGATGTTTGAAGACTACGGGTGGTGTCATGTCTATGATAGGAGCTGAATTACCACAGGATGTCTATATGATGAGTCATGTTTCAGTGCGATGGGATTCCCTCTAGGGCGCCTAGACATGAGTTCGTAAGTTAGAAAACATCTAGGATACTTACCGTAGTTACAGTAGTAGATTAAGTCATGACGAGGAATTGAACCCTGCAAAGATGAAGAACGAATAAGGGCTTACCCTCGGACCTATGTAGTATGGGATGCATAGAATCCGAACAAGTGCGCATTAGTGTCATGTAATATAAATAACTGCATTAAGGACTAAGTGCACCATCACAACACGACATCATTAGGGTATTCCCTTTAATTTGATATGTGACAAGTTTGTGTTTGTTAAATATGGAAAATGAGTTATTCTATTTCCGGCATAGAGAGGATGACCGTGTATAATGTTCGTCGGTTGAATAAACTGACGTACCCACAGTTTTATATGCAGGTTAATATCATGATAAAGGTTAAAGAGGAACAGATGCTTAAAGATTATTCAAAGTTGTTGTACATTTATTTAAATGTTGTAATTTTACTTCCGTTGTGCAATGTAAATTGTAATGTTTTACATGTAACTTTGATGTAAAGTGAAAAGTTCAAATTTTCTTGTAAAATTGTACTAAATGAAGTGGAAAGATCCTGTAGAACTCTCGAATTCCGTTGTATTTGGGATTCGGGGTGTTACAGACGGTGGACTCCAGGACTATAGACCGAGTTTGACGCTGGACTCCAGGACTGTGGTTGCTTGCTGGGTGAGACGAGCCTCAATTAAATCCGGGACTACGATTGATCTGATGGTGGACTCCAGGATCATGAATAGTCCGGCGGATGGGAGGCAGATCACCAATGTATATGTATATACCGGGGCTAGAGGGGCACTTGTGGGATGTTCGCATGACGAGAATTCTGTATGGTTTGACGGTGGACTCCGGGACTGGAATTCGTACTCGTGGAAGTTCTAAACCTTACTTTCGTTACCGTAGTAGAATTTTCATAGCGAAGGATTGAACCCTATAATGAGGAGTACGATAAGGGCTTGCTCTCGGACCTATATAGTATGAGATGCATAGAATCCGAACAAGTATGCATTAGTGTCATCGTAGTATAATATCTGCATTCGGCATTAAGTCATATCATACACTGACACTACTAGGGTAGTCATTTTTTTTTGTTTGCATTCAAGTTTGTGTTTGCTAAAGTAGAAGAATCGTTGTATTATAGCATTGCGTCAGTTGTTTACAACTGACGTGCCCACAGTTTTCCAGATGTGGGATTGGACTTGGTATGGACTTGAAGTCACGATGATGAGTTGATTACATGATTAAAGAACTTTTCATTTTGTAGATTGTATTGTATTCATTTTAATTCCGTTGTGCTGTTGTAAAGAGCGTGTTTTAAATTCCTTGTAAATTTTTACAAATTTGAAGTAAAAAATCCTCTATTTGCTACGAATTGCATGTGCTTGGAATTCAGGTCATTACAAGCCCTGCTAAAAACATCAGCGAAAAGAACGAAAAGTAAAGAAGAGATCGGGTCTCCTTGACGCAGAGCCCGTTTACATTTAAACTTATGCCCTTCCACACCATTGATAATATCTTATGAAGTACTAGCGAAAAGGCTGGATTTAATCCAAGCAATCCATTTAGGGCCGAAGCCCTGATTAACAAAGATATCGAAAAGAAACCCCCACACAACTTTATCGTAGGATTTTTCAAAATCAATCATCAATAGGATGCCTTCTGATTTGGAACGATGGCATCCGAAAATGATTTATTCAACAGAGGCCACATTATCTAAAATAAAATGATCCCTCATAAACCCCGATTGACCTAGGTCAATCAAGGGGGAGATAACAGAACTAAGTCTATTAGCGAGGACTTTCATAATGATTTTAAAAGTAACATTAAGTAGACTAATCAGTCTAAAAGCCGAAACCGTATTAGCACCAATGATCTTAGGAAAAGAATGATATGAGCATAATTAATAAGGTCAAAAGAGAATGAACCATTAAATAAATCAGAGAACATGTGAATAATATCATCTTTGAGAAGGTCCCAATAAATTTGGAAAAAGAAACTTGAAAATCCATCTGAACCTGGAGCGAAATCACTATTCGTAGAAAAGACCGCCAACTTAATCTCATATGAAGAGAACGGAGTCTCTAACACAGTAAGATCGAAATTGTCTGATCCAGAAAGGGCTTCCCAGTCATGTCGAAAGGGCCTAGAAGTCGCGGAACCCATAAGGTTTTTATAGAAATTAAGAAAGGTCGAGTGAAATTGATCGATAGAACGCGGTTCCACATAGAAGAGATGCGACCAATTCTTTGCCTATGGGAAACATATTGATGAAAGAAAGAGGTGTTGCAGTCTTCCTCTTTAAGCCACTTAATCCTAGCTCTATGAGCCCATTTGATGTGGTCTTGATGTAATAAGGAGGCATAACCTAGACTTGCAATCGACCCTTTTACTCTGGTTAGCCACAGAAATAGGCCCTTGTTCTTTGAGCCGATCAATATGATGAATGGTGTTAAGAAATGAATGTTTTAGACGGTTAGCGTGGCCAAATCTTGCTATACTCCAGATCTTATAGCCATGTTTAATGGCATGGAGCTTAAGCAGTAATTTGGGCTAACCCGAATGAACCCATCAGAGAGGAAAGACACTGAGAAACCATATTAACAAAAAAATGGTCCTTTAACCAAACTTTCTCAAAACTGAATTTGAACAGTCTGGAGAAATTAAAACTAAAGTGCACGGTCAAGGGTGTGCGGTTAGAAAAGAGGTTAGGCATCGCTTAATGATGGAGTTATGAAAAGTGGATATCCAATCTTGAGAAACAAGAAAACGATCAAGTCTGAACAAAGAAGGAGATAAATGCTGATTAGACTAAGTGAAATGCCTCCCGTTAATAGGAAGGTCAGTAAGGTCTAATGATCAGATACAATCGTTAAAAAGAAATGAGGTCTTGAGTTCTAGACGAATTACCCGAGTGTTCATGAGCAAATCTAGTGACATTAAAGTCACCGCAGAAGAACCAGAAACCATTAATACGGCCACTGAAATAGTTAAATTCGTCCCAGAAGACATCTCTAAGATCAGCCGTGGAATGACCGTGGACAGAGACCACGGTGAGAAGCTTATTCAGATCAATCCAATGAAGGACCACAATAAGGAAGAATTTCAATTTAAGAACCAACACTAGAGTAAAGAGAGGGGACTTGAACCCGAGAAGAATACCTCTGCGCGAATTAATCGCATTAAGTCTAATCCATTGGGTCATAAGTTTACCACCAAAGGCTCTCTTAACCTCATCTGGGAGACGGACAAACTTAGATTCTTGAATAGAAAGAATATCACACTTGGACAAAGAGATCAAGTTGTAGATAGCTTCTCACTTAGGAGAGCTACCAAGACCATGAATATTCCAAAAGCATCTAATCATTAAAACGATTAAACTCTAAAACTCTTGAAGATTCAAGAGAACGAATAGAATTAAACGGAGAGGGAGAAGAGGGGTCTAAAAGGATGCCCATGTCAGAAGCAAGTTTGCACTTTTCCTCATTAGAAAGAGTATTGAAATGAACTTGGTATACATAACCTAAAGGAGAATCTAACGGAAGATCCTTGGGGAACGGAGGAAGTTCCATATTTCTTATCTGAGCCACTAAAGAGGCTTTAACGCTCACAGATAGAATATAACTAAAATCTTATTATTCTTAATTAAGGGCAACACTGTGTACATGAATGCAATAATTCATGCTAGCCCTTGCTTGATTTTTCTCATCTTAGTTTTTCAATTGCCAGTAAGTTGTAGCAAATAACATAATTAGCCATATGAGAAGTTATTGTTGATTTTTAATTAGTTGCAGAGGGGGCTTATGAATTATGATGTGGTTTGGTGTACCCATTGTGCATTTTTTTTTAAAATTTGGATCCAATGTGTATGTACTCTTTGGTGAATTTTTTGAATCTGTGAGAAATTTGAGAGCTTTGCATTTAAACTACTTGTTTTTAAGATAGTTCTACCATTTTATATTACTAGTAATTTGTACGTGTGATGCACGTTTAATAAATATTTTTAAAACAAGTAAAGACTATGATATAGTCTGGCTTCCGAATCCAAAACTTCTCTTTACCCATCCCAAACTCTTATTAGCTATGCACGGGTGATGCATGTAAGTCACTTTGTCTACATCTACAAATTCAATTTGTTTGTCTACAATACAACCCCAATTCTCCTATTAAAATATTAGATTTTATATTCATATATTATTTTGTTTTTATTTTTATCTTTTTTACCACAGAAAGGTAAGTAAAGCCCTACCTTAAAGATCCATTTTATTTGTATTCCTATTTTAACTTATAAAAAAAGTTCTTTGGTAAAACTGCATGCAAACCTGTAAAGATCTGCAGGTGACTAGTAGTCTAGCGGTAAATTTTTTTGCTAGTGAATAAGTAGACTAGTTGTCTTTCTGCAGGTGACTAGTAGTCTTTCTTAGGGATGGCAAGTGGGCCGGTTCAACCGCCGACCCGCCCGCGACCCACCCGGTTAACTGGGCCCGTGTAAGTGTGGTGTGGGTTCAGGTCGAACCCGTGAACCTTAACGGGTCGATCCGGATCGCCAAAATAGCGAATCGAAATCGTCTAACCCGGCCCGCGAACCCGGTAAAAATGCCCCAACCCGTCCGCCAACCCGCGGGTTACGAACCGTTTGACCCGTTCGGGTCAAACATTCGACCCGCCACGGGCCGACCGTTGACCCGCGGGTCAGCGTGCCGTTGGGCACTGTTCACCAGAGAGCTCAAACTGCTCTAAGAGCCGTTTTGCTTGTTTTTTTTTTTTGGTTTTTTTTGGTTTTTTTTTGTTTTTAGCCTATAAATACCCCTCAAAATTCCATAAAAAAAAATCGCACCTCACTCTCTTACTCTCTCTACTATTATTACTCATTTCTAAGCAATTTGTGAACAATTGAAGTATTGAATAAACAAGTGTTCAAGGCATATACACGATGAAATTCTGATCGTATCGAAATCAAAATTCAACAACGTCTTCAACTCTTCAACTGTCGTCCAACTCCAAGTGATCAAGTCTTCAACTCTCATACAAGCTCTCCCCAACTCTTCAATTCCGGATTTGAGGAATTCTACTTCTACTTCTATTTTTATTTTCACGGATTTTTTTATATACACGTATCCACGGTGAACGGTATCAAAATTTCATACATCTCTTCTTATTTTATTTTTGTTGTAGTTATAATTATTGTTGGTTTTTTGATCTTCTCTATCTCAACCCTCTTGTTTTCTAGATTTTTTTATAACTCATCGCTCCTACATTGTGTAGTTGTTTTTTACATACATTACTATATTATGTCTAGATCATGCGGTAGCAGTCGTAGCCAAAGTGGGCAAGATTC
Organism: Hemerocallis citrina; assembly: GCA_017893485.1. Lineage (NCBI taxonomy): Eukaryota > Viridiplantae > Streptophyta > Magnoliopsida > Asparagales > Asphodelaceae > Hemerocallis > Hemerocallis citrina. The sequence goes on from CM030363.1 coordinate 41,622,454, forward strand.
CACCGGCACTTCCCGTAGGCCACTAATTGTCCCAATTAGTGAGCCCGCCGAAGAGTACCATGATCCTCCTACCCAACAATGGGGTACACACGACGAGGTTGTAGGTGACATACAATTAGAAGAAGAACAACCAGAGGCCACCTACTCATGAGCCAGCTAGGAGCCATCGCCTTCACACTCCCAGTCCTCATCCATCTCCAAGCTACCATCGCCGCAGCCCCGTCCACCCTCGTACGAAGATGAGTCCCGGGGCTCGGCAAGATATGATCAAAGAGAAGACTCAGTCTACCGCCGTCTCCACGAGATGGAGAGGTGCCTCGACCGAATTGATAGGGAAGAAGAGCAACGGGCGATAAACCTCCGCCCGAGCAGGACTCCATTCTCCCGCACCATCATGGAGGCCCCCATCCCAGAAAACTTCAAGCCGCCTCACTTCAAGTTGTATACCGGGGAGTCAGACCCTGCAGATCACATAGAGAGTTTCAAAGTTGTCATGATGATCCACCATGCTTCAGATGCCCTCCTCTGCAAGATCTTCCCTACCACGCTGAAGGGGCCTGCGAGAGAATGGTACTCTCGACTCGCCCCGGCCTCCATCTTCTCATTCGATCAGTTCGAAGGGCACTTCCTTACTCATTTCGTGAGTATCCGTCGGGCCGAGAAAATAAGTGTATCTCTGATGACCCTCAACCAAAGAAAGGGTGAACGCCTAAGGGATTACGCTCGACGCTTCACCTCCGAAGCCCGGTCCATTTCCTCCCTCAACCAATCAGTAGCCTTTGCCGCATTCCAGCGCAACGTCACTAATGCCAACCTTAGGGTGTCCCTTGCCAAGAAGCCTCCTAGAGACTTCTCAGAACTCCTACTTAGGGTCGAGAAGTACATACGAGTGGAAGAGGCTCTTAACCCCTTACTCTTGAGGAATCATCTTCCGGGAACAAACAGAAGAATACGAGCGAAGAGGGGTCCCAAAAATCCCAGAGGGACGGCAATGGCCAGCGCTGCCCGACTCCTCGTTTTGAGAAATTCACCCCCCCTCGTTGCTAATATATCAGAAGTTCTTATGGAGGTGGACAAGGAAGGGCTACTCCGCGCTCTCCCTAGAATGAATACCCCTGGCAAGAAAAGGAACAAGGATAAGTGGTTCCGCGTTCACAGGGACAACGGCCACGACATGGATGATTGTCGGGCTCTCAAGGAGGAGATCGAAGAACTCATACAGCGGGGACACCTAACCAAGTTCGTCCAAAAAGATGGGTCCGAGCTTCCCCCCTGAGGAGACTACAAACGAACAGAGAGGCCCGCCGAGCTTCAAGAATCAGAACCTGGGGCCGTCTTCCACATCATCCACGGAGGTCCAATGGAAGGAGGACCCAGCTCCTCCCAAGAGGTCTTCACCTTATCGTAGAAGTAGGATCTTGATTTTCAATAAGGCCGATGCTTGTAACCCGGCCAATAGCATGTAATAATGGCTCGCCCTATTGAAGCGACCACATAGTTTATCTCAATAAAACTTTACATTTTTTCATTGAAAATTATTGCTCTTGCTTCATCTCTATCTCTCCGAGTCACATCTACGACTCGTTAAATGGTGAGTTCAGAGTCCAGCTTCTCCTACATGGCTGCTCCCACAACTTACTAAGCTCAAAAAACGAGTTTGGAGTTCCACACTTGGTTCGACGTTGTTTTAGCCGCTTGCAAAAAAGCAAGGGAGGGGCAGCTCATCATTCGGAATTGCTCCTACAACTCGTTAACCTCCTCTAACAACAAGTTCGGAGTCCAAAACTCAGCTCGATTCCTCTTCAACTACTTGCTTATAAGCGAGTAGGAAGTGGTCCGCCATTTGGAACTGCTCCCACAACTGTTGAATCTCTTTAAACGACGAGTTCGGAGTCCAACACTTGGCTCGATTCCGCTTCGACTACTTTCTCATAAGCGAGTAAGAAGTGGTTTGCCATTCGGAACTGCTCCCACAACCGTTGATTCTCTCACTTAAACAACAAGTTCAGAGCTCAACTCTCCCCTAGAGTTGCTCCTCAAACTTGTCTCCCATCTCTCCTAGAGCCAAGCCCGTTGTCCTGCTCGCCTCCAAAGCGGACCTCTTCCCGACGAGTTCGGAGCATAACTCTCTCCTAGAATTGCTCCTCAAACTTGTCTCCCATATGGCTCTCTCCTAGAGCCAAACTCTTCGCTCCACTCGCCTCCAAAGCGGACCTCTTCTCCACTAGTTCGGAGCACAACTCTTTCCTAGAGTTGCTCCTCAAACTTGTCTCCCAAATGGCTCTCTCCTAGAGCCAAGCCCTTCGTCCCACTCGCCTCCCGAGCGGGCCTCTTCTAAGCGAGTTCGGAGCTCAAAACTCTCCCCTAGAGTTGCTCCTCAAACTCGTCTCCCAAATGGCTCTCTCCTAGAGCCAAACTCTTCGCTCCGCTCGACTCCAAAGCGGACCTCTTCTCAACGAGTTCAGAGCACAACTCTCTCCTAGAATTGCTCCTCAAACTCGTCTCCCAAATGGCTCTCTCCTAGAGCCAAGCTCTTTACTCCGCTCGCCTCCAACGCAGACCTCTTCTCAATGGGTTCGAAGCACAACTCTCTTCTAGAGTTGCTCCTCAATCTCGTCTCCCAAATGGCTCTCTCCTAGAGCGAAGCTCTTCGTTCCGCTCGCCTCCAAAGCGGACCTCTTCTAAACGAGTTCGGAGCACAACTCTCTCCTAGAGTTGCTCCTCAAACTCATCTCCCAAATGGTTCTCTCCTAGAGCCAAGCTCTTCGCTCCGCTCGCCTCCAAGGCGGACCTCTTCTCAACGAGTTCGGAGCACAACTCTCTCCTAGAGTTGCTCCTCAAACTCGTCTCCCAAATGACTCTCTCCTAGAGCCAAGCTCTTCGCTCTGCTCGCCTCCAAAGCGGACCTCTTCTCAATGAGTTCGGAGCACAACTCTCTCCTAGAGTTGCTCCTCAAACTTGTCTCCCAAATGGTTCTCTCCTAGAGCCAAGCCCTTCGTCCCACTCGCCTCCCGAGTGGGCCTCTTCTAAGCGAGTTCGGAGCACAATTCTCTCATAGAGTTGCTCCTCAAACTCGTCTTCCAAGACAACTCTCTTCTAGAGCCAAGCTCTTCGCTCCGCTCGCCTCCAAAGCGAACATCTTCTCAATGAGTTCGGAGCACAACTCTCTCCTAGAGTTGCTCGTCAAACTTGTCTCTCAAATGGCTCTCTCCTAGAGCCAAACCCTTTGTCCCACTCGCCTCCCAAGTGGGCCACTTCTAAGCGAGTTCGAAGCTCAAAACTCTCCCGCAGAGTTGCTCCTTGCACTCACCTCCAAGAATGGATCTTCCCATGGCTCTTACGAGGATCTTCCTAACCCATCTTATTCTCCCCTACGAGTGGAGCTCCTCTTCGAAGCTTCTGAAGACCAAAACACTCCTCAACTTCATCAAGCAAAGATGTTGAGGGACTATTTTGACCATAAAGAAGGGTGATTCTTCAACCCATTTCTGAAGAGAACTTGTAGACCTCCGAGTTAGCTTCGAAACGAGGGGTCGCACGCCCCGATCGGACCTCCGTAGCACCGGGAAAGTGGATCTCAACACAGCTACGCCGAGCTATCGATGTGCCCATTCGGGGAAAGATGCCCTCGAGCCACAGCTTCGAGCTACCGAGCTACAATGTCGAGCTACCGAGGCACTAACCTCTGTATTGGGGAAAAAACACCTCCGAGCTCCTTGGACCGTCAGATCGTCCAGATTTTCGCGCCAATGGCTGATGGATGACTCAAATTTCGCCACGTCTCCACAAAACGACAAAAGCACGTTTTCTCGTGATCCACGCCTTCCTACATCATGATATGCGCCATGATCGTGATCAACCGTCCAGATGGAACCAGCAGCTCGGATCTGAAATCCGAGCTACCGAGCTACTAAACTACAAAATGGCAAAAAGTGTACCTCAAAATTCGTGCTCAGATTCGCCGAACAACAGAACATAAAGAGAAGATAGAGAAGAGTTAATGGGTCGGGTCCAAACCCGTTTGGACCCACCCAAAAACCCGAACCACCTGTCTCCTCCCCTTCCTCTTCTTCAACAGTTTTGGCGCCAAAACCAACAAAAAAAAAAGAAAGAAAAAAACCCAACGCAGGCTCCGCTCCATCTTCCCTCACTCCGTCTTTGAGCTCTCGACCTCACCGCCAGTCTGCCGAGCTCGCCTACCTCGTCAGGCCATCGCCATTCCTCGCCACCTTCATCGAAGAGCTCCACCAAAAGCTCACCTCCACTGTCGCCGAACTTCATCTCCGAGCTCCAAATGCCGACTACGGTGCCGAGCTCCGCTGCCAAAGCTCCAAACTCCTCTCAACCTCCGAGCTTCGCCTCTACCGTCGCCAAGCTCTACCATCATGGCCTAGCTCCTTGCCGAACGCCATCGAGCTCCCGTGCCGAGCTCGAAGCTTCGTCGAGCTTCGAATCCACATCGCCGCAACTCCCCACTTCGCGAGCTCCCCTCGCCGAACCCATCACACCGAGATTCTCTGCATGGCTTCGTCGAGCTCCGAGCTCCGCCATGGCCGAACCCAATGTCATCGCCAGCTCCAATGAAGAGCTCAAGCATCTCGAGCTCCTCCTTCGTCGATCCCCGAGCTCGGCACCACCCTGTCAACATCGAGCTTCGGAGCTTCGTTGCCAAGCTTCGCCTACACTTCGAAGAGCGCTCGTCAATGAGCATCTCCGGTCCTCTCCTCTCCGAGCCGCCACTGAACTCAGGTGGCAACCGAGCTCCCCTCGCCGACCTTCAGTGTCAAGCTTCGGAGCCGAGCTCCGTCTCCATTACTATCAGCGAGCTCTCCATCACCATCTGCTCGCCCTCGAAGAATCCCCTTACTGAGTTCCTTCCATCTCCAGCTCTCTATCGAGCTCTTCTCATCTTCGAGCTCTCCCTCCACCGAGCTCCAGTGATGCCCTCAGAGACGGAGTGGGAGTCGGAGTTGGAGACATGTCTTAGTCGAAGGCGTAAGCGAAGACGAAGTCGATGGAGACGAACTTGGTGTGAGAAGAAGTCGAGGAGAAGAAGGAAAGGAGCGAAGGCGGGAAAAAGAAAAAGAAAAAGAAAAAGAAAAAAAATGCCACGTGGCATCACCTCCAACGTTTGGCCAGATCCGAGGACGGGTGCCGAGCTACCGGGGCACCGACCTCCACATGTGGAGAAAAATGCTGTCGAGCCACACGATCCGTCAAATCGTCTCAAAATTCACGCCACAACACGATCGACGTCCAGAAATGCGCCGCGTGTTCAGAAAATGATCCGCTTTGCGATGCGCGCCATCTGATCATGATCGACGTCCAGAAATGCACCACGTATCCAGGTAATATTTAATTAATTAATTTATTTATTTATTGAATTAGTTATTTCAAAAAAATTTGAAGAATTAATTAAAAATCGAAAAAATTAATTTAAAAATTCTAAAAATAATTATTAATTCGGAAAATTATTTTAAAATTCTGAAAATAATAATTATTAAATTAGAATAAATAATTAAAATTTTCGATAATTAATTATTTAATCTGGAAAATGAATTAAAAAATTCAAGAAAATGAGGGAAAATTCAGAAAAATCTGGAAAAATCACAAAAAATCTAGAAAATTCTGAGGATATTTTTGGGCATTTTACAAGCTCAAAATAACACCATTACACCTCGATCAAGATCCAAACTCTCTTAAGAACTCCGATAAAATCTCGTACGCCATTAGACCAACAAAACTACTCCTTGAAGACTGTAGAACTCAGTCTCCAGGAGTGGGGGCTCGTGATATGGCTAAAAATGGGATTAAATCGAGACCATTCAAATCGAACACGAATCTTAAAGCTTAGGGGTAAAACTGTAATTTCACCTACGAACGGGTTTGAAATGGGAACTGGATCTTTCTTCAAAAGCACAATAACCTATAAACGGATATGTCTTACTGGGTACGGGTCTAACCTATTACAAACCAGTTCAGAAGGATAAAGAAGAATTCAGATTCATAATTATCCCTAAGAAGTGATCTTAACCGCTTCTATCCATTCACATCAGGAATTAGACATATGTCCTTATCTCGAAACGGATCCCTAAGGCAACTATAAAAACCCATCTCCCCCCACCAGTGGCGGAGCCAGGATTTTCATCCAGCGGGAGCGAAAGAATAAAAACCACAAATTTATAAAAGACTTTAAACATCCACATCACAGTCATATTACAAAAGCAATTAAACAAACATAGTTATATTACAAAACTCCCCTACGCGACTTCATATTTTGAAACCTTTTCATGATATCATCATTTTTGATTGACTTCAACGTCCTTTTCTCGACATATGCAATCAAAAAATCATTAAACCATTCATCTCCCATCTGGTTGCGAAGCGAAGTTTTTATAAGCTTCATAGCTGAAAATGCTCTTTCACAGGTTGCCGTTGCCACCGGTAGGAGTAATGCCAACTTCATAAGTAAATACATCAATGGATAAACAATATGTCTTCTAGTTTGAACCATTTTTTGAGTCAAATCATTAATTCCAATCAGATTAGAAAACTCATCAGCACGTATGACATCTTCAAGGTATGTATCAAGTTGGAAACTCAAAGCCATCAAATCAGTGGGAGAAAAATCAACTAGGTAAAACTTTGCAAATTGTAGCAGCTTTACCTTATCAAAAGCAGAGAATGAATCTCTTGGATCAAGACAAGCAATGCACAACACCAACTGGGTATTTATTTCATCAAAGCGATGGTTCAACTCTTGAAGTTGTAAGTCGATCACTGCATAAAATATCTCTACACGGTAATGATGAAGGTTTGTCAGTTCCTCGGCTCGACGACGAGATCTCCCAGGTGCTACAAAAGTTTCATCCATATTTGGAAATGAAATTTCATTTTTCTTGCAAAACTCACAAACTTCTTCTAAGAAAGACTCCCATTCGTTCTCTCGCAATTTCTGTAATTGTCTTTTGGTTACACCAACAAGATTGATTGCATTTAGAATGTCTTGGTCCCTTCTCTGTAATGCTTGAGATAACTCGTTACTGATTCCCAACACGGTTCTCATCAAATGCAAATTAAATACAAATTCAAAATCAAATAACTTCAATAGCATATTTGCATCTCCATGTAGGTCATCCCCATCAATAACTTCAAGTACCTCAATTATTGAGGGAAACAAGTGAATTACACTCAAAAGAGTATTAAAGTGCGATCCCCAACGTGTGTCTCCCGAGTGCTTTAGTGTAGCTTCTTGATTCAATCCTCGCCCTGTTTCAATTTCACCACTACTTATTCCCGCAATCAATCTCTCAAATTGTTTATCCTGAAGAACATCATGTCGTTTTGCTGAACCTCCAACAATATTGCACAATTTGGTAATTAAGTTGAAGAATGTGGCAATAGTCCTATGCTTATGAACAATACCAACAAGTGCTAACTGTAATTGATGAGCAAAACAATGAACATAAAAGGCAGACTGGTTTTCTCTCATAATCAATGTTTTGAGACCATTATATTTACCCTTCATGTTGCTAGCTCCATCATAACCTTGTCCATGCAATCGTGATATACTCAACCCATGATTAGCAAAAAGAATATCAATTGCCTCCTTCAGACATATAGCAGTTGTAGAAGAAACATGTACCGCTCCAAGAATACGTTCAACAACACAACCTTTTTTATTCACATAACGAAGACATACAACCATTTGTTCTTTCACGGATATGTCTCTAGATTCATCAACTAAAATAGAGAACAAATCACTTCCTAGATCATCCATGATTACATTTGTGATCTCAGCTGCTATTGCTTTCACAATATCCATCTGAATCATTGGGGATGTCAACTTATTATTCTCTGGAGCATTATTCAAAACAACTTTTTTCACTTCTTCATTATCTTCGGCATAAAACTCTAGTACTTCAAGAAAGTTTCCCCGATTATCTGATTCATCAGATTCATCATGTCCTCGAAATGAAAATCCTTGACACAAAAGCAATTTAATAACTTTAATTGAAGCAAGTAAACGCGTGCGATACTCCATTCGAACTTTGTCTGATTGCTTTACCACCTGAACATCTATATGTTGTCTTTGATTTATTAAATCAAGACACTTCTTCATGCATGAATTATGAATGCTATTATGACCTCCTACATGCTCTTTGAATTTGTGTGGCCCTTTCTTCCAATTTGTAAATCCTTCACCAACAAACTTCTCACCACCACTTTGAGAACAACTTTCAGGCTTGAATAAATAACAACATAAACAGAATGCAGCATCTTTAGACACACTATACTCCAACCAACTTCTATTAGGGTGTTCTTGAAACCAATTAGGAAGAAACTTTCTTTTCTCGTTGCCAAAATTCCTAGAAGGGAAGACATGGGACTTTGGTTGACACGGGCCTTTTTGCCAATAATGCCTTCGAATTATCTCTCTATCATTGGCATCAAAGGAATAAATATTTTTTCTATTTCCAGGATCAGATGCAAGGTCATCAACGTTCAGCTTTACACGAGGACGAGGAGGACGAACACTTGAATCACCATCCTTCCTTGATATTCTTTTCAAAAATTTATCCATAACTGTTTGAATATTGTTAAAAAATTAAATTAGTATCAAACAATAGAGATACATTGGTCACGCCAGTGCAATGCAAGTCTTTGTGGAGACAATTCAAGTCAGAATTATAGAAAGTTAGAAAGTTAAAGAAAGGTAAATTAACTGTCTTTAACAGGAAATAGATTTCAGAATGAAATTTCTTGTCAAAATCATCCTTTTCATCTGAAAAGAGGAAGTTAGGGTGGATTGGTAAGGTTTTGGGGGCCTATCAATGAGAGTCACAAGATCAATCCACACCATGACACCAAATTGGGAGGAATGCACTCCTTATGTTAGATGGATGGTGGAACGGCCTTATCTTACGCTCAACGAACAAATCCTTGTCATCTGGATTTAAGATAAACCACCTACTTATTGAGACAATAGAGATTTATTTGGTCAACTATTGATCAACTATTGATACATCAACTATTGATCAATAACAGAATATCTAAATCCCAACTCACTACCAATTATACAGAATATCTAAATGATCAAAACATACACTGATACACAAGTATGAAATGTACTCACCTCAAATTGATTTCTTCTTTTATGGTAATGGGACTAAGTGTCAATGTGTCATTGAATTCCGTAACCCACTAGCCTCCCATCTTTGATTTGAGTAGCATCAACACCTGAAAGATACACAAACAGCATCAACACCTGAAAGATACAAAAACAAAAACAAAAACAAAAACAAAAACAAAAACAAAAACAAAAACAAACCAAAACAAACAATTATTATAGTTGGTTTTTGTTTCATTGCAAGTTTGGGTTCATATGCAAGTTGGGGTTTTATTATGTCTTTCCAATTTTGAGTTGTCATTCATACAGACTTGGAAACAAGTAAGCTTAATATTGTCATTTCAAGTTTTTAATTAAACGCCCCATTTTTTATCATAACTTTTATAGTGTTATACAGTCATCCACCTTAATATTGTCATTTCAAGTTTTCAACTGCCCCTTTTTCCTACAAATGTTAAATCTTAATTGCCCAACGCTTGGACCAATAAAGCAAGGATGCTATCAATATATGGAGGCTATGTACAATTTTCGTTCTAAATTCATGGGTAATTAATGATCATGCAAAAATCTATGCACTTCTCCGCTCTAACAAACAAACAAGATGAAGTAATAGATTCTATTAAGTCATATAAGAATTAAAAATATCTTGACTAAGCAGCCCTTCCAAATTATTGCTGGATAAAAAACCTAGAAGAAGTAAAAATAACTGATAAGTGATTGCTCCCTAAAAATAAATTTAAAAAAATCAATAAAAAAAAAGTCTAGCATCCTAAAATATGTGCAATGAAGATTCCTCAAAACTATATTATTGGATGCAAGATTCCAACTTTGTAAGGATTACAGAGATGACCTGGAAAAAAAATATCTTCTCTAATATAATTCAAAGATGTTATTTTTCTTATCTTAATCGATGCAAGATTCAGACTTTTATGCTAAAGAAACAAAATTGGAATTTGACGAAACAAACTTTACGCAATTTATCCCCAAATAAAAAATAATTGGATCAGTATATACAAATATCTTATGAACCCTAATTCTACATAGAATCGCACAAAAAGAAGTAATCTTTACCGATTATAAAATCTGATGGAGTTGGATTCTTCGAATCTTGATAAGAGAGAAACAGATCCAAACCGCAATTTGGAGCCGCGAGTTAGTGAAATAGAGGTTTGGAAAATGGGGGATTGGATGGGGATGCAAGGGTTTCGAATTCGATTGTGGTAAAAAATGAAGAGAATGAAGAGACGAAGATGATGGGGATCTAGGGTTTCGATTGTGGTAAAAAAAAGAAGAGATTGAAGAGACGAAGAGAAGGGGATCTAGGGTTTTTTGGATGTGGCCGATTTTTTCAAGAAATGAGAAGAGAACTGGAGAAGAAGAGAAGGAGGAGATGAAGAGGTGGAGTGGAGCGGGTGAACTTTTCGTGGGCCGAAAGGGAGCAGGGAAGGGTGGTATGGGCTTTATGAAAATTTTGAGGGGGAGCGAAAAAAAGGGCCTATTGCAGACGGGCCGGCCGAGTCCAGGGTGAGCGGCCACTCACCCTGGGCCAGCAGTGCCTCCGCCACTGCCCACCATAAGAAGGTAATCAATACTTTTCCAATTAAAGCTCTTTTATAATCATTCAGATTACTGACAAGAGCGTCGGAGGGTGCGTCACCGGGATCCACCCCGGTGTTCTGCACTTTTTGCAGGTCAACGGTAGCGGCAAGAATGCAGTCAACACATTGGTGAAGGTCAACAGGTTAACAGGTTTGCCTTGTTTATTTTCTCAAGAATTCACAAATTCATCTGCTTGCTCCCACACCAAAATCAGCAGCAACAAATGCCTTATTTGTCGTTGAGGATGTTCATTTAGTGTTGAAATTGTGGGTGACACTATGATCTAGTGGTAAGTCTCTTAGATAGTGTACAAGAAATTAAATGTTTGAGTAGGGGAGGCAATGGGTAATGGTAAACCCATTTACCTTTACGCAATTATCCTAAGGGTAAGGGTACAGGTAGACTTTATTTTACCCGCAAGTTAACTATGGGTAGACTTTTTGTACCCGTTTAAAAAAATGGTAGGGCATGGGAAAATGTAAACATATACCTACTCGTTTACCCTTTTGCCCATTTAAACATATGTTGTAGACTCAATTATATACAATATGTAAAATAAGTATAAAGTGTAGAGATGGAGGCTTTAGAATAAGGAGAACTAAAACAGATCATATGGAGTGTAACTTTAGTGATATTTGGAACATAAATGAGGAGGTAGTGAAGCTTGATGGTCAAGAGATACCTAAGAAAGATAGTTTCTAATATTTTGGCTCGATCATACACAGAGATGAGGAGATCTGTCAACATGTTATACATAGGATCTAAACATGGTGGCTTAAGTGGAGAAGTACTACTGGTGTTTTGTGTGACAAACGTAAACCTTTGAGGTTAAAGAAAAAAATTTATAGGACGTCGACGGGTATTAGACGAGTAATGATGTATGGAGCAGAGTGTTGAGTAACAAAGAAACAATATGTCCAAAAAATGAGTGTAGCGGAGATAAAGATGTTAAGATGGATATGTGGTAAAACTAGGAAGGATAGAATTATAAATAAGCATATACGAGACATTGTAAAGGTAACTCATTCGGTGGCTAAGATTTCAAGCAAGTTCATGGTGTAGACTATGATGAGACGTTTTTCCCAGTTGTCATGCTTAATCCATTCGGATCTTGCTTGCTATTGCAGCATATCATGATTATGAAATCTGGTAGATAGATGTCAATATTTCTTTCCTAAATGGAAATCTTCTCGAGGATGTGTACATGACACAACCTGAGGGTTTTGTCATTCCAAAGGATGCTGGAAAGGTGTGTAAGTTGTAACAATCCATTTATGGGTTAAAGCAAGCTTCTAGAAGCTGGAATCTTCGCTTCAATGATGCAATCAAAGAGTTTGGTTTCATCAAGAATGAAGATGAACCTTGTGTCTACAAGAAGGTTAGTGGGAGCACAATTGTCTTTTCTGGTGTTGTATGTAGATGACATACTACTCATCGGGAATGACATCCCTACCTTACAGTCTGTAAAGATTTGGCTAAGGAAATGCTTTTCCATGAAGGACTTAGGTGAAGCTAGCTATGTATTAGACATCAAGATCTATTGAGATAGATCAAGAATATTGCTTGGCCTGAGTCAGAGTACATACATAGAAAAAATATTGAAACATTTTAATATGAAAGAGTCCAAAACGAGATTTCTACCTATGTTGCATGGTATAAGTCTGTTTAAGGCTCAATATCCTAAAACTCAAGATGAGAGAGACCGCATAACTAAGATTCCATATGCATCTGCAATTAGATCTATCCTGTATATCATGTTATGTACTCGTCCAAATGTCACATATGCATTGAGCATGACAAGCAGGTACTAGTCAAATCCCGTTGAGAGTCACTGGACTGCTGTCAAGAACATCCTTAAGTACTTAAGAAGGACTAAGGATTCGTTCTTGGTATATGGAGCCGAGGAAGAGCTTGTTGTAAAGGGTTACACTGACGCTAGCTTCTATTTCGATAAGGACGACTCCAAATCGCAATCAGATGTTGTGTTTTGCCTAAATGGTGGAGCTATGTGCTGGAAGAGTTCGAAGTAAGAGACAGTAGCTGATTCTACCACAGAAGCTGAGTATATTGCTGCCTTCAATGCAGCAAAGGAGGCCGTTTGGATAAGAAAGTTCATTACTAAACTTGGCATAATTCCTAGTATTGTGGGCCTGATGGACCTTTATTGTGATAACAATGGGGCCATTGCACAAGCTAAGGAGCCTAGATCTCACCAGCGATCCAAACATATACTTAGGCACTTTCATCTCATTCGAGAGATCATCGATAGAGGAGATGTGAAGATATGCAGAGTACCAAAAGATGATAACATCGCTTACCCACTGATAAAGCCTCTTGCACGGCAAAAATATGAGGTTCATGCTAGATCTATAGGCATTAGATGTATGTTTGATTGGCTCTAGTGCAAGTGAGAGATTGTTGGTGTATACCTTAGAGGCCAATTGTGTATTGACATTAGTAGTTTACATTGTATCATGATATTTATTTCATATTTAGGCATTTCACTTCTTGTGTTATTTATTGTGAATTAAATGAACATAATGAAATCCTTAGAATAGTAAATTCAATGCCATAGGATATCAAGTGCATGACTTGATTGTGAGATCCTATTGGTAGAAATCAGAACACTGATTTTAAATGTCCCTAGTCAAGTATTATTGTGAATTAGGACAACGATAAGACATAGAGACTAGTGTGTGCATAGACTGATGACCATTCTCACGGGTCATATATATGTGATATCAAGTCTTCACGGTGGTACATATTAGAGTAATAATAATGTACTGGACTGACCCACCATAAGAACGCTGCATAGATCGTTACGTGGGTGTCATAAGCGGTTCTCACAGTGACCATGGTGTACGTATTCCTTTGACTTGAAGTCACTACGGTTCCCTACATGAGAAGTTATATATTTTAATGCCGTCAAACGTCACTCGTAATAAGGTGATTATAAAGTCGACTATTGGATATACTACAAATCATGCGGAGGGTTGTGAGTGACTTAGATAGGATTTGTCTCTTTTATATAACATGAACGATATCTGCGGGCCCCTTGATTAAGTGAGACTGCAAAATGCATGGTCGTGCTCAAATGAGTCAATACGAGATATTGATCTCATTTGTTTTAGTAAGTCTACTCGGATATCAAGAAACCAAAGATTGAACTATACAAGGGTGACACGATCTATGTCTTGTGGTCAATTAAGATATCTGGATAAAGGGATTAGACTACATGGTAACATTGGTCACGGATAGGTTATGTCACGCCCCGCTTCCCAAAAAGGAATACGGAATACGGATACACGACATAAGTCCAGTGAATGGCTTTCACCATTCATAAGATGTAAGGATCTTTACAACATATACAGGAATAAACAAGAGATATACAGAAAATAGTCAACCACGCATGCATGAATAATTTAATATAACCAACAGGATTACGTGAAAACAAGAATACTTAATATCAAATAATCAGGTCTAGAAACAAGACATAAATCCTAGGACAAAATTCCCAATACAAATCAATGTAGCAATTACAATTTATTCAAAAACATGAAATAAACTCAAGTAAGAAACTCCAGCCAGTCTAGAATACTTGGTCACTTACTCCCTCGGGCAGCTTGGTCACCAAAGTCTGCAAATTTAATAAATTGCACGAAGATAAAAAAGAAACAAAACACCTATAATTGTAAGTTACGGTCAGCTTGTAATGCAGGCAACAAGTGCAAAAACCGAATAACAAAGATACAGAGTAGCAGCAAGAATAAGTACTGAATAAGCATGGAATGGACGTGACAGCAAAGTAGAGTATCTAACTCCTAGTCAAGGAACAAAATCAAGTAGCATGATAAGATAACAGGTGTAATATCCCGGACGGATATTACCTCGTATAAATTACTATTTTATTATTATTTTATTATTATTTTGTTTTAATTCCAAAATCAAATTATTTTGGTGATTTTCGCCGGTCCGTTCACAAACATTGTCTGCGCGCATATATCAGTCGGTGTGCATCCGAAGTACATCAAATTGGTAGCGCGATCCTCCGAATTGATAATAAAACTTATTTTATTATTATTTTCAAATTAAACTATTTTATGAGAATTATATAAGGAATTTTGGTATACACATACATATACATATACATACAATTGTATGGTACTTAGTACATTATACAAAATATGTAGTATGTACTCTTGAACAATGTACTCATCCTTGTAATGACAACTTAATTAGATGGTTAGGGTTGATTAGGAGGCTTAATCTAGGGTTTTTGTATGCATGAGGAGATTAAGTAAAAACCCCTTCTAGAAACCTTATCCCTTTACCGTGCTTCCACCTCATTTCTAGGCCATACCCTACACCTCACCCCTACCCTCCTACAAGCATGGCCGGTTGCTTCTTCTTGGGGTTTTTTGTGCAAAATGTGAGTGCACTTTTGCACTCTCCCCCTCCTCTCCCCTCCTATAAATACCCCCCCCCCCCTTCTCCACTTACCTCACTTATTACAAAAACAAAGAAAAGAAGGAAAGAAAAAAAAAAGAAAGAGAGGAGACTAACAAGAGAGTTTTCTTGTAGGTTCCATAGAAGTTCTAAGAGCTAGGGAAAGGAGAAGTTTTAGCTAGCTAGTCCTTCCTACAAGTAGAACAAGGTGGGAGTTTCTCCACTTGTTTCTTTGCTTGTTTAAGTCATTGTTTTGGTGCTTCTTCTTCTCATCCTCCTTGTTTGTTTCTTTTCATTTGGGTACTTCTTGTGATGTTTTTGGTATGATGTTTGTGGTATGTGGTGTAACTTGTATGGATGAAAAGAAGTAACTAGTGGTAATGCCTAATAAACACCTAAAGATTGAATCTTTATAGTAGTAGTAGGTTGTTTGTGTTTGTTAATTGGACTAAAATGACATAAGGCATATGGACTTGTACATACAACCATTTGGGGTTGTAGGACTTGATGTGAACTCATGCACAAAGCATATGAACCTTTTACACAACCATTTTTGGTTGTAGGACATGTATTGAGCTTGGACTAAAAAGATAGCATATGTTGGTTGAACTAAAATAGAAGGTTCTTAATTTATTTCGTTGTTATTTGTTCTCTTTTATAGTCTTAAGAAAGAAAGAAACCCTTGTGGATGTTAATTCTATTAATGGAAAAGAAACTATCTAAATCACTAGTTGTAAAATGGTCAAAAAGATCTCTTTTTATGTTCAACTAGTGTTAATAAGAAATAAATACTAATGAAGATTTGGTAGAAATGTTAGTAGATGTTCATATTAAAATAAAGTAGTAGTAGTAGTAGTAGTAGATGATTAAAAGAAGTAGTTGTAGATGCTTTATGTTATGTTCATGGTTAAATAAAGTAGTAGTAGTAGTAGATAGTTGTAGATGGTTTATATTATGTTCATAGTTAAAATAAAGTAGTAGTAGTAGTAGTAGATAATTAAAAGAAGTAGTTGTAGATGTTTTATGTTCATATTAAAATAAAGTAGTAGTAGTAGTAAAATGTTGTAGGATTCATGCTAAAATTATCTATCATGTTTAGGAATGAT
The DNA here is from genome assembly GCA_017893485.1 of Hemerocallis citrina. Taxonomy (NCBI): domain Eukaryota; kingdom Viridiplantae; phylum Streptophyta; class Magnoliopsida; order Asparagales; family Asphodelaceae; genus Hemerocallis; species Hemerocallis citrina. The sequence continues at coordinate 41,638,735 of CM030363.1, forward strand.
ATACATGTTGTAGGATTCATGCTAAAATTATCTATCATGTTTAGGAATGACATACATGCTTAGAATGTTGTAGGATAAATGCTAAAATTACTTACCATATTTAGAAGTATATATATATATACTTAGGAATGTTGTATGTTCATACTAGTAGTATACCATGATAGATTAATTTGTCTATGCTTAGATGATTGTAGGAAAGTAGTATACCATGCTAGTTAACTTATCTATGCTTAGATGATAGTAGGAAAGTGGTATATCATGCTATATTAATTTATCTATGTTTAGATAGTTGTAGAAAAGTGGTATATCATGCTAGATTAATTTATCCATGCTTACATGCTTATAGGAAAGTTGTATACCATGTTAGTTTAATTGTAGGAAAGTTGTGTACCATGCTAGGTTAACGGTAGGAAAGTTGTATACCATGTTAGTTTAATTGTTGGAAAGTTGTATACTATGCTTAGATAGTTGTAGGAAAGTGGCATATCATGCTAGATTAATTTATCCATTCTTACATGCTTATAGGAAAGTTGTATACCATGCTAGATTAATTTATCTATGTTTAGATTGTTGTAGGAAAGTGGTATATCATGCTAGATTAATTTATCCATGTTTAGATAGTTGTAGGAAAGTGATATATCATGCTAGATTAATTTATCCATGCTTACATGCTTATAGGAAAGTTGTATACCATGTTAGTTTAATTGTAGAAAAGTTGTGTACCATGCTAGGTTAACGGTAGGAAAGTTGTATACCATGTTAGTTTAATTGTAGGAAAGTTGTATACTATGCTTAGATAGTTGTAGGAAAGTGGCATATCATGCTAGATTAATTTATCCATGCTTACATGCTTATAGGAAAGTGGTATATCATGCTAGATTAATTTATCCATGTTTAGATAGTTGTAGGAAAGTGGTATATCATGCTAGATTAATTTATCCATGCTTACATGCTTATAGGAAAGTTGTATACCATGTTAGTTTAATTGTAGGAAAGTTGTGTACCATGCTAGGTTAACGGTAGGAAAGTTGTATTCCATGTTAGTTTAATTGTAAGAAAGTTGTATACTATGCTTAGATAGTTGTAGGAAAGTGGCATATCATGCTAGATTAATTTATCCATGCTTACATGCTTATAGGAAAGTTATATACCATGCTAGATCAAATAAATATTCATGCTTACATGATATCCATGCTTAGATAAGTATATGTTCATGCTATGTTAGTAGATGATCATGCTTAATCATTACTCATGCTAAGTTAGTAGATGTCATGCTAATTATTGTCTATGTTAAGTTAGTAGATGACCATGCTAATGATTGTTTATGTTAAGTTAGTAGATGTCATGCTAATTATTGCTCATGCTAAGTTAGTAGATGTCCTACTTAATTGTTGTTCATGCTAAGTTAGTAGACGATCATGCTTAGACGATATCTATGCTTAAATAGTGTATGTTCATGCCTAAATATTGTTCAAGATCAAGCTAGAACATACTCATGTTTAACAAATGCCATGTCAGATTAAGGTAGGGATTAATCTACCATGCTTAGAATGTGTAAAAGTTATAATTTATGCTTGACTATTGTAGGAGTTACAATTCATGCTCGGGTTGTGATGATTAATCGTGTTAAGTGATGAAGACCCATGCTTAAGGTGGTAGTAGAGATACATATATACTCTAAGTAGTAAGTATCCACGCCCAGTTGTAGCTTATGCTTGACTATAGTAAACTTCATGTTTAGATCATAGTGATAATTCATGCTTAAGCTTGATATAAGCACATGCTTAGATCCTATTCGTACTTAGGAGCATTGTGGTAGGTGGTTACGTTATGTACCATAATTAGATTGCCATAGGTAGATGCTTGCAATTGTATGCAATGATTAAGGCGCTATAGGTTGAAGTAATATGGATTGGGAAGACCACTAGTAATAATTAGTTGATAAAGATTGTTATGTCGCCTTCGGTTTTTCATTGGTAGAATACCGGCCATAGACTGTTAGTAAATTCTTCTGTTGATTCTAATAAAAGAAGATCAAGTTTGCTAGTAAGCATGTTTGGTTGCTTCTAGGATTGATTACCTGTATGGTTGTTTGCATATGGTTGTGCTCGTACGTGGCTCGACTGGCCCGTATGTAGCTGTGGGTCTCATACGTAGTTTATTTGGCTCGTATGTAGGTTGTTGTCTCGTACGCGGCTCGACGCCCGTGCATAGCTGTTGGTCTCATACGCGGCTTATTTGGCTGGTATGTACGTTGTTATCTCCTACAAGGCCCGCCTGGCTCGTAGGTAGCTATTGTTTCATACGTAGCTTATTAGCTCGTATGTGGTTGTTACTCGTATATAGCTTGTTAGCTAGTACACAGTTCGTTGTGCTCGTCTAGGGTGATATTACCACCCTAGAGCCTATCGACTATCAAGACACGTGTTTTCTTACCCTAAGGTACTGTGGAGGAGTCACTCCTCGGGTACCATCGGATCTTAACCTGTGTAGGTTGATCGAGGACCGGAGTATAGACAGAATTGAAGTTCAAGGTAGTGGCATGCATATATATTCGCATTGCCGAGGTCTTGGATCGATAAGCCACGAACCGGATCCTGAAGGGTTCTGGTAAGTCTAGGTTGAGCAGCCTAGTAGAGTTGTCTTGCGAAGTCTAATTTAAGGCCTAGCATGTTGTGTTTATAATATTGTCATCCCTAGGATTGTTCGAGTCAGGGACATCATTAAGGTAGTGACTTATAGAGATCATTTTACATAGACCCTTGTCAAAAAGAGAGGAGTTGGTTGTAGGGGGCGCCTTGCGATCAACTTGTCCCTTGAGGCGGGCCTTAGGTGGTGTTATTGGATTGCACCTTCCTGTCAAAAGGGATACATACGATGCCTTCTCACAAGTTGGGGACATGGGTTGCGTATCCTGATTGTTAATTCCTGAAGTGCCATGATAAGGCAGACAGAGCTAGGGGGGATGGACCCCCGGAACTCCGTCAGGTCCTATGCCAAGGGGGCGAACAGGCCATGGACTACGGTCCGACCAGGGGGCGGCAGGGGGCTCCCCTGTTAGCAGTATCCCCGACGGTTCGTCAGGTTTTTGAGTGAGGTCCGGTAAGCCGGATAGCAGTGGCAACATGGACACCACTGGCGAACTGCATTAGTGGGACTTGACCACGTCTGCAACCTCATCAGTCACGTTGTATCTGTCAGGAACAGGTTGTGTACAATTAGAATTCATAACGCGGGTTCAAATCCCTATAAATGGAGAAACGGCTTGAGAAGGGTCGCATGTAGTATGGGCTGCATGTTGCTTCGGAGACTCGCTGACATTAGAATAGGAGCATCCTAGTTCTATTTAAATATCGCATTAGAGTCTAGTTATGGCACTCACGAACACTTAAACTACACCAACACCATTGCCATGTTTTGTATGTTGTTTGGGAGATTCGCTGCTTTGATATCAGCCTTTAAGCGTCAGTGAATACTGACGTCCCCACTTCCATAGGTACTGGACCGCCGAAGTACAAGGGCGAGATTCAGGAGGACTCAAGGCGAGGAAAGCAAGGAGTCCATGTCTTATTTAGTTCCGCTGTAATATGTGTGTTGTTATCTCAAGTGAGAGTAACCAAGTGTTGTTCTTCATTCCTTGTACTCTGATGTAAGATGTTGAAGGTTGTAATACTTGGGAATGTAAAGATAATATTGTAACTCTATTGTAAGGTATGGCAGTTGTATATTATTCAGACTTGTAATACATTGGGTGTTGAATAAAAAGTTTTAAATTCTCCTGTTTTTCTGTGTATTGTGACTAATTGAAGAAAATATCTTGGCTCGTGTCTCGCTTTTCCCAGTATTGGAAATCGGGGCGCTACAACAGGTGCATGTAGCATGTGATAGGTATCAGGTAGCATGCAAGCAGGTAAACATGTAACATGTGTCAAGTAGCATGTACAAGTAACAGGAATATGCTGGTGATCATGTTATTCTCGAGTCTTGTATTAAATCCTATCTAGGTAGCACTTCATGCATCCCAAATTTTACCACATGGTTGCTACTTACATGCAAGTTACGTTTAGATCTAGTGGTGGGTTTCTATATGGTCGTGTACTCAGGCGTCATGCACAGGTAACAGGTAACGGGTTCATGAATCAAAACATAAAGTACAACAGTTTCATGAATCAACATAAAGTAAAACAGGTTCATGAATCAAACATAAAGTGGGAAACAAGGGCCTGCTTCTGAGTACACATACCTATATTGTTCACTATTAAGGTCTTTCCCTTAACCTCGGCTTGGTTACTTGTTATTATTATCAAAACAGGCATACGTGCACAAAAAAGGGTAAGAAGAACATGGCAAGAGCAAGATACAGGTTCAAGTCGAATAGAAACATGCACGGGTGACAAACAACTCATAAAAGGCTAGGACAACGAGACTTTCAATTCTGGACAGCAAGACATGACTGTACCAAAATCAAGATTCCCGTTGCCAAAATAATGCAAATCTAGATCTGTCAGAAAATCTAGAGAATAGACTCTTTGCCGAATCCAGCACATATACACAAGTCATATAACAACTACAGAAACAAAGCTCAAAATAGCATTTTATACAGAATTCATGTTCAGCCAGAAATCGCAAGTTGTATTTATCAGCATGAAAATAGCATAAAAACTTACTGATTATTAAGAAAAGTCTGGAAGATTCCCTAATATGTCTAGTATCATCAAATAAATTTTCATAATATTCTATTACAGATAGCATAGTTAAATAAATTCAGAAAAAAGAAAGATACATCAAGTTTATGAATATGAAATTTTAGACACAACCGTACTAAAACAGTGATAGATCGCAAAGTATAACTCGAAATCAAAATCCGTCAAAAGGGCTGTAAAATAGACACAACAGGCTACATTTAATATTCACAAAGTTTTGATCGACCAGGACTGGAAACAGGTTGAAAATATGGTTCTTTACTGAACAGCATGCAGTTTGGAAATATATTGGTTTGTTCACAAGCATGGAATAAATTATAAAATTCATTAAATAAATCTACAAAAATTAGAAGTTGAAGTCATGTTTAATCATACCCAGAAAAATTTTGAATCCAAATCTAACCTTTAACACCATTTTCAAAATAAATAATCATACAACAAACTCATAAAACAGAATCTGGAAATTTCAACACAGCTGTAGTAAAATAGCAATAACTCACACATCACAAATCGAAACTGAAATCTGTCGAAAGTTCTGAAAAATAGACAACAAGGCCTATGAATCATATTCACAAAATAATTTGATTTACGACCTTAACAAGGTCTAAAATACTGAATCAAAACAGGCAACAACAAAACGAAAACTCTTCTCATGCATTTAATCAAACAACCCATATGCAATGAATCCAAATTAAAGTACGATGTAAAATATGATAGATTACATATTCAAAACAACATGGTATGGGTATTTAACAAGTCCACTACAAGATAACACAACTTGCACACTAAGCATGCAACAAATACACCACATATCATGGATCACGAAGCAACATATATACATGCATCAAGAGTCAAGTTAGATCTAAATTATTTTCATGTCGTGTGTGTGACAACTAAATATGATGGATCAAGACTACGAATGGATCAAGAATTAACAGAGATTTTCATGAGAACAAATCAAAAAACAAAAGCGAGACTACAGGCAGTATTTTGTACTTGTATATACAACAGAAATTATACAAGTTACTTGCCTTAGGGTAGCCAACGAATCCGATGAAAATAAGAGAATAACGGAAATGGATCCCGAGCAACGAACATGACCACAAACGATCACGAACGATCATGAACACAACGATCATGAACACGAAACTTGCGGGATAGAAGACTCGCGGAAGGGAGGGAGATGGAAAATCTCGGTGGTGCACTGGTGGAAGGTGGTCGACGGCAAACAGGGGCAGCGACGGCAAGGGCGTCGGGATCAAGGGCGGAAGGCCGAGAGGGGTGCGTTGCCGGCTTTGGGAGGAGAAGGGGAGGAGACCGAGGATGCTGTCATCATGTGTGTAGGGCGCAGCAGTGACAGGGGGGTCGTGAGGGCACCGGTGACGGGGGGGAGGAGGGAGGTCACGGCAGTCGGAGGCACAGGGCGGCGCGATGGAGAGGGGGCAGGCCGGCGGTCGGGGGGTGCTTACGGGGAGAGAGTGAGAGATAGACAGCTTAGGATTGAGAGGTTAGGGTTGTAGAAAGTAGTATAACAAATTTTGTTGAGGTTTAATAATGAGATTTGGGATAAGTTGGGATTTGAAGAATCAAGAGAAGATAAGGGGAGGCCTGATCTGCTTGTTAGGCTGATATGGGGAACGTGAAGAAATATCTGGGGAAGACTGGGTAAAAGAAGAGGGTATTGGGTAGCGGGTTAGGATCCAGTTAGACGGATAGAAGGGTTCAAATAGGGTAGACTGGGTAAAATTCGGATCCAATAAGGCAGAAAACAAATGAATAAGCAATTAGGCATGAAATGAAATAGATTAGAATTAACAAATTATTCAGAGATAAAATAATTGGCAAACAATTTCGAATCAAGAAGATCAAATTAAAGACGACAAAACAATAGATGAAATTATATTGAGAGTGAAGAACGAATACACGATTCAGAAAAATGAAAGAATACAATCAGATTGAATACACTGGGAAGAAAAAAATACAGTACAAAAATACAAGAAACAGAAAACAGGAGTTACAGGTTATGTCAAGTCATTGGTATTCCCATTACTTGAGTGGCAATGATGTATTGCTAGATACCGCTCACTGTTTGTAATACTAGAATATGATTTTAGTATTAATGTCAACGTAATGGGAACCTACAGGGTCACATACTTAGAATTTAATTAGGAATCCAAGTAAGACCTGGACTCCTAACATTTGTTGGGCTTTTGATTAGATTAAATGGGTCGACTAAAGTTCAAAGGCCTACACACGAATCTGACGCGGGTCAGATTGTGAGCCCAACAACCTCATTACTCTCTTAGGGATGGTTTTCTATACCTTTATATATGATATGTATCTATGAAAAAGACACACGTGAAAAACCATAGCTATCATAGAAAGTGAGAGAGAGAGAGATCGTGAGGAGGAACATCCCCTTCCCATATCTAGCACTGCGGTCTGAGGGAGAGTGATTTTTCGTTCCATTTGTGTGGATACAGTAGAGGCACCGCAAATATTGCAGTGCTATGATTCGCATACTGTGGAGACAACAGATGTATCTTTAAGGTATAACTCCTAAACACGATTTATGATTTTCGCATGGATCCATGACTAGGTTTTTATATTTTTTTGTAATCTTTCCGCTGCGTATTTAATCTGAGATTGCCTTTGAAACCTAACAAACTCATATCTAAGATAAATTAAGAGAGAATCGCCTCAGGTGGTTTGGCCATATCACACGTAGACCTAGTAGTGCCCCTGTTAGAAAGAGTGATTAGATAAATATTGATGGTATATTTAGGGGTAGGGGAAGACCTAGGCTTACTTGGGTGGAACTGTACGAAAATATATGATAGCTTGTGGCCTTACAGAAGATATTGCACTAAACCGAGCAGAATGGAAAATCAGGAATCATGCAGCTGACCCCAACTAGTTGGGAAAAATGCTTTGTTGTTGTAATCATTTTTATTCACAATTTTTGTCGATAATTTAATTTTGTTAAAAAAGTTATATTAACTATTTCAAATTTTTACCCTTTAGGGTAGGGTACGGTAATTTTATCAATTATCTACTAGGGTAAGGGTAAAATATTTGAACTTTAGAGTAGGGTAAGAGTAAACCCCGTACTCCCCTTACCTACTTGTTGTTATCCCTATGTTTGAGTCTTGTTTGCACAGCTAGTGAGTGTGCATGGTTTCAAGAAAACAAAATAAAAACTTAGTGTAACCCCCGTTTCCGATTATACAGATTTGTATTTTCTTTTCTTCGTATTATTGCATTTTCAATTTTTCGTAATTCTTTATATTCTTTTAAACTCTATTGCACATATTTGAATAGTCAATTATTCTTCAAAACCCAATCCATTCTGTAGTTTGCATGCCCAATCTATTTTTAATTACAAGTAGTTTCGTTTATCCTAGCCATTGTATATATTATCTCCTTATTTGTTGTTGAAGCCCATAACTCTGAATCCAATCTATAATATGTTTATCTATTTATTTATTCTGTAAGCCGGTTAATCCAAGCCCAAATCCTATTGAAACCAAAACCCAAAAACCCACTAAGAAAACCCAAAACCCTTTACTAACCCACTCCCTACACTAACTGCATAACTACTCATTAATCTCCTCCCCTCTAATCCCCCACTATCTCCTAACTGCCCCCCACTAATTACTCCCACTAATTCTCATCCTCCTAAAACCCCGAATGCTTCTTCTTTTCTTCTCCTTCTTAGTTTCCGGAACCCAAGCTCCAACCTAGTCCTCAACGCGCGACCAGCAGCCCGATCATCACCTTACCAATGCCATCCTCCCTGCACGACCATTACTGCCGACCACCAACACCACGATGCTTCTACACCGGTGCTGCCCTCCTCCCTCTTCTTCGTTGCTCATACCCGAGCACCCTCACATGCCATCGAGTGCCTACCGCCGAATGCCACCCTGCCTTTCTCTCTCTCTCTCCTTTGTCAAGCCTCACCACCGCAGCCATCACCATTGCTGCCTCATGCCAATCTTGCCACACCTTCCTCTCCCTCCATTACCGTGTTGCCCCACAACCCAACCAGCAGCACTTGAGTTTTCATCCCCGATCATCTTCAACCCTGCAACCACTTGAGGCCGCCCCTTGTTGCTGCCTCCTGCCGTAGCTGCAACACCGAGCGCCGCTCCCACTGCCACTGCTCGTAACCCCGATTTCATCTTCATCCCGCAGCCTACACCTCGACCCCCCGACTGCCCTTGCTGCGTCACCGAGCTCCTCCAACCCACTACAGCACCACCCTCTTCCTTGCTACCATCACCTCTTGCTGTCGTTTTTGTTTTTGTTGCGCTTTGTATTGTTAGGTGTTGCTGCATTGCAGTCGTCGTTACTCCCGCCATTGTCGCCATGATTCCCTTCTCATATTTGTACTCTCTGTTTATAAGGCAAGCATCTCTTGAACTCAATTTATTGTTTTGGTTCAAGAAAACATTTATTGAAATCCGACAAGTAGATATTGAATTGAATATCATATCTAATTGAATTCTATTATTGATTCATTATTTTCCTTTATCGTACCATGTTAATGATTCGAGTCGTGACCGTTAATTTACCATGTTATCATATACTTGAATGCTCTGCCTTGTCGTATTTCCGAACTTGTACTAAGGTTTCAACCCAGTTTCTGACACTGAAATTAAGAAGTTTATACATAGAAATTGTAGCACACTAAGTCTTGAATCTGGAATATCTTACAGATTCTCAATCCGATTTATATATTGTAAGTTATTGACTTTTTAGTACTGTCATGTTGTAATTTTCAGAACATAAATTGTACACGAAACCAGTAAAAAAATGAATTGATATTCATAGATATTGTAACTATAATTTAGTGTGTGAATATGCGTTGGAACCGGCAGGGAGTCTAGTTTCTGGAACCCCTGACAGAATCGGATTTGCATTCCCGTAACAGCGGAAAAGTGAATTTGAGTAGTAATAGGTGCTGTTGTCCAAAACCTGCATTGTTATATTTTTGCATATAAACCTGCTACTTTCCATATTTAATGAATTGAACTATATATATGTCATGTATCGCATAGCCTTGATATCTTCTTGTTACTGAATTAATACTACCTTTCTCATAGATTGTATCCGTTACATAATTCTTGATACTACCGTTTTCATTGATCATATTGATTGCATGTCCATATTTGATCATAATAAAATAATAACAAGCCAGGGTAATAAGGATCGACTTAGTAGTGAATAATATAGGAGAGTGTACTCAGAAGAGGTTATTGGTCACAACCCATATTGGTCATTGTTATCGGTCATATTGGTCATCAATTGATTGCGGAATACTGACTACAGTATTCATATTTATCGTGTATTGGTCAACAGTGATCGATCACTGGTCATTGATATTGTAAGACCCGAGTACATGACCATGTAAAATTCACCACTATAGTCTAAACGTTCACTTGATTGTATGCACTCGAACCTGTGGTATGGGACACATGATTGTGTGCATTAGATGGGTTAATAAAAGATTGATAAACCTAAGGATTGACACTAAACATCAACTATTGATTTATGGATTATTGATTAATTGATTATTGTTTATCGACTATTGTTTATTGATTATTGACTATCGACTATTGGCCCCATTGACTATTTTATTATTGACCTTTGTTTATCGATCATTGATTATCGACAAATGCATCATTGACTATCGAATATTGATAATGTTATTGACTATTGGCTATCGATTATTATTTTACTGATTATTGATTATTATTTATCAACTATTGTACAATTGATTATCGATTTTTGATTTTGTTATCGTCTATCATTTATTGAGCTATGATATTGTTTCAGTTCATTATTTATTGTCATGTTGTCTTTTATTATTTAACTGCTTGCTACTAGTTGTCCCCGTGGCTTACTCTAACGGGCATTTCCCCCATCTCTAGATGTTGAGAATGCAGGTAATACGAAGGAATCAACTGAAGGACTAAGAGAACTAATCTTCTAAAGATTGGGGTGGAATTAATAGTATACGATAGTTATTTCATTCATGTTATTTTATTTCCAGCATTGTGTTATTATCGTACATTATATTCCGAGCATCGAAGTTTATATCCTTCCCGATTTTGGTTATTTATGAGACATTTCACGGGTTATTTATGTTTATGTGATTATCTTACCACATGGGTGGTTATTGTTATATTTCATATTGTTGAGTAAACTATTACAATTTATGGATGATGTACATATCATTCGCTGGGCCTTAGTTACATGCCCGAATTTTCGTATTTGGAAAACGGGGCGTGACACATAGTATTCTGATTCTAGAGAAAGACAAATCAGCTATGATTTGTTGTACACGTGGACACGTTATTTCCAATAATTTCCAGTCGAAGTAAACTAGGTTTATGTGAGCAGTAACAAAGTGCGAGAGAGACTAAGAACAGTAAGAGTAATACCCCTCAAAATAGTAAATGAATATTTTGCCCATGAATGTTTGTGCACACGTGAGTGTCGCACGTACTAGTTGTATTTTCCAAATTTTTATTTGATAGGAGTAGAAACATATTATTATTGCGTTATGAACCTAACAAGGACTGGAATGGTTGAACTGGAGTTAGGGTGAAACACAAGTGTGGAACCAAGTCAAGACTAAGTTACTAACCAAAAGTTGGTGGACATATTGTGCAACATAGCACAATGAGGAAGCTCAAGAGGCTTGGCTGGCCACCCTAGACTAGGGTGTGTAGTGTGGGGGTATTTTAAGAGTCAAGTTTAGGTCTCTAGGAGTGAGGAAGTTGTGTTATGGTTTACAAAACCCCACTCATTAGAGCATTTGAACCACACATGACCTTCCCCCTCCCCATGCTTGGTCGGCCTGCTTAAAGGGCTTAAGAGCCAAACCCTAATCCCATTTGACAGCTTTTGCTCCAAAAAAATAGTGAGGGTCATTTTTAGAGAAGGAAAGGGATCACTGGAGGGCAGACGGCAAAGGACTCAACAAGTATTCAAAAGTGATTAAGGTTAGTGTACTCTTACCTCTCGTTGAATTGTCTTGATTCCCTGTAGTTGAATGTTATTGTCATGATCAGTTAGTAGCATGATAGGTCGTATTATTGAATATCATGGGTTAGTATCTAATATTGATTGATGTGAGAAACTGGGTGATTGAATGAATAAGTATAAATTAAGCTAGTCGATTGTTTGATGATAGCTAAATCGTTGGGATAAGGCTTGTAGAGTGTACTCACTATTTTGGTGATGACTTATGATCGAAGTGATGAATAAAATGATTTAATATATATAACTATGATAATAGTGAAATCATAGAAAACATGTTAGACAAATGAAATAGTAAGAGGAAATGGAAACTGTCAAATTTGTCCTTGAATGATTATCGTTTGCCATAGTACTTATGGGATGTATTCTTTGTTTGACATTGATCCTAAGTATGTTAGAACTATAATAGATTGTTTTATTGCTCGATAAAAACAGCAAGTTAAAAGACCACTTATAGGCATTATACGCAACGTAATGAGGTGTCATTTGCTCATTGTTTCGAGCAAAAGTGCTCACTGTTTTGGACCATCAGTTGATGTATGTAGGGCTGTTGCATACCCTCATTTGAGATTCATACTACTATTAGGGTGTTGCTTAAACTGATAATCTAATAGAGTCATATTGCTCTTGAATCGGGTTCGAAAATAGCCCAAATCGACAACGTTTAGTTCTCTGTTTTCCAGTTTTGAACTCTACTATCTTGGATTTTTTTTTTGCTGCTATTTTGAACTATTTTAGCGATATAAACTTGTTGTTGGAAAAGTAACGTTGCGATGAACTCAGATGGTACCAAGAGGGAAGTGAAATTTGGACCCGAATGGCGCCAAAAATAGAGGAAGGTCGGTTTTGGTCAGTTTGAGGGCTCGGGAATGGGTCATGTTGGGCCAAACTTAGGCCCTGTGAAGGTGAAGTTTGAGCTCTGTTTTTAGTTGAGAGTGGACTAGGTTGGGTTGATCTAGGACTTTGAGAATTCCAGGCCAGTCAAGGAGCTTTTAGCTAAAGCTCAACCTAGAACAAGTCTTAATGTCTAGCTCGATGTCTAGTAGCTTGATAACTTGTGAGAATGAGTCAAACTAGTCATTATGAACAACTGAGAAATTGAAAGTGAGATATTAGAGCTTGTAGTCTATTAGGAAGCTAGACTGAGAACTAGAAAGAGACCAATAGGGTGTGAGGTCGAGAGTTATGCGAGACTTGAGAGCATGCGATAATAGGTAGAATAGATTCTATGGATTTGAGTGCAATCTAGTTTAATAAGTTCCACTAGAATTTCTAGAGTAACCAAAACCACTAGTTTTAATATGTTATTTAATAAAAGATGGGGTTGTCGTAGGGTTACTTAGTTCTAACTTAGTGCTATAACCTAGAGTGTGTGGGTTCGAGAGGCTGAGCAAGGCTCAAGGTATCGACAATGTTGTGATTCTTCGAAAGCGGAGATAGGCCAGGTATGGCAGGTATTCCTAAGCATTGTCGACGTAAGTTCGGTAGGGTGACGCTAGCTCTATGTCGTGTTTTGTTGATGACAGTAAGGACAGACAATAGTTGGGAGCGGTATTCACCTGTTAAGGAGACATGTGCATCGTGGTCTCGACTATTAATTTATGGGATCTAGTGATAAGGACGGGAAGCGAATGTGTAGGCCACAGGACTCTTGTCAGAACTTAGACCTGTAAGTGTTTGGCGATGTTCTATGTTATCGGTTACGAATGGGGAGCGATAATTTAACTATGTTCTCTCGGTGGGCAGAGAAAAACCGCATGAGTGCCTTTACATTCGTGATAGCTTTTGGTAAGGTCCAGAGTTGAGAAGGACTGCAGGGCCAGGGCGGAGTGGGAATGGCCACAGTCCAACTGCAGTAGCAGAAAAAGACTGCAGGGAGCTGCAACCTTATCAGTCACTAGATAAACGTCAGGAACATAGACAAATGCATGAGTAGGTTGGCATGGCTAAGGGTCAACCCCTATAAGAAGGAGAATGATAATAGCTTGCATTCGGAAGTATGTTGTATATGCAGCATAAGTTTCAAGACAAGCATGCATTAGAAAAGAGCATTGGTGTGCATTTTTGTGCATTAGGCTTCTAGGGTCATGACACATTTAGAATACATACTTATAGATACTCATATTGTTTGGCATTAGTTTGATTGTTGAGAGAGTTAGAGTTCGTTGTTATCATCAACCTTGTACCAGTTGCATAACTGGCATGCCCACAATTGATAGTTTTGTAGGACCTTCTGATCATGGGAGCGAGAACTTGAGTATTGTGAAGCATCCATGTGAGAGTTTGAGTATTTAAATGTTTTAAACAAAATGTAAAATCAATTGTAAACATTCTTGAACAATGCAACAAGATTCATTGTAAATAAAATTTTTTAATTTTCTGTGAATTGTATTGTGTTTGTACTCAACCAAAGTAAAAGATTTTGGATGCGTCATGAATTTCCAGTGTACGAAAATCAAGGCACTACAGTAAGAACAACAATAATTAACATAAGCATGGCTACATTATGCACGTTTATATTTGATAATCCCCACTTATGGCGCTCAAAGATCCTTTTCTATACTCCCTCTCAATTTAAAGTCAGTCAACTTAAATAACAAATCTTATGTTTTGTGTCCATTTAAGAAATATTTTACTTATTACCGCCAATCGTTCAATGATAACAGCAAGATTTCAATCCATTAAGAAGATGATTGAGTTTATGATATGTGATTCTACATACCAAAATTTACCAAACATAATCTTCGTTGCAGTTTTCTTTCTCTTTTGGAATGCCTCATTTGTCATTGAGGAGGTTCAATTAGTGTTGAAATTGTGGGTGACAGTAGAGTATAGTGGTAAGTCTCTTAAATAGCGAAGAAGAGATCAGACGTTTGAGTAGCGGTGGTACCCAATTCTCCTAAGGGTAAGAGTATGTGTAGACTTTTTTTACTCACAGGTTAGGTAAGGGTAGATTTCTGTTACCCGTTTAAAAAATAGGGTATGGCACGTGTAAATGTAAACATGTACCTACCCATTTACCCTTTTACCCGTTTCAAAATATATTATAGACTCATTTATATACGATATATAAAATGCATATAAGGTGTAGAGGTCATGACAACTCACTATGTGATTATGTTATATAAAAATTGAATTAGAAATGAAGATAATCATTTTTTATTCACAATTTTTGTTCTATAATTTGATTTTGTTAATAAAGTAATATAATTATTTCACCAGTGTACCCGTTAGGGTAGATAAGGTTATTTTCTAAATTATCCATAGGGTACGGGTAAAGTATTTGGACTTTAGTGTAGGTTAAGAGTAAACCCCGTACACTTTCTTTACCATATCCATTGCCATCCTTATGTTTGAGTCTTGTTTGCACAGCGAGTGAGTGTGCATGGATACAAGAACACACTAAATACATATCGTTCTGATTCTAGAGAAAGACAAATTAGCTATGATTTGTTGGACACGTTGACACATTATTTCTATGATTTTCTAATTGATGAAAACTACGTTTACGCTAGCAGTGAGAAAGTGCGAGAGAGATAAAGAACAGTAAGAATAAAAATAATTAACATAATCATGGCTACATTATGTACGTTCATATTTGGTAATCCTAGGGGTGTCATTCGAGTCAGGCCAGCTTGTGGCCCGCCCAGGCCGGTCTGCCACCGACTTGAACCCGATTGACCCGGTCCGGGCCCGGTCAAACCCGATAGCCATAGCAAGTCAGACCGGGAATTAATTTTATAGGTTAAAACCCACTTAATCCGGCCTGTATAACCTGTAACCCGCCACCAAACTGATCGAACCCAACCCTCAACTCACGGGTTGTGTTACGTTCGACCCGGCAGCCAACCCGGCGTGCCAACGGTTGGCCCAGGTGGGACGCCCGTTGGGGCTTTTTTTGTTTTGTTTTTTTGGGATTTTTGTGGGTTTTTCCTATAAACCCCCACTATATTCACTCATTCTTCTTAACTAATTTACTCATTCTTGTCTATCAATCAGCTTTCTCAACTTTCTATTACTACTACTACTACTCTACTCTCAATCTATCTAAGAAAGAAACAACAAAGAAGTGAAGAAGCTCTCTCTACTAAAATTTGTGAAGAAACTCAATCTCAAATTCTCTTTACTACATAGTTCATCAAGTGAAGAAGCTCAATATCAAATTATTGTTCTCTTTAATATTTCTAACTCTCTCAAATATTTATTCGTGAAGTATGGTATCAACATTTCTCAACTCTCTCAACTCTGTATTATTCTCAACGCATTTTATTGTTATTTTTAGTTTACTTTTTTGCTGTTTTTTAACTACACTTTCAACTCTCTCAACCCTCCTATCTTTTTTTAGATTTTATTTTCACATACACTACTACTACCTCAAATCTCTCAACCCTCTTATCTTGTTTTTTTTTTGTTTTTTCACATACATTACAACTACACTACTTGCATAATGTCACGATCACGTGGTAGCAGATTTAGCCAAAGTTGACAAGAATCCATAGTTCATCTTGTTGTCATCCAATAATCCCACAATTAGAGATCGATTATATTCCTAATCTTAATATAGATTATGAAAGTGTTCTACTCACGATTATGATCTGACACATAACATAATTAAATCCTAGCTGGTGACACTCAAACACAAGACACCGAACCCGCATAACCCACTTCTTCCAAAAAGAACATAGAGGCAAAACTAGTGAAATCCACAAATTTTATGACTTTGTCCCAAACATGGACAATCCGAGCTTGGGACATAAGGTGTGTAGAACATGTCACAAAAGTTATAAATGGAATAAGGGTGACAATAAATCGACATATTACTAATGTACACCTGGCCGATGGTTGGAAAGGTTGCAACGATATTCCCGATGATGGGCATAAATTGTCATTGGATCGATAGTGATTGACTCATTCAAAAGAGAATCATATCACTTGTTGATTTTTCATACCCCCTCAGTGGTTTGGTTATCATAACATATATTTTAGAAGTATGTGATTTATTTCATATTCGCGGTAAAAAAAAATCGATTAGTTTTG
Source organism: Hemerocallis citrina (assembly GCA_017893485.1). Taxonomy (NCBI): domain Eukaryota; kingdom Viridiplantae; phylum Streptophyta; class Magnoliopsida; order Asparagales; family Asphodelaceae; genus Hemerocallis; species Hemerocallis citrina. Next base: position 41,655,525 of record CM030363.1, read on the forward strand.
ATAATGCCTCCAACAACACTAGTGCTATTACCACTTTAGTTCAACATTTAGCTCCCCCATGTCTTGAAAATTTTCATGTTAGATGTACATGTCATATTATTAACTTATATATACAAGATGCATTGAAAGTAGCTGATCCAAATGTCAATGCAATTAAAAATTGTTTACCTTTCATCGCTTTAAGTTGTATTATGCTTCAACAATTCAAAGAATGGTGTAATCTTAAGGGAGTACATTTAAGAAAATTTCCTAGAAATGTTAAACACCGATGAGATTCTACTTTTGACCAATTGAATGTTGTTACTCAATACAAAGCGGTTAGAAATGATTTTTGTATTGTAAAAAATCTGCAAAATTTTCAAATGACTCCCGATTCTTGGTATTATGTCGAAAAGTTTGTTAAAAGTTTTGGAACATTTTAAAACTGCAATTGTGAAGCTTTCAAAGTCTCATGATTCCACTTCTAGTAGTATTTTTATTTCAATAATTATTATGATACAAACTTTTCATGAAATAAATTCAGATTCTTACATTGGCCAGATTCACGCATAGGATAAATTTTTCAAGTATCAATCTTCCTCCTATGTTGTATTGTATTGCTAGTGTAATGGATCCTCGTATCAAATTAGCGGGTGTGAAGAATTTGAATGAAATATTTTTTTTATTTACTTAAAGAAGAATCTCAATATGAATGTAATGATTATTTAGCTAGGTTTGAGTTGACATTGAATAATTTGTTTAATTTTTATGATAGAACTTATGCAACTAGTGGTACCACACGACAAACTAGTGTATCAACTTCTTCTTCTTCTTCTAGAGGTAAGGGTAAGAGCATATTAGAATATGCCACTGCAAATTTACTTACTCGTATTTAGTCTAAAAAACCAGGACTAATGCACCTAATGAATTAAACTAGTATAATTCACAAGATAATTTTAATGATAGGATTGAGGTGTTATAATAGTGGAAAGAGCATGAAACTCTATTTCCAACTCTTTCACAAGTGGTTAGAGATCTACTAACCCCTCATGTATCTACAGTTGTATCAGAAAATGCATTTTCTTCAAGAGACAGAGTTTTAACTGATTACAGGAATTGCTTTAAGCCTAATTCATTGGAGATGCTCGTATGCACTGAAGATTGGATGAAAGCAGAAGACATAACTCAAAGAAAAGCAGTGGACACATCAACAAGTGGAAGCAACTCTCCTAAAGATCACTTCGAAGCTAAGTAGGGAATTTATGGCGATGAAATCCTAGATTTAGATAAGTTGAAGTGCACGACAGTGGTCCAATGCCCTATCTTCAATCTAACTCTAGGCTGTCGTGAACTCTAGTATATCCCCTTAAACATGTAATTCAATAACGTTATATGATTTTTTTAGTTTTTATTACATGGATTTATATATAATTTGATTGTTGTAAAAACTTATTTCAAGTTTAAATGAAAAATATTTATAATGTTGTCACTCTTATACTTATTGTACATTTATTTTAATTTTTTTAAGTTAATTTTTTATATAGAAAAATCCGGGCCAACCCGAGCCGGCCCGGGTCCAATCAGGTTAAACCCAAAGGGGTTCGCAAGTCAGTTCGGGTTGAGTTCTTGAAACCCCAACCCAGCCACTCCGGCCCGAGTGTAGACCCAATCCGGCCCGGGACCTCCCCCCACCCAGGCAAACCCGTCGGGTTGGGGCCCGACCCGCCCGGCCCGAATGCCAACCCTAGGTAATCCCCACTCCTAGCTCTTTAAGATGCAGGCTCCAATTTTGCATTCTCATAAGGTCAATCTCCTTCATTACCATGAATTCACTTTAAGAAAGCGATCAAATAAGTGACACTATTCCACATATAAATTTGTGATTAATTAGGATAAAAGAATTCAACCTATGGAAAATAAAGACCAAACATAAAAAAACTTTTTGCGTAACAGAAGAACACATCCACGCAACTTATCAAATACAAAAAAAAAAACTTTTGCCTCATTTCTCCACAATTTACCTGTAAAAAACAAAAACTACAATCAATCTGGTAGCTGCGAACCATTCCTTACAAAATTCCAACACCACCCCTGAAAACATCAAAAACACTAAGGGCACTTTCGTAAACCTCAAAACTAAATTATTTACATAACTCACTACCATATCTAAAACTGGATATTTCAAACAAACAAAAAAAAAAACTAAAGTTAAAAAACCTTTCAAAATTTAAAATAAGACACGTTGAAAATAGGCTAATAGAAAGAAAACATATATTTTTTAAGGAAATATCATATTATTTAGTAATAACAAGTAGAGTAAATGAAAAGTTACCTAAATAAATACAAAAAATAATAGCATACAAAGTGTTAGATTATAGAAACGAAGAAGCAAGTTGGTATAATAGCATACAATTTTATTTTTGCATGATGGAAAATAGAGTTTAGCAAATAGAAACATATATTGTTTTCCTTAACGAAACTGTGGAACAAATAAAGGGAGCAGTTAACTACAATTGCAAATATGTGGTCTCCAGAGTTTATTTTATCACTACATAAATTCAAAACATATTGAGAAAATGAGTGAAGGGAGTGAACCTATCAACCCACAAAATACAAATGGAATCACAAAAATGACCACACAAGAAGGAAGCTCCACTTCTATACAACCAACTACCTACCAGGAGAGTTTATTCTCAGATCTTCCAAAATATTTAGAGAATAATTTATTTATACAAAATATTGAGAAATTATACCAGACCACCCAGGCCAATAAATTTATCAGAATTATTTCTCAGCAACATATGAACAAAGCAATTATACTCACAGGAGCAAATTCAAAGACAGTAAGAGTATTATTTGAGAGGGGACTTATCCACTGCATATATCCATCCAGAGAATGCGAAGAACTTAGCCAGCTACCAAGAGAAGTATATAATTCAGCTAAAAATTACTTTGTTCTTACTAAAGCATCCAAAATATATGTGTGAATATTCTTAGTAATTCTGGAATTTTTAGAAGATGATAAAGAACTCACTGCATAACATATTTTGAAGATAGGAATGACTACACAAGTCCTTTTTGGAGCAACTAATATCACACCGTATAAAACTGAAGAATTTGATAAACTAATTCCAGAAAGGAAAGCTATAGGATTTAGAACAGTGTATTGTGAACTAAAAGATATACAAAATAGAGACAACAACATATGGATCTATGATAGCCCAGATCCACAAATATTAATGATATATAATATAGCAAACATAAAGCAACCACAACAAAAAAAAAAGGTCTTTGGCAGCTAATACAATATACTTTATAAAGGGGCCATGACTATGACAGAAGAGACAACTGTTTATTATTGTAGATTGATGCAGACAGAGCCCCAGCAAAAATATGGACAATGCAAGAAATGACAAGATAAAGCTGAAGAAGAATATTTTTTAATGTGAGTGGTGAATAATGTAAGCCATGATGTAATCAGAGCAATTATTGAAGACTGATGTAAGCAATGACACAATTGTAGCAATTATTGGACATATGATATAAGTAGTGACGCATGTAAACTCACTGTAAGCGGATCCCTTCGTCTATAAAAGGGGAGACCGAGTAAGGAAGAAGGTAGAAGATCTAAGAGAGAAAATTTCATATAATCTTGTAAGAAGAGTTTAGTGAGTTCAGTGTGTAAAAAGTCTTCAATTAATAAAGATTATCTTTTAATCAACTATTGTTCAATATAAGGTATGAGTAACTAATCTCTTTCCATCAGGGAGAGTTTTGTAAGGCTCTGCCTGAAGGATCTTGCAAAAAAGTCCATTTGCAACCATCTATAGTTAAACTGTACACCTAGTAACAGAAAACGAGTTAGGTTGTGGGTGCATGTACTGAAATGCTACTAGTTGTTCCAGATGTATCCCATGCATGAAGCTCTCTTGAAGAGCATAGTAGTCTTGGGATGAGATGAATGTAAAAGGAGCACTAAAATCGGGATGCATACCACAGGTAATTTATCCACTGGTAGTAACTGGTATAAAGCAGCTCAAAGAGACTTATCTATGTCGAAAACATGTTGGGCCCTTATGCTTGACTTTTATGGTATCCTTATAAACCTCTCCATACTCTTGATTTTCATACTTATCGTCTCAGGATTTAAAATCATTAAAATCATAAAAAGAATGGATGATGATAATAGTTCCAATTATGAGTTAATTCAAGAATTAATGACTAATTATTATGGAAGTGATAGGATTTTAGTTTTTGATGTTTATTATCCTCAAAGTCTGACAAGCCCAGTTGATTTTTATGAGTTCAAATTATTTTTCTTTAGCATACAGTGAGTAATAATTATAACAATAAATGAGGTTAATCCTGGACAAACTACTAATATAAATGTTCAAATAATTGATAGCCTAACTTTTCATGAAAGATCTTTATTACTTTGTGAAAATGGAGAATTTAGTAGTTATATATGGAGTCCTACAATAGCATATAGGCAATATCTTTAAGAAAACGAACATATAGAGGAAGGAAACGAACAAATGGAAGAACCCCCATATAATAGTGATAGTGAATTATCAGAAACAGAATCAGAAGCTATGAGAGATTTTGAAGTTTTGCTTGATTACTATAATATTTTGGAAAATGATAATGTATGTCATATTCAAGAATATTATTTTACGGAAGAATATCATTTGTAAAGTTATTTTTATACTCTATTATTTCTCTTTTACAGACAATCACAACTATTTCACGCTTCGCATCTAGTTGGTATCAGTGCCTCGTTTGAATTTTTTTTATTATATGCCTTTTTAGAAACTATTTGCAAAAAGAGGACAGTTGCCAAACTAATTATGATTGGGGACTCAACAACTAAACTCGCCGTTTCCAACAGCGAGTTTAGTTATTTCGTACTCACCGTTGGAAACGACGACTGTAGTTCTAATTTTTTTTTTTTTTTGAGAAACTCGCTGTATCCAATGGCGAGTTTAGTTCAAAATTTCAAACAAGACTAGATGTTCCCAACGGCGAGGTTCTTTATACTAAACTCGCTGTTGGGAATGACGAGTCTACTAATTTTGAAATTTCAAAGATAGTGAAAGTGTGAAACTCTCAGTTGGGCTTGGTGAATTTTCGGGAAAAAAATCCATAGAAGAGCTCGCTGTTCCCAACAGTGAGAGGAAATATACTAAACTCGCTGCTAGGAACGGCGAGTTCCGTGTAAATACCTCGCTGTTGGGAATGATGAGTCTTGTTTAAAAATTTTGAACTAAACTCGACGTTGGGAACGACGAGGTTCTCAAAAAAAGTAAAACTACACTCGCCGTTCTCAACGGCGAACACGAAATAACTAAACTTGTTGTTGGGAACGACGAGTTTAGTTGTTGAGTCCACGAGCGCAATTAGTTTGGCAACTATTCTCTTTTTGCAAATAGTTTTAAAAAAAAGGCATAAAATAAAAAAATTTGCCTTGTTTCAAGAGTAAGTAACTCTCACATGGTTTTCTCAAAATAATTAGTATAAGCAATTCTAAAATAAATTCAAAAAGAGTAAATAAAAAATAGTGCAAAAACAACTTTTAAAATTGCAGAAAGATTACACATTCTATAGAAAATATTATAGAGTTAGAAGTATAGAATATTATTTAGAAACTAGCCATTTTCTGCAAATAGTTTAAAGATTAGCCCATTTCTGCAAATAGTTTAAAAAAGTGGCATATTCCTCTAATTAACTCAAGGTTTTGTCACTCGTTCTTCTCCATATCTTGCCGCCTCTCACATTTTCTGTAATTTTTCTCAATTTTTTTCCTTTAATTTTCTTTCGTTCGATCTATGAATATCGTGAAATATTTTTGTTTTTTCGCATGCTTTAGTTTAGATCTGATGCTTAGACTCGATTACTGGTTAGATTTAGGGTTAGAGTTCATGTTTTGACACTGCAAATCAACGTAGTTTTAGATCTAAATCAGTTTGTAGTTTGTTAGATGATTGGTGTTAGATTAGATCTGATGGTTAAATGTCAACTTCTTGTTAGAAAGGATTTATCTATGATGCTTTTAAGGTCTTGTGAGTTAGATTCTTTTGTTGACTTTGTTGACTCCTACTTTGATGCGCACAAAACGTGTCTATAAATACTAATAAGTTTGAATTGAGTTATTTAGATTTGCAGGATCAAATAATTCTATAAGAGATTCAAAAGAGATTCAAGAATATTCAAAGAGTAATAAAGAAAGATTGAGAAATCAAGCAAAAGACGAAGATATTCAAAAAGAACAGTTGATTGATTAATGTCCAAGAAAGCTATCAAGACCACCTGCTATCATTCTATATTTGTGAGATTTAAATCTGTGCAAGATTGATTGATTGAATGATTAGTTTATTTGGTAAGAATATAAAGTGGATTCGGTATGAACAGCACGATATCGGTCGACCGCACCTCATGACGGTTAACCGCATCGCAGTCGACTGCAACTCTTAGTTGCGTAAGAAGCATTTGGCCTTTCATCTCTCTACTTTACGTCAGAGAGATGAACGATCAACTGCACCAAGATTGCGATCGACCGCACTTTGCGTTGTTCACTTTTTCGGAATGTATCGTTTCTAATTTTGATCGATACACTTCCAAATCTATTTAATTGGTTGAACCCACTAAGTTTTGCTCACCGATTACTCCTGAGAAAAATCTTCTGAACTAATCATTCAACAATCAATCCGAGTGTGTGTGATAACTTTTGTATTCTTCAGTCAGAATCATTTAGGATCTTGAGTTTTTCTTTTCTTCCATACAAGGTTGTAAACGGCGTCAGGCGGTGGCGGTTCGGCCAAGGACCGCCTACCGCCTAGGATGCCTAGGCGGTGCCTAGGCGTTTTGTTTTTATTTTTTAAATATTCATATATTAACCTTTTAAAAGTTACATTTCTCTATTTTTGCTTGTAGTCTAAATCTTTTAAATGCATTACAATTCACAAGTGATGCTAGGCCAGAATGATTTTAGAAGTTCAACAACGATTATGGTGTAAACTTTAGATTCATAATGATATAAATAATAATCAGTCATATAAAATTTCAAATATAACGTGAACTAGTAACACCTTAATGTAAAGATGAAGAGGCTTTTTACTGTTGAAGATGAAGAGGGTTTTTTCTGTTGAAGATGAAGAGACTATTTTAAGAATTTAAAAAAAATTACAAAAAAATCTGTCAGCCGCCTCGGCCGCCTCGACCGCCTAGGCGCCGCTTCGGCCGCCTCGGCGGCGCCTTGTACGCCTAACTGCCATCTCAACGCCTAGAGTACCGCCTATTGCATATGCGGTTCGTTCTCCTCTTTTTGAGCGCCTAGGCGCCGCCTAGGCGTCCGAGGTGGACGCCATTTAGAACACTGCTTCCATATCGATGAAATTGACGGGACTTGTGTTAAAAGTCATGTGGGTGTAATAGGTCTCTCGGCCTGAATCCGAGAATCACTGTACAGGGGTTTTGAGTATAGTGGAAAGCTTGTGGCCGAGAATTGATACAAGTAGGAGGTGTGGACGTAGACCTGGGGGTCGAACCACGTTACATCGCTATGTCACTTGTGCTATATGCGTTTTCTCTTCTTAACTCTTTTATTTACTTTACACTTCATTTTAATTAATTTTTAATTTCGCACAATCACCCTATTCACCCCCCTAGATTGATTTACAGTGGTATCAGAGCGAGGTGCTTATCAAAAGCTTAAAAGCTTAAGCAAAAGGTCCAATGGCCGAAATTCCTCCTCCCGAAAACTTGTACTCATCGGAGCCATTCGTCTCCAATGGGACAAGCCTTACACGCTCACCATTTTTTGATAGAAAATGCTATGATGTTTGGAAAGTTCGTATGTCTCATTTTCTACAGATGCTTGGAGAAGAAGTATGGAATGTGTGCATTAATGAAACAGATATTCCAGTCAGCGACGGAAAGACAGCTTTCACAAAAGTGGAGCTGGCTCTCAAGACAGCAAATTCCAAATCCAGGACGGATCTCTTTGCATGGTTGAATAACGAAGAACTAATGCGATGCGAGCAAAACTGTAAGACAGCATACGAGATCTGGAACAACATGTTGAAGCGACATGAGGGAACCGCCTCTGAGGTAAAAGCTAAAGTTAATTTATGTTTTTATAAGGTTGATGTGTTTCGCATGTTGCCAGGGGAAAACATGGATCAAATGCTCGCCCATTTCGATATCATTGCCCACGAACTTGAGAGCTTAGGTAAGGGGCTGGATGATGACTGAATGGTCAGAAAACTCATAAGCTGTCTCACGCCAGAGTGGAATGTAAATGCTTCTGCAATGAGGAAGACCCTCGATGAAAAGGGCTTCGACTACTACACATTCCAAAGAAAGCTGAAGACACACGAGATGGAAATGTCAGAAACCAAAAGATATAGACAAAACATCGAGATTGAACCAAAAACCGAAGATAAAACCATTGCACTAAAAGAAGAAAAATTCCGACCATCAAAAGCAGATTCAGATCGTGAGGAGTCAGACGAGGACATTGCCCTATTGACCAAGCAATTTCGTAAGTACCTCAAACATAAAAAAAATGACAGGTACCAAGGGGAAAGGGAGAAAGATAAAGACGACGTGTGCTATAAGTGCAAGAAGCCTGGACACGTCCGTGCAAATTGTCCCGTCTCACAAGACAGGAATATGGACTACTACCGCTCAAACCCAGGTTTGAAAAAGAATGCGCTAAAGGCAACATGGCTAGACTCAAATTCAAGTGAGGGAGAGCAAGGCTACGATGACGTCGACTTCATGGCTCTTGGGAATGGTGAGGTGCAATCACCATCTCAAGAAGAGGTAATCGAAGAACCCACTTATGATGAGCTAGTAGACATGTGTAATGGTTTAAAAGACTATGCTAAAAAACTAAGTCGTGAACTTAGGCAATATAAACAAATTCCAAATGAAACACATGACTCTTGTATTGCCAAAAATCAAAAACTGAAAAATAAGAATGCCTTGATCTTGGAAAAATTTGAGTCATATAGAAAAGATCATGATGTATTGCTAGAGGAAAATAAACTTTTAAAACAACAAATTCGATAGTCCTTAGAAACACATGATGATCACTTAAGAGAAATTCATGAAAAATCTGTTTATATTGTCAAACTCACAGATGATTTAAAAGAATGTAAACGGAAATTTGATGAGGTAGTGGAAGGATGTAATGAAGCACTTGAACAAAATAAGATTCTTGATGCTACACTAGACACTCTTCATTGAAATACAAAAGACGATGAGATGACTAGGAAAAGACTATGTAAAAGAGTAACTGAGCTTGAAATTTTTTTAAAACATATGAAGTGCCCAGTTACCTTATTACAAAAAATTCAAGATCTTATCATGATAATCGAGGGCTTGGTTACGAAGAGCCAATACACCACGAAAAATTTAAATCATCATGTCCTACACACTTGCACAATAACCAACATAATCACAAACGAACTCAAAACTATGCAAGTGTGTATGACTGAAGACATAGTCGTATCACATGTCATTACTGCTGTAGATTAGGACACATTTCGTATAATTGTTCATTAAAAGGGGACACTAAGTTTGTTTAGGTAAGAAAGAATGTTAATGCAGAATTAAAACCCACTTGGACTCCTACAAAATTTCATGTAGGTGCTCTGATGTTCTCAACTTAGAAGATCGCAGACACCTTGATAGAAGACGCTCAAGAGGCTCTACAAGTTATACTAGCAACCAGCTTCTCTATCAAGGAAAAAGGAGAAGGATCTTGGTCCTTCAGATAAGTATAGCACCGGGTAATATCCATTTGTTCTTGATCAGTCGAGAATGGACCGGTCGACCGTACAGTCGATCGTCCACCCCTCTACACAAATCACCAAATTAAAACTCCCTATTTAGTGTTGTGCGGTCGACCGTATATGTGAACCGGTCGACCGACCAAGTCGGCTGATTTGCTTATTCCCCTTCTAATATAAATACCTCTTCACCCCTAACCTCTCTATCTTACAAAAACCCTAGCCTCCAACCCATCAAACAAACTTCTCATCTCTCAAAACTCTTCTCAAATCTGTACAGTTTTATTTTCTCTTCCTCTGTCTTAATGGCATCCTCCTCACACAAATCGAAGAGCAAGAAAGTCGTTGCTTCGAAATCAGTCACTAGGGATGATACCGGTCAACCACACCTCATGACGGTCAACCGCATCTCATGACGGTCGACCGCATCGCAGCCGACTGCAACTCTCAGTTGCATAAGAAGCAGTCGACCTTTCATCTCTCTACTTTACGTCAGAGAGATGAATGGTCGACTGCACTAAGATTGCGGTCAACCGCACTTTGCGCTGTTCACTTTTTCAAAATGTATCGTTTCCAATTTCAATCGATACACTTCCAAATCTATTTAATTGGCCGAACCTACTGATATTGCTCACTAATTACTCCTGAGAAAAATCTTCTGAACTAATCTTTCAACCACTAATCCGAGTGTGTGTGTGATAACTTTTGTATTCTTCAGTCAGGATCATTTAGGATCTTGAGTTTTTCTTTTCTTCCACTTCGGTGAGATTGACGAGACTTGTGTTAGAAGTCCTGTGGGTGTAATAGGTCTCTTGGTCTGAATCCGAGAATCACTGTACAAGGATTTTGAGTATAGTGGAACGCTTGTGGCAGAGAATTGCAACAAGTAGGAGGTGTGAACGTAGACCTGGGGGTCGAACCACGTTATATCGCTGCATCACTTGTGCTATCTGTGTTTGCTCTTCTTAACTCTTTTATTTACTAAGCACTTCATTTTAATTAATTTTTAATTATGCACAATCACCCTATTCACCCAGGGTGATTTACATCTAGTTTATGAATTATTTTAGATCTAATTGATTTTTAGGTTCAGATTTTATTTAATTAAGATTAAGTTTTCATTTGGTAAAATTATTCGGTTCGTTGATTGTCGGTAAAACAATATTCATTAAAAAGCAACTATTTCTGAGTCAAATTGTTTTTGTTGATAAGTTGATTAAGACGTGAGAATTAGCTTTGATAAGAGTAAAAGCGATTAGAAAAGCGATTTGAAAAGCCCTTCTTCCCCGACTATCTCCAGCCAGATCCGGCGGATTCTCAACCCTTCGACCCTCCTCCCCTTCATTAATCTTGTTCAGCTCGCTCGTACCTCCCGACCCATCTCTTTTTTTTAGCCTATCTCCCTCGTCTCGTTTTTCCGTCCCACTCGCCCCACGTTTCTATCTTCGCTGCCCCTCTTCCGTCTCCGGTGGAGACCGCGCCCCCCTCGACAGTTCCCAGCGGTAGTTCCCCGGGTGTTCCAGGTCTCTTTTCTGTCGTGCGTTGTTCCCGGCAGCCTCCCTTGCTCAGCGATTTCCTCCTACAGATCCCATTCTCCAGCGGATCTCCGACGCATCTTTGGTCGGTGGTGTATTTTAGGTGGAGCTGTCGTACCCCCTCTGTGAGTATTCTATACTTTTGGTGTGCTGTGGGTATTGTTGGTCTTCGATTGTGCATCATTGTCTCTAGTGTTTGCGATTGCTAAACAAATTTTTAGTTTGTGTTTGCTATCGTTGTTTCATTGCTATAAAACTGAGTTCCAGTTCTCGTGGGTCTTGCGGTTAATTTCTCTATTGTTCTTCTCTTCCCCCGGCGGCTCCGTTCCGCCTATACTTGGTTTTCAGCATTTCGCTGAGCCCTTAGCATCATTTCGCTCAAGATTAGTTTCGTTCTATTTTTCTTCCCTGATCGTTTCTCTTCTCCTTCCTTCTCTCTATTTCGGGGGTGTTTTTAGCCCCCTGGTGCTCCACGGTTTACTTCTTTGGAGCTATTTTGGCACTCTTGGGACTTATCTGTCCCCCTTTTTTGAGCGGTGTTCTTTACTGGTGTGCTGTAAGGCATTGTTGGTCTGATTCCTCCGATGCATCTCGCTGAGCTCGATGCTAAGTCCCTAAATTTTGTGCCGGGCTTAGTATCACTAGGGGAGTTGTATTCCCCTCGATCCGGCAAGGTTGTGAGTGCTGAGAGGGAGTTCGGCGGAGTCCGAGGTCCAATCTTTCCACGTAATAGGGTCGGTGTCAAGAGCGCTCGGCACCTGGTGCCGAACCCCAGTTCTTTCCCCATAACGGGGTCGGTGTCAAGAGCGCTCGGCAGTTGGTGCCGAACCCCAGTTCTTCCCCCTTAACGGGGTCGGTGTCAAGAGCGCTCGGCAGCTGGTGCCGAACCCCAACTTTTCCCCATAACTGGGTCGGTGTCGAGAGCGCTCGGCAGCTGGTGCCGAACCCCAACTTTTCTCCGTAACTGGGCCGGTGTCGAGAGCGCTCGGCAGCTGGTGCCGAACCCCAACTTTTCCCCATAACTGGGTCGGTGTCGAGAGCGCTCGACAGCTGGTGCCGAACCCCAACTTTTCCCGTAACTGGGTCGGTGTCAAGAGCGCTCGGCAGCTGGTGCCGAACCCCAATTTTTCCCCGTAACTGGGTCGGTGCCAAGAGCGCTCGGCAGCTGGTGCCGAACCCCAATTTTTCCCCGTAACTGGGTCGGTGTCAAGAGCGCTCGGCAGCTGGTGCCGAACCCCAATTTTTCCCTAACTGGGTCGGTGTCAAGAGCGCTTGGTAGCTGGTGCTGAACCCCAACTTTTCCCCGTAGCTGGGTCGGTGTCAAGAGCGCTCGGCAGCTGATGTCGAACCCCAATTTTCCCCTATAACGGGGTCGGTGTCAAGAGCGCTCGGCAGCTGGTGCCGAACCCCAATTTTCCCCTATAACGGGGTCGGTGTCAAGAGCGCTCGGCAGCTGGTGCCGAACCCCAATTTTTCCCCTATAACGGGGTCGGTGTCAAGAGCGCTCGGCAGTTGGTGCCGAACCCCAATTTTTCCCCGTAACAGGGTCAGTGTCAAGAGCGCTCGGCAGTTGGTTCCGATCCCCAATTTTTCCCCTATAACGGGGTCGGTGTCAAGAGCGCTCGGCAGCTGGTGCCGAACCCCAATTTTTCCCCGTAACAGGGTCGGTGTCAAGAGCACTCGGCAGTTGGTGCCGAACCCCAATTTTTCCCGGTAACAGGGTCGGTGTCAAGAGCGCTCGGCAGCTGGTTCCGATCCCCAATTTTTCCCCTATAACGGGGTCGGTGTCAAGAGCGCTCGGCAGCTGGTGCCGAACCCTAATTTTTCCCCGTAACAGGGTCGGTGTCAAGAGCGCTCGACAGCTGGTGCTGAACCCCAATTTTTTCCCTATAACGGGGTCGGTGTCAAGAGCGCTCTGCAGCTGGTACCGAACCCCAATTTTTCCCTGTAACAGGGTCGGTGTCAAGAGCGCTCGGCAGCTGGTGCTGAAGTCCTTGACTTTGTCATTTTTTGGTGGGGAATGCTCTGCGGAGTTGGCGGCTCTTGAACTTCTGACAGCTCTGGCGGATGAGACGCTCATTTAATGCAGTGACCTCTGAGCTTCTGTCAGATGGGACAGTAATTAATGCTTTGTACGGCTTGGCGTAGTAAACAAGGCAACGTTTGAGGTCGCTTTTGTCATTTTGTGTGAATGGGCCGGTAGTACAGGCCCATTAACCTCGTTTGGCGCGCCACTCTCTATAAAACCTCACCCCCCACTCTCATTTTTCACTTCTCTTCTCTTTAGCTCAGGCGATCTTTTGTGCTAAGCAAGTTTTTCCGGTGGTCGACGTTCATTTTTCTGGTGAAGTTTCCGGCAGCTAACCTTTTAAGGTAACTTATACTCAGTTTACTTCATAAACTATGTCTCTTGCTTCTGTCTCCGAGTCGATCTCTTGGTCCGAGCCCTCCCTTGAAGTTGTCGAAGATCATACTCCAACCAAGGGCAAGAAGGTGTTCGGCAAAGATTCGATTGTGGAGGATCCGAAGCGTATGGGGGAGTTCGGAAGACTGCCGGGGCCACTGACTGGGCTTCACAGAGTTCGGGAGCTTCTGGAGGATCAAGCCGAGCGAATTGTTCACGGGAGGGGGAGGTCCTTCGAGGAGAATGCAGCGAGGGAGACGACGGAGGCGGACGAGACGGTATCGATCCTTCGCGAAGAGGACTTGGGGGTGATCCGGGACTGTTTCCAGATCCCGGAGGAGTACGAGCTTATGCTGCCGGGTGCCGGGGTTAGGGCCAACTCGCCGTTGCCAGTGACCATGTGTTGCTGGCCGGTCGACGCCTTTATCGCCGGGGCTCGGCTATCCCTCCATCCGTTCACGATCCTCGTCCTGAGTTGGTTCGGGGTCAGCCCCATCCAGCTCATGCCGAACACATGGAGGGTCATAAACGGCTTCGTACTTCACTGCCAAGCCGCGGGGATCGATCCGCAGTTGAACGTGCTTTGGACACTCTATCGGCTACATCAAGGGAACAAGTCGGAGTACCGATATTATTTGGCTCCGAGGCACGGCGGCAGGCTCGTCATATGCCCCGACTCCATCAAGCACTGGCACGAGAAGTTCATGATAGTGCAGAGTCCGGAGGCTTGGCCGATCCCCCCCGGTTGGGTGGAAGGGGTGCCGAAGAGGGCGAGGGCGCTGCCCAAGCTTCGTGTTGAAGAAGAAGAGGCAGTCCGGACTCTTCTCGATCGGCCGAAGTACGACTGGAAGGAGCTGTCCGAGGACATTTTGTTCAAGGGGGCTCTGCCGTGTAGATCCCAGTACGCGGCTTCTTTCTACTTTGTTTCTCATATTTTATTTTGCGTGAGTTGTATAGTGCTAACGAACTTTTGTCTTTAATGCAGAGACGATGGACTATGACGCGGTGCTAGCTTTGAGGGCAGGCCTCGCCAGTAAGGTGTCGAAGAAGCGCAAGAGGGTGGCCACAAAGTTGCCGACCCCGAAGACTCCGCGCGTCACTGCTTCGATCGAGGTGGAGACCCACGGTAGCCCGGTCGTCGTCGGTGCAGGTTCCTCGACATCCACCGGGGTCGGCGAGTTTCCCATCGCCGCAGCCCTCGGTATGATGACACCGCCACTGTCAGTGGCAGCCGAGGAGCTCCTGACCGAGGAGCACAGGAGGATCCACATTTTCGGACTGGCAAGTTCGGAAGCACGATGGTTTCCTTGGCAACACCCTGGCGAGCATGCAGGCCGTCAAGCACCTGGCGACGCCGAAGGATCGTGCCGCCATGGAGGCCGGGCAGGAGGGTGACGACGTCATAGGGATCGCTCGTTCGGCCGTCTCGGTAAGCAGTAGATTTTTGTCATCGTTGAATCTCTTGAAATTTCCCAACTCTTTAAGTTCTTCTCTTCTTGTCGCAGATCGTCGTACACTTCGGACACCTCACTGAGAGGTTATCAGCTCTGGAGAAGGAGCTGAAGCAGGAATCCGACCAGGCTCGGAAGGAGGCGGCTCGGATGGGAAACGAGCTCGACAAGCTTCGGGTCGAGCACGAAGGGAGGAAGGCGAGGGTCGAGTACCTCGAGGGTGAGGTGGCGAAGCTGGAGGGCGACCTCCTTCGCCAGAAGGAGGAGGCGGCCAAGCAACTGGCCGATGTTGAGGAGGCTAAGGCTGCGGCAGTGAAGGCGGCAGAGGACGCGACCCTGGCGAAGCCGCAGGGTTACCTCGCCCAAAATATGGCCAAGGCTTATGCCCAAGCCATCGCCCGGGTGACGGAGACGTACCCCGACGTGGACTGCTCGGGATGGAGACTATTCTCGGGGCACGTTGAGGGCTTCGACCCCGAATCAGAGGGGGAAGAAGAGGAAGGGGAGGACGAGCCCGAGACAGAAGTCGAAGTCATCGGCGAGGTCCCGAACACCGCGGTTACTCCGCTGGCGGTGGTGCCCCCTTCGGAGACGCCGACCCCCACCCACGCTTGCCGCCCTGGGAAAGAGGTCGCGCCCTGACTCCGCTTATTTTTTCTTCTTTTTCTTTCTTTTTGAAGTGTAATGCCTAATAGCGGACTAGTCACCGCTGTTTTTAAATGAATGAAAAACTTGATCTTTTTGGGTTCGGCTCTGTGTCCATTTTTTTTGTTTTTTCTTTTTTTTTTTACCCATAGTTGAGAGTTTGAAGGTCTTGTTTGAAAAGTCTTGTTTGAAAAGTCTTGAAGTGCTAGACTTCGGCAATGTTTGAAATTTTGTTGCTTGTCTCAACTTCTTTTCAGCTCGCGGTGGTTACTCAAGACGTCGAGCCCTCACCCTCGGATGACAATGCTCAGGTCGAGGCTGGCTTAGGGGCGATGAGGCTGTGCTTGGCGAGGTGCCGAGAGAGGCGTTATGAAGTCGAGCTGGGATTGCGCCGAGCCGAAAGCGAGCGGAACCATCTTCAGCTCATCCTAGGTCGGCGAGACATCGAGATCCGGCGTCTGGAGAGCAGGATCGCTGAGATGACCCCCTTAGGTGAGGACAAAGGTTCGTCAACTGCCTTTAGCTATGGGCTTCGGATCAAGTGCATTCATCATAATTTTTCACAAATAATGGCGGAAAGGGACGATCTGCTCTCTGAGATCCGCCACTTGCAAACGGTAGAGGCGGAGCTTCGGACGGAGGGAAAGGGGCTGACGGCCGAGGTTGCCAAACTGATGACCGAACAGGACGAACTGACGGCCGAGGTCGATGCCCTGAAGAGAGCTATGGTGGACAAGAGTATCGAAGTCACCCACCTTCGCCATCTTATCGCGAGTCGGTCCAGAGTCCCGAGCTCCGCGATACCTCCTCGCTTCGAGGTCAGTGTCAAAGATGACTCGTTGCGAGACCGGATCTCAGAGCTGGAGGCAGAGGTGGCTTGCCTGAAGCCTCGTTCGGGGCCGATTAATGTGAGGAGCACTTCGTGTACTCGCGCAGAGAGTGATCGGGGCATCACTTTTTACGAGATGGCGACCCGTCCGCCCCTCGGCCATCCTAGCCCGGGGGATGTGCAAAGCTCGGTGGCCATTTCGTCGAGTGGGGCATCCGTCGGTGCAGCAGCTAGGAGCAGTGCCGAGGACACGTCCCAGTTCGCTGGCTTGGGGTTGGGCTCCGGAGGCAAACGTCGCCGACCTCGAGTGTCGTTGAAGAGGAACATCCCCGCACCTCGGAGGCATTGATGATCGTTTTTGAAGCCTTTGTATTTAGTCCAAGTGTAGTGGGTCGGCATTGTAATTTTTGCTCTTGTAATCTTGTTGTACGGAAGAGTCCCAATTATTAATAATATGTCTTTCTCGAACTTGCATGTTCTTTGTAGCTCTGTGTAGTTGTTTTGTTTGTGATGGTGTTTGTCGTGCCGAGGTCCTCGAGCTGACCTTTTGCTCGCTTGGGGGTCGGCGTCATGAGCATTCGGCTAGTGGTGCCGAGGTGTGGTTCGGTCACCTAATCTCACGGGCTTGCGAGATGAGTCGAGCTTCGCTCAACAGTGAGCTTGCGGAGTGCGGTCGAGCCAAGTGTTGGACTCCGAACCATCGTTAGAGTAGTTCGACGGTTGTGGGAGCAATTTCGAATGGCGGACTACTTCTAGCTCGCTTAGGAGCGAACTTGCGAAGTAGAATCGAGCCAAGTGTTGGAATCCGAACCATCGTTAGAGTAGTTCAACGGTTGTGGGAGCAATTCCGAATGGCGAACTACTTCTAGCTAGCTTAGGAGCGAACTTGCGAAGTAGAATCGAGCCAAGTGTTGGACTCCGAACCATCGTTAGAGTAGTTCAACGGTTGTGGGAGCAATTCCGAATGGCGAACTACTTCTAGCTCGCTTAGGAGCGAACTTGCGAAGTAGAATTGAGCCAAGTGTTGGACTCCGAACCATCGTTAGAGTAGTTCAACGACTGTGGGAGCAATTCCGAATGGCGAACTACTTCTAGCTCGCTTAGGAGCGAACTTGCGAAGTAGAATCGAGCCAAGTGTTGGACTCCGAACCATCGTTAGAGTAGTTCGACGGTTGTGGGAGCAATTCCGAATGGCGAACTACTTCTAGCTCGCTTTAGGAGCGAACTTGCGAAGTAGAATCGAGCCAAGTGTTGGACTCCGAACCATCGTTAGAGTAGTTCAACGGTTGTGTGAGCAATTTCGAATGACGAACTACTTCTAGCTCGCTTAGGAGAGAACTTGCGAAGTAGAATCGAGCCAAGTGTTGGACTCCGAACCATCGTTAGAGTAGTTCAACGGTTGTGGGAGCAATTCCGAATGGCGAACTACTTCTGGCTCGCTTAGGAGCGAACTTGCGAAGTAGAATCGAGCCAAGTGTTGGACTCCGAACCATCGTTAGAGTAGTTCGACGGTTGTGGGAGCAATTCCGAATGGTGAACTACTTCTGGCTCGCTTAGGAGCGAACTTGCGAAGTAGAATCGAGCCAAGTGTTGGACTCCGAACCATCGTTAGAGTAGTTCGACGGTTGTGGGAGCAATTCCGAATGGTGAACTACTTCTGGCTCGCTTAGGAGCGAACTTGCGAAGTAGAATCGAGCCAAGTGTTGGACTCCGAACCATCGTTAGAGTAGTTCGACGGTTGTGGGAGCAATTCCGAATGGCGAACTACTTCTAGCTCGCTTAGGAGCGAACTTACGAAGTAGAATCGAGCCAAGTGTTGGACTCCGAACCATCGTTAGATTGAAGAGTGAAAGCAGAGAGATGCAAACAATAGTAAAGTATGAGAAAGCTTTCCTTTATTAATGATTAATAGTTGGCTGCGTCTAAAGTTGCTAGCCGTTATTACAAGAGAGAAAACAAAAGAAAAGCAAGACAAGTAATAGGAGTGGAACGGTTCGACGTCCCCAAAATACTTAGAGAGGCGTTGGTGCCTTCTCTTGGTATTTTAGGAGATGGTCGGCATTCCAAGTCCTGGGGATCTCCCTGCCGTCGAGATCTTCTAGTTTGTATGCGCCGGGCCGAATTACTTTTGCGATCTTGTAAGGTCCTTCCCAATTTGGGGCCAATTTGCTCTTCTGACCTGGAAACGAGATGGCCAACTTTTTGAGGACCAGGTCCCCTTCTTTGAGGTCCGTGGGGCGGACTCTTTTGTTGTATGCCAACTCGATCCTTCTTCGGTAGCTTTGTTGACGGATGGCAGCTCTTTCTCGGATCTCATCTATCAGGTCTAGCTCCGCTCGGAGCTCCCTGGCATTTTGCTCTTCTTCATAAGCTGTTAGACGAGGAGAGGGTATTCCGACTTCTAGGGGGATGACGGCCTCGGACCCATAGGTGAGATTAAATGGGCTATCTCCTGTGGGGGTCCGCTTCGTGGTTCGGTAGTTCCATAGCACGTTAGGAAGCTGATCGACCCACAAGCCTTTGGAACATTTATCCAATCTCTTCTTAATGCCGGAGAGGAGCTGTCGGTTAGCATTTTCGGCCTGACCGTTCGACTGGGGATGAAAAACGGAGGAGAAACGGTGTTGGATGGCAAGGTCTTCGCATAGGGCTCGGAAGGCAGCCCCGGTGAACTGGGTTCCGTTATCTGTTATCAGGACCCGAGGGACGCCGAATCGGCAGATCACGCTCTTCCAGAAGAACTGAACAACCTTGTTTTCGGTAATCGTGGCTAAGGGATCGGCCTCTATCCATTTTGAAAAATAGTCGATCGCCACGACTAGGAATTTGAACTGTCCGGGAGCTGGAGGAAATGGCCCTAGTAAATCCATCCCCCACATTGCAAAGGGGACTGGACTTGATAGGGAAGTTAGTGGAGCTTGTGGGAGACGTCGGATGTCGGAGTACTTCTGATAGGAGCTGCATTGCCGAACGTGTCGCTCGGCATCTCGTAAGAGAGTGGGCCAGAAATATCCGTAATTCAACACTTTGCGAGCAAGAGCTCTGGACCCTGAATGTGCCCCGCTGATGCCCTCATGAAGTTCTTGCAGGGCATAGTCGGCTTGCCCGGGGGAGAGGCATCTCAGGTACGGCCTGCCGTCTACCTGCGTGAAAGAGCGTTTATATAAGATGCCTCCGATTAGTGTGTAACGCTCAGCTCGGGTTCTAACTCTTCGAGCTTCCTTGGGATCCTTGGGGAGGAGTCCATCCCTTAGGAATTCGACAAGGGGTTTCATCCAGTTATCCTCAAGCAGGACGGGCAGCGACTCTAAAGAGTCGGGAGTTTCATCCTCAATACTTGGCCTCAGAAGAACCTCTATCAAGACGGTCTGCTCGAGGCCTTGAAGGGAGGAGGAGGCTAGTTTGGAGAGGGCATCAGCCTGAGTATTTTCTTCTCGGGGTATTCTTTGGATGATGGCTTCTTCAAACAGTGCCATGAGGCTCCTGACCTTGGCTAAGTATTTGACCATCCTGTCATCACGTGCTTCATACTCGCCGAGAACCTGATTTACGACTAGCTGAGAGTCGCTGAAGATCCAGAGGTGCTGTGCCCCTGCATTTCGAGCCATTCCAAGGCCGGCTATGAGTGCCTCGTATTCTGCTTCGTTGTTCAAGGCCTTGAAGTTTATACGGAAGGGAGTATTGGAGGATGAAGTTATCTGGGCCTGCCAGAATGACCCCTGCTCCGCTTCCCTCGTTGCAGGAGGACCCTGTCCACATAAACCGACCAGATAGGCGGCCCCTTCGTCACTTGACTGGACTCGGGGATGGTACTTTCAACTATGAATTCTGCTAAGGCCTGAGCTTTGGTCGCGGTCCGAGGCTGATAAGTTATATCGTGCTGGCTCAGCTCGATTGACCACTTCATAAGACGACCGGAGGTCTCCGGCTTGTGGAGCACTTGCTTCAGCGGTTGGTCGGTCAGAACGACCACCGAATGGGACTGAAAATACGGGTGAAGCTTTCTTGCTGCCATCACCAGGGCATAAGCCATCTTTTCTATTCTCGGATAGCGGAGCTCGGCATCCCGAAGTACCTTGCTCACATAGTAGATAGGCTTTTGAGCCCGGTCTTCTTCCCTTACCAAAACGGCACTGAGGGTTTGCTCGGAGGCTGCCAGGTAGAGGTAGAGGGATTCTCCAGGAATTGGTTTGCTGAGGAGAGGAGGATTGACGAGGTAAGCCTTGAGCTGGTCGAAGGACTCCTGTTGCTGTTGACCCCATTCAAAACCTTTAGCCCCCCTGAGGGCCTTGAAGAAGGGGAGGCATTTTTCCCCGGACTTCGAGAGAAAATGCCCTATGGCGGCTAGGCAGCCTGTTAGCCTCTGAACTTTCTTAACATTCTTGGGAGGGGCCATGTCCAATATGGCCTTGATCTTCTCAGGGTTTGCTTCAATTCCTCGTTGGCTGACCATGAAGCCGAGGAACTTCCCTGACGAGATGCCGAATGCTCATTTGTTCGGATTGAGTCTCATATTGTGCTTTCTCAACACATCGAACGCCTCCTGGAGGTCGGTTACATGATCGGGACCTTGGATGCTTTTTACAAGCATGTCGTCGACATATACTTCCATATTACGAACGATCTGAGCTTGGAAAACTTTGTTGACGAGGCGTTGGTATGTGGCACCTGCATTCTTCAGACCGAATGGCATAACCCTGTAGCAATAGAGGCCCTGATCGGTCACAAATGATGTTTTCGGGATATCCAGGGGGAACATCCGGATCTGGTTGTAGCCTGAGAAGGCGTCCATGAAGCTGAGGAGTTCATGCCCCGAGGTGGCATCAATCAGAGTGTCAATACTCGGAAGAGGGAAGGGATCCTTGGGACAGGCCTTGTTGAGGTCGGTAAAGTCGATGCAGATCCTCCAAGTCCCATTGGACTTCTTCACCATTACTACATTCGACAACCACTCAGGATAGTTCACCTCTTGTATGAACCGGGCCTTCAAGAGCTTGTCCACCTCCTCTTTTATAGCTAACTAGCGCTCGGGGGCAAACTTGCGTCTCTTCTGCTGAACTGGTTTGGACCCCGGGGTAACACTGAGGTGGTGGACTAAGAGCTCTTCGGAAATTCCGGGCATGTCTGTAGCTGACCAAGCGAAGAGGTCTCGGTTCCTTCGGATGCACTGTACAATGTCCGAGCATAGGGCGGACGGGAGGGTCTTGCTAACAAAGAACTTGCGAGTTGGATCCTGCTCAGAGAAGAGCACTTCCTCCAACTCATCCACCGGCTCGGACGTCGGTCGGGCAGCATCTTTGGGGATTTCCAGAGTTTCTAAGGAGAGGACGGGACCGAGAATAGAGGTCATATAGCACTTGCGGGCCTGCTCTCGATTGCCCCTTACTTCCCCTACTCCGGCACGCGTGGGGAATTTCATCTTGAGATGGTATGCCGAAGGAACGGCTTCTAGAGCTGCTAAGCCGGGTCGGCCTAGGATGACATTGTAAGCTGTGGGGACGTCTACAACCATAAAATCCATCACCTCCGTACGGGTAGTAGGAGTTTTGCCAGCGATTACGTCGAGGGTGATTACCCCTTCAATAGTCACCAGCACTCCCGTGAACCCATGGAACGTGTAGCCTGCGGGCTTGAGTCTATCTCGGGAGAGTTTGAGGCCCTTGAATGTGGCGAGAAAGAGGATGTTAACGGAACTGCCATTGTCCACTAGGATCCTCTCCACTTTGAAGTTCGCCATGTGGAGGTTGATGACGAGTGCGTCACAGTGAGGGGTTCGGATGCCCTCCAGGTCTTCATCTGAAAATGTGATGGGCACTCCGAGGCCTTTTGGAGGAGGGGTGGCGCGGACCGAGTTGACTTCCCTTATAAATGCCTTTCGAGAGGAGTTTGAGTAGCCCCCCATTGGGCCCCCATGAATGAGGTGTAGGACTCGCTCCTCTTCAAAGTTGGGTGTTTCATCGCGCTCTGGACGCTTGTTAGCCCCCCGAGGCGGGGAGGAAGGTCGGCTCGGTCCTTTCTCACGAATCTGGTCAGCTGCCCCCTCTGGATGAGGGCCTCTATCTCATTCTTCAAGGCCCGACAATCATTGGTGTCGTGGCCGTGGTCCCGGTGATAACAGCACCACTTCTCTTTATCCCGTTTCTTGGCAGAGGTGTTCATCCTTGGAGCAGGGGGTATGACCCCTTCCTTCTCAACTTCCATCAGAATGGTAGAGACGTTGGTGGTGAGAGGAGTAAATTTCTCGAATCTGGGGGGGAGGTCGGCGCTGGCCGGCATTATCCTTCTGGAGCTTCTTGGCCCCTTCCTCTTCTGTTCCCTTTCTCTTAATCCCGAGGAAGACCCCTCCAAGTTGGGGCGGTGCTCAGCTTCTTCGGCCCGAATATACTTCTCGCTTCGGAGGAGGAGGTCAGAGAAGTTCTGTGGGGGCTTCTTGGCGAGGGAGGAGCGGAGGTTGGAATTGAGCACATTGGATTGAAACGCTGCTGCAGCGACCAACTGGTCGAGGGATGCTATGGACCTGGCTTCTACTGTGAACCTCTTTACATAGTCTCTCAACTTCTCACCCTTCTTCTAGTGGAGGTATAGTAGCGAGATGCTGGTCTTCTCAGTTCTTCGGCTACTCACAAAATGGGTGACGAAGAGGGTCTCGAATTGCTCGAAGGAGAATATTGAGGAGGGGGCAAGGCGAGAGTACCATTCTCGAGCTGGACCCTTGAGAGTTGCGGGGAAGGTTTTACAAAGCAGAGCATTGGAAGCTTGGTGGATGAGCATTAGGGTCTTGAAGCTCTCGATGTGATCGACGAGGTCAGTCTCCCCGGAGTGGGTCTCGAACTGAGGGGGCTTGAAGCCGATTGGTACAGGTGCATCCATTATGGTTTGGGAAAAAGGAGGTCTGCTAGGACGAAGGGTCCTCCCCCTAAGCTCCTCCTCTCGGTCTATCTGACCCAAGCGCCTCTCCATCTCGTGGAGGCGGCGGTATACAACGTCATCCCTTCGACGATAGTTAGGCGAGCCTCTAGACTCGTCTTCGTACGAGGGAGAGCGGGGGCTACGACGACGGTAGCTCCTGGAGCGGCGAGGACTTGGCATATGTCGGGAGTTGCTGGGAGCTGGAGGAGGAGATGGGGACCGTCGGCGAGGACTTCAGACCAGAGGAGGGGAGGGAACCCTCGGAGGATTGGCATTATTGGGACAGAGGTTGAGAGCTTGTAGGACGGTTGCTTGGAACTGCTGGAACTCGGTACGGGTGATGGGTGCCTCATCGTTCCTAGGGTGTTGCCGACCGGTGGGGGAATGTGGTCTTCTTCTGCGATGTTCGGGGGACTCTCTCCGGTCCTTCTGTAGTCTCGGCGGTGAGGACTTCGCTCATCCGGAAATTGTTGGCGGGAGGCTCCCTCTCGGGCCCGTTTTTCATCCAGACGGTGGCGAAGGTCCACATCTTTCGGCCGATTGGGGACTTTTTGTTGGAAGTCGGAAGCTCGGGGATTATGGGAAGCCATAGAATCCGAAGAGGCATTGTGGATGGAGACATGGTCCGAATGGAGAGGCTGTTTATGAGGGTTAGGACCCATAGGAGGTTGGTTCTGAGGAGGAGGAAGGTCCTGTTGGAGTGGGTCTTCCGCTGGAGGGGGAAGTTGCCCCTGCTGTTGAGCGGGTTGGATGGAAATTTCTTGTTGCTGATCGGGGTTGGGTCCTTGGTTGGACCCTCTGGATCTGACTTTCCTAGGAGGCATGGCGGGAGAGAATCTGTCCAACGGGAAGAGGGGAGGTTGCTATTCGTTCGGTTCTCACAGACGGCGTCAATCTGTTGCCGCTGATTTTGGTGTGGGGGCAAACAGATAGAATTTGTGGATCCTTAGAGAAACTGAATAGCGAACCTGTATACCTGTTCCGTCGGAGTTTGACCGCTGACTTCCGCCGTACACCTGCAAAAAGTGCGAGACACCAGGGTTGTTCCCGGCGACGCACCCTCCGACGCTCAAGTCAGTAATCAGGGAAGATTATGAAAGAGCGTGAAAACTGGAGAAAGTTTTATTACCTCTTAATGGAGATGGATGGGGGGTATTTATAGGCGTCTTAGGGACTGGATCAGGAATGTAATCCCCGTGATCTGATAACGAATATTCTCCTTGTAAACAGATTAGTAATGTAATCCCTAATTCTCAGTGGAAGGATAGGCATAAATCAGGGCCGTTGATTAGGATTTAACCAGGAACCCTAATTCCATCCCTCTGGATCGGGTTTTCTGCTGGCTGAAACCCGCACCCGATTGAGGTGGATCCGTTTGCGGGTTAGCGGGTTTCCAAGGAGGAGAACCAGTACCCGCTTCAGACCCATTGGTAGGAGAAATTACCGTTTTACCCCTGGATATCAAGATTCGTGCCTGATTTGGACGGCTCCGATTGAACCCCATTTTTAGCCATATCACAGACCAATGCAAACTCTTCCCTTTAATGCCTTGACTAATGTAAGCAATAGAATGTTTGTTTTGCAAAAGTACAGCTCCAATGCCCTCCTTGCAAGCATCTCATTCCACTACAAATGTATCTTCAAAGTTTGGCAGTTGTAACACAGGGGCTGTAGATAATGCATTTTTTAGCTGTTCAAATGCCTCCTGAGCCTTATCACTCCACTCAAATCCATCTTTCTTTGTTAACACAGTGAGATGAGATGCATTGGAACCATAATTTCTAATAAATTTTTTGTAGTACCCAGTGAGACCCAAAAATTCCCTTAGTGCCTTAACAGTTTTTGGCTCTGGCCATTGTTGTACTGCAGCCACTTTGCCAGGATCCACTGCAATTCCTCCATCAGAGACCACATGACCCAAGTATTCCACCTTTGTTTGGCCAAAATCACATTTAGATCTCTTAACAAATAGTTGATTCTGTCGGAGGATTTCCAAAACTTTGTTGAGATGCTGCAAATGATCACTCCAAGTGTGACTGAACACTAAAATGTCATTAAAAAAAAACTAGCACAAACTTGCGCAAGTGAGGCCTGAATATGTCATTCATTAATGAGTGAAAAGTAGACGGGGCATTACTCAACCCAAATGGCATGACCAAAAATTCATAATGTCCACTATGAGTTCTAAGAGCTGTTTTTGCAATATCTTTCGTAGACATTCTAATTTGATGGTACCCTGATCGTAAATCCAACTTAGTGAAGAACTTGGAACCATGTAATTCATCTAGAAGATCATCAATAATTGGAATTGGGTACTTATCTTTGAGAGTTTGATGATTTAATGCCCTGTAGTCAATGCACATCCGCCATGATCCATCATGCTTCTTGACTAGAACAACTGGTGAAGAGTAAGAGCTTGTACTGGGTTTAATAACTCCTTGGGTTAACATATCATCAATTATTTCCTCAATGGTATTCTTTTGCTCAACGAATGCCTATATGGCCTAATACACACTGGTTTTGAACCAGTAACCAATGGAATTTGGTGATCACGAGACCTACTGGGTGGCAGTCCCTTTTGTTCATCAAATACATCTTGATACCCCTGCAGTAATGAACTCAAATCTGAAGGCAAAATTGGCTTAATTTGCTGATTAGTTGCCGAGGAGATCAAGTAGAGTATAAATCCCCTGTGAGTTTGGGAAGCAATTTTGTTTGCTTCCTTATCAGATAACAACTGTGTAGGACTGGGATGAAGTCCCTTCAGAATCCAGCTTGTGTCTTTGTGGAAAAACTTAAGATGCTTCTCAATCAAGTTTATTGTAACTTCTTTAACTTGTTTAACCCACTTAGCACCCAACACAACATCATGACCCCCAATAGGGAATACCAGAAAGTCATCTACAATTTCATACCCTTGATAATTGATTTTTACCCCTGAGCATAAACCACTACCTTCAACTTCCCCTCCTCCAGCTACTTTCAAATTAAAAGATTGTTTAATGGAGAGCTGAACCCCTGTCTTATTCAAAATTAATGGGTCAATATAGTTGTGAGTCGCTCCACTATCCAACAAAATGTGTATATCATGTCCATTAAGCTGTCCCTTCAAAATGAGACACTCAGAATTAACTCCAGTTCCCAAAGCTGTGCACAGTTGATTGCTTTGCATTTCTGGAGGCATCTCAGAGGAATCCTCAACATCTAACAACTGACTCAACTCTTCCTCATTCTAAATAGAAAACAAATCACACTCACACTCAATGCACATATAAGTTTTATGTTTACATGCATGCCCAGGCAAGCATTTCTCATCACAACCAAAACATAATCCTTTCTTTCGCCTCTCCCATATTTCATTTGGACTTAGCTTCCTCAGGGTTGGAGTAGCAGTAGTGGACTGGGACTTTGGTGGTGGATATGATGATGAATGCTGTGGAAGTGAAGACGCAGGACCCTGTGAGAATGCAGGTCTAAATTGAGATCGAAAAGCACTCATATTCATCTGTTTAACAGAATTGAATTTCTTCTCATATTTAAGTGCAACTCTAAAGACTTCTCCCAGTGATTGTGGCTCAGTCATTGCTACATCATGCTGGATTTCCTCCTTGAGGCCACTAATAAATTGTTGCACTAGATACGACTCACTTACTTCCTCAACGAGACATTGCAACTTCTCAAATTTTTGTTGATATTCCAATACCGTGGCAGTCTGCTCCAACCTATAAAGTGTTTTAACAGCATTTTCATAGATTCCTGAATCAAATCTATTGCAAATGCCTTCTTTGAATTGCTTCCAAGTTACAACTCCCTCATTGAATTTAAGAAACCACCGACACCATTGAATTGCTTCTTCTTTAAGAAAGAAATATGCTATTCGCACCTTTTCATCACCCGCAATGTGGTAAATTTCAAAGTAGTGCTCAATCTGAAATAACCAATTCAAAACATCTCCACTTCCTGAAAAAAGAGTTACATCCAATTTTGGAAGTTTAGGGAAAAAAATTTTCAACACCAGATTGATCAAATCTTCTCCCTCTTTCATTACTAATCATTCCCCTATGCGCCCTACCGAAATTTGCTTCATCTTGTTTACCTTCAGCTTTGTACGGTGGAATTGGTCCTAGTGGACCAGGATCATCTTGATTTGGCTTCCCTGCCACAACCAGACTCCCTACTTGATGCGCTAGGTGCTGCAATTGAGCCAGAACTGATGATAATTGCGTCGTGACCTCCTGTACTTGATTTCCAACCCATAGCATTCTTTCTTCCAAGAATCGCTGTCTTTGATGCAGATCTAACTCCGGAGCTCCACCCAAACCTCCATTACTGGCTTGCGATTCCAACTCTTGATGGTTTTCGACCTCATTCTCCAAGTTCGCCTGAGAATCGAACAGCTCTGATACCATTTGGTGCGGTTCTATTGATGCCGCCACTGTTACTACAGATTTGGGCGCCTTCTTGGCCATGGTTAAAGGTGAGATTGATCGATTATGAGGGAATATGAGGGAGAAGGAAGAAGAGGGAAGAACCAGAGCTTTCAGAAATCAAGAAAGAAGAGAATGGATTACTCAAATGATCGATGGCACTAATGGCGCCATCTCTGCTGAATTTATATTGAACTTTACGTGTACTGCACGTGTATGAACCCTTACACTGAAGCCGTTAGGCCGTTACCCTGTGGACCCCACAAATATCCTATTGTTGATCTTCCATCCAACGACTTACAACATTACTCATATTTACATTTACACAGAACACCCTAGAAGTATTACTAATTACATTCCTACTGATACAGTCAAAGCTTCTGATACAACTGATACTTTCCAAGCTTACTGATGCAGCTGATATTCAACATTCATTCCCCATTCATTCTTCATTGTCGTTCATCCCTTCATTGCGCTGTGTATCATTTCATGTAATCTACGTTAGGGTTTTAACAAACTCTAAAAAAATTGACTATTGATTAGAATCATAAATCTTAAAAAGATGAATTTTTAACACACTGTAGCTTGTGAGTTGCCAAAACCCTAATGTTCATTGACTTTAAGTGACTCAAAATCCATTGGATTAGATTCTTCTTGAATTCTCATTACCTCTTCTTCCACTTCTTCCATTAGAGCATCCACAGTGGTTTGCTAAACCTATTCTAACTTTAGAAATGAAAATTTAGCAATCAATGAATGTCGCTGCAGTCGTTATTTCTAAATTTTAAAAAAGCATAGTATGAAACGGATCTTGTTCATCCGTCTAATATTTTTTTAATTTTTTTTTTGGTTGGAAGGATGAAGGTCATCCGTTCCATGCTAGTTTTTAAATAAAAAAAAAATGGTTGGAAGGATGAAGGTCATCCGTTCCATGCTTTAAAAAAAAAAAAAATGATTGGAAGGATGAAGGTCATCCGTTTGGATGGTTTGCCTTTTTTTTGATTTTTTTTTTTGGATTTTATATTATAAAAAAATCAAACAGAACTAAAAAAATAATAAAAAAAAGTCAGAAACTTCTACAAACGGATCATCTTCATCCGTTTGCTCAATTCGGATTTTTTTTTTTTTTAAATCAAAGAAAATAAAGAACGGATGATCATCATCCGTCCAATGCCATAAACGGATTATCATCATCCGTCTTCTATATTTAGCAATCTTCTATCCAGGCTTCTAACTTTAGCAACTTACTGTACATTTCTATTCTAACTTTTGAGTTTTTAGCAAACCACTGCACGTCGGTTTTCTAAATGGATTTCTAAATTTTGAATATTTAGCAAACCACTGTGGATGCTCTTAGAGAGTTGCATGAAAATGAAGAGTCCAAGAATATGGGGGAGAAAGATGAAGAAAAAAAAATGGGGTGGATAGATGAGAATTGTTAGTTTTGGATTGGGGGAGTGGATGGGGGGAGCGAAACCAAGAAATTGGGAGGAAAGGTGGGGTGAGCAAATAGTTTCCCCCCACAACTTAAAAAAGATACATCTAAAAATTTTAATTTATAAAGGACAACTTATGAATGGTGGGTGAGCTAGAAAACGGGACTCAATCGAAAATCCAAAACCCCCATCCTCTAATGCCTCTTTCCCATCTCTCCCGCCACCTCACCACCACCACCACCACCACCACCACCGTCACCAAACTATGGCGCCTCCTCCGGTCCCACTCGCCTCCTCCCTCCCTCGAAACCACCCTCTCCAATTCGAATCTCATTATCACCCCGTCCCTCATCTCCTCCTTCCTCTCCTCCACCCCTTCCCCCTCCTCCAACTCCGACCACCTCCTCTCCCTCCGCTTCTTCCTCTACTCCTCTACCCTCTCCCACCTCCACCTCCCCCCCTCCACCTTCGCTCTTGCCTCCCAATCCATCCTCCTTCCCTCCTCCCACGCCCACGCCCACCACCCTCACCTCCTCCACTCCCTCCTCGACTCCTACCTCTCCGAAAACTCCCCACTCCCCACCCTCAAAACCTTCAAATCCCTCCTCCTCCTCCTCCACCTTTCCCCCCTCCCTTTCCCCTTCCCCTTCGCCCTCTCTCTCCTCCGCCGCATGCAGGGCCCCCACTTCCACATCCTCCCCGATGTCCCCATCTTCAACTCCGTCCTCCGCCTACCCTCCACTCCTTCCTCTGCCGCTTTTTCTATCCTACACCACATGAAACACTCCGGTCTTAAACCCGATATCATTTCCTATGTTACTGTTATCAAGAAGTTGTGTAATGATGGCAATGTGGGTGTTGCCAGGAGGGTTTTGGAGACGATGACGGCCGAGGGGTGTCCGCCGAATGTGGTTGTGTGGTCGACGATGCTTGATGGGGCATGTGGGGTGAGCGATATGGGCGCGGCTCTTGGGATATTGGAGGAGATGGAGAGGTGCGAGGGGGCGAATGTTGTGACCTACACGTGTTTGATGAAATGCTTTTGCGAGAACGGCAAGTTGGAGGAGGCATTGGGGGTGGTGGAGCGTATGGGGCGGAAGGGGGTGAGGCCGAATAGGGTGACGCTGAGGACCTTGATTAAGGGGTTTTGTGATAAGGGGAGGGTGAATGATGCATATAAGGTTGTGGAGGGGTTGGTGAGCGACGAGGGGAGTGTGACGAGTGAGGAGTGTTATAGTTTGCTCGTGGTGAGTTTGTTGGGAGTTGGGGATATGGAAGGGGCGGAGGGGCTATTGAAGAGGATGATGGAGTGGGGAGTGAGACCGGATGGGTTGGCATGTAATGCGCTGCTGAGGGAGTTTTGTGGGAAGGGGAGGTTTTTGGATGGGTATCGGTGGGTTGGGGTGTTGGAGGAGAATGGGGTGAGTTGTGTTGATTCAGATGTTTATTCAAGTTTGTTGGCGGGGCTTTGTGAGGATGGCCATTTGGTGGAGGCAGTGAAGTTGGGGAGGAGGGTAGTGGAGAATGGCATGCGAATAGGTGATACTTGTGTTGGTAGTGTAGTTGAGGCGATGGTGAAGGTTGGGGAAGCTGATTTAGCTTCAGAAATAAGGAGACTGAGAGAGGAAAGTGATGGTTTGAATGTTTGCTGATTCATATTTTGTCTGGCAAAAGTAGGAAACTTGCACTTGTTTTTCCCTTAACTATAGGGAGATATGACAGAGATGTGTTTGCTTGGAATGTTGAGAGACTAGAAAGTACTACTATCAATTTTCCTCCAAATTATTAGTGCATCTTGATTCTTGAACTTCTATTGTGGAATGACCAAGAATGGATGATGGCTAGTGTGAAATAATGAGATTGAGACATGATTTGGCATCACGAATAAAACAACTGAAAGAGGGAATTGATGGCGTGAACTTCTATTGATGGTTATTATTTGGGGACAGCTGATCTAACTCTTTCAATTTGGACACAAGATCTCATTGTATTGGAAGACGGGATTGAACCTGTGATGGCCTCCAATAACCGGAAAGTGCTAGGTTCCTAATGTATTTTGATTCTTGACGTTCAATTTTGAATGCAGAATAATTGAAGAACTATGTAATAGATAGAATACTGCTACAACAACAATAGCAAGCCTTTTTTCCAACTAGTTGGAGTCGGCTAATGTAATAGATAGAATATATTGTGGTTATTGTTTTTTATATTCAAGGATACAAAATGTAATCTTGTGATACATGATGCTATATGCTCAATATTATATTGTTTTGCTTGTCAGTAGCACAGTGCTACCATTCTTGTTTCTTCTATTGCATTTCCAAGTATTGGTTAAATTGGATGAAGGTTGATATGTTCTGTTGGAATAAATTTACAGAGAAGAAAGTTGTAGCAAATTTCTTTTAATGAAAGAGCTGGTTATTGTTTGCAGGATTTCCAGTTAATTAGGTTTCGTAGAAAATCCTGTGATTTGGAAGAATATTTCTAACTTGTTTGAGTACATATTTATAAAAACCATTTAGGTCAAGATCTGCCTTCTACTGCTTACAAGTTGTATTCACCATAGCAAACTTCTTAATAGGTAGAATAAATAAAACTATATTCCATATACTCATTACCTCATATTACTCTTGGTTATTGTTAGCAAAGATCAAGTTTTAAATACTTTAGCCTGAGCAGGTAGTTCAAATTTAAAATTTCAAATAGCACACGTTCAGAAAATTCTCAATTTGATATTATGTATTATGCTTAGCACAGATGATTTGGGCTCTATTACAGTACGCTTTTCTAGTTAGATTGAGCAACAAACCAGGCAATATACAATATACATACATGGATTTCAACTACACAACAGGTTATGAACACCATTCTGCTGTAAGAAATTCATGATAACATGATAACATGGTACTAATACTGAACTATGGTAATCAAAATGTAAAAAGATGCAGGAAAGGTTTCTTGTTCAGTAGCTACATGAGCACAATTACAATTAACTACACCTGGGATTCCCAGATTCCCCACAACAAGTTACATATATATCTGGGATTCCTGTAACTAGGGATTATATCATTTGCCTTGTTATTGTTTCCCTAACCTAGGCTTACAAATGAATCTGAGACAAGTATAACGAAACTAACTGCATACCTCTATTTTGTAGTCGATTATTACTTCACTGATATATGTACTTTATAGTCGTCAGGAAAGGAAAATAGACTGAAGCAACAGTGAGGTTCACCAGTTTGCTAACAGACGTACTTAACCAACCATTCCAGGCTCTGAAAAGAACCAACCATGTTAGTGAAGTAGACAATTACAATACATCCTGTTTGCTTGCTAATTTTCACACAATGCAGGATACTGATTTAGTTTTGAAGGTACCTGAATACAGTCTGGGAGATCATCACTCTTAGTACACACATGTGGCTGCATACAATTCATTGTATTCAGTTAGGATCTTAACAAATTTTCTTTTATTTAGTTAAGAACTGTGAATGCAATAACAATAATGGTGAAACTGATACTTGAAATGAAGGAATCAAGTAAAATTGGCAAGCATAGCAAAATTTTGAAGAGTTCAGTTACCTCCATGACTCTAGCACAAGATGAATGTCGTTTGGTGGGAAGGCAAGCAAGGATGACCAATCCGGCATCAACAGATGTTTTTAATTATTTTATCTTATTGATTATGATGATTTTATACCTTATAATTAGTTAACTTCATGCATATGATAGTATGCATAGTATTAAATTGTAGCCCGTTTTTTAAAAGAATGTTCTATCATACATTTTCCAATAATTTTAGTTAAATCCGTAGCTTGGATAATTGTTGTTGTAATTAAAAAATAATCTTATGTAATCTATTTAGTGTAAATTTGTAGGATAATTTTTTCAAAAGTACGTGATATATATTGTTTTCAATACATAATTATTATTTCTACGATACCTTTGTTTCAAATTTGATTGATATCTTTGCCCATTGCTGGTTAATCTTAGCTTGTGAAGTCTTGTACCCTTATTTGGGGTTCATTGTTTTCTCTACAGTGTTGATGTTTATTTTTTGAACTAAAATATTTGTAAGATAGGTTTTTGAGTCTTTTTGTTTGTGGCTTTGAGAACTTCTTTAGTGTCTTTTTCTATATGTATTTTTGTCTGAGAACATGGTATAATTTGACTGGACTAATGTTCTAGTAATGGTTTTATTTTTGTTTCATAATATGTTTCTCTGAGCATATTAATTTGTTTGTTAGTCATTATGTTACTTGCTGTGAAATGCATTCACAGTTAAATATAGATCTGCGTGGTATGCAGAGTCTGTATCATATAGTTGATGGTTATTGCTGGCTTCAAGCTGCCAGCTCTTAGGGATCTAAGATGCAGGGGATTTATCTTTGTTTGACAGGATCTTTGCATATTTATACATTTGAGATGTAAATGCTTCTGTATTTCAATCAAAATGGTGCATAGGTTTATTGTCTGCACTGATCAGGATTTGGATCTTCAGTGTTGGCTGCTAGCTTTCTGCCTCAGGGAGATGAACCTAATTCTTATCCAGACATCAGGTTCAAAGTGTTGCAGATAAACTCTCTGTTTGCAGGTTTTTCATATTAGTAAGATGAAAGATTGTTTACATTTCTGGGAAGTTTTTGATTTGTTGGCACTTACAAGTATAGTGTAGGTTAGAAATTGCTCAAAGAAATGTGTTTCAGTTTTGATGATTGGTCTAGTGTTTGCATGTAGGTGGAGATTAGTTACAATGTTGATTGTTATAGTGTTCGATGTTTGTTAAAGCAAGTTCTGACCCTTGCTTTACTTGAGCACTCGTGCATTACTATTATAGTAGTATCTGGAATGACTTGCATGGATTTGCATTTTGCCTGATGGAATTTTGCTTAAATAGAGCATTCGGATTGGTAAAACAACTCAATTGCATTATCTGATGCTAGTGATCGTTAATATTTGTTCATGTGGATACATATTCAGATGTACTTCTTTTGTTAAATGGGGTTTGCTTGTTTGTAAAAAGTAGTTTGGAATTGGAAGAAGTTGCAATACTTTTTGATTATGATTGTTCTTTCTATTTCTTTTTCTATTGCTATACTAAAAATTGATAAATGTTCTTTCTCGAGAAGTATTCCTGGATTTGTTGTGTACAAACTGGATTATATTTCATTATCATTTGTACAATCATTCCCAAAAATATTTGTCATTGTACATGGCAAATGTAGGCCAAATAAGTTCCTCCAGTGAAAAATAGTGCAAACAAAGACGTTAATTTGAACTCATCCACACAAGCTCAGCTAGTGAAAAATAGCGAGAACAGACATTCATCTAAACTCATCTACTTTCTATTACACAAGAAAAGAAAATGTATTGGCTTAATTTTAAACCCTGAACAGGTTTTCTCAACTCAACTGCTCTTTCACTGATGTTCTGTAATTTGTTATCCAGAAATGTACCTTTGTTGTTTTTGAGAGTGAACCCTATCTGTCAAAACTCATTATTTCATGTACTTGGACTTCTTTTTCTTCGATACCTTTGGTTGGAGGATTTTTTTTTTAATACGTCACCTTTTGAAACTATTTGTAGAAAGAGAATAGTTACCAAAATATTTACACTCGTGGACTCAACAACTAAATTTGTTGTTTCCAACGTTGAGTTTAGTTGTTTCATGCTCACTGTTAGGACACGGCAAGTTTGGTGCTAATTTTTTTAGAAACTCGTTGTTCTCAACGACAAGTTCAGTTCAAAAATTTCAAAGAAGACTAGCTGTTCCCAACAACGAGGATCTTTGTATTATACTCGCTATTGAGAACGGCGAGTTTAGTTCAAAATTATCAAATAAGACTCGCACGTTCTCAATGACGAAGTTCTTTATAATAGACTCGTTGTTGAGAACGGCAAGGATATATAGAAAATTTCACAGAGAGTGAAACACTTTTATTGGACCTAGTAAATTTTCGAAAAAATCTCCATAGGAATTTTTTTTGAACTAAACTCGCCGTTCTCAATAGCGAGTCTAGTACAAAGAACCTTGTTGTTGGGAACGAGTCCTCATTGAAAATTTTGAACTAAACTCGCCGTTGGAAACGACGAGTTTCTCAATAAAAAAAATAAAAAATCCACTCGTCGTGTCACAATGACGAGCATGAAACAACTACACTTGTCGCTGGGAATGGCGAATTTAGTTGTTGAGTACACGACCGCAAATACGTTGGCAAGTTGTGCTCTTTCTACAAATAGTTTCGAAAAATGGCATATAAAAATAAAAAAAATCTGGTTGGAGTACCTTAAAGCTCTTATCTATTCTATGAAAAAAGAGAGAGAGGGGGGGGGGGGGGGGGGGGGGGGGGGGGGGGTGGGGGGGGATTCTCTCAGCACTCCTTAAGAACATCTGTAGTCTTAGGCTAAATTGCCAAGTTTTGGAAAAAATAGAAAAAAATGTGTTGCAATTGTTGGCTATATACTCAAACTTTGGGTTTTAAGGGAATAGTGGTCTGCGATATTTGAAAGAAGATATAGGAATATGTAAAAAATAGCCGACGAAAATGATCTTTCGTCCAATCGATCGGACGAAAGATCATTATTCGTCGCTCAATTTTTTTTCAAAACTAACCTATTGGACGGAAATCATTTCCCGTCCCAAAATTCTTTTTTTAATAAATCGATCAGACAAGAAATCATTTCCCGTCAGATCGGTTTTATTAAAAAAATAAAAATGGGACGGAAAATATTCACCGTCCCACAGTTTATTATAAAAAAAAATCAACGGACGAGAAATCATTTCCTGTCCGTTCGATTTTTTAAAAACAATTTTCCCAGCCCTTCATTTTTTTGAAAAAAATAAAAAAATAAAATCGAGCAACGGTAAATAATCCTTCGTCCCTTCACTTTTAATTTTTCTTTTTTTTAAGGAATGAGAAATTATGTTATTCGTCTGACGATTTAACATTCTGAAAACTCAAAATATGGGTTTGAACGACTGCAACATAGACTCAAAATTTTTATTCCTATATGCCAAATACCCAAATTTGGGACTGAATGACAAGAGATGCTCTAATGAGCCATTCTAGTTACAATACTTGGGTCCTTTTTTAAAGTGAAAATTTTGGCAAAAAATCAGCTAACCTCATCATCTATTCTATCGTACTACTTACAACTTGTAAAACAAAAAGCAGTTCGCTCTGTTAATCTGTGAAACAAATTTTTGGGAGAGGTCCCCTGATAAGAATTTGATAGAAGAGAGGTGACACATGGTTAGATTATTATTCGAATACGAATTCTAACTAGTATAATCCCGGTACAAATTGCACAGACTTTACCAAAAAATATATTAAAACAATAATATTCAATAAAAAATCGGCATAACCTACCAGTATATACAACTTTTTTGTTGTATAATTATAATCCAGTATATCAACATTCAAAAGTTATATAGTAAAGATGTTGCAGAAAATATAATCTCAAAACTCAAGCATTTGATGCAATATGACATCTCTCCAAACTCAATTACATTAATCTTTTAATTGACTAAATACTTCAATCTCAATTATATATCCAATAAACGACTTAAATAAATTGCATATCTTCTCATTTGTACCATTCAGGGTGTGATCCTCGACTGAATCTGCACTTAAGTAGTTGACCACCTGAACAGGGTAACACTGAATTGTCCAATATTAACTAATACATGCATTGTACACACTTTTATTTTAAAACTTCAAATAAAACAATCCAAACCATCCAACACACAGTTTCTTCCCCTCCTACTTCAAAGTACCACGCCTTTTCCCCTCCTACTTCAAATTTGGGACGTATTCCTAACTGAATCAGCAAAAGGTTTTGATAGCAAGACTATTTCATGTAGATCCTTAAACCAAAAGGCTGGAAGAATCCAAAAGAGAAGGGGTTTGAAGTATGAAAGAACTGCGTAAGGGGTTTAAAATCGAATTTTACTTTACTACAATAGTTATTTCAGACCTTAAGGAAAATTAATATCCATGGTAGAGCACCCACATTAAAAGCAAACCCACATGCACTACAAAAGATAAAGGAAACCCCGATGGAACTTCCCTGACGTTTGGGAGTTTCGCCAGGATTTGCATTTTTTTTAAAAAACGCCAGCGGGTTGAAAATCTTCCCGGTGTTTTAAAAAAACGCCGGGGTTGTGGTGATACCCCGGCGTTTACAAACACTGGGGATGAGGAGATTTCTCCTTAATCCCCCACTTCCCTCTCTCTTTCCTCTTCGCGCCGGAACCCCTTTCCTTCATCGCCTTCTTCGCGCTCAATACGGAGAAACCCTCGCTATTTCCCTCTCTCTTTCCATTGTGGTCCTCAAACTCTCTGAAACCCTAGCTATTCCCCACTTCCCTCTCTCTTTTCATTTCCTCGAACTCATCCCGCAGTCACCGTTCTATTTCGCACCATTCGTTCGATTTCGCACCCATCACCGCCGTTCGCTCTATTAAGACCCGCCACAGCCGTTTCCTTCAACTCCTATCGTTGCACAGTCGTCCTCCTCCTCAATCTCTTTTTTTCATAAACCCTAGGTAATTATTTGCTAATTTAGTTGTACATTTTTATGATTTTGAGATCGTTGACTAATTTGTGGGGGGAAAAAATGGATTAAGGTTTACTCTGATTTGTAATATTTGTATATTTCAGAAACCAATTTTCTATGACTTACAAATTTGGTCGATTCATGTCTTGAACAACCCAATTTTATTTCAAACCTCGAATTAAGAATTCAAAGCTTACTCAGATTTGTACATATGAAGAGTAGTAGTATATATAAAATTATTAATGACTGAGCATGGGATATATCTCCAATTCTGACATTATTGCTCTTAATTAACTATTGCTTGCCTTCTGACTTTTTTTATGGAATCTCTCTTCATGGCAAGAGTCTCGATCGATTGAATTTTATAATATGAACAATGAGTTTAAAACTCGAGGTTATATATTGAATGAATCCTGTAGCGAAAAACAAAATAGTTTTGATCCCTAAGTGTAGTTGTCATAGAAGCTTTCCATATGTTGGCATAAATTAGAGCTATATAGAAAGCATTTTCATTTGGCATTTCTTGCGAAATTGCTATCAATATTTCAGTGTGCCATATATCGTTATAATATATACATTAATTGAAAAGATCGATTGATGATGACATACAGGGGTTATTTTTACCACTGTTTTGAGTCTCAAATGTGTTGTTTTTACCTTGAATGTTAAGGAATCTTACAGTAATATATTACGTTGTTTGCTTCACAGTTAAAATACCTTTGTATTGTCATCTTCAGTTTAAACTTTAACACGTTGCTATCTTTCATTAATTATACTTTCTATTTTATCATTGAGAACACATTACAAGTATTCATCTATAAACACTGTATTTAGTTATAGTCGATCAAAATAAATTGAATTTTTAAAATCTGCATGTTAAGAAAAAGTCACTCCACAGTCCACACAAAGGTAAAGCTAATTGAGAGCTGTATGCAACCAATTATCAGATTAATTAATTAATCTTGCTGGTTAATTATCTCATAGATTTGTAGGGCGTCATCAATCAATTATCTAATATGTTAGAATCCTTTGAATACTATGATATTAACTATCGATTACATACAAGCTGGATATGTAATAAACTAAACCGAAGTAATATTTTATTTTTCCTTTTAATTGATATATGGCAGATTATAAATTTTTTCTCCAAAAATACTCATAATTATAATGTATTCTTCCATTCTATGAAATGGTTCAAAGATCTTAAGATTTTCTGCGAATAAGAAAGAATCTTTATTTATTCACTTTTTACTAGACGAACAATTATGCTTGAACAAATTAGTAATTGAATTTTTATGTTCGGATGCGAGACGGAATATTTTGTTTTAAGTTTGATAATTTGTTAATAATGAATAGAACATTTCATAATGAAGTTTTTTTCAGTTGACTTATCTATTGAGATACACACTTTAATGAGCTAACCAAAAAAATCTTAATTTATAAAATTTAATTTTCAGATTGAGTGATATTATTCAAATGGATAAAAGTTAGATGAGTAAGTCGCGATTATCGAAGGAGTACCGTGATGGTGTAAAAGATTTTGTTATCTTCGCCAAGCAATATTCCCGTGATCCCAATTTTATCCTGTGTCCATATCGCCGGTGTGTAAATTGTCGTTTGCTTCCATGCTACGAAGTACAAACACATTTGGTAATTAATGGTTTCCTGCAAGGGTACACATGGTGGTTCTACCATGGAGAGTGTGTCACATCAATTCCGGTTGGACCGGCTGTGTTAGAAGATGAAGACGAACCGTTAGTGAATGACGAAGACGGTGTTGCCAATGAGATGCAGACTTTAGTGCGAAATGCTTTTGAAATTCATAACATTCCAATGGATACAAATAGTCCAACAACCCAAGTCCATAATGACCCAACCGAAACCCCGCACACTAGTGGTGGAGTGGAAGAGGGAAGGCAAGACCCTGAAGTTAACAAAGAATTTGAAGCATTTAAAAAGTTGTTGGAAGATGCTAGTACACCATTGTATCGTGATTGCATCAAATTTTCGAAATTCTCTTTCATTGTGAGGTTATTTTAAATCAAATATTTGAACAGTTGGTCTGCCAAGTCCTTTACCATGCTACTTAATTTTTTGAATGAAGCATTTCCTGAAATATATCTCCCAAATTTCTGCCTATGGAATGAAATAATTCCTTAAATATTTTGATATGGGTTATGAGAAGATAGTAGCATACCGATATGATTGTATGTTATTTAGGGGGGATAAGGAGAGTCTCGAGAACTGTGTATTCCACGGTACTTTGAAATGGAAAGGGTTTCCGAATGAAGAACAAGATGTAAGTGGGGCAGCTAAATCAAGGCGAAAAAATAAGTCAGCAAAACAGATGCGCTACTTTCCTTTGATTCCTAGGATACAAAGATTATTTGTCATCTAAGACTTCTTATGATATGAGATGGCATACTGAAGGTCGAAAGTATGATGGGATTCTCAGACATCCGGCGGATTCTACTGCATGGAAAAATTTTGATGAAAGATACCCTAATTTTGCTGTGAATACTCGCAACGTGCGACTTGGATTAGCAAGTGATGGTTTTAACCCATTTAGGCAAATGAGTAGTACATACAACATATGGCCCATAATGTTGATACCGTATAATCTACCCCCTTGGAAGTGCATGAAGTCGTCATCATTTATTTTGTCCACAATAGTTCCTGGACCGAAAAGCCCAGGAAATGATATAGATGTCTATCTTCAGCCTTTAATAGATGAGCTCCAACAGTTGTGGGAGGGTGTTCCAATATATGATGTAACAACTATGAAATCATTCTGTCTCCGAGTTGTATTGACTTGGACAATCAATGCTGTTCCTGCATATGCAAATTTATCCAGTTATAGCACCAAAGGGCATAATGTTTGTCCTTGTTGTGCTGATCAAACTACTTCACGGTGGCTACATAATGGGGAAAAGTTTTGCTACATGGGTCATAAAAGATGGTTGCCTGACGCACACCATTTTAGGGCCGAAACTGCGACTTTTGATGGGATGGAGGAGTGGGAACATGCACCTCGAATTTCAACTGGGTTCGATGTGTTAAGTGTTAGTGTAGGTGCCCTAGAGGCAATACAACGATATTATGTAATCAGTATTATTGACATTATGTTCTATTTGATTATATTAATAATTTATTATGCTTCGTATTTACTGCGTTATAAATGTTAGCATGATAAATGTCCTTAGATTATTAATACGAACTATATGAACATGAGATTATATATAGTATAATAATCTTAAATGTCCCTAGTCGAGTATTATTATAATTAGGACAGTAATAATACATTGAGACTAGTATGTTGATTGATTGATGACCACCTCTCATGGGTCATTAGTATAGAGATACTAAAATCAATACATAGGTAAATGTAAGAGTACGTTGTACTGGACAGACCCACTGTGAGATTCAACATGGATAAGTGTCATAAGTAATCTCACTGTGATAATGGTGTAATGGTCCTCTGACCTGAAATCATTATATTTCTACATGAGAATTAATGTACTTTGATTCTATCAAAAGTTATCTTTAATCGGGTAATGATAAAGATAGTATTGGGTTCATTATGAATCGTGTGAGAAATGTGAATGATCTAGATGGAATTTAACCCTCCTAATTTTAGGAGCGATATTATCGGCCTCTTGTTTGAGTGAGACTATGAAATGCATGGCCATGCTCAAATATTGATTTGTTTGAATAGTCTACTCATCGATCAAGAAAATAAAGATTAAATTATTAAGAGGATGACACGAACCATGCCTCTAGTTTAATCTATAATATCAAGGTTAAAATGATTATATTACACGGAGACATTAGTCACGAAAGGTTTAATTGAATCACCAATTATTATTATTACTTGGGTAGCAATGATGTATTACTAGATGCCGCTCATTGTTTATAATTTTATTATTAGATAATAAAATTATTGCCAACGTAATAATAACCTAAAGGGTCACACACTTAGAACGTTTAAAAGGAGTTTTAATTTAAATTCGGAATTTAAATTAAATGATTATAAATTCGAAATTAGTTATTTAATTGAGTTGGACTTGATTAATTAAAGTATAATTCGAATTTAAATCATTAAACCAAATCAGTTATCATTAAACCAAATCAGTTTGGCCAAACCGATTAGGGTTAAGCTCACCTCATTCTCTCTTATAAATTCATAGAGATGTATTGGTTTAGGGTTTATCTTTTGGCAAATTCGTTTTCCATAGAAAACCCTAGCCGCTCCAACTGTTGAGAGGCAAGAGAGAGAGAGAGATAGAGGCAAGCATCATCGGCTAGTACCGGCTCCCTTGATCGCTGGACGATCGGACGTTCGTGTGGACTGCTTTAGAGATACGGATCTTGCTACAAGGGTTGCGTGGTGATTAGACCTCCATCTTTCAGCCTTTGTAAAGCTCTTAAAAGGTAAAATTTCGTTTCTCCATAATCAGCCATGTCTTGTACACGGATCCTAGGGTTAGGGTTTCGAATTTTTTTTCGCAGCGTTTGTGCCCCGAAACCCAACATTAAGGCGGCTACATGGTCATCATTTCAATCATGTTAAGGAACCAGAAGCTATAAAAAAGGTCAAAGAAAGGGCAAGAGATGAGGACATCGATGCGGATGAATGTGATGACATTGTTGATTTGGGGTCCTCGAAGAAGAAAAGTATTTTCTTTACACTGTCGTACTGGGAATTCAATTTATCGCGCCACAATTTAGATGTGATGTATATCAAAGAAAATATCGGTGAAAATTGTATTGGGACAGCCATGGGAGATGATCGGAAGACAAAAGACAACCTTAAGTGTTGTCTTGATTTAGCTGCATTGAACATACGACATGAGTTGCACCCTGAATATTTATAGAATGACAGAGTACGCCTTCTTCCTACAATGTAATGCATGTCTAAAAAAGAGTTGGAATTGTTTTGCAAAGTTCTACAAGAGCTTAAAGTTCCAAATGGATATTCATCTAACATAGTAAGATGCGTCAACGATAAGGAGAAGAGGCTCCAGGGTCTAAAGTCACACGACTACCACATCTTGATGCAGGATCTCCTTCCTGTGGCTCTAAGGTTTTCAATGTGCGAGTAAGTCACTGTTGTTATCAAGGATCTGTGTAGCATTTATAAAGAACTTTGCTCAAGGGTTCTACATGTTGAAGACACTGACCTATTGGAGCAACGTGCTGCAGTGGTACTTTGTCAAATGGAGATAATATTTCCCCTATTGTTCTTTACTATAATGATTCACTTGGTAATCCATCTAGCTGGTGAAGCAAGACTTGGGGGACCGATACATTAACGGTGGATGTATCCCATTGAGTGGTAGTTATTCATATTTATTAATTATCTACCTCTCGTTTGAATTATTCACATACCTTTTTTATCTAAATATTTACATTTACAGGTATCTATATCGGATTAGCAGATATATTAAAAATAGAGCACATCTAGAAGGCTCAATAGCAGAAAGTTATCTCTCGGAGGAGTGCTCCAATTTTTGTTCATGATATCTTCAGGGTATGGAGACATGTCTTACTAGACCTAGGAGAAACCCAGTTGGGTCAAACCTTGGTGATGCACATTATCTCTTCCAGACTACTAGAAATACTATTGGTAAAGTTGATGTGTTTGAGTTTTATAATTTAACATGGGAACAAGCACATCGATATGTGCTAGATCATCATGCAACTGTTGAGCCATTTCGAGTGTAAGTCGGAAATGTGTTGGTTTATATTTAATTAAAACCTATTAGAACAATGTTAACCTAATTAAAATTTGATGTTTGAAATATTTACAGATAATTTATTCGTGAAATGAAAAAAAATTATAGAACGAGGAAATTGAGACCACGTGATCAAAATAAGATGATGAATGAAAAATTCCATATGTGGCTTAAAGACTATGTATGTGTCTTCCAAATATGGTACGTTATTTTTCTAACTATATTCCTAACATTACGAAACATTTTAACATCATATACTGTAGGTTTCGAAGTTGCATGATGATTTGGTATCATCTGAAATCAAGATTCT
Source organism: Hemerocallis citrina (assembly GCA_017893485.1). Lineage (NCBI taxonomy): Eukaryota > Viridiplantae > Streptophyta > Magnoliopsida > Asparagales > Asphodelaceae > Hemerocallis > Hemerocallis citrina. Next base: position 41,699,538 of record CM030363.1, read on the forward strand.
TGCTAGAGGTCCCCATAATATGGTTAGATAGTTCAGGGTATATATATATATATATATATATATATATATATATATATATATATATATATATAATGGCTTCAAATTTCATACGAAGGATCGTGAAGGGTATTTGAAGTCCCACAATAGTGAAATTGCAGTGATGTCAAAGACAAAAAGTCATGCTTCTAAGAATGGCACAAATCCAGTTGATGAGGATGTTGATTATTATGGTGTGCTCACTGTTATCATCGAGTTGGACTATTACGATCATTTTCGAGTGGTCTTATTTCGCGGGGACTGGACTAGTATGGATAAGAATTATCCTCAAAAGGCATGTTTGCGTCTTCAAAGGCTGCGTCGATATCAGTAAGTGTTATATATCTTAATGTGCTTTATTTGATTTGTAATTTGCCTTAAAAATGAATAACACATCATATGTTTTTACAATCTTTTTTTTACAAAGCACTGCTAGAACGTGTAATACCCTAGATTTTTAAATAATGTTTTTGAGATTAATAAATGGATTAAAATGATTTTTTTGGTGATTTAATAAACATTTTTTGTGAAATTTATCTTTTTACATGTGCAAAACACATGCAAATATTTTCTTAGGAAGTTCAAAGTCAGAAATTATTTTGGGAAAACCTATTATTTATTAGTAGTTATTATTTATGAATTTTCTGAATTTTCTGAATTTTTCTGATATTTATTTGTCATATTTGCAAATATTACAAAAAGAAGGGCTTTTGTGCAAAATTACCACTTGGAATAAAAACTCTAGATTTTTGGATTTTTGGGTTGATCATGATTTCTAGTCAACTCAGAGGTAAAAATTTTACTTTTTGTTTTAATAGATTTGGCTTATTTCGCAAATTTCTTAAAGAAGAGTTTTTTTTTGCAAAATTGTCCCTTAGAGGCAAAAAAATACAAATTTGTTTCCTGGACTTAAACCCAGTGCCGGCCAGTATTAGGGTGATTATTTTGTTTTTAAATTTAAAGTGAATTGGTTAGTCTAATTTCCAAGTATAAGGATTTATATATGTAAACATGTACTCAAAAGGGATATTTTGCAGAACCTATTCAAAACCCTAATTATCCTAATTTCCGGCCTATTTAAAAGAGAGTACAATCGTCTCTTGCTTTACTACACAAAGGATTTTCTTTATTATTGATTTCTTTGAGTTTCGAAGCAAGATCTTGGATTTCTTGCGAAATGAATGACTTTTCTTATTCTCTTTATTGTCTTCGGTTGATTCTTCAGTAAGGTGAGTGAAGTATGTTTGTTTTCTTATTGTTCTATGCTTGTTGTATGAGATTATTTGTCTATTAGAAAACATGTTAGGGGATGTTATGATGATATAATGAATTATTGATTGATGAATGAATAAAAATTGAATCTTTTCATGAAACCTATGCTATAGATGATTAAAACTCTCTATAGATGACTTGAGATTGTTAACCTAAGAGGAATCATGAGTAGGTTGTTTTCTTTCGTATTCTTGCTGTTTTGATTGTTTATGATGAGTTTTATGAGGTATAGTGCATATAGATTAATAAAAACCTAGCCTTTACTGTGTATACTTATGTATGACCTATTGGAGTATTTTTGATAAAGAAAACTTGATTAATCCATATTGTAAGTGCAAATATTCATCAGCGAATTGATGTAATCAGTGGGTTTTGTGTTTAATCAAGTTGTGGAAGGATTTTTGGATCAAAAGAACCAAGTTTTGAAGTTGGAGTTGAGTATGTTGTTTTCGGATCTGATAGGTTTCAGCCGAAACTTGATTTTGAATTTTTTGTGATGTTTTCGAATTGGATCTGAGTTGTTTTGATACTGAGTTGGTTTTGGAACAATATACTACCTATATACGATGTTTTCTTGATGCTTTATTGATGTTTAACACACACACACACACACACACACATAGGGAAAAGGGGTGTGAGGAACTTGCTCATTTAGTAAATAAGCAATTGATGATGTGGCATACATGTAATTGAACATGTGATTGAAAAATCATTAAAAGGGTTAGTTGTCCAATGTATCACATGTATGCCACATAATCAATTGCTCATTTACTAAATGAGCAAGTTGCTCATATCCCTTTTACCCATATATATCTATTTCTATTATAAATGCAAGAATAAGAAAAAAAAATCTGTCCAGACCCAATCCTAACCCTTCGTTTATTTTGTTGATCGAACCGATCAAAGGCTATTATTAATTTGTATTCGTTTATTAAGTTTTTATATCTAACCCTAGCAACTCAAAACCCCCCAAATTATTCTCCTAAACCCTAGCAGCCAAAAACGAGCGAAGCAAAACCGAGAAGCGAAATGGGGAGCGATAGCGAAATGGAGAAGTCCACAAAGAAGAAGTACGTCGGCCTCGCCCTCATCGCCAAACCCCTCACCGGAAAGAAACTTTCCACACAAAAAAACCCCTTAAACTTATCCGAAAAGGTACAAAAGATTCCATATTTTCTGCAAAGTTCGATATTCTTTTTTCGCAATTTCATGATTTGGATTGCTTCAGATTCTTATTGTAGTTAAACTTTTGATATAAAGGTGGGATTTTGATGTTAACATGTATACTTAGTTGTTTGTGTTGAGGAACATAATTATTTTGATCTAATTGGTTGGTCATTTCTTATTTTTAGCTACTGAATCGAAATGTCTAAACCGAGGCGTCAAGGAAGTTGTTAAGAGCATTCGTCGAGGACAGAAAGGGTAATCATTGTTGTTCATCTACCCTAGAATTGCTTAGACTTTGGATTGTCAGTTAATTATACTTAGATTAATTCCGTAATGGAACTTTTTTTGTCTTCATATTTTGTTTAGGTAATTGGTAACAACTAGATTTAGTTTGATGCTATTTAATTAGAAAAATGGTGCATTTTGGGGGTTGTTAAGTTGGTAGAAAATGCACATAGTTATATTGACATCATATCTATAGTACTTCAGTATATTAACCACCACATAGTGACATTTGAGTTCTATTTAATTTGATGAAGCTGATAATTCTATAGGGGAGAAGGGTGCCTCTAAATTGATTCACTTGTTTGCTAAATTATATAAGTTAATATTGTATATGTTGTGTAGGAAGAATGTAGTTGATATTGTTTCTTGCATTAGTCGTTCATTTTTTTCGTTGTTAACTTATCCGGACCTGAACCATACACTACTTTGTGGTAAATATCGAATCCCATTAGTTACTCATAAGAACAATGGGAAAACTGCTATTTTTATTTACCGCTTTGCTTGGAGTTGTGCATGAAAATTCTATTTCACTTTCTTTCCTTCTAAATGTTTGAACTAATCATCTTTTACTGTTCTTCCGAGTGTTGCTGTCATCTCATTCGACTGATATTTAACATGCTGCAGTCTACGATACTGAATGTGCGGCATTGGCTTCGCTACCTCCTTTTGCATTATTGAGCAGTCTTTTTTCCTTATGGTGTATTTTTCAACGTTGACCACGTGCTTCTGAAATTGTTGTGCCCGTTGCCTTCAAATTTTTTTTGAGACTTATTTATAGATTTTGCAATGAAGTTTAGCTCTATTTGGTATGAACCTCTGTTTTGATAAAGCTTAGTTTAGACAGTTGGTTTGGCCAAATGTAAAGTGTTCTTAGCTTTGTGTTGATTTATGTGTTGCTAGCGAGTATTTTAGGTTGGTGTGCTTATGACTGTGGCTATGCATATATGGGGTAGTAGTTTGTAGTTGAAAGTTGTGAATGGATGATTATTACTCATCATACTTCTTCAAGAATCGTAAAATCATACTTCATGAGTGATGGAAATTTCAGAATCTGGGCTAGAGGTTAACAAAAGCCCTTTCTTCCTAGCACCCGTGGATCTGAACACATCCCTCCTAATGGTACAATAGTGATATTAAAACGATGCAATCAGCCTTCTGAGTTTTCTCTCAACTCAGGAGAGAGGATCGTATATGTACATGTTTATGCATTGTTGCATTTATTTTGATTTTCTAACCATTAGTCTGTGTGGTGGAAACACCACTCATAATCTGTTTATTGCATATCGGAGTATCATGTGGTATAGCTTTTTTTTTAAAGCTTCTTTTTGTGGTGGAAACACCACACATAATATGTTTATTGCATATTTAGGCAATCATGTGTGTAGTTTCTTTGCTAAAAGTGTGCGACTCCTTTTAAACCATAGAAAACTCTTCCTTATCCGAGGTAAAAGGTTTTCATTTACATTAAGTGATTTGAAGAAGTTTATCATTACTGTACATCATTTTGGACCATAACGTTTTGCATTCATATCTTCATCCACTTTCCATTATGATGCTCGCTCAAAGCCATCTTGCTGTTGCTGTGGAAGATTCTTATGTTGTTAGCTTGTTTTTTTCTTTTCTTTTCAAGTAATATGAAACACCAAAAAATAATTATGTACCTTTTAAAATGGAAGCAGAGAAATTCATCCATCCTTAAGAGTTTAAGGGATTCTTAGTCATATGGATCAACCTAATGACATACTTCACTTCAAAGTTGATGTGCTTGTGTCTAATATTTGAACACTACACTTCAGAAAAGATGTGAATCAGTACAGTTTTTCCATTTTCCTTATTCCTTTTGCTGACCCTTTGGAACATAAAACTGCTTGAACATGCGAGTTGCATATAAATTATATAGCATAATTTGGATTGATCTGTTCTGATATTAATTATATAGCATATTAATTAGTTATTTACCTTTACATATGTGTCTTTATGTATAATAGCCTTTTTTATGCGAAATCTATATATTTGGAATGTGGTTTTGTTATATGCTTTTGCCTTTTGACAATGAAATATCATAATTGTAAGAGTTACCTAGATCACATTTAGGACACTTATTTGAAATGTCACTCCAACATTAACTACATCTACCTAATATAACCCCTAGACCGCCTTTCAACATGAAATTTCTTTGGTCTAAATGACATTGACATTTGCCGTTTAGAATCATGCATATGACCTGGAAACCACCAGTTAATCATTATACTGCATTTTGTCACATAATCTTTTTTCTATACAGAGGGAAGTTGTAGGGCTCCTGCTCCACCAGCTTGCTTCTTCCAGTACGGTATGATGTGTTTTTGTAGATAATTGGAAATAAGTTTTGTTTGTCAAACTATATTTATCATTGAAGTTCTCAATATAATCATATTAAAATTTCATTTTCTCATTTTCTATTTTAGAATATATTTGAAAATGCAATTGTGATATATGGACATCGATTCTACTGGGCGGAAAAGCGCATTCCATTCATTCATTAAGTGCCTGTGGGGAGACGCGGCCAACAACAAACAAAATCAAAGTTCAAAGGTACGCGGTGATGATAAGCGACTTTTCCTTATCTTCTTCTCTCCTAGCCCGATTTCACTAATAGGTGCTTGTGAATGACTTGCAGGTTGTCATTCTTGAATAGTTGTATGATTAAGTGAAGGCCACCCCTGCCTCATGCAGGCTTCTTTGAGTATGGTCGATACTCGATGTTCAACATGGTAAGATTCTTCCTTTACACATTTTCTGATATAGTGTTATTGCGGTTGTAAGAACTAGGTTGTGTTCAGAATTAGGTTGTGGTATATTTAGATTCGGTATATTTAAATTCCTAATATAAGCTTATTAAACATTTTGTTAATTGGTGTATGATTGATAATTTAAAAATAATGTTTGGAAATAGAGTTGTGAATTGTGATACATAGAAATTGACTTTTACTGAATATAGAGATCTATAAACTGTAATGGCAGTGATCTTTTATCTATTTGGGCAAATGGTTATACGGTAGTGTGTTGAAAAGATAGAGGATTAAATTTACCCTTAAATGGTTTATTCTATGTTAAAACCTCTACAGGCACAAGATAACAAAGTCAGCAAGTGAAGTTGTTGAGTAAAACTAAATGTGTCTCGTGTTCTTCATCAGAGAAGTTCAAGAAGACAAGGGACACAAAGACTATTACATGTAGAAGTGTTGGTGATTGAGGACACCCCATGACTGACAGATATGTTTGTATGGTATATCTCATTTGGAAGTGTCTGTGGGGAGGCGCGGCCCAGAACAAACAAAAACAGTAGTTCAAAGGTAACAGGTTGATGGCTTTCCTTATCTTTTTCTCTCTAAGCCCAATTGCACTAATACATGCTTTGTGAATGACTTGCAAGTAGTCATTCTGGAATTGTGTGTGATCAAGTGAAGTCCTCTGCTGCCACATGCAAGTTTCTTCCTGGATGGTCGATACTTAACAATATATGAGTTATGCATTCATTGTGCCAGCACAGTATTTACTACATTATTGGTACAAGCAAGCTATTGTATCATTATGTCATTTTATTGACAACTTAGAAGTTGGGAAACTACATTGTTATTGTTGCAGTTTCATGGTACTATACGAGTTATTAAGTTTTCTCTGCGATTGTTTTTCTTTTTTATTCAGAATAACGGTATAAAGTCGTATTCTTATAAAATATACAAATTACATGTATTTTGGAGTAGCCTGAAGCTTGTATATGTCCAATTTGTTGGTCCTTTTGATCTGAATAGCTGTATATATAGCCATATTCTTAAAAATTGTACAAAGTACATATATCAGAATCAATAAAATGCAAATTCTCAGTCTATGCAATGTTCATTTCAATAAGTGCTATGTCTTATTACAGAATTAAGAATGGAAGATATATATATATATATATATATATATATATATATATATATATATATCCTAAAATATGATAATTAAGAAGGTTATTTGATTATCTTTTTATTGGTTCTTGCGTTATAAGCTTTTACACATTAAAGTTATTTTATTAATAAATAAGATAATAAATTTGAATTTGAATGAACTAACAATTTTTCTAAAAAAATTGTTTTACTAATTTCAAAGACTTTTTTTCTTGCCAATTTACTCTCCTATAAAAGCAGCATAATATGATTAGCTTAATTTGAATTTTAACAACTTTTCTTCTTGAACGCACAACACAATATGATTAACTTAATTTGAATTTTACCTTGGAATCAAGAACACATAATTAGGGTAAAAATTCAAATTAAGTTAATCATACAACACATTTTCAATTGATAGAGTCATATTGTATTTATTAAATAATTAGTTTTAAGAGATATACATTCACCTTAAGTTAACGTTCCCCTATAGGCTATAAATACCCAATAAAATTGCCAGGCAAGTTCATTGCAAGGTTAACTTTCTTCGTCTCATTACAAGTTCGCAAATCGAAAGGCTAGGGTTCTTCGAGTAGCACTCAAAGGTAAAATTTACGAAGAGAAATTCCACTTTTTCTACATATATTTTTATACATATTGTGATCTTTTTTTTTTTTTGTTTAAACCTTTCAAATTCACATCTTAGACAACACCTTCCTGAATAGCCTATCTCAAGTGGTTGTGTATATAAGTTTTAATATATAGTTATAATTATAGGAGCAGCAATATTTGCTACTGTTGTGGTCAAGAGTTTTGACACTTTTCATCGTGAAGGATGATATTGATGCCTCAAAAGGTGGAGGTTAATAGTATTTGTTGGTTTGTCCTCACAAAGTTTTTTCATAGTGGAAAGCTCATGACTATTGTAGATTTGATGAGTAGCTCATGGCTGATTGACACTATATGACTGTTTTTTTCCTTATAAAAGTATAGTTATCCATCACTTTAATCAAGTCCTAATACTAAATTGTAGGCAGTATGATATACATGCTAAAGGCTAAAACTGTACATAAAGCATATGACCAACCAAATCTTGTTCATACACTGGAAAACTAGGTTGCTTCATAGATATTATCATAATACAGACCCCAGACCCCAGCTCATAGCAGTTGATGTTTTAATAGAAATTTTAGATGGCTTGTTGGAACTTATATGAACCAATTAAAAGTGAGATTGCTTTTTGTTTGGCTCGACCTTATATATGCCTTTAGCATGTATGATATACATGCTAAAGGCTAAAACTGTACATAAAGCATATGGCCAACCAAATCTTGTTCATACACTGGAAAACTAGGTTGCTTCATAGATATTATCATAATACAGACCCCAGACCCCAGCTCATAGCTGTTGAAGTTTTAATAGAAATTTTAGATGGCTTGTTGGAACTTATATGAACCAATTAAAAGTGAGATTGCTTTTTGTTTGGCTCGACCTTATATATGCCTTGATTATACTTATTGCTGTTATCATACCCTCCTGTAGATTTTTTTGTCAAGAGGATGCCTACCTGGTCGCTTTTAATGAATGAAAATAAACTTATCAATAATTATATTTTTTGCAGATTATCTACATCAATGGACAAATCCCACAATGAATGCTCCTTTATTAATTCCTTGCAAGAAAATCAACAATTGTGGACTATTAAAGTATTGGTTACGAAACATTATGGTGTGAAAGAATACAAAAATAGTAAAGGCACAGGAAAAATCTCAAAGGTTGCATTTATGGATGATGAGCTAAAAAATCTCAAAATTATGAAAATATGGTAATGAAGTCGAGAAGCGAAATCTTACAGTTGTAGGATTCAGGTAATATCAATTAATTAAGTTATATAATAATTTACATAATGGTTTTGTAATTCATACATTTTGTCCTAATTTAAGGTCAAAACCAATCTTACTTACATTATAGGGAGAACTAGCAATCAAGGAAGGAAAAGCTCTGAAAGAATTATCACCCAACATGCCAATTATTGCAATTACCTCTATAAAAACCTCAAACTTTGGAGGTAATTATATACAATAACAATTAATAATGTTATTTATTATATATTTTATTTATTTATTTATTATTGACTTTTTAAAACATGATTCTCTCTCACATCAACAAACAACACTACAACAGAGATAAATCCGAATGAACCAGAGACATAAAATTCGAGAATGATATAATTTATTTTGTATATTTAATCCTTTAATTGTTGCCTTTTGGAGTATCATTTAACATAATTTTGTTTGTTTGTTTCAGGAAAAACTGTAACAAAATTTTGTTAAAAAGTAGTTCCTTGCAAATAAACAAAAAAAAAGTAATGGATGTGGAAGAAGTGAAACTATCTGACATTCTATATTGTGCAGACGAAATTCTTCGGATGTATTATGAATAATGAAATTATTTTTAAATATTCTGTTCAATTCTCTATATGTCTATACATATTTTGAACAAGCAAGATGAACAAGCAATTACAAGCAATTTTAACCTCAAGAAGGTTAAAGTCGAAAGTGATGATTGATCTTCTGAAAAACAAGATGATATCAGTTTAGGTTTTACTAATTTGGTTTTTTTTAATAACCTTTTTTAATATCAGTTTTAAGTTTAAGAAAGTTAAATTCGAAAATGATGATATATCTTATGAAAAATATATTAATTATACTTGCTTCAAATCTGATTTCGATGAGCTTGTTGTCGTTGGAGGCTTTTTAATATGATTGACATTGTCGAATTTGTACTTTGAAGAATATGGGTGTGCTAAATAAAGTATGTTTGGATAAATTTTTTACCATTTATGTGCACCAAGTCACGTGCACTTGGTGCACGGTACATTTCAACTAGTATATATATATATATATATATATATATATATATATATATATATATATATATAGGGAAGTCTTCCGTTGTGCACCACCTATGGTGCACATGGCGTGTGCACTCGGCCTTCCCGCCTTCGTATCGACGATCCGAACCGTTCACAATGATCTACACATCTAAATTAGTCTAAATATGTAAAATCAAATCATCTGAAATTCATTTACCCATCCATTGAAGTGTTACAAAATTATATGGCTGAAAATCATTGTTTTTTATAGTCACGTGATGGATGGGCAAATAAATTTCAAATGATTTGATTTTACATATTTAGACTAATTTAGATGTGTAGATCAATGTGAACGGTTCAGATCATTGATACGAAGGCGGGAATGCCGAGTGCACACGCCATTTGCACCATAGGTGGTGCACAACGGAAGACTTCCCTATATATATATATATATATATATATATATATATATATATATATATATATATATATATATATATATATCCATGTTCACTGATTTGTAGAGCTGGATAAAAATTGCTCTTATATGATCTTGATGAGATTTTGATTAGTTTTATAAACTCCAGTATGTTATACAAGTTGTATTTGATCATCTCAGAAAGTTTATTTTCCAAATTTAGGATTTTACAAAGAATAAACGAAGTATCAGTAAAAAGGGTGCACGTATTTTAAAGCTGTATTTTCCTCAATATGACAGTCGACCGCTCTGTTTTGAACTAAAAATGTCGGTCGACTATCAATTCTTGGATTTTTGGATTTTGGCTTGACAGTTGACCGTTCGCTTTTGAACTGGTTTTGACAATCGACCGTCAGTGCTTGGCTGACTGTTTTGTTGAGTTTTCTTCGTATTTCTTGAACGATTATTTCTTCGATATTACGGATTATTGATCTACTGTTTTAGATGATGTTTTTACTACAGATTACAGTTTTTACAGAGAGCTACATTTTGGTTATAATAGATTTTAAATTGTGTTCTAAGACTTTATTAAACGAAAGATATATGGTTTTCGAAGGAATTGATGTTTTGTGATATTCTACGATTTCAAAATATGATTTTCAGTTATTTAATAGATTTAATCTTTTATTTCAATTCTGAAATTTGTGAGTATTTTAAATGAATTTGGATTTATTGATTTTTAAGAAGTTTTCTTAATATGAGAGTATTGATAATGGAATTAAGAGCTTTAATGAAAGAATTTGTATTGATGGTTGAGTTGTGAGTCTCTAAAGGGTGAGTGGGACCCTAGTACACCGATAGTTAAGATTTTTGTGGTTTGGCTAGTTGTGGCTTTGTTGTTGATCAGTTGAGCCAAGTCCAGTAGGTTACTCCAACTCTAGGAGATTCGTAATTTATTAATTAACTTAATAAGATAAGGACATGCACTAGATGGTGATATGATGAATTGAGTGCAAACATGGGTTATGGACCTCAGTATGATCTGCGGTGTGAGATAATCTCTGAAATTATCAAGGTGTGATTGAACAGTCTCCGGAATTACCTGTGGTGTGGGATTGATCTCCAAAATTATCGGGGTCGAGGCGAAGCTCATGGGATATTCGTGTGATGAGACACCATAGCTTGCAGTGTGGGGGTATTCTTGCAAATTCTTAGGTGTGAGTGAAATAGTCTCCGGAATTATCTCTGGATAGAAATTGACATCCAGAATTACCGAGGCATGGGCTAGATACTCACAGCTTATCTAAATCTCGTAGGAGTCATCGTAGTAGGATTAGTTGCATAACGAGGAATTTAACCCTATAAACTGGAGAACGATAAAGGCTTGCACCAGACCTATATAGTATGGAATGCATAGAATCCAACAAGTATGCATTAGAGAGTCATCATATTGTATTTGTGTTTTCTTGACTTGGTTTTATGCATGATGTTTTTTCTGTTTTCCTACACTTGACACTTCGTTTAGTTTCACTTGATGTTTTCATGTTTCATTTATTGTTATTTCATATTTCATTGTTATTACTGTTGATATATGTTGTTTATGACTTTATTCATGTTGTATTTCTTTTGATGTCACTCACACCGTTATGGCTGACCCCGTAGTTTTGGGGGTTAGGATTATCTTTATCCTCATGTTTTACAGGTAGGTACCTATAGCTTGGAATTTGGATGCATGTGGTAGAATGATAATGTGGCTTATGTAAATTGTAAAAGAACTAGGTTTGCCCGTTGACACGTGCCTACGGCACGTCTTCGGAATGGTGCACCTTGTTTGTTCATAAAAAATAGTTTTGGAGGTCTAGCAAATTAATTGAAGTAGTAAACATATTATATGAGAAACTTTTTGGGATCTAGCAAAAAACATATTATATGATTTTTTTTGATTTTTTAAAAATTATTTTTAAAGTTTTTAATATTTTAATTTTTTTTAGTTATTTAGTTTTTAATTGAGAGAGAGAGAGAGAGAAATAATGAAATAAATATAGGAGTTATTTTGGGTGGGAGATTTGAATTTGAGTTTTGGGGAAAAACTTTTGGGATGGAAAATATGTTTTGTGAAATTAGATCTGGGCCTTTGATTTTTGGGGATTAAAGGAGAGCCACTTTATAGCTTTCTTTGTGTTTTATTATATAGATGTGTTGTAAAAGAAAGAAATTGTAATTCAAGGTGTTTAATTTTCCGTTGTGCTTTGTAAAGATTTGATATAATAATAGTTGAAAAAATTATCTGTGTTTTAGCAATGTTTACTATTACATTGAGGTTGATGCTGGAAATTGTGCCACGTATTTGTGAGATATCATATTGAAAATTCGGGGCGCTACAGAACGAGATACGCCAAACTCTCATCCGCGGCTGCCAATGACTCCCCCACAGCACCCGTAGATATAGTGCAACTTCAGCACCAAGCATTGGCCGAAAAATGGGCCCAGATTGCCATGGACTTTGTGCGTGGGAAGGGGTTAGGACTCACACCCTCTCGATCTCGTGATGCTTCATCTATGCAGCCCGAGTATATACATTTTCTGGAGACGCAACTCTCAAAACTCCAAGAAAAGATTGCACATCTATTTAGAGAAACAAATGTAGAAGTTCCCAATGCCATACCAAGACAGTTAGAATCTACATAGAGTTGCCACTTGAATATTTTTGATCATTTGTTTGTCTTCTTACTGGTTGTGTATGTGTGTGTGGATGAATATTTTTTGGTGTATGTCCATGTGCAGGGCCGGCCCTGATATGTAGGCGGGCAAGGCGGCCGCCTCGGGCCCCCGCCGAAATCGCGATTTTAGGGGCCCCCAATTTCAAACTTCCCTTGTAAATATAGACACGCATTTCGCACGTAAAATTTTTTTGCATGTTTTTTTTTAAATGTATAGGGCAGGGGGGCCCCATTTCGGAAGTTCGCCTAGGGCCCCCCGGAACTCAGGGCCGGCCCTGTCCATGTGTGGTTGTATGTGTGGTTGTATGTCCATGTTTGTCTTCCTAAACAATTACTCACCTTAGTTTATTTAACTTTAACAATGTGTTAAACAATCTGTAGAATTTTTTTTCTCGACTTAGAAACCTACTGTATATTTTATTTTGCCTTATACAATAAGGCGATAGAGTCCCTACAGGATCCAGTCAGATGAATGAAGAGGGAGCCGGCGAACGTGATCCCACCAACAACAAATTCGCTAGACATACACTCTAGACGGGATTATCTCTTTTTTAAATTATTAAATCTTATTTGCTTCACTTATTTAACTTAGTATCTTCTCTTAATTCTCAAGAAATCTTATTAGCTGCTGTTGTTTTATTGTGGGATGGTTGATAGGAGAAGTTGCTCTGATATGAATTATATCGTGACTGTTAAGTTTCCCTTGCTTTGGAATTTCGACCAATAGTAATGAGCTCACACCAGGTCATTGCCAAAATTATAATTAGTGAAGGTAAACTGATTAATGTCACTACTTAACTAATTTATTAATCAACTGATTAACTAATTAAGTATGTGTTATGCACATATAATTTCCTCCTTGATCTGTGCTTGTCTGAGACTATTTTGCCGTACTGACCCATTTTTTGAAAATATTTGGTGCTCGACCCACTTTCAAAAATAATTTGTGAACTGACCCAGTTTTGGACACGTCAGCAACAAACGTTTTTGAAAAAAACGGCATAGGTTATTTCGATGCCGTTATTCCCAATAACGACATCTGTTTTAAAAAAAACTTTCATGCCGTTATTTAGAATATCGGCATTTGTTACTTTTAGTCGAATGAGCAAACAGTTTCAATTGTGAGCTGAGAGACAAGTGTGAAAATAAAGTAAAGGATGTCGTTCTCTGAGAGAACGGCATGATTTATACTGATGCCATTATTTTGAATAACGGCATCAATTACTTTTTATTTTGCATACTTACCTATATTTAGTGCCCCCCCCACTCTTCTAAGAATGTCGTTATTCAAAATAAAGGGAGAGGGAGGGAGGAAAGAAGAACTATATATACTAGTAAATACACGTGCAATGTACGTCTGAACAATATTTTTTTATATTCTATTTATCTATATTATAATGGGAGAAGCACGTGCGGAACACGTTAAATAATAGACTGACATTTACTATTCATGATTCTTCTCCCACGGGGCAGGTGTAGAGAGAGAGGGAGATGAAGAGGATAGGGTTTTTGATTTTTTTGAGAGATAGGGGAGGGTAATAAATTTGAACTTATACTGTATGTATTTTATTGGTTTATATTGTAGAGTTTAATTAAACGTGCGTTACACGGATTGGGATATTGACAAATTACACTAAGGCCTTCTCCCATTATAGTAATAGATAGAGATAGAGAGTGGCCCAAGCCGAACCCAGTTTGAGCCCTTAAACTTTTGTACAATTAGACTTTTGTACAATTAGTCATCTACGAAGGCCGAGTTTGTATTATCAATCTCATTAGGCTACCGAGTGAGAGAGCCCAAGCCCATAATTTAGCAAGAGTTCTTAAATTTTGACAAATTGTACCAGCAAAGGCACAGTTTGTACTACTTATACCCATCCAGGCCAAATAAGTAGGCCAGAAATGGACAAGAAATTGATTTACACCTCAATCTGTGACCTAAAAGATACGAAAAACTTTCCTATTCTATGCCACATATTCTGAACAGTCGTCCTCAAACACTATCGCACTTACATAGGCTGGGCCATCTAGACCAATTAGGCCAACAAGATGGACATAAGCTACTCAAGGCTCTACTATTTCTGTAGTCCCGATTGACAAAATTCTGTAGATGTCGTTGTGGAGCTTTGGAAAGTTCACGGGTGGACAACTAAATGTGAAGATTCAAAGATTCATGGATTGACTTATGCCTACCTATTAACCTTTATCAATTTAGTTAAAAATCTGCCTATTACTTCATCAATTTACTTGAAAGAAAGTAAATTACTGTTCTTTTCTTTGCCTTTTATAAGAGGTTATAAAAATTTTACACTAAGAGCCTCTTGTAAGTGCCTCTTTATTATGTGTTCTTTTTATATAAAAATAACCTCTTATAAGAACCTCTTATAAGAGATTTCTGTTCTTTTTTCACCTCTTACAAGAGTCTATATTATCCCAAAATGTATATTACCTCAAAGTATAAAAATAGTGAGATGAAGGATAAGAAAAAATAAGTTCAAATTACTAATATATAAACTAGTTTAAGGGCAAGTTAAATTCACAAATCAGTGTAAATCATCAATTATAATTCCGGAACTGAGATTAAGAAGTAGAAACACAGGAAAACAAAACTTTAAAAAAATAAAAGGAAATTTACAAGTAGCGAAGTGGCTTAAGAATATGCATCTGTCACTAAAGAATTTAGTTTATACTAGTATCAACCGAACTAAATTTCATGGATTAACCTCTTACATTATATATTATTATATAGTTTTTTTAAGGAATATTATATAGGATATTGCAGTTACAGAATACTATATGATAATATACTATATTATTCATGTACCATATATGAGAGACACTGAATATGTAACTTGCAGGCAATACAAGAGCGCCATGAGAACTCACTGATCAAGTCAGAGATGGACAAAATCCGGGAAGAAAATCGTTTCTTGAAAGAGAATATCAAAAAGACATGTTGTCCTTACTGTGGCTTTTCAACTATGAGTAAAGATACTGCCATTCCTAGTGAAGAACAGAAATTGCGAACTGAGAATACGAGGCTCAAAGCAGAGGTAAAAGAATCATGCTTTTCGGTATAAATTTGAAGATAGATGAGATGGATCTATTTGACGGAAAATTAAATAAGTCTTTAAATTTCCTAGTATTATGCATTGCAGGCTTATTACTGTCATTATTTGGGGTAACATAGACTTTTTAAGTGATAGAAGACTTATAAGAATTTGAAAGAGGCTACTAGAAGTCTTTTAGGCTTATAAGATTTTGGGAAAAATCACTTATAAGAGATAAAAAAAGAACGCTAAAAAACTCTTGTAAGAGGTGGACCACCTCTTACAGGAGGTAAATCTCTTATAAGAGGAGAAAAAGAACACTACCTAAGTGTTACTGTGGTATAATGGTAAGCCTTCTTATTATGAGATTATAGTAAGAGTATGCGCATGTGGTGTGTATGTGTGGCCAGTGTCGGAGCCAGACAAATCAAAATGGGGGTCCCAAATTTTTTTTCCCGGCATCAACATAATTGTTGCCGAAAATCTAACTTTATTTTTGTTTTGAAAAAATAAAGTAACTGGATCAAAATAAAATTATAATCGAAGTAAATATTCGAATTTATATTCTTAGTATCATGTATTTTTTCGCACTTGTACAGTTGTACTCTAAATTGGTAAGAGTAATACTAATAAATAATCATATTACACTATTTATACTGTTATAATACTAGAGGTTAAGAGATACGACTCAAATAAATAAATATAATTGTAACTTGTGCACACACTAGTTTTTTATTCAAAATTTTATCCAGTGATTATACGGATCAAATAATACGGATCAAATAATAAGTATCACTATTAATTTTTAGCCCAAAGCTCATACCACTATTTTGAGCCTTTAATAAATAATAAGAGGTGGATTAGACTTGGGGTCCCAAATATTTTTTAACTGGGGCGGACAAATAAAAATTTTGATCTATATTAGGGGATTTTACAAAATTTTTGGGTCCCAAATGTTTTCCCTAATCTCTTACTTCCTCCGCCCCTATGTGTGGCTACGACCTTGTTTTAATTTTATATATAAAAAAAGTGAGATGTTCCACCAATGGATGAAGCCCTTAAAACTATTTTTGATGGTTCTTTATCGGGAGTTTTAGCAGGCTATGATTTTGTAGTAAGTGACCATGTTGGACGGCTTGTCATTACCGGAGGAGTCTAGCTCATTCAAGTTCGATCAACATAGCCAAACAAAGGGGACTTTGGATGGAACTTAAGGCTCTTCTCTTTGTTGGTCATCAAGGTAGGATTTGTATGGAGAGAGACTCCTCGGTGGTTGTAAATCAGGTTTCTAATCAACAAGCAATGGGCACAATTTATTAGAGCATCTGTAGTCATTCTAACCTATTTTTTGGGTATTTGGCTTTTGGAAATAGAAAATATGACTGCGCGCTGCAGTCGTTGAAAGCTAAAATATGGCCGGACGATCGATTATCTCTTGTCCCAATTTTTTTTTTTAAATTTTTTTTCTTTTTTTCTGAGCACTAAAAGACAAAAAAAAAAGAAAGAAAAAAAAAATGAAGAAGGCCTGGGACGGTGGATTATACACCGGCCCAGCAATTTTGTCTTATTCAAAATTGTTGGGACGGTGTATAATACACCGTCTGACCCTTTTGAGATTTTTTTTTTTTTTTTAATAACGGACGGGACTTTATTAATCGTCATTTTTAAAGCGACGGGATATTATCCTTCGTCATTTTTAAGGAACGAAAGAAAATTTTCCGAATGCTATATTTTGGCTTTTGCCAAATCGTCTGCTATATTTGGCAAGCTACTATTCATCATACACTCAAAATTTGGGTATTTGGACGACGACTGCAGCTCTCTTATTCCAAATTTTTCCAAAATTTGGATATTTAGCCCACGACTACAGATGCTCTTAGAACATATTGAATTTTTGGGTGACTGGACTGCTGAGTTTATTGGCAAATAGAGGCGTAAAATGCAAGCACAAATTTCTTATTATATGTGATGTTGATGCAAGCACAAATTTCTTATTATATGTGATGTTGATGCTGAGCAGATCTTGAGAGGTTGTGGATAGCTTTTGTATTCAACAATCCGATGACATTCTAATCAGACAACAGTGAAACTGATTAGTACTTCGCTATTTATGCCGAGGGAATCAGAAGGACACTTTACACTGAAAAGTTTCTAACTCATGATCATCGACCAGGAATAAGAGAATCCATATCCATGAAGCCTTTGTGTACGGTGATGCATGCACAATTTCCATTTCGACTCAGAAATATTTCAGAAGAGATTTGGATTTCTAAATGGATCCTAGATTTGATCCATTGCTATTTATCTAAATTATTTCACTTATCAGAAATGAACAGATAAAATCAACACTCTAATTAAGGTGCATGTAATCACTCTTATAATTCTTACCGTTATGAGCCAGCTAATATTCAAGCACATAATCCAAGGAATCTAGGCATCAGAAATGAGATTTTTATGCAATTCATTACATGTGGGTGGTTCAAGAGTTGGTGCATTGAATGAGTTTCTAGTGGTACGAGCCATGTGCAAGCTGTTGGTTTCTTCCCTCTTATGAACCCTGCTTTAAAATCTGTGCTCGTTTTTATTTTATTTTAAATTGACCCTTTAAAAATTGAAGTGAAATAGTGACTTGCAAGAGTTAATGCAGGTGATGTGGGAATTAAAACTTGAACAATCTGTGTGCTCCCTTCGTTTGTAGCACTGTTTCTGGTTTGGAATTTTTTTTCCTTACAATAAATTCAGATCTGAGCTATCCACAGTAAGTTTGCATCGTAATGAATTGATTTTCTTCCTATAAATTTGATACAAGCGAAATTTAATTGAACGCCAGTGCTTCTATCATGCTAAAGAAACTTTAGCATCAATGTATTGGAGCAGCACCAATTAGTTGAGACAAGCTTTAGTTGCATTATGTTTTACTGGTAATTTACACGTGCAATGCACATTTCAATAATTAAAAAAATAAATAAAAAATAAAATAAAAATTCGGACGTAGGGATGACTCGAATCTGAAACCTCTTTTATAATAGTTATGCACGTGTGTAGCACGCTTTGGTAGATTTACAAATGACACGAACTTCTCCCATTATAATATTAGAGATTAACGGGGAAGTGAAAGTTCTATATTCATGCACTGCAAATGGACCAATTATTATGAAAACTGATGCGGTTTGTTTTTGGGAGGCGTGTGGATGCACCAGGTGTGAGTTCTTACTCGATTTGTATTGAAGGAGGAAGCTCTTATGCAGACGGTCTTCGGCTGGCCGAATGATACGAAAGTGGGCTGGACTAGGGTGGATGCTGGATGCTCGACTCGGATCGGGGGGCTCGGATCCGAGGTCTCGTGTACCTGCAGATGGTCTAGAAACACCAGGGGTTGGTCTCGGTGGCAGACCCTACGACGATCTAGTCAGTCACTAAGGGAGAGTAACAGTAACTAGGGTTTGAGTGGAAAAGATTTGATTACCTGGAGAAGGAGTAGGGGTCTGGTATTTATAGGGGAAGCCAACCGGGTCTGGACCCGTTTGGAGCCGGGTCTGGACCCGGTTGCCCGTGGGGATGAAGCGGTGGAAACCCGGGCGGTATAGGGCTGACGTGACAGGCGCCCAGCCGGTTTCCAGGCTGATGTGACAGCGGCCCGAGCGGTTTCCTGATGTTGACGTGGCGGATCCGGAGGATCAGGAGGTGCGCGTATCCTGAGGGGATCCCGTGGCCCAGCGTGGGCCACGTCATTTCAAACCTATATCACAAGCCCCACATTCCTATAGGGCATGGTGAACCCGCCGTGTAGGAGTGATTCTTCGCCTCGGTAGGAAGAGCAGGGTGGAAGGTAGGACTTGCTACTTCCAGAAGAGGCCAGGGGGGTAGGAAAAAGGGATCCCTTATTGGAGTTTGCATGGGATGCTAAGCGTAGAAGGGTCGGAGTGACGCTCGCCGAGCCCCGGGGTCGGTAGACGAGCCTCAGAGGTTGGCAGACGACCCCCTCGCTAGTTGGAAGAGCGAGGGGACGTCGAGGTCTGTCCGATCGAAGCTCTGTTTTTCGAAGGTCTTGGGTTGGTAGGCGAGTTCCGAAGGTCGGCAGACGATCCCCTCGCTAGTTGGAAGAACGAGGGGACGTCGAGGTCGATCTTGTCGGAGCTCGGCTTGCCGAGCATCTGGGGTTTGTCAGAGGAGCTCCTAGGGTCGGTGGATGGCCCTTTCGCTAGTTGGAAGAGCGAGGGGCCGTTGAGGTCGATTTTTGCTGGAGCTTGGTTCGCCGAGCGATAGGGGTCGACAGCCGAGCCCGTGTATAGGACAAAAGGAGGGATTTGGGGCTCGAGATTTCATCCGAGCCTCCGGTGACAAGAGGAGGGCTTACGGGGCTCGCGATGCGATCCGAGCGTCGACCCTACCGCTGACTTGGAGGGGAATTTGCGACTCGAAAGGCGGTCCGAGCTCCGAGCTTACCGACGAGCAGAGAAGGAGAAGTGGCTCAGGATGCCATCCGGACTCTGAGCTCCCATGATGATCAGAGAAGGAGGTGCGGCTGGGGATTTCATCCGAGCGTCGACCCTTCTGTAAAATAGAAGAGGAATTATTGGCTCGCGATTTTATCCGAGCTCTGAGCTCCCTTGAACAAACAGAGGAAGAGATGTGGCTCGGGATACTATCCGAGCGTCGACCCTTCTGTGAAATAGAAGGGGAATTGCCGGCTCGCGATTTTATCCGAGCTCCGAGCTCCCATGAACCAACAGGGGAAGAGGTGTGGCTCGGAATGCTATCCGAGCGTCGACCCTTACTGTGAACTAGAAGAGGAATTACTGGCTCGCGATTTTATCCGAGCTCCGAGCTCCCATGAATCAATAGGGGAAGAGATGTGGCTCGAGATGCTATCCGAGCGTCGACCCTTCTGTGAAATAGAAGAAAAATTACTGGCTCGCGTTTTTATCTGAGCTCTGAGCTCCTATGAACGAACAGGGGAAGAGGTGTGGCTCGGGATGCTATCCGAGCGTCGACCCTTCTGTGAAATAGAAGAGGAATTACTGGCTCGCAATTTTATCCGAGCTCCGAGCTCCCATGAACGAACTGGTCAAGAGGTGTGGCCCGGGATGCTATCCGAGCGTCGACCCTTCTGTGAACTAGAAGAGGAATTACTGGCTCGCGATTTTATCCGAGCTCCGAGCTCCCATGAATCAACAGGGAAGAGATGTGGCTCGGGATGCTATTCGAGCGTCGACCCTTCTGTGAAATAGAAGAGGAATTACTAGCTCGCGATTTTATTCGAGCTCCGAGCTCCTATGAACGAACAGGGGAAGAGGTGTGGCTCGGGATGCTATCCGAGCGTCGACCCTTCTATGAAATAGAAGAGGAATTACTGGCTCGCGATTTTATCCGAGCTCCGAGCTCCTATGAACGAACAGGGGAAGAGGTGTGGCTCGGGATGCTATCCGAGCGTCGACCCTTCTGTGAAAATAGAAGGGGAATTGTGGCTCGCGCTACCATCCGAGCGTCGACCCTTCTGTAAAATAGAAGGGGAATTGTGGCTCGCGCTACCATCCGAGCGTCGACCCTTCTGTAAAAATAGAAGGGGAATTGTAGCTCGCGCTACCATCCGAGCATCGACCCTTCTGTAAAAAATTGAAGGGGAATTGTGGCTCGTGCTACCATCCGAGCGTCGACCCTTCTGGTGGATAGAAGCGGAATTGTGGCTCGCGCTACCATCCTAGCATCGACCCTTCTGTAAAAATAGAAGGGGAATTGTGGCTCGCGCTACCATCCGAGCGTCGACCCTTCTGTAAAAATAGAAGGAAAATTGTGGCTCGCGCTACCATCCGAGCGTCGACCCTTCTGTAAAAATAGAAGGGAAATTGTGGCTCGCGCTACCATCCGAGCGTCGACCCTTCTGTAAAAATAAAATGGGAATTATCGTCCGAGCGTCGACCCTTCTGCAGGGATAGAAGGGGAATTGTGGCTCGCGATGCCATCCGAGCATCGAGATTCATTGACTTATCGAAAAAGTCCGCTGTGGGGAAAAAGGCCCGGGGTTAGTTTGGGTAATTCCACACTTATTGCTGATGTCAGGAGCGCAAGGATCGAAGCGTCGCCAGATCTTTGCGGCCGTTAGTTCTTGACGATTAAGATCCAATGGCCAGATCTTAATTGCGAAAATCGAGGAGTCGCCTTCTCCTTATAAATCCCCCTTCCCCCTCCCCATTTTTTCTTCTTCACTTGTTTACTCTTACTTTCCACTTTTCACTAGGACAGGGTTTTAACTGCCGTTGGCGACTTTTTCCGGTGATCCCGAAGGTCGGGGAAGGAGCCTGCGGGCGAGGGCGAAGAGCAGGAGGAAGAGGATGAGGAAAATTAGGGGGGTCAGGGAGCCGAGGGCGAAGAGGAGGAGGGAGAGGACGAGGAGGGCCAGGGCGCCGAAGGCGAAGAGGAGAGGGAGGATGAGGATCAGGAGGATCCGGATACTGATGATGAGGGTGAGGAGGATGAGGAGGAGGAGGGCGCGGTTGATGATGAGGATGAGGATGCTGAAGAGGGCGCTGGCGGAGGCACAGCAGGAAGGTCGGTCGGGGATGACCTTCCACCTCTTCCTCCCCTGTCGACGCCGTCTCCCGAGAGGAAGGCTCGTCCTCGTCGGAAGAAGTGGAAGCTGACTATTCCGGACAGTCCTCCGCCGCAAGACGAGTATGCGCCTAGACTAGGTCTCGAGTTCCCCCGAGTCTCCTTCAAGAATCCGGGGTCGATTCGGATGTATCCTGATGATATCAAGGATATTGGCCCCATACCTCCCGTGCCAGGTGAGGAGGGCCGAGTGAAGATTCGGATGGACAGCATCCTGTGCATCTTGAGGGCAGACTACCTCCACATTCTGAGGGCCTCCTATTTCATCCCGTGGGAGTTCGAGGTCTTCTTTCCAAGCCCCGGCATTCAGCCCACTACGACCCTGGCACCAGGGCTATTGTATGTTCCCTGAGGATGCATTTGCCTCGGGCCTGAGGCTACCTTTGCATCCCTTTGTCAAGAGGGTCTTGAACTGGGCAAAACTATGCCCATGCAGTACGGCCCGAACTCTTGGAAGCACTTGATCTGTTTCATTCTTAGGTGCCAAGAGAAGGAGGTGAAGCCAAGGTTGACGTACTTCCGAGCCATCCTAGGAGTCAGCTCGCTCGGAGATCAGGAAGGGATCTTCTACTTCTCACCCAGGCCGCACAAGAAGATTATGCACGGCCATCCGGATTCTATCAAAGGGTGGAAAGAGAAGTATTTTGTCGTGCGGAGTGAGAAGGCTTGGAGAATACCTGACCCAGTGGAGATTCTTCAAGCCGCACCATAAACCTCCGAAGCGAAGCAACTTAACAGCAAAGGAGTGGAAGCGAGTGGAGAAGATAGTTAGGGGACACAGTATTGCGTGGCCTCGAGTGACCGAGCTGCACCTCGCCCGGGCCGGACTGAGCCCGACCGACCCTAATATGTTTCGTTCTGAATTTTTCATCTTTCTACCTTCGTGTTAACTTTAGCCTCTTTCTTCGTTCTTGCAGAGATGTCTTCCGAACAGGTGGATGATAGGCGAGCTTTGCTGGCCGCGGCCTGCGAAGGCGAGGGCGATATGTAGAAGATGAAGAAGAAGGCGGAGCAAGAGAAGCTGGCCTGCTCAGGCTGGGGGGTCCGCCAAGGTGCCGGCCCCGGCAGCCGAGGAGCCTTCTCAATCAAAGAAGGCCAAGAAGCATCACCACCCCCCAACGCCGAGGGCGTCCCGGGACACACGGGGCAGTTCGGGAAAAACTATTGATGCCCCGGGGAAGGGGCTTCCCCCGCCACGCCCCACCACCGAGGAGATGGTAGGCCAACAGGGACTGCGGCCCTTCGCCCCCGATTGGTTGATCGTCTGGGGCGACAGTCTGCTCGACGGACCAGTGGCGGTAGAGTTCGTCACGAAGGCCGGCACCGATCGTGATTTCATGGTGCTGGCATTGCAGACGGCCGAGCAGGCCTTCATGTGCTGGTCCCTAAGCGCATATTTCGGTGAGTTAATTCGGTGCCTTCTTCCCTGGTTTTAACTTGGTGGAATTATTCTTATATTTTTCCTTCGGACAGGTGATGCTCCATGGCCAGCACTTCCAAAAGTGCCTGGAGAAGGAGATTTACATCGAGAGGAGGAACGCGGAGAAGTACCACCGCAAGCTGGAACAAGGCTATGGACGACCTGAAAGAGGCTCAGACCATGGTGACCGTCCACGAGGCCCAGTTAGCCTCGCTCTCCGACATCCACAAGGCGGACGTGGCTCACCTCAAGGAGAGGATTGAGGAGGAGGCGGAGAAGGGGCGGAAGGCCCTAAAGAGGATGGAGGCGGTCTCGATGGAGGCTCTGGTCATAGCGTAGGACGAGGTGTATGAGCAGGTCAATGCGCACTTCAGGCAGATCTACCCCGAGTAGAGCGTGGACCACCTCTACTATGGTTGAGAGGCGAACCTTCCGCCGACCCCGGGGGGCAACGAAGCGGGGGGCGTCCGGGCCGAAGATGAGGTGCCACCCCCCCTCAAGAATAGAATAGTTTTTTTTTGTTTGTTTTGATGTAAATGCCTCGAGCGGACTGGCGATCGCGGCTTTTGTATCAACTTTTTGAAAGAAATGAAATATACTTTTTTGTTCTGAGGCTTCAAGACTTGCATTTTTTGTGATGTTTTTCTCTCGCCTTTTGATAGACGCACGGGACCAGGGTCGCCGCCCCTGTTGCTGCCGAGGTACCTCCAGTTCGAGCGGGGGAGGAGGCCATGGAGGCAGCTTTGGCTTGCCAGCGAAAACAGGCTCAGGACCGTGCGGCCACCGTTAATTATTTTCTGAATAAGTCTAGGGAGCTCGGTCTGGAGGTGGCACGTTTGAAGAAGGCCATAGCCGACCGGGACTGGTGGGTAATCGAGACGGACTGGTTCCCCTCAGACGCCTCGAGCGGGAGGTCAGCTTCGGAGTCCTTTCTTCGCGAGGCCGTGGTCGAGAAAGAGCTGGAGATTTGCAGGCTGAAGCTGGTGTTAGGCGCGGGCCCTGATCGAAGAGGCCAGTAACTCGACCTCGGGGCGGTCTCCGACATTTCTATTGGATAAGGCCCAGCCTGATGATGCAGAAGGCTCGGTGGCGGGAGTATCTTCACAGACCGGTCTAGCCGAGCGCCAGAAGAGGCCCGAAGGAGGCGCTGAGTTTGAATTTCAAGCCGAGCGCGAGTGAGTGAGTTGTTCTTTGTATTTGTACAGACGTTCATTGAGTTGTAAGCAATGAGTAATAATAATAATAGCATTTGTTTTCACGAACGTTGATTGTCTCGGTTGTCGAAGGTGGCTGCTGTGTCTGCTTCGAAGGGGTCGCCGCCGAGGCGACTAGACGCAACGGGCAAGCGTGCAGTGGCATATCGCCCTTCGATAAGTCATAAATGGCGACGTTTCGCCTTCCCATGAGCATTAATGGTGACATTTTGCCTTCCGCCGTTTCGCATTCCCAGACGTAATAACTGCCCCCCTCGTGGGGTTATATAATCTCCACTTCTGCCCAACTAATTGTTAAGAAGTGAAAGTTGCTTGACTTGGGTGCCTACCGGAGGCGGGCGCCTAGAAACAAAATATTCTCCGAACGCTCTGGATCGGGGGCACACCAATCACCCCCGGACTATTCGGGGTTCGGGCCTGCAGAGCCGCGAGACCCCGGGTTGTTCATTGGTGAGTGGTGGGCCGACCGATCGGTTCAGGGGTTCGGGGAGAGCCGAGGCTCGATGGCTCTCCTACCGTCCTCGAACAATTCAGGGTTTTGGGCTCAAAACAGCAGGAAACCCGATGTTGTTTATGGGCAAGAGGAGGGTCGATTGAAGGCCGAGGGTCAGTCCGGGACGGAGAGAGCAGAGGGTCGGTGGCTCCCCTGCCGTCCTCGAACAATTCGGGGTTTGGGCTTGGGAAAGCCGTAAACCCTGGGTTGTTTGCGGGCGAGAGGCTGGTCAACCAAACGACTTGAAGCTCGGGGCGTCTGCCGAAGGCAGACGCTCTAAACCTTAATATAAAATTTTGCTGAATCGTGGCACTTGGTCGTAGCCGAGCATTTTGGTCGAGTGGCTTCGAAGAAAGCCGCGGCCTAGCTCTGTACTGACGACGAGCCACTATCTCTTGGTTGGTGGTGTAGGGCGGTTGTCGCCTCGTGTATCGGTCGATGGGCTTGAAGAAGCCCAAACCGAGCGAGGGATGGGTGCCGAGCCCCTACACTGGGGAGAAAGTTAGTTGCAGGTGTAGCAGAGGGTCGCTGCCGAGCGTTAAGGCCGAGGAGCTTTGAAGAAAGCCTCTGCCTTGCCCGAGGTCGACGCCGAGCTCCCGCACTTATTTTCAGGAAAGACGGTGCGGGCGTGGCTGGCGGTTGTCGCCTCGAGCATTGGTTGATGGGTTTGAAGAAGCCCAAACCGAGCGAGGGACGGGTGCTGAGCCCCCACACCGGGGAGAAAGCTAGTTGCAGGCATAGTAGAGGGTCGCCACCGAGTGTTAAGGCCGAGGAGCTTTGAAGAAAGCTCCTACCTTGCTCGAGGTCGACGCCGAGCTCCCGTACTTGTTCTCAGGAAAGACGGTGCGGGAGTGGCTAGCGGTTGTCGCCTCGAGCATCGGTTGATGGGCTTGAAGAAGCCCCAACCAAGCGAGGAACGGGTGCCGAGCCCCCACACTGGGGATAAAGCCAGTTGCAGGCATAGCAGAGGGTCGCCGCCGAGCGTCAAGGCCGAAGATCTTTGAAGAAAGCCCCTTCCTTGCTCGAGGTCGACGCCGAGCTCCTGCACTTGATCTCAGGAAAGACGGTGTGGGCGTGGCTGGCGGTCATCGCCTCGAGCATCGATTGATGGGCTTGAAGAAGCTCAAACCGAGCGAGGGACGGGTGCAGAGCCCCCACACCGGGGATAAAGGTAGTTGCAGGCGTAGCAGAGGGCCGCCACCCAGCGTCAAGGACGAGGGGCTTTGAAGAAAGCCCCTGCCTTGCTCGAGGTCGATGCTGAGCTCCCGCACTTGTTCTCAGGAGAGACAGTGTGGGCGTGGCTGGCGGTTGTCGCCTTGAGAATCGGTTGATGGGCTTAAGGAAGCCCAAACCGAGCGAGGGACGGGTGCCGAGCCCCCACACCGGGGAGAAAGCCAGTTGTAGGTGTAGCAGAGGGACGCCGCCGAGCGTCAAGGCCGAGGAGCTTTGAAGAAAGCCCCTGCCTTGCTCGAGGTCGACGCTGAGCTCCCGCACTTGTTCTCAGGAAAGACGGTGCGGGCGTGGCTGGCGGTCGTCGCCTCGAGCATCGATTGATGGGCTTGAGGAAGCCCAGACCGAGCGAGGGATGGGTGCCGAGCCCCACACCGGGGAGAAAGCCAGTTGCTGGCGTAGTAGAGGGTCACCGCCGAGCGTCAAGGCCAAGGATCTTTGAAGAAAGCCCCTGTCTTGCTCGAGGTCGACGCCGAGCTCTCGCACTTGTTCTCAGGAAAGACGGTGCAGGGCGTTGCTGGTGGTTGTCGTCTCGAGCATCGGTTGATGGGCTTGAGGAAGCCCAAACCGAGCAAGGGACGGGTGCCGAGCCCCAACACCGGGGAGAAAGCCAGTTGCAAGCGTAGCAGAGAGTCATCGCCGAGCGTCAAGGCCGAGGAGCTTTGAAGAAAGCCCCTACCTTGCTCGAGGTCGACGCGAAGCTCCCGCACTTGTTCTCAGGAAAGACGGTTCGGGCCGTAGGCTGGCAGGTTGTCGCCTCGAGCATCGGTTGATGGGCTTGAGGAAGTCCAAACCGAGCGAGGGATGGGTGCCGAGCCCCCACACTGGGGAGAAAGCCAGTTGCAGGCGTAGTAGAGGGTCACCGCTGAGCGTCAAGGCCGAGGAGCTTTGAAGAAAGCCCCTACCTTGCTGGAGGTCGACACCGAGCTCCCGCACTTGTTCTCAGGAAAGACGGTGCGGGTGTGGCTGGCGGTTGTCGCCTCGAGCATCGGTTGATGGGCTTAAGGAAGCCCAAACCGAGCGAGGGACGGGTGCCGAGCCCCCACACCGGGAAGAAAGCCCTAAGCTTGTAAGGGAAGCTTGTCTGGCTCGCGATGCCATCCGAGGGTCAAGCCCCAAGATTGTAATGGAAGCTTTTCTGGCTCGCAATGCCATCCGAGGGCCGAGCCCCAAGCTTGTAAGGGAAGCTTTTCTGGCTCGCGATGCCATCCGAGGGCTGAGCCCCAAGATTGTAAGGGAAGCTTGTCTGGCTCACGATGCCATCCGAGGGTCGAGCCCCAAGCTTGTAAGGGAAGCTTTTCGGGCTCGCGATGCCATCCGAGGGCCGAGCCCCAAGGTTGTAAAGGAAGCTTGTCTGGCTCGCGATGCCATCCGAGGGCCGAGCCTCAAGCTTGTAAGGGAAGCTTTTCTGGCTCGCGATGCCATCCGAGGGCCGAGCCCCAAGCTTGTAAGGAAGCTTTTCTGGCTCGCAATGCCATCTGAGGGCCGAGCCCAATACATGTTCTTTATTTGTAACAAAGGATGAAGCCATAAGCTTGTTTTAAGAAAGTTGGTATATTTACAACACTTGAATTTTACAAAAGACAAGGCACTCCATGCCGATTACAATCTTGATAATTTACACGGAGGTTAATCCCCTGCTAGGAATTTGATGAGGTGCTCCGCATTCCAGGGCCTCTTGATTGCCTTGCCCTCTGGGTTGGTCAGGCGGTACGTCCCTGGGCGTACGACCTCCGATACTTTGTAAGGGCCCTTCCAGTTCGGGGCTAATTTCCTTTTCTGACCGGGATTGGATACCGCCAGCTTTCGGAGAACGAGGTCTCCGAGTTTGATGTCAGTGGGACGCACCTTCTTGTTGTAGAACTTCTCAATTCTTTGTTGGTAGATGCTTCTTCTAATGGCGGACTTCTCCTTGACCTCGTCTATGAGGTCCAGGTCGGCTCGCAGCTGTTTGGAGTTAGCTGCTTCGTCGAAAGCCATGATTCGAGGTGAAGGGATCCAGATCTCCAAGGGAATGACGGCCTCTGCGCCATAAGTCAGATTGAAGGGGATTCCCCTGTGGGGATTCTCTTTGTTGTTCGGTGGGCCCAGAGAACGCTGGGTAACTCGTCGACCCATAACCCCTTAGAAGAGTTATCGAGTCGTTTCTTGAGGCCGTCGAGGATTTGACAGTTCGCGTTCTCGGCCTGACCGTTAGACTGGAGGTGGCATACTGAGGAGAAGCGTTGCTGGATCCCCAGATCTTCGCAAAACTTGCAGAAATGCTTACCCGCAAATTGAGTTCCGTTGTCCGTGATGAGCACCTGCGGAATCCCGAACCGACAGACGATGTGTTTCCAGAAAAATTACTAGGGTCTGTCGCTCAGTGATCGTTGCTAATGGCTCGGCCTCGATCCACTTAGTGAAGTAGTCGATCGCCATAATGTGGAACTTTCGCTGGCCCGTTGCTTTTGGGAATGGGCCCAACAAATCCATCCCCCACATTGCAAAGGGGGTCGGACTGGCCATTGACCGGAGGTTCGCCTGAGGAGCCCTCTTCACGGGGAGAGAACTGTTGGTAGGGGCCGCACTTCTTCACTAGGGCGAGGGCGTCTTGCAACATAGTGGGCCAGAAGTACCCATGATTTAACGCCTTCCGTGCTAGTGAACGGCTTCCCATGTGACATCTGCCGATCCCCTTGTGCAGCTCCTTGAGGGCGTACTTGGCTTCGTCCGGGGTTAGGCAGCGGAGGTAGGGTCTGCCGTCCGTTGTTGTATAGGACCTTTTGAAGAGGGTGGCATTGATGACCGCAAATTTTTCAGATCGGACCCTGATCCGCCTTGATTCAGCCCGGTCTTCGGAAAGCTCTCTCTTGACTAGAAATTTTTTGATGAGAGTGGTCCAGTCGTTGAGAGGGGCTCTATCTTCAACGCACAGAATCTCCGGGAAGTCTGTACTTGGCTTCAACAGGACTTCAATCAGGACCGTGCGGTCGAGGCCTTCAAAGGATGAGGAAGCCAACTTTGACAGGGCATCGGCCTAGGCGTTCAGCTCCCGGGGGATCCTTAATACAGCCGATTCATCGAAGGACGTTAGTAGGCATTGGACCACGGCCAGGTACCTAATCATCCGATCGTCACGGGCCTCGTACTCCCCTGTGATCTGGTTGACCACCAGTTGAGAGTCGCTAAAGGCCCTGATCTGTCTGGCACCGGCCTGGTGAGGCAGGTTGAGCTCGGCGATCATGGCCTCGTATTCAGCCTCGTTGTTAGAGGTCGGGAAGTTGAGGCAGAGACAGTACTGAAGGAGGAAACCATCTGGTCCCCGGAGAATGATGCCCGCACCGCTTCCTGCCTCGCAAGAGGAGCCATCGACGTAAACTTCCCTCATCTGGTTGGCTTTCTTGCTCGCAGGTTGCTCGGAGATGGTGCATTCCGTGATGAATTCGGCGAGGGCCTGCCCTTTGATGGCCGTTCTTGGTTGATAGCCGATGTCGTACTGGCTGAGTTCGATCGACCATTTGACTAGTCGACCAGAGCTCTCGGGTTTGTAGAGCACGGCCTTCAGTGGTTGATCCGTGAGTACCTGGATCGAATGCGCCTGAAAGTAAGGAAGGAGCTTCCGCGCGGCCATTACCAAGGCGTACGCCACCATCTCCATCCTGGAATACCGAGTCTCGACGTCGAGCAGGACCTTGCTTACATAGTATAGGGACTTTTGAACCCCTTCCTCTTCTCGAACGAGGATGGCGCTGAGCACGATCTCTGAAGCGGAAAGGTAGAGCCAGAGTGGCTCCCCTGGTTCGGGCTTGCTGAGGAGAGGAGGGTTGGCGAGATACTCCTTCAACTGTGTGATGGCCTCTTGCTGTTGAGTACCCCACTCGAACCCTCCGGTGCCGCGTAGCACCTTGAAGAATGGAAGGGACTTCTCTCCAGACTTGGAGAGGAAACGGCCGATGGCCGCCAGTCTCCCCGTTAGCCTCTGGACTTCTTTGACGTTCCTGGGAGGGGCCATGTCTATTATGGCCTGAATTTTTTCGGGGTTTGCCTCGATGCCGCTCTGGCTGACGATGAACCCTAAGAACTTCTCCGAGGAGACGCCGAAGGCACATTTCGTCGGGTTGAGCCTCATGTTGTGGGTTCGAAGGACCCCAAAGGCCTCCTCCAGGTCGACGATGTGGTCCTGTCCTTGTTGACTTTTGACGAGCATGTCGTCGACGTATACCTCCATGTTACGTCCGATTTGACCTCTGAAGACTCGGTTGACGAGCCTCTGGTAGGTAGCGCCAGCGTTCTTCAGTCCGAAGGGCATGACCCGGTAGTAGTACAGCCCCTGGTCCGTGACGAAAGACGTCTTGGTGATGTCGGGAGGAAACATCCGGATTTGGTTATAGCTCGAGAAGGCATCCATGAAGGATAAGAGCTCGTGGCCCGAGGTGGCATCTATCAGGGCATCAATGCTGGAGAGAGGGAATGGATCCTTGGGGCATGCCTTGTTGAGGTCGGTGAAATCTATGCAGATCCTCCAACTCCCGCTCACCTTCTTGACCATGACGATCGTTCGCCAGCCACTCAGGGTAGCTGACCTCTTGTACGAAACGCGCAGACAAGAGCTTGTCCACTTCCGCGTTCACTGCCTGTTGTCGCTCCGGAGCGAACTTGCGCCGCTTTTGGACAACTGGTTTCGACCCGGGGATCACGCTGAGTTTGTGCATGATGAGATCCTCGGAGATACCGGGCATGTCAGAGGGCTTCCAGGCAAAGAGGTCGACATTGCGGCGAATGCAGGCGATTAGGGCGGACTTGTGGTCGGGCACGAGGGAGCAACTTAGGCGGAAGTACTTCGACGCATCCCCTATCTCGAATGAGACATCTTCTAGCTCGTCCGTCGGCTCTGTTTTGGGCTGGGTCCTTTCGTGCTCCAGCTCGATGGCATCGAGGGGAAATACACCGCTTTCGATCGCCGTCATGTAGCACGAACGGGCTGCTTCTTGATTCCCTCGGACTACACCGATGCCAGTGTTTGTAGGGAATTTCATTTTCTGATGGTAGGCCGAGGGAACCGCCTGGAGAGAGCAGAGCCTCGGACGGCCGAGGATGGCGTTGTAGGTTGCCTTGACATTCACAACCATGAAGTCCATGGACTCGGTCCTTCTGTTCGGGGTCGTGCCCTGCTGTGACGTCTAGGGTGACGATCCCCTCTATAGTCACGGAGATGCCGGAGAATCCGTGCAGGGTGTACCCGGCCGGCTTTAGTTTCTCACGGGAGAGCTTCAAGTTCTCGAATGCTCCCAGGATTAAAATGTTGACCGAGCTTCCATTGTCCACGAAGATTCGTCGGACCTCGAAGTTCGCCACGCTGAGGCTGATGACAAGTGCGTCACAATGTGGGAGCCGGACTCCCTCCAGATCCTCTCCTAAGAAGGAGACAGGAAGTTGCTGGACCTGGGGGGAGAGAGGGCCCTGGACGGTGTTGACATCCCGGACGAAGGCCTTGCAGGAAGTGTTGGATTCCCCTTCCATGGGCCCTCCGTGGACGCAATGCAGGATTGCCTGACCCTCAGGCTCTTCCAGCTCTAGATCCCGCTCGGGACGCTGTCGGTGCGCTTGAGGAGGGGGGAATCCCTCCTGTTCCTGGCGTCCCTCTGTTCCCGGGTGCCTTCCCTTTTGAATTCTCGGAGGTACCCTCGTTGAATGAGGGCCTCAATTTCGTCCTTAAGGGCACGGCAGTGATCTGTGTCGTGCCCGTTGTCCCGGTGGACACGGCAGTAGAAGCGCTGATCCCTCTTCTTGCTGGTGTTGTTGGACGGTCGAGGAGGGAATTGTACGAGGTCGTTGTCTTCAATCGCTAAGAGGATTGTTGACAAATTCTGTGTCAGCGGAGTGTACCTCTCGAAGCGGGGGATCGGCGGAACCTTTTTCGCGGTGCCCCCGTCTCTCGGAGCTTTCTTCGCTGGCTCGACCTCGTCGGCCTTTGCGCTTCCCCTTCCCGGGAACTTCTTTCTGGTCCTCTGGATTCAGGGCCTCTCGGCTCGAATGTACTTTTCGACCTGGTTGAGGAGGTCAGGGAAGTCCATCGGGTGTTTCTTTGCCAGGGAGGCCTTCAGCTGTCCGTGTCGGACGTTGTGCCGGAAGGCGGCCGAGGCAACCCCAGGGTCGAGGGAGGATACCGACCTCGCCTCGGCAGTGAACCTCCGGATTAACACCCAGAGTGACTCCCCTTCCTTCTGTCGGAGGCCGAGTAGGGATGCACTTGTTCTTTCGGCTTTTCGGCTCGTTACGAAGTGGGCAAGGAAGTTGCCCTCTAGCTGGTCGAAAGAATAGATGGAGCCGGGGGTGAGTTTGGAGAACCATTCTCGAGCCGGGCCCCGGAGTGTGGCGGGGAAGGCTCGGCACAGGAGGGGCTCCGATGCGCTGTGAATCATCATGAGGGTTTTGAAGCCCTCCATGTGATCAGCAGGATCGCCCTCGCCATCGTAGGTCTCAAATTGAGGCGGGCGGAAATTCCGGGGTATCTCCGCCTGCAAGATGAGGGCGGAGAAAGGAGGTCGAACCGGCCTGTACCCCTGAGCTGTTCTTGGGCCGCCATCGCCAAAGTGGTCAAGGCAATCCTCCATTTCTTGGAGGCACTTCAAAATGTCGTCGTCACACTCCTGAGGGATTGTTGAGGGGCGAGACACTCTGGCCTTGGCATCCGACCATGTGTGAGAGCGACGGACGTTCTCATCAATAGGTATCCCTCGGATGGCCCCCATGATTTCCCTCCGGAAGTCCTGGAACTCCTGGTGAGTGATCGGGGCTCGCTCGGCCCGGTTTGGTTGAGCTGGAGGTTGTCGCCCGACATGGCTGAGCGCCGGCCCCCGTCTTTGGGACGGAGGCTTTGGATGGTTCGGGGCCGAGTTGGAAGCAGCCCTTCCCCTACTGCGGCTTACCTGTCGGTCCAAGATTATCCCCCGGAGATCTGGTTGGATCGGACGGGAGGCACCTGGTTGGATCCTGTGGCTGATCGCTGGTTGGTTGGATGCTTAAGCATTGGTACCGACGCCCTGTGGAGGCACGTCCTGCCGACGCGCTGGGGTAACAACTCTCATGGTTTTGGGTGCCATGTGAGCTTGGGTCGATTTCCGATCAGTTGGTGGCTGAGCTCGAACCGGTGTCCGCAATAGAGAGGTTTCCCACAGACGGCGCCAACCTGATGCGGTTTGTTTTTGGGAGGCATGTGGATGCACCAGTTGTGAGTTCTTACTCGATTTTTATTGAAGGAGGAAGCTCTTATGCGGACGGTCTTCGGCTGGCCGAACGATACGAAAGTGGGCTGGACTAGGGTGGATGCTAGATGCTCGGCTCGGATCGGGGGGCTCGGATCCGAGGTCTCGTGTACCTGCAGACGGTCTAGAAACACCGGGGTTGGTTCCGGTGGCAGACCCTCCGACGATCTAGTTAGTCACTAAGGGAGAGTAACAGTAACTAGGGTTTGAGTGGAAAAGATTTGATTACCTGGAGAAGGAGTAGGGGTCTAGTATTTATAGGGGAAGCCAACCGGGTCTGGACCCGTTTGGGGCCGGGTCTGGACCCGGTTGCCCGTGGGGCTGAAGCGGTGGTATAGGGCTGACGTGGCAGGTGCCCAGGTGGTTTCCAGGCTGATGTGACAGTGGCCCGAGTGGTTTCCTGATGCTGACGTGGCGGATCCGGAGGATCAGGAGGTGCGCGTATCCTAGGGGATCCTGGGGCCCAGGGTGGGCCACGTCATTTCTAACCCATATAAAAAACTGAACAATATATATTTACAAGAAATGAAACCATGATAACAAACAAGCATTCCATATAATTTATGACCTAGCTTTAAACATATTTTGACACTAATTTTATAGCTACTTTATTACCGCAATATGTTCAAAAACATGACAATCAAATTAATCTAAGTTTTGTATATATGTTTATTGTAGAACCCCGTATTTTCAAATATTATTTTAATATTTGAAAATGAATTAAAATCATTTACTGGAAATTTAATAAATATTTTCTAAAAAGATTTATCTTTTTACACGTGCAAATAATTTTGGTGTAAATATACAATTTGATATTTTTAATAAGTTCTCATACTTATTATGGAGTGTATTCTAAATTTTGGGATTTTTCTGAATAAAGAAACTATTTTTACAAATATCTCGAAAGAGAGGGGCTTTTATGTAAAAAGTCGTTTGGATCTTAAATAAACTATGAAAATTTGTTTTTACTGATATTTTGGATTTCCATGGTTAGCATTTAAATTTAAATATATTTAGATTTTATTTAAAGTCGATTTGGTGAAGATTTAGTCAAAAATGGTGTTTTTGCAAATAGGGAATTCATGTAGAACTTTGTGCAAATATTTTCTGGAAAGTAAAAGTCAAATATTTTGATTGGAAAATATAATATGTATTATTAGATATTATTTCGGATTTTTCTGGATTTTTATGAATATTTTATGAGGTATTTGCAAATATTACAAGAGGGAGGGCTTTTGTGCAAAATCGCCACCCTGAGTGTAAATCCGGAATTTTCTTATCTCTGGGCTGTGCTGGGTTGTTGGAAAACTTAGTGGTGAAAGGATTTTATTTATTTTTGATTTATTTAACTTATTTTAACTAAGGAAGGTTATATATGTGAAGTAATAAATTGAAAAAGGACTATTTTGCAAAAGTACTTCAAAACCGTAATTCCTTTCAATCCCGGCCTGTATAAAAGAGGACGTGCAGCTGTCATTCGCTGCACAACTCCAGATTTATTATATTATTATTTTCTTGGTGATCAAGAGGAGAATTTTTGGATCTCGCAAAAAGGAAGGCTTTTCGTTGGATCTTTTCAATTCAAAGGTGAGTGAAATAAATTTGTTTTGTTGTTTGATTTATGTGAGTGGCTTTGTTTTGTTTTGTTTGCTTTGTGAGTGATATGAAATTGTTTGTTTTGTTGTATGAATGATATGAACTTTGTATGGTGGTTGATTGATGTGATCGATTGTTATGTTGTTGGTTTGACATGTATGTTATTTAGTATTTTTGCATGATAACGATGCAAAGTTTGTTATTTGTACCATGTTTGTAGAACTTAAGAATATTGAGTAGATCTCGAGTTATGAAATCATATTGCTAAAATCATGTTAAGATTTGAGCATGGTTATGATCGGATGATGAGCATCTGGATCTTATATTTATAAATCAGATTTTGATTAAGAGTTGTGAAAGAAATTTAGAATTGAGAAACCCTAATAGAAGAATTAGAATTTAGAACATGAGAACTTGAGTTTTGAGGTATTTGATGTTTTGAGTAATGTATCCATAATGAGGATTTGTTGAGATTTGTCATTCGACTTGAATACGAACTATTTTCGTAAACAACGAATCTTTAGAAAACTCCAGTTTTGATTTTGTAATCAGACCTAATTTCTGAAAACTGTAGGCTGACAGTCGACTAGTCTACTATTCAGTCGATTGGTACGACCCTACTATTGTATCTTCAGTTCTTTTGGAATCCCCTCTGGATAGTCGACTAGACTCTGATGCTGTCGACTGGTGTCCTGAGATCTTTATTTTGTAAAATTATTTCAGTCCTTTCTGGACAGTCGACCATGACCTCTTTAAGTCGACTTATGTACTTAGAATATTTTCTTCAGAATTATTGGAATTTTGTCTCGATTAAGTCGACTGATGGCTTTCAAGTTGACTGGTATGACTTAGTTTATTTTTGTAAAATTTTGGATATTTGTCCTCTGGACAGTCGACTTACCACAGTATGAGTCGACTAGTACTGATGGATTTTTGTAACATGAGTGTTCTTTCGAATGATGGGCTTTCAGATGATTCAGTCTATACTTTGTCTTCAGTTAAGCATTCGGTTTGAGATATTCAGTTGAGCTAATTTTGTTTAGTGGAAAGTTGATTAAGACTTTTGAGTTTGAGTCCCTAGAGGTGAGTGACCCTAGTATACCGGTGTTGAGTCATTTTGTTGAGGCCCGTGAGGCATTTCAATTAGTCAGTTTTAAATTTAGGCCGGTAGGGTACACCAACTCTAGGAGATTCTTTAAGTAATTAAATAACCCAAATGATAAGGACAGGTACTAGTGGTGATATGATGAACGGGAACATGGGTTATGCACCTCAGTAGGCTTTAGATGTGGGATTTAATCTCCGGAATTATCCAAGTAACTTACTTGAGATGTGAGATTTATCTCCGGAATTATCCAGGTAAATTACCTGCGATGTGAGATATATCTCCGGAATTATCCAAGTGATTTGCTTGCGTTGTGGGATTGATCTCCGGAATTATCAAAGTCGAGGCGACGCACATGGGGTATTCATGTGATGATGTGTCAATGTCTAGATGTGGGATGATCTCCGGAATTACCCAGGTAAATTACCTGAGATGTGGGATGATCTCCGGAATTACCCAGGTAAATTACCTGAGATGTGGGATCTATCTCCGGAATTATCAGGCATGGGCTAATTCTCACAGTTTATCTTTATCTCGTAGTAGTCATCGTGATAGGAATAGTTGCATAGTGGGGGATTGAACCCTATAATGTGAAGACTTTAAGGGCTTGCACTGAACCTATGTAGAATGGGATGCATAGACTTCGACAAGTATGCATTAGAGAGTCTGCATATAGATTTTGTGTTGTCTTGACTTGGTTTTATGCATGAGTTTTCCAGTTTTCCTACACTTGACACTTAGACTAGATGCACTTGTTGTTTTCATTCTATGATATTTTCATGCTTTACATCTTTGTTATTCCTCAGTCATTTATCATTGTGGTTAATACATATTGTTGATGACTTTATGTTTTACGATTGAATTATGTTGTTTGTTTTTATGTCACTCACACCATTTATGGCTGGCCCCTTTAGTTTTGGGGGTTAGGGATCATCTCTAGCCTCATATGTTACAGGTTGTTGCTTAGAGTTTGGAGGTTGGATGCTTGAGATAGTGTTGGAGACAAACTGATGTAATAGAGCTTTGTGTAAAATTTTAGTAAAAGAAGTGTTGTGAAAAGAAAATTGTAATTCAAGGTGTTTGTAATTCCGCTGTGTTTGAAAAAGATTGTTGTAATAAAAATTTGGTATAAGATTATTTATGTTTTTGGGCTATGTGTACTGTTACATTGAAGTTGATGCTGAGATTGTGCCACGTATTTTCTAAGTTATTATATTAGAAATTCGGGGCGCTACAGATTGGTATCAGAGCATGCTTCAATAGTAATAATAGACATAGTATGAAAACCAACCTAGGTGTGGACACTAGAGCGTGAGTACCTAGGTGGACATTAGAAGTGTGAGTACCCTGGTAGACATCTGATGTGCGTGATTTGATTGTTTAGTCATGAAGACCTGTAATGAGATTTAGGTTGTTTGTATGCTCAGATTTGAAAGAAATCTCTTTATCGCAAGGGTATTGATTATTTTTATATAAAGCAAATATTTTCTCACTAGCTATTTTTGACATCTTTGTTTGCTTCGTGTATTCGATATTTATTCATGTAAGGTGTTACCCTTTCAACTTATATAATTTCTATTTTACTTACTCATGATCTACTATATGTTTTGCTATCTTACCCACTGCATATAATTTCTGGATTATATGATTTTCGCCAAAGAAATTTTCATTTATTTATTTATTCCTAGTTATAAAATTTAATTATCTTCCGTTAGATTCTTTTAATTATTTGCTCTCTTGTATATTTTGTGCACCTCAATTTTGTGCTCACTCTTGTATCCTGTCACTCTTACTGTTTTATATTTGTTTACTTACCAAATAACTTTTGTGAAATCAACTTATTTTACTTTTATTCGGTTTCTTTTATTGTCAGCAACTGAATTTATTTCTTTTTTTTCTATATCTCCAACCGAGCTTATATTATTTCTATTCATGAGTGCAAACATTAAACTTTTACTAATCGTCTTGTTTTCTTTTAAAACTGTTTCTTTGACTTTACTATTGGTTTTTACTTCTTATTCTTTTGTCCAAGTTATTATTTGGCAACTTTTGTTGTAATTCAATAGTGCATCCTTTAGCATTTCACAAGCTCCTTTTATTTTGCGACTCTTACACATTTCTTTCTTGACGTCTTATTTATCTTACTTTCATGTGCTTTTTCGTTACTCATATACTTTGATATTACTTCTACATATTACATTAAAGTTTTGAATTACTAGCGTGTTAAGTTATTATTGCTACTTCTGTTTCCTTTCATTATTGTTTTGCTATACTATAAATTTTTCTTTGCATATTTACTCTCATTTTATTATATATACTTGGATTTTTCGATACTATATTTTCCATTATTTTGTATTGTCTTATTTATTTTGGAGCAATTAAACTTGATTGCAATATTTTACTCATATAAATATGATATGTTTCTGCACATTTAAATCTTTATTATTAATTATGTTTTGCGCCTTATATTCGATACCCTTATTATTACTTATAGTTGACCGCTTTTGTTATAATTTCTTTCCACTATTTAAAAGCTACTTATTAAATTTGTTACTTCATACTTTTCAAATGTACTATGTGCACCCACTACTTATATTTTGCTTAAATTTTATTATCATTACATTCTTGATTACTACATGTACTTCCTACAAATTCCTATATATGTACCACATATTTCAACATACTTACTATGCATATCATTTCACATTTGTTTAATTCCTACACTATTGAATATATTTTATGATATATTTATTATGTAAATTTGCTATACTATATATGCATCTTCTCATTCACATTTGTATTTGTGCTTAGGCATGTATTTCATTCCGTTTCTTCTTACTTTTATAAATTTCTTTCACTACTATTATTTTGTACGTCTTTATTTTATTCTTTCTTAATATTGTCCTTTTGGGATTTTCACTTCGTTATGTCCATTTTATTCAAGTATTATGTGTTTAACAAATTTTTCTGATCGATCAATTCTTACTTTCGACTACTTCTTTTACTTATTGCTAATTGATATTTCAAGAATTTTACTAATGGTAAAGAAATATTTCCTTTATGACATTTTATTTATACGAATTACACTTTACGTTTCCATGTAATTCGAACTAGTATAGTTGATTTTACCCTACTTGTGTTTACAAAATTTTATGTTGCGTTAAGACTGGATACCTCCACTACATGTGGTCTAAGTTATGGTTTAGGGTATGGTTGAGGTTTTGTCATAGGGTATTGATGTGAATGTGAGTTGTGTGGTGATGCTCTAACTTTACCCTCGTTTTGTAGTGATCAGTATGGTTGCATCTAGACCCAGGAACGAGGACAACAATGGCGATGGATCTGGTAGTTCTCGAGGAACTGGAATTGATCTTGAGGCTGAGTTCGCTAAGGTGTATCAGACTCTGGATGCGCTGATGGCAGTTAATTTGGCACAGATTCGGAACCAGAATCGGAATCTTAGGATAGGACCAGTGTTTATTAACGCTGATCCCATCAAGCAGGACGAGTCTCTCAAGAGGAGGAGGCCAGCATCAGATCAGGAAGGGAAGGAATCCCCAGCGAAGCAATCAAGTTCAGGAATCCAGTGCAGGAGGACCTGCAACTCAGAAAGTGACTTGTTATTTCTGCAAGAAGGCAGGTCATTACAGGTCAACGTGTCCGAAGTTGACGAAGCAAACCTGTTTCAATTGTGGAGAGACAGGACATCATCGAGCAGCATGCACCGAACTTCGGAAGGCGTGCTATTGTTGTGATCGTGAAGGGCATATTCGATCGAACTGTCCGCAGCTGAAGAAAGATGGTGCCGGAAAGGGCAAGGATCTGAAGAGGGGCGAAAGTCTGCATTGACTGATGAGGATACTCAGGAATGTGACTCGTGTGTGCAAGAACTTGAAAATTCATTCTTTTGTATTAAGTAAAACTTTTATTTGGGGAATAATTGAAGATTGAGTATTTTTCTTCATGTAACAAGATTTAATTGGATTAGTAGAATAAAAACAAAAGTTTTATTTGATACTGATTCCTTGCATGCAATTGTGTCGCCCAAATTCTTGTTAGTCTTAGTATGGAGCTTAGGTTTTGCCAAGCAAGGTCTTGAGGTGGCTATCCTTAGTCATGTCCTTTCTAAGGAGGGAGTGGCCACTGATTCTTGGAACAAATGTGGAAGGTCAGAGTTGGATGCAGGAGTTCAGTAGTTGTTGCAGCATGGCTTCCGGTGGCAGTTATCAGAGTTGCGCAGCGGAAGTTTGATTTTCTGAATTCTTTTCATAATTGTGTTTCGTCTGTATGTTGTACTTCTTTTGTTGAAATGCATTCCCTTTTGTGATTGTATTTCTTTAAATTATGTTTCTATCCATAAGTTTTCATTCCTTCTTGATGTGTTTGTTGGACCCCATTAGCAGTAGTTCGGAGGACAGAACTCTTCTAAGGAGGGAGTGATGTAGAACCCCGTATTTTCAAATATTATTTTAATATTTGAAAATGAATTAAAACCATTTACAGGAAATTTAATAAATATTTTCTAAAAAGATTTATCTTTTTACACGTGCGAAACACGTACAAATAATTTTGGTGTAAATATACAATTTGATATTTTTAATAAGTTCTCATACTTATTATGGAGTGTATTCTAAATTTTGGGATTTTTCTGAATAAAGAAACTATTTTTACAAATATCTCGAAAGAGAGGGGCTTTTATGTAAAAAGTCGTTTGGATCTTAAATAAACTATGAAAATTTGTTTTTACTGATATTTTGGTTTCCCATGGTTAGCATTTAAATTTAAATATATTTAGATTTTATTAAAGTCGATTTGGTGAAGATTTAGTCAAAAAGGGTGTTTTTGCAAATAGGGAATTCATGTAGAACTTTGTGCAAATATTTTCTGGAAAGTAAAAGTCAAATATTTTGATTGGAAAATATAATATGTATTATTAGATATTATTTCGGATTTTTCTGAATTTTTATGAATATTTTATGAGGTATTTGCAAATATTACAAGAGGGAGGGCTTTTGTGCAAAATCGCCACCCTGAGTGTAAATCCGGAATTTTCTTATCTTTGGGCTGTGCTGGGTTGTTGGAAAACTTAGTGGTGAAAGGATTTTATTTAATTTTGATTTATTTAACTTATTTTAACTAAGGAAGGTTATATATGTGAAGTAATAAATTGAAAAAGGACTATTTTGCAAAAGTACTTCAAAACCCTAATTCCTTTCAATCCCGGCCTGTATAAAAGAGGACGTGCAGCTATCATTCGCTGCACAACTCCAGATTTATTATATTATTATTTTCTTGGTGATCAAGAGGAGAATTTTTGGATCTCGCAAAAAGGAAGGCTTTTCGTTGGATCTTTTCAATTCAAAGGTGAGTGAAATAAATTTGTTTTGTTGTTTGATTTATGTGAGTGGCTTTGTTTTGTTTTGTTTGCTTTGTGAGTGATATGAAATTGTTTGTTTTGTTGTATGAATGATATGAACTTTGTATGGTGGTTGATTGATGTGATCGATTGTTATGTTGTTGGTTTGACATGTATGTTATTTAGTATTTTTGCATGATAACGATGCAAAGTTTGTTATTTGTACCATGTTTGTAGAACTTAAGAATATTGAGTAGATCTCGAGTTATGAAATCGTATTGCTAAAATCATGTTAAGATTTGAGCATGGTTATGATCGGATGATGAGCATCTGGATCTTATATTTGTAAATCAGATTTTGATTAAGAGTTGTGAAGGAAATTTAGAATTGAGAAACCCTAATAGAAGAATTAGAATTTAGAACATGAGAACTTGAGTTTTGAGGTATTTGATGTTTTGAGTAATGTATCCATAATGAGGATTTGTTGAGATTTGTCATTTGACTTGATTACGAACTATTTTCGTAAACAACGAATCTTTAGAAAACTCCAGTTTTGATTTTGTAATCAGACCTAATTTCTGAAAACTGTAGGCCGACAGTCGACTAGTCTACTATTCAGTCGATTGGTACGACCCTACTGTTGTATCTTCAGTTCTTTTGGAATCCCCTCTGGACAGTCGACTAGACTCTGATGCTGTCGACTGGTGTCCTGAGATCTTTATTTTGTAAAATTATTTCAGTCCTTTCTGGACAGTCGACCATGACCTCTTTAAGTCGACTTATGTACTTAGAATATTTTCTTGAGAATTATTGGAATTTTGTCTCGATTAAGTCGACTGATGGCTTTCAAGTCGACTGGTATGACTTAGTTTATTTTTGTAAAATTTTGGATATTTGTCCTCTGGACAGTCGACTTACCACAGTATGAGTCGACTGGTACTGATGGATTTTTGTAACATGAGTGTTCTTTCGAATGATGGGCGTTCAGATAATTCAGTCTATACTTTGTCTTCAGTTAAGCATTCGGTTTGAGATATTCAGTTGAGCTAATTTTGTTTAGTGGAAAGTTGATTAAGACTTTTGAGTTTGAGTCCCTAGAGGTGAGTGACCCTTGTATACCGGTGTTGAGTCATTTTGTTGAGGCCCGTGAGGCATTTCAATTAGTCAGTTTTAAATTTAGGCCGGTAGGGTACACCAACTCTAGGAGATTCTTTAAGTAATTAAATAACCCAAATGATAAGGACAGGTACTAGTGGTGATATGATGAACGGGAACATGGGTTATGCACCTCAGTATGGCTTTAGATGTGGGATTTAATCTCCGGAATTATCCAAGTAACTTACTTGAGATGTGAGATTTATCTCCGGAATTATCCAGGTAAATTACCTGCGATGTGAGATATATCTCCGGAATTATCCAAGTGATTTGCTTGCGTTGTGGGATTGATCTCCGGAATTATCAAAGTCGAGGCGACGCACATGGGGTATTCATGTGATGATGTGTCAATGTCTAGATGTGGGATGATCTCCGGAATTACCCAGGTAAATTACCTGAGATGTGGGATCTATCTCCGGAATTATCAGGCATGGGCTAATTCTCACAGTTTATCTTTATCTCGTAGTAGTCATCGTGATAGGAATAGTTGCATAGCGGGGGATTGAACCCTATAATGTGAAGACTTTAAGGGCTTGCACTGAACCTATGTAGAATGGGATGCATAGACTTCGACAAGTATGCATTAGAGAGTCTGCATATAGATTTTGTGTTGTCTTGACTTGGTTTTATGCATGAGTTTTCCAGTTTTCCTA
Organism: Hemerocallis citrina; assembly: GCA_017893485.1. Taxonomy (NCBI): domain Eukaryota; kingdom Viridiplantae; phylum Streptophyta; class Magnoliopsida; order Asparagales; family Asphodelaceae; genus Hemerocallis; species Hemerocallis citrina. The sequence goes on from CM030363.1 coordinate 41,743,350, forward strand.
CACTTGACACTTAGACTAGATGCACTTGTTGTTTTCATTCTATGATGTTTTCATGCTTTACATCTTTGTTATTCCTCAGTCATTTATCATTGTGGTTAATACATATTGTTGATGACTTTATGTTTTACGATTGAATTATGTTGTTTGTTTTTATGTCACTCACACCATTTATGGCTGACCCCTTTAGTTTTGGGGGTTAGGGATCATCTCTAGCCTCATATGTTACAGGTTGTTGCTTAGAGTTTGGAGGTTGGATGCTTGAGATAGTGTTGGAGACAAACTGATGTAATAGAGCTTTGTGTAAAATTTTAGTAAAAGAAGCGTTGTGAAAAAAAATTTGTAATTCAAGGTGTTTGTAATTCCGCTGTGTTTGAAAAGATTGTTGAAATAAAAATTTGGTATAAGATTATTTATGTTTTTGGGCTATGTGTACTGTTACATTGAAGTTGATGCTGGGATTGTGCCACGTATTTTCTGAGGTATTATATTAGAAATTCGGGGCGCTACATTTACTCCCTCAACAATCAATTTATCCTTTTTGTGACCTCCACCAACTTCAAATTACAATAATTCTAATTTTTGAGAATGTATTATATTCTACATCTCTTAACTGTTTTTAACCGTTGTAAACATGAACTGTGGACTTAACTTATTGACATTAGAAATAAATTGGCTGGACCTTGGGTGATTACGGGTGATCTCAATGTCACGAGATTTGCTTATGAACACACAGGGAGAGGGGGGTCACATAGGGATAGAAGGCAATTCAACGAAGTTATTAGTGATCTGACTTTAATCGAAATCCCAATTATGGATAGGCTGTTTAATTGGTCGAATATGCAAGAGAATCCTACTTGGGAAAAACTAGACCGGGTCTTAGTGTCTAACTATTGGGAAAGCCAATTTCCACTTGCTTACGCCAAATCAATCCCTAGAGCGACATCAGACCACATTCCGATCCTGATGTGTAATAAGAAAGAGGAACTTAAGCCTACCTTTCAGTTCAGATTGAAAAAGTATGGCTACAATCGGATATGATCACTCAGATTGTTCGTGAGGGTTGGGAGTGTCATGTCTAAGGAGATGCGACTCCTTGATGGAATGCTAAAGTGCGTATGTAACACCCAGTAATTTTCAAAGAATATAATATATGTTGAAAAGAAAATGCGGCTGTTTGTATTAAATAAGTGGCATGGATGTAAATATCTTGAAATGGAATGTGTGGAGGGGCCCACACGGTAAAAACGCACAACATGATTATGCTGTGTTAATGCTGCTGATGTTAGCATTTCGGTGGGGGCCACCTGCAGGGGTAATAGCTGCTGTCCTCTGCTCTCTGATGGTGTGGCGAGGGGCCCAGCTCTTGGGGCTTCGGTTGTTACAGGCCAGAAAGAGAGAGAGATGGAGTTTGTGAATATAATTCCATATCGGGAGTGTAATAGAACTAAATAATATTAAAATAATATAGCCTATGATCAAGAGTCACCAATTCGGTTAACTACCTTTTGAGAGGCAGCTTGTGGTGGGCAATTGTACTACATAGTATCTAATTTGTCTTCTAAATTATATAAATTGTCCGAGCTCGAGGCACGGGCGTTACAAATGTTATCAGAGCCGACTTTCGACATCGAGTGTGGGTAAGAGTGGGTGAGATGTATGCCTGAGATGGAGCTAGTAGATGTACGGGTAAAGTATTCCTGAGAGGGAGCGAGGTTGGGGCCTGTGATGGACAACCCGCAGAATCGGGGATACTGTGCAGCTTGCAGAATCAGGGTACTCCACTCCACATCGACTAGAAAGTAGATCCTGCACTAGGTTGTGCATGCACCGTACTCAGTGAGGACGCTGATTTCTGAAGGGGGTATGTGTGTAACACCCCGTAATTTTCAAAGAATATAAGTATATATATAATATATGTCGAAAAGAAAATGTGGCTGTTTGTATTAAATAAGTGGCATGGATGTAAATATCTTGAAATGGAATGTGTGGAGGGGCCCACACGGTAAAAACGCACATCATGATTGTGCTGTGTTAATGCTGCTGGCGTCAGCATTTCGGGGGGCCCCACCTGTAGGTGTAATAGCTTATGTCCTCTGCTATCTACTGACGTGGCGAGGGGCCTAGCTCTTGGGGCTTCGGCTGTTACATGCCAGAGAGAGAGAGAGGGAGTTTGTGAATATAATTCCATATCGGAAGTGTAATAGAACTAAATAATATTAAAATAATATAGCCTACAATCAAGAGTCACCAATTCGGTTAACCACCTTTTGAGAGGCAACCTGTGGTGGGCAGTTGTACTACATAGTATCTAATTTGTCTTCTAAATTGTATAAATTGTCCGAGCTCAGGGCAAGGGCGTTACAACATATCTGAGGGAAAGACGCAGATTATGGGCGAAAGGTGAGTCTGGGGGAAGGAAAGAGAGTCTAATTAAGATTAAGGATAGGATTGACCAACTCGAGAAAATTCAGGAAATTAGCACCTTTTTGGGGAGCCCTAAAGAGGAACTTTCCTTGGCACGAGAGGAGATGTCCAGGCTGTATAACAATGAAGAAATGTACAGGAAGCAGAGATCCAAGGATCAATGGTTGAAGAAAGGAGATGCTAACACAGCTTACTTTCATAAGATTGCTAATGGGAGAAGGAGAAGTAACAGAATAGCAGGTTTAGCATATGATAACCAATGGATCCTGTATGGGGAGGCATTACATGGCCTTGTGGATCAACATTTTAAAAATATAATGGGGATGTCCAAGCCAACGCCAGTCCATTTGACGGAGGACTTCTGGATGGCTAGGAGAATCCATAATGGTCAGGTCAGGAGCTGGAAAAAAATTTCACTCCTGAACGAATTTTTATTGCAATTAACCAACTTGGAAAGGATAAGGCCCCCGGTCCAGATGGTCTCCCAATCGTTTTCCACTCAATTTTTTGGGACATTATCAAAAATGATTTGATTGCTATTTTTGACAAACTGCATGCAGGGGTGATGAAAATAAAGTTATTGAACTTTGTGTCGGTGGTGCTGATTCCTTAAGCGGATGAGGTCATTAAGGTCAACGATCATAGACCTATCTCATTGCTTAATGGTTCTTTTAAGATCATCAAGACAGTGTTGGCCAATCGGCTAGTTCCATAGTTAAATCATCTGGTGAGCATTGAACAAAGTGGATTTATTAAAGGAAAAGATATCAGCGATAACATTCTTGCAGCACAGAAACTTAGTTTCAAAGTGAGGGCCTCAGTAAAGGCAAGTTTTTTTACTTAAACTAGATTTTGGAAAGTCTTACGATACGGTGGAATGGACTGTATTGAAGAGATGTTGCGTAGGAGAGGCTTTGGTGAATTATGGATAAGTTGGATTAAGTTATGCCTGTGGGGTGGTAAATCTCGTTTCTAGCTAAACAGGAGGGCTGGTGGAGAGATTTTGTGCAGAAGAGGTCTTCGCCAAAGAGACCCACTCTCGCCATTTGTATTCGCTCTCGTGGCAGACGGTTTTACAGAATTGATTAATCGAGGGGGTTCGGGAGATGATTATCGAGGACTGGGGTTCACCCAACAAAATTTAAATGTCAGAATTCTTCAACAGGCGGTCGACACTATTATTTTTGGAGGAGAGAGTTTAAATAAAGCTTCACGAATCAAGTGTTCGATTTATTGTTTCGAATCCTGGGCAGGCCTGAAGGTTAATCTTCATAATAGTTCGATCATGCCTATTGGGGGGATTAATAGGGTTAATTTTGAATCCATCAAACTTATTTTGGGATGTGATGAGGGAGATTTCCCAGTCAAATATCTGGGCCTTCCTCTCAAACCTAGGAAGCTCAAAAAAGAGGATTAAAACATTCTTAGTGAGAGGTTTAAGAAAAGATTGATGGGATGGAAGGCCCAATATCTGTTGTTGGGACCAAGAGTTATCCTGATGAACTCAATCCTTAGAAACTTACCGATTTATTGGATGGCACTTTTTGAGTTGCCTAGGTGGGTAATATCGAGGATTGATCGCTTTAGGAAGAAATTCCTTTGGACCAATAATAGTGAAGGGAAAGATGGTAATTATCTCTTGGAATGGGGCAAGGTATGCAAAAAAAAAAGGATTTTGAAAGGTCTGGAGTTAATAATCTTAAAGAGATGAACGTTGCACTTATGGCTAAATGCTGATGGAAATTACATAAAGATGAAAATACAGTGTGGAAGCCATTCATCAAAACATACCGCCTTAGGAGAAAAGTAAAATTTGGGGCAATTATGAAAGGTAATAAAGTTTCACCATTTTGGAAGTCGGTTTCTAAATTGGGTGATGTTTTCCACATGGGCACCAGATGCAATGTGGGTAGAGGTGACGAATGTAGATTCTGGCGTGATAAATGGTGCCTGGATAGTAGCTTAGAGAATCAGTTTCCATAATTATTTGACGAGGCAGAGGATAAACATGCTCTAGTAAAGGACTACGGGAATTATGAGCGTGGATGGAGGGTGAAATTTAAGCGAGATCTATGCACAACGCATGTCGGCCTCATTTCCGAGATATTTAGGCATATATATGAGGGATATAATCGAGGTGTTCCCAACAACGACTGTGACTCTAGAGTGTGGACTAGGAACAACCATTGGGGTTATTCGGTCGCCTCGATGTATCACTTTTTAAATGATGGGGGTACAAGATCTGCAGAAGCCTGTATCCTCTGGAGCTCCCTCATACCTCTTAAGATTAAAGTTTCCTTGTGGCTTGTGGCACATAGGGTGATTCTTACCAAGACTAATCTCCAAAAGATGAACTTAATTAAACATTGATAGTTTGTGTAACAGATGCAGGTCTTTATTTGAAGATAAAAATCATATCTTCCTTCACTGTCCCAAAGCCGAGGAAGTATGGAATATTCTTAGTCATTCGTCCACATTATTGGATCAGAATGGCCACTCATAGTGGAAGAGGTGTGGGGTGTATGGAGAACTAATAGTTTTAACAACATCAATCTAGTTTCGTGGGATATTACTTTTGCTGCAACTATGTGGGTTGGTTCTATGGACATGTAGAAAAAAATTGTGTTTCAATAATGTTTTACGGAATATTGATTCTATTATTCGAGAAATTATTAAGCTTGTTCTCTTATGGGCAGGTGCATCGGTGGCAAAGAAGAAGCGAAGGATTGTTGCAGAGGTAGATACAGTTGAGAGGGTAAACGAGGAGTAAACAATGGAAGCTACTAAAGAATGAGAGGAAATTTGGTTAGGAAACTAACCTACTTTTTTGGAGGTGTATTATCTGAGGAAATTTGTAGATTTTGTGGTTTTGTCGCTGTTTACTTTTGGGTGCTACAGTTGGGTCGGCTCGACTGTATTTTGGGGTTGGTATTTTAGCTTTGTTTTGGGGAATGGGTGTCTTTGTTGTGGGCCGGGTTTCCTTTTGGGCAACTTGCTCTCATTGATTTTTTTGTATTATTTTGCTCCTCTATGGTTTTTAACTTTTTAATGAGAGGTGCTTACTCTTTCTATGCAGCTGGGAGTGTTTTGCTTCTTTTGCTCCTAATTGCTAATGTTTTGCACTGCTTACTATGTTCCTGGTGTTAGGGTGCATTTAGTCTCAATTTGGGTGCTCTTGGACAACGATCTGCTTGATTAGTATTTGTTAGAAATTGGGTATTTTATACACCATTTACGAACTAGTTTTGAGCAGAGTAAGATCCTCTATGAACTAGTGAAAGATCATGATAGATTTTTGTTCTCCTTCGTGAGTAGACCAAAATCGTATATTTATTTGCTCAAAACAGTTATCAGGTGAATGAGAAATTTGTCTTCTAAAGTGAGGCAGTTGATTTCTGAAAAAAGAGTTAAGGGATTTTAGTTCCACATCGAAAAAATTAAAGGAATCAAAAGATGATATATAATAACCTCTTTCTTGGCATTGTAAGATAGCAAGCCAGGAGGCTCTCTCTCGCGCGCGCAAGAGGGGCAGGGGGGTGCGAATCTTAGACCAGATTACATCAGTTTGTGTGAGCCCGCATGTCCTGCGAACAGGAATGCAAGACCGACGTGAACCCACCCTGTGTAAAGCCAATTTTCTATTACAGTTTTATTTTTCTGATCTGTAATGGCAGAAAGAAATGCAAAACAGTTTTGTATGCCATTTATTCATGGTTTTTTCTGCTGATACAGTGGATGCAGGCAATAAGTTGTCTACCGTTACAATTCTCACCTTGGCCTTATAAATAAAGGCCTCCTCTCCTTGAATCAAGACACTAGAAACTCTTCCCTTCCCCCTCCTCTGTTCTATGCTTCGAGTCAGGTTCCATTCTTTGGTCGTTCGGTGATAGATTTCAAATGCTGCCCAGTTCAATAGCGTGGCGTGAACCCACCCCGTGCAGATCCAAATTTTTTGCTACAGTTTTGTTTTTCTTATCTGTAACGGCTAAAATAAATACAGAAATGATTTTGTTTGCCATTTATTCACTGTTTTGTTCGTCGTTATAGTAGTCCATTCAAGTTTCTGTCTGTCGTTACAGTCGGTGCATTAAAGGAGTTGTCTGCCGTTACAGTGGATGCAATCAATGAGTTTTGTTCCATTACAATTCTCACCATGGCCCTATAAATAGAGGCCCCCTCTCACCTGAATCAAGACACCAAAAACTCTTCTATTCCCCCTCATCTGTTCCGTGCTTCGAGTCAGGTTCCATTCTTCAGTTGTTCGGTGATAGATTTAAAATGTTGTCCAGCTTGAGAGTGTGAAGTGGTGCCTGCGTCACCTCTCCTGTCATTGCATCCTGAGAGACAGATGCCTACGTAAATTTCAGCACCCAGACGAGACGAAATCTGTTTTAAGAATATTGTGCGGTACACAAGCCTCGACACAAATTGGTTGGTTAGTTATTTTGTTATTTAGTTTCCTTTCTTTTTTATATTGGTTTTCTCCCTCTGCATCTTCTTCTCCAATTTTGTGTCTTTCAATCACACTTGATTTTATTGCAAATAATTTTTGTAATCAAAATATTGTAACAAACTTGAAACAGATTTAATTTCCTTCCTTTTTGATTTTGAGACACTTATTTTTTTTTCTTTTCATTCTGAAAAATTTACATTCGTGTTGTGTGTTTTTAGATTAAAAATGAAAAATGCATCGGAGAATACTGTTGTTGCTGATGCGACACAAGTGCCAATTATTGCTGTGGCACGAGTGTCAATGCCAGCCGTTGTACCTGTCCCACTCTCTCATGGAGAGAAACCAGAGAAGTTTAACGGGCAGAATTTCAAGATGTGGCAACAGAAAATGATGTTCTACTTGACCACATTGAATCTAGCAAGATTCTTGAATGAAGAAGCTCCAAATCTTAAATAAGATGAGCAAGATAACCAAGCCATCACCACTGTGCATGCTTGGAAAAATGCTGATTACTTATGTAGGAACTACATAATGAACGGATTAACTAATTCTTTGTACATTATTTATATTGATAAAAGAACATCTAAAGAACTTTGGGAATCCATAAATCATAAATATAAAATTGAGGATGTCGGCGCCAAGAAATTCATTGTGGGTCACTTCCTAGACTATAAAATGGTGGATTCCAGAACGGTGATCAATCAGGTTCAAAAAATTCAACTGATCTTGCATGAGATACATGCTAAAGGTATGAACCTAAGTGAAACATTTCAAGTTGCTTGTATTATTGAAAAATTACCGGTGGGTTAGAAAGTCTTCAAAAGTTACTTGAAGCATAAGCGTAAGGAAATGGGCATTGAGCACCTCATTGTCAGGCTTCATATTGAAGAAGACAATAGAGGTTCTGAAAAAATCGGAGTCATCAATCATGCGGCCAAGGCTAATGTGGTGGAACATAGTCAACTTTCCAAAAAGCACAACAACAATGGTTCTAAGTTGGGGCCTAAAAGAGGAATCTCAAGAAGCCGAAGTTTCAGGGCAAGTGCTTCAACTATGATAAGCTAGGTCACAAGTCTACTGTTTACAGACACCCAAGAAGAACAGGAACAGAGAAGCAAATATTACTGAAGGCATTGCTCAAGACGTTTCTAATATCAATCTCTCAGCTGTGGTATCGGAGGTGAACATGATGTGTTCAAACTCCAAAGAAAGGATACTGGAGCAACTCGACACGTGTGCTCTAATAGAAGTATGTTCTCTACTTTCGAACCATTAGAGAATGAGGAGAAGATGTTTATGGGAAACTCGGCTACTTTAGAAATCAAGGGCGAAGGCAAGGTGATCTTGAAGATGACTTCTAGGAAGGAACTGACTTTGAACAATGTTGCATACGTTCCTAAAATCCGTAAGAACTTGGTACCTGGTTCGTTACTTAATAATCACGTATTTTGTTTAATTTTTGAGTCAAACAAATTTATTTTGTCGAAAAGTGGAATGTATGTTGGTAGAGGATACATGCGTGGTGGAATATTTAAACTCAATGTATTAACCATGGTCAAGAATATCAATAAAGCTCGGTCTTCTACTTATATGCGTGAGTCTTCCAATTTATGGTATGGTTGAATAGGACATGGTAAATATGATACTTTGCGTACACTAATTAACTTGAATCATATACCAACATTCCAAATTGATTTAAAACATAAGTGTGAAACTTGTGTTGACGTAAAACTAACAAGATCATCCTTTAAAAGTGTTGTTAGAAATACTGAACCTCTTGATTTAATACACAGTGATATTTGTGATCTAAAATTAACACAAACAAGAGGTGGTAATAAGTATTTATTACTTTGTCGATCATAGCACAAAATATTGTAATGTGTATTTGCTTAAAAGTAAGAACGAAGCGAAAAGAAATTTGTTCTCTATAAAAATAAAGTTGAGAATCAATTCAACAAGAAAATTAAGGTGCTAAGAAGCGACCGATATGGAAAGTATGAATCGTCATTTGCTGAAACTTGTGCTAAACATGAGATTATACTTGAAAGCACAACGTCCTATTCTTCTCAGTCCAACGGTGTTGTTGAGCGAAAGAATTGTACTTTAAAAAAATGATGAATGCAATGTTAATAAGTTCTGGTATACCACCAAACTTATGGGGAGAATTTATTCTTTCAGCTAACTACTTTTTGAATAATGTGCCTAAAAAGGAAGAAGAGGAAACTCCATATGAATTATGGAAAGGAAAAAAATCATCCTACAATTACTTGCGGATATAGGGATGTCTTGCCAAGTTGGACTTACCTCCACCTAAGAAAGTGAAAATAGGACCCAAAAATGGTTGATTGCATTTTCAATGACTATGCACATAATAGTAGTGCTTATCGGTTCTTGGTGTATAATTCTAATATCTCTGAGATACCAAAGAACACGATAATAGAGTCTAGAAATGCACTATTCTTTAAAGATGTATTTCCAAGTAAGTTTAAGGAAGAATCAAGATTTCCAAACGAACGCATGAGACTATAAGTGAAGATAGTGAAAACAAATATGAAGAAGTTGAGGAGGAACCTAGACGTAGTAAAAGAACAAGAACCAAAAAATATTTTAATCTAGGTTTCTTGACTTTTATGCTTGAAGGTAAACCCCAAACTTTCAAAGAAGCTGTGATATCTAGTGATGGTCCTTTATGGAAAGAAATCATCAAGAGCGAAATTGATTCTATCTTGCAAAATAATACTTGGAAGCTAGTGGATCTTCCACCATGTAGTAAACCTTTAGGTTCCAAGTAGATTTTCAAGAGAAAAATGAAACCCGATGGATCAATTGATAAATACAAGGTAAGACTTGTAATCATAGGTTATAGAAAAAAGGAATGTCTGGACTACTTTGATACATATTCTCATGTGACGAGAATAAACTCCATTAGGATGGTACTTGCAATAGCAGCTTTGCACAATCTTGAAGTACATCAAATGGATATGAAAATAGCTTTTCCTTAATGTGGATTTAGATGAAGAAATCTATATGGAGCAATTTGAGAGTTTATTAGCTCCAGGAAAAGAAAAGAAAGTTTGTAAACTGGTGAAGTCATTATATGGCATAAAACAAGCACCAAAGCAATGATATGAGAAATTTGACGATGTCATGATGACAAATAGTTTCAAGATCAATGAATGTGACAAATATGTATATGTCAAAGACAATGAAAGTGGATATGACATAATATGCTTGTATGTAAATGACATACTCATTGTTGGAAGCAATGATAAGATGATTAAATCTATTAAAAACATGTTGAACTCAAGGTTTGACATGAAAGATATGGAACTAGCCGATGTTATATTGAGAATTAATGTCACAAGAACATTAGAAAAGCTTGTTTTAAGCCAGTCACATTATATTAAAAATATTCCTGAAAAAGTTAATAAAGATAATTCTGGAATTGACAAAACTATAAAAGATCTAACTTTACATTTATCCAAGAATAAATGTGAGATTACTCTTAAGTAGATTACTCTAGAATAATAGGCAGTCTAATGTACTTAATGAGTTGCACAAGACCAGACGTAGCCTATGTAGTGAGTAAACTAAGTAGATTTACGTGTAATCCTGGAAGTGAGCAGTTACAAGAAATTACAGGAGTACTGAAGTCATCCATTTTACTCGTAAATGTGGGCTACATTATACAAGATATATGACTGTACTTAAAGGATACAGTGATGTGAATTGGATATGTAGTGATAATTCAGAATCCACTAGTGGCTATGTGTTTATACTAGGAGGTGCAGTAGTTTCTTGGAAATCCACGAAATAAACAATGATCGCTAAATCCACGATGGAATCTAAATTTATCGTACTGGACAAATGTGGGGAAGAGGCTGAATGGTTATGCCACTTTCTTGAAGATATTTGTAAAATCCCGAATTCCAAAATACAACTGAATTCAAAGTTCCACAAGATCTTTACACTTCTGTCGTACAATTTTACAAGGAAAAAAAGAACTTTTGTTACATCAGAGTTTACAATTACATTACATATTTACAGCGGAAGCAAATTACAACAATTTACATAAATTGAAATGTATAACACTTGAATCATTCTTTAATCAGCATGCATTCTTTAGTCTTGTTAACCACTTTATCCTGCATAGAAATTGTGGGCGCATCAGTTGCTTACAACCGATGAAATATTATACACGGGTATCCTCTCTATGCCGAAAACAGTATAACGATTCTCAAATACTTAAACAATCACAAACTTGATCACAAACAGAACTACAAGGGGCTATCCTATAGATGTCGTGTTGTGCGGTGCACTTAGTCCTTAATGCAGTTATGTATATTATATGACACTAATGCGCACTTATTCAGATTCTATGCATCCCATACTACATAGGTCTGAGGGCAAGCCTTTAACCGTTCTTCATCTTGTAGGGTTCAATCCCTCGTCATGACTTACACTACTTCAGTAACTACGATAAGTATCCTAGATGTTCTATGAGTACGAGCTCATGTCCAGACAGCCTGGAGGGGAATCCCATGTCATGTCACGACGCATCGTGAAGAACCTATGGACAATTCAGCCTCCGTCATGGGACATGACACCACCCGCAGTCACTAAACATCCCGCAAGCGTCGCCTACGGTACAGACTCATGGAGACATATCCACGTCATGTCACGACGCATCGTGAAGACAGCCTGTGAATACTCTCACACCGTAGCTCCGAGACCCTTATACTCGTGTTTTTCTCTTATTTTCATCATGCCTTCACTATGTATCTAGTCCTTAGTTATTTGAATCATGAAAAAAATCAATTATCTAGAGTTAGCCCTTCTACTATACCGGTCTTAACCATTTCTATCACATGACCCAAATCTTGGTCGTTTCATTTCAAATCTCATTTCAATATATTTCTTTTCGATGCCGATATGAGGCTTAGCTACACTCTAGTTCTTAATTTCAATTCATAATCACAGTATTTGAGTTCTCATACTCATATAGTTCTTTTTCACAATTAACATGATTTCCATTCTTTCCAATAATTCAATGCTCCAATTCAATTCATAACATTCTCATTCGACCAAAATAAGTCTTAGTTTTCGTACTATTATTTCTTTTCCTTCAAATTTCAAAAATCATATTTCTCATTTACTTTTCAAAGCACACATTACCCAAAATAATAACAAAATTCATAATGAAACACACTTCAAGTTCTTTCTATACAAAATCCCCTTTTATAAATCTAGCATAACTCAAAGAGTCACTTTTATATTTGTACTTGTGCAAAATATCGATTTTTATAAGGTTCTACTCAATTTTTCCCCTCACGCTATTTTAATCAAGTCGAAATAGTGTACAATTATTTTTCATGAAGTCTACATATTTTTATAACAATTATAGGATTTTTTTCACGAATTTTTAAAGTCACAAATCACCAAAAAAAAAAACTAAAACAAACAAAAGTTTTCAAATTGCTAAGTTCGGGAGTTGAACCAGTGACCACAGACAAAGCCAGCGCACGCACTAACCGAAGGGACAGAGCGCAACCACGTCCCAAGGATGGTTCGGATTCATTTGAGTCCAATCTCGAGTTCGGATTTCTCCAAAAGAAAATAAAATGAAAAAGTCTCTTGTTCGGTTTCGAACCTGAGACCAAGGCCAGAACCCTACAGTAAGCGCGCCCAACACACCCACTAACCAATTAGGCTAAGTGGCCAACTGATATGAATTGGATTTTTAGGGGGTTTGATTTTAGTTTCGGTTCATTGAACTTTTTATGAAAAGTAACTAATTTTAATTTCGTTTCTTCTCCATTTTCTTTCAAAAATTCCAGAACATAACTTTTATACATTTCTAACATATCAGTAAATAAAATCTTGATTTTTGACATGAAAACATCAGTTTTTCTATTTGACTACGAATTTGTCTACAATTTCAAAAATGTACAACCAAAATCGTTTCTTTAGTAAATTGGCATTCAAACTTCTCGTATTTCCTTCTTATTATAACTATTAATATTACTTAATTATTTTAGTAACAAAAATCCTTTTTTTCTCATTTTTAACCATTGAAATAGCAAATTCACCACTTAGCATAATTCACATTTCAATCCAATTAAGCATACAATCATGTCTCCTTGGTATAGCACAAATCATCAATTAAAGCATGGTAGAAATGTCAAGATTAAACTAACTATCAAAATTTGTAACTAATTATCATTCTTTTCACACACAATCAAGCATTCTAATTTGTCTTAAACTTATGGCTAGAATAACTATGTCTCTTTTCAAATGCATCAACCATACTCTAGCATGAACCTAGTTAGAAGTGTAAGAGAATCACCCACCTTTGATGGAGAGAAAAACAAACAAACTCATAATGATCTCCTACAACGATCGAGCGAAGCCGTCTCCTTCTAAATCAAGCCACCAAAAAGCTTCTCCTCCTAATGATGTCGCAACCCGAGCCTTGCCCACTAGTGTAGTCCGGCCTCCTCCTTGGATGAAGAACAAAATAGCACACAATCTCACAACTCCTCAATCTTTTGTCTTACTCAAATTACTTCTCTTTCTTTTCTTTCTATTCCTTACTTTCAAAAATTCTAAGTGTGAGAATGAAGAGTATAGGGAGGGGTATTTATACAATTTTTTAGGGTGAACGTAGGGCTAGGATGTGATCAAATGGTTAACGATCAATGGTCTAGATGAGCTAGGGAGTTATAAAAACTACTCATGATACACAACCACCTCTCCACCACTTCCATCTCTTCCATATCCCTCCATCACAATTCGGCCTAGGTAAAGGTGTGCAATGCACACCCTAGTGCTTGCACGTGCCAACTAGTACCCCCTCCTTACAAGTGTACATGTCCATAAAAATTTATTTGTTCATGACAAGAGTCTACAATACAAGTTAAATTGTTTTAAAAGAAAAATAAGTTAAATGGGCTCACTAATGAGCCAATTTAACCATGGATTTAAATAATTAAAATAATTAATTAATAAAGTGGGCTTAAAAGACAATTTGGGCTTTAGATTTTAACTAAGCTTTAAAAGAAAATAATTTTTGGAAAAAATAGGGAGAACAAATACTGTAAAAATATTTTATACGAAAAATTATACAAATGAAATCATACGTGAAAAACACGTAAAATCATAAAAATCTCATAAATCAATTCTAGGGTGTTACAACACTCCCTCCTTAGAATAGTTCCGTCCACAGAACTACACTTAAAGAGTGAGAAAATCGGAATACAGCAAGAGATAAGAAAAAGAAGATACAAATCACACAAAGAGCTCAGGATGATCCTTCATCATCCTCTCCTCAGATTTTCAAGTAGCCTCTTCAACCAACTGTTTTTGTCACGCCCCGCTTCCCAGAATACGGAAACATAGGAACGTAACTGAGGCCCAGCGAATGATGCGAATACATCATTCATATGCTGTATATTTAACTCAGCAACAAGATGACAATATTAACCATGCAAGCATGTTAAATCACAATAAGATAACAACATACATGACATAATACAGGACATAACCAAAACTAGAAAAGAAATATAGTTACGGGTCAAACACGCCCGGATTACAACAAGGATTACATGAATAAAACAAGAACTAAAATAACATGAAATTAAACAAGACTAAAATCTCTGTTCAGCAACACGTTCGAGTAATTTTCCATCTGGGTCGGCAAGTATATTATTACAAGGGAAGAGACAAAGAAGTACTCGTTAATGCAAGTCACGGGCCGCAAGTGGTACAAGCAACGAGACAATTATAAAATGAAACAAAAGCATGGAAAGAACAAAGAATTAAGAATCATGTAATAGAGCAAATACAACATGTAACAGAATCAAGAACAAGGCCTCATGGAACAAACAGCATGCATGTAATCAAGTAAATAATCCATAGGAACATGTAACATGTGAACGAGTAAGCAAGTAAACGTGTCAACATAAACGAGCAACATGTAAACAAGTAAACAAGTCATCGTAACCATGTAACATGTAAACAGATCATGCAAGTGTACGTGTTAATGTCATGTCTTTTGTTAATCTAACTAGGTAGCACTTTATGCGTCCCATACCACATGGTTGCTACTCGCAATCAAGTGAAACTTTAGACTAGTGGTGGATTCTATGGGTCACGTACTCGGGAAACATATCAAGTCAAGTCAAGTATATCTTGTATCAAGATACGTGCAATGTGGACATAGTGTAACGTAGCGTGAAACATAGAACATAAAATTTGCAAATTCACAATTTGCAACTTGCAAATTTGCGTCGGGGAACCACGAGCCCCTGTCCGAGTACGCTCTTCTATATTACCCACTGCTAAATCTTTTCCCTTTATACCCCGGCTTGTTATCTTTTTATTTTAATCAAACATGAACAATAACTACATGCAACAAGAACGAGTAACATAGTAGGATCAAGTATCATGACTTATGCAATGCGGGAAACATATTTCAGGGTCAATTAAACACGTTGATGCGACTAATGGCATGTACAAAACATAATCAAGAATAGAAGATATTGTAACAACATGCAACCTAATAACAAGCAATTCATGCACAACATCATGTATAATTATAAGAGTATATATGTGTATCGTGTTTATGCAATGCATAGGGTGACAAAGTATTCGTGATCTTGTACGAATATGGGATCAATAGATTATGTATAATACGAATAGAGTCAAGGAATATACTTGCGGTATTTTGCAAAAGAGCTTGTACTAGAACAAACGAATTGTACAAGAGACACTTGCCTGTTAGTTGACGACGATTAAATTTAAAATAGAATAACGTGATCAGTATCCCGGGCAGCAGAACATGTGCGAGATATTTGGCAGCCACGTCAGAATAGCAACTCCCAAAATAGCAACCTGCAACTCCAAACAGCAACCAAAACACCAACACACCAAATAGCAATCCACCCAACACTAATACAATAAGATTCCCCAAATAACAATACAATAGCAACACCAATAACCCACTGTATTATTCCCTTCTTCTCCTTCACCTTATTCAACACAGAGAGAGGGGGGGAGAGAGAGAGCGGAAGGGGCGATGGCGGGAGATAGGGAACAGCTACGGGCGGTGTACTCAGGGACGCGATGCACAGGGGACTTGCGACACCGGCAAGGGGGAGGCGGCAACTGCGCGATGGTCGGCGCAACTGGGTGGACGACAGTGGAGGAAGGAGACGAACGTAGAGCGAGGGTGGAGCTCTGCTTCGGCAATGGCATCGACGAGGGGGCTCGGGGATGCGTGGAAGATGCGAGGAAGACGTTGGCTTGTCAAGTGGCTGCAATGGTGAACAAGAAGAAGGCGAGACGAGAGGAGCGGTCGAGAAGCGACGGCGGTGCCTCGAAGGTTGAAGGCAAGGCTGTCGATGGCTGTGTAGCTCCGAGCGACGTCGACGAAGGGACGAGAGGAGAGGTACGGGGGCTCTGCGAAGACGGTGAGGCTGGTGATGGGCACGAGGAGCTTCGATAGGGTCTGGTGATGGCGGTTGAGTGAGAACGGGAGGTTCGAGGCGGAGCTTGGTTTTCGATTGTGCGTGCGGCGCAACTGAAAGCGACGAGGAGAGGTGGTGCTTCGGGAGTTTGGTGGAGGACTTCGGGGATTTGTAGCTTCGGTAAAGGCGGATGGCCAGCTCGAGCAACGGGGAGGAGATGTGGTGGTCGATGCGGCAGAGGTGGGGCGCTATGGTGACGACGATGATGAAGGAGCTCGGGGATGTCGAGCGGAGGAATGGAGGAAGAAGGAGGAGAATGGGAGAGTTGGGTTTGTATTTTGTTTGGTTTCTCTGATTTGGTTGAGAGACAGAGAAGGAGGAGAGATAGTGAACGGGAGAGAATGGGAGAGAGAATGAAACGGGGAGAGTTATAAAATAATATAATAGATATAATGTAGTGCGGTAGAAGGTGGGGGTAGTTATGAGGAGTATGGGGAAAGTGCATGTACGGGATTTGAGAAATGGGGGGTTGGAGTACGGGACAGAAAAGTGGGGGAAGAGAAAAATTTGAATACGGGTAGGGGTTGATAAATCTGTACAATAGGAGTAATGAGTTCTAGGTTAGTGGGCTTGGGCTTCAAAATATTAAATAAAATAATTAGGTTGTTGGGCTAAATTTCTGGGCTCAGATTTAATTTAATAAAATCAAATACGAAATTGGGCTTTAGAATAAACAATTGGGTTACATAATAAAATCAAAATACAACTTGGACTCACATTAATAATTAATAAAATCAAAATACAAACTTTGGCTTTTAATAAATAGTCAAACAATTGGGCTCCAAAAAAATTTAAATAATAAAATCAATTAGGGAAAAATATTTATAAGATACTGAGCATTTAAATACAGAAAAATACTTTTAAAAATATGTATTAATGAAAACAGGGGTTACAAATCCTACCCACCTTACAACAAAATTCGTCCTCGAAATTTGCGTAGGCGGTATATAGGATAGGGAAAAAGGAAGCTATGGGGTAACAAAATAGAGAATTTAAAAAGGAATGAACAAAGTGGTGGCAATACCCGAGTTTGAAGGGGATACGGCAAGAAAGAAATAATAGCATGATAGTCAATATTGAATCAACAATGGGGATGATTGCAAGTGCAGAAGAATGATGACCCAAGAATTGGAATGCGACAAAATAACAAAATACCTGCAAACGCACTCAGGCAGTCTCTGCTTCCACTGCAATCGAGTCTGGGGCTTGACCGCACTCTTCAGCTTGTCCTCCACTGGGAGCTGATCCTTCAATTGGTGCGCTTCTTCGTACCCTTCGGTAGTTCCGAATCTTGTGGTTCTTCGCTCCACATGCAAGACATCGACGATTGGCTTTCTAGCAATCCTTGTGCAGGTGACCGATCTTGCGACAATAGCTACACGTCGGATTCTTCTTCTCATGGATCTGCTTCATGATGGCGAAGGCGTGATGCTACTGCGCAAATATGTTCAGTCGAGTGAGCTTTGCATACTCCTGAATCATTTGCAGACTGGCTCTCATCAACTCATTGTGTTCTTGTTGTAGTTCCATCATTCTTCGAATCTCTTGGAGAGTGGCAGCGATATTCACTGATGTCTCGTCCTTAGGTGGGGAAGTCGAAGTGTCCTCACCTGCCATAGTCTGCAAAACCATCAAGTTGGTGAGTATCCAGGTTGGTTATTCATTATCCATGTGATTAACGTGCTGTACATGTTGTTGAGTTAACCTGATTGAGTCAAGCCTGTCTAATGTATTAGTCAAACTAACACATTAGCCAAAACCGGGCTCTGATACCACTAAAAAGCTTGTTACGCCCCGCTTCCCAGAATACGGAAACACAGGCACTTAACTGAGGCCCAGCGGATGATGCGAATACATCATTCATAAGCTGTATATTTAACTCAACAACAAGATGACAATATTAACCATGCAAGCATGTTAAATCACAATAAGATAACAACATACATGACATAATACAGGACATAACCAACAACTGGAAAAGAAACATAGTTACGGCTCAAACATGCCTGGATTACAACAAGGATTACATGAATAAAACGAGAACTAAAATAACATGAAATTAAACAAGACTAAAATCTCTGTTTAGCAACACGTTCGGGTAATTCTCCATCTGGGCCTGCAAGTATATTATTACAAGGGAAGAGACAAAGAAGTACCTGTTAATGCAAGTCACGGGCCGCAAGTGGTACAAGCAACGGGACAATTATAAAATGAAACAAAAGCATGGAAAGAACAAAGAATTAAGAATCATGTAATAGAGAAAATACAACATGTAACAGAATCAAGAACAATGCCTCATGGAACAAACAGTATGCATGTAAACAAGTAAATAATCCATAAGAACATGTAACATGTGAACGAGTAAGCAAGTAAACATGTCAACATAAACGAGTAACATGTAAACAAGTAAACAAGTCATCATAACTATGTAACATGTAAACGGATCATACAAGTGTACGTGTTAATGTCATGTCTTTTGTTAATCTAACTAGGTAGCACTTCATGCGTCCCATACCACATGGTTGCTACTCGCAATCAAGTGAACGTTTAGACTAGTGGTGGATTCTATAGATCACGTACTCGGAAAATATATCAAGTCAAGTCAAGTATATCTTGTATCAAGATACGTGCAATGTGGACATAGTGTAACATAGCGTGAAACATAGAACATAAAATTTGCAAATTTACAATTTGCAACTTGCAAATTTGCGTCGGGGAACCACGAGCCCCCGTCCGAGTATGCTCTTCTATATTACCCACTACTAAATCTTATCCCTTTATACCCCGGCTTGTTATCTTTTTATTTTAATCAAATATGAACAATAACTACATGCAACAAGGACGAGTAACATAGCAGGATCAAGTATCAAGACTTTTGCAATGCGGAAAACATATTTCAGGGTCAATAAAACATGTTGATGCGACTAATAGCATGTATAAAACATAATCAAGAATAGAAGATATTATAACAACATGCAACCTAATAACAAGCAATTCTTGCAAAACATTATGTATAATTATAAGAGATTATATGTGTATCGTGTTTATGCAATGCATAGGGTGACAAAGTATTCATGATCTTGTACGAATATGGGATCAATAGATTATGTATAATACGAATAGAGTCAAGGAATATACTTGCGGTATTTTGCAAAAGAGCTTGTACTAGAACAAACGAATTGTACAAAAGACACTTGCCTGTTAGTTGACGACGATTAAATTTAAGACAGAATAACGGGATCAGTATCCCGGGCAGCAGAACACGTGCGAGATATTTGGCAGCCACGCCAAAATAGCAACTCCCAAAATAGCGACCAGCAACTCCAAACAGCAACCAAAACACCAACACACCAAATAGCAATCCACCCAACACCAATACAATAAGATTCCCCAAATACCAATACAACAGCAACACCAATAACCCACTGTATTATTCCCTTCTTCTTCTTCACCTTATTCAACACAGAGAGAGGGGGAGAGAGAAAGAGAGCGGAAGGGGTGATGGTGGGAGATAGGGAACAGCTACGGGCGGTGTACTCAGGGATGCGACGCACAGGGGACTCGCGACACAGGCGAGGGGGAGGCGGCGACTGCGCGATGGTCGGCGCGACTGGGTGGACGACAGTGGAGGAAGGAGACGAACGGAGAGCGAGGGTGGAGCTCTGCTTCGGCAATGGCAACGACGAGGGGGCTCGGGGATGCAAGGAAGATGCGAGGAAGACGATGGCTTGTCGAGCGGCGGCAATGGTGAACAGGAAGAAGGCGAGACGAGAGGAGCGATCGAGAAGCGACGGCGGCGCCTCGAAGGTTGAAGGCGAGGCTGTCGATGGCTGTGTAGCTCCGAGCGACGTCGACGAGGGGACAAGAGGAGAGGTGCGGGGGCTCTGCAGAGACAGCGAGGCTGGTGATGGGCGCGAGGAGCTTCGATAGGGTCTAGCGACGGCGGTTGAGTGAGAATGGGAGGTTCGAGGCAGAGCTTGGTCTTCGATTGTGGGTGCAGCATGACTGAAAGCGACGAGGAGAGGTGGTGCTTCGGGAGGTTGATGGAGGACTTTGGGGATTTGCGGCTTCGGTAAAGGTGGATGGCCAGCTCAAGCAACGGGGAGGAGATGTGGTGGTCGATGCGGCAGAGGTGGGGCGCTGTGGCGATGACGACGACGACGGAGCTCGGGGATGTCGAGCGGAGGAATGGAGGAAGAAGGAGGAGAACAGGAGAGTTGGGTTTGTGTTTTGTTTGATTTCTCTGTTTTGGTTGAGAGACAGAGAAGGAGAAGAGATAGAGAACGGGAGAGAATGGGAGAGAGAATGAAACGGGGAGAGTTATATAATAATATAATAGATAATAATGTAGTGCGATAGAAGGTAGGGGTAGTTATGAGGAGTATGGGGAAAGTGCATGTACGGGATTTGAGAAATGGGGGGTTGGAGTACGGGACAGAAAAGTGGGGGGAAGAGAAAAATTTGTATACGGGTAGGGGTTGATAAATCTGTACAATAGGAGTAATGGGTTCTAGGTTAGTGGGCTTCGGCTTCAAAATATTAAATAAAATAATTAGGTTGTTGGGCTAAATTTCTGGGCTCAGATTTAATTTAATAAAACCAAATACGAAATTGGACTTTAGAATAAACAATTGGGTTACATAATAAAATCAAAATACAACTTGGACTCACATTAATAATTAATAAAATCAAAATACAAACTTTGGCTTTTAATGAATAGTCAAACAATTGGGCTCCAAAAATAATTTAAATAATAAATTCAATTAGGGAAAAATAGTTATAAGATACTGAGCATTTAAATACCGAAAAATACTTTTAAAAATACGTATTAATGAAAACAGGGGTTACAGGTTTCTCCAGACTACTTTGACCGTCGGTATCGTCTTGTTCCTCAAGACTTTCTCTCGACGATTGAAAATCTGAACTGGAAGCTCAATGTAACTCAAATCCAACTGCAAACCCTCCGGCACTTCAGGCAAATTGTGACTAGGATCTGGAATGTAACCTCTCAGCATAGACACATGGAAGACATTGTGCACCTGAGACAACTCTTCCGGCAACTTTAACCGATACGCAGCTTTCCCAATTCGCTTCAATATCTTGTATGGGCCTATGAACCTCGGGGCCAACTTCCCACCTCTGCCGAAGCGAATCACACCCTTGCTAGGTGAAACCTTCAGAAAGACAAAATCACCAACCTCAAACTCAAGGTTCCTCCTCCGGTTGTCTGCATAGCTCTTCTGCCTACTCTGAGCATCCACCAACCTCTTCCTGATCAGATCGATCTTTTCGGAGGTCGGCTGCACAATCTCAGGCCCAAACATCTGCCGCTCTCCAACTTTGAACCAACAAACAGGTGTTCTGCATTTCCTGCCATACAGAGCTTCGTACGGTGCCATCCCAATACTAGTCAGAAAACTGTTGTTATAGGCAAACTCTACCAGAGCCAAGTGCCTTTCCCAACTGCCTCCAAAGTCTAGCACACAAAACCGAAGCATATCCTCAAGAATACGGTTGACTCTCTCGGTCTGCCCATCGGTCTGAGGATGAAAAGCAGTGCTGAAATCCATCTTGGTACCCAAAGCTATCTGAAGATTCCTCCAGAAATGCGAAGTAAACCGTACATCCCGATTAGACACAATGGTTAACGGAACACCATGAAGCCTGACGATCTCACCAACATACAGCTCAGCCAATCTGTCCATCGACGAAGTGAGTTTCATCGCCAAGAAGTGAGCGGACTTGGTTAGTCGATCGACTATGACCCAAATTGCATCATTGCCCTTAGAACTCTTGGGCAAACCCGTGATGAAATCCATACTGATGTTATCCCACTTCCATTCCGGAATAGGTAACGGTTGCAATAGTCTTCCGAATTTCTGATTCTCAGCTTTGACCTGCTAACAGATCTCACACCTTGCCACGAACTCCGCCACATCCCGCTTCAGACCTGATCACCAGAAATACTGCTTAATGTCCTTATACATCTTAGTACTCCCAGGATGTACAGGCAAAAAAGTAGCATGTGCTTCCTGAAAAATACTCTCTTGCAATTCTGCTTGATCCGGAACACACGGCCTCTCTCCAAACCACAGCACCTCATTCCTGATCTGAAATTCAGACAACCTACCAGCACAGACCTTTTCCTTCATCTTCTGAATCTCTGCATCTTCCTTCTGACTTGCGATAATCCTTTCGTTCAGCGTTGGTTGAAGCCTCAACTGAGCAAAAGATGATTCTAAGCCTCGTAGAACAACTTCAATACCAGCCCGATCCAACTCCTCTGCCAACTGCCTCTGAGTTGTGATCAAACTAGCCAGACTGCTCTTGTAGCTAAGTGCATCAGCAACAACATTAGCCTTCCCAGGATGGTACTTAATCTCCAGACGAATGTCCTCAAGCACCTCCAGCCATCTCCTTTGCCTCAGATTCAGATCTTTCTGCTGATAGATGTATTTCAAGCTCTTGTGGTCCGTGTACATGTTCAATTTCTCACCATACACGTAGTGTCTTCATTGCTTCAAGGCAAAAATAATTGCAGCCAACTCCAGATCATAAGTCGGATAATTCTTCTCATGCAGTTGTAGTTGCCTAGACCCATAAGCGATCACTTTTCCTTCTTGCATTAAGACACAACCAAGCCCACAATGTGAAGCATCGCTATAGACATCGTACTCAACACCTGCTCTAGGCAAAGCCAAAATGGGAGCAGTAGTCAGCCTCTCTTTCAACTCTTGAAAGCTTGCCTCGCACTGTTCGGTCCACTTGAAGTTCACATTCTTCTTGGTCAGACCAGTTAGCGGCACGGCTATCTGAGCATAGCCCTGGATAAACCTTCTGTAGTATCCAGTTAGCTCAAGGAAACTCCTAATTTCTTTCATTGTAGTAGGCCTTGCCCAATCCTTCACTGCCTCTATCTTCTGCGGATCAGTTGCCACTCCCTCCTTAGAAAGGATGTGACCTAGGAATGCCATTTCAGATTTCCAAAAATCGCACTTGGACAATTTGGCATACAAATCATACTCCTGAAGCTTCTTCAAAACTGCTGCCAGATGCTCTGTGTGCTTCTCCTCCGACTTGGAGTACACAAGGATATCGTCGATAAACACCACGACAAAAGAATCGATGAACGGCCTCAAAACTCTGTTCATCATATCCATGAAAATTGCAGGTGCATTCGTCACTCCGAACGGCATAACTAAGAATTCATAATGCCCGTGTCGAGTTCTAAATACAGTCCTATGCACATCTCCAGCTTTCACTCAAACTTGATGGTAACCAGATCGAAGATCTATTTTGGAGAAAACAGCCGCTCCTTGTAAATGATCAAACAGGTCGTCAATTCGGGGAATAGAATACTTATTCTGAACAGTGACCTTATTCAGCTCTCGGTAATCGATGCACATCCTCCCCTGTACACAAGGATAACCGTTATTAAGCTCCCTTGTAAACTATATAACTATATATATCTATATATATATATATATAGAGAAAGAGAAAAATAATTAAATAAATAAAGGAGTTATTTTGAGGGATTTGAATTTGAGTTTTGGGGGGAAACTTTTGGGAGGAAAAATGTCACACCCCGCTTCCCAGAATATGAGAATACAAGCACGTAACTAATGCCCAGCGAATGATATAAGCACGCCAACTCATATCATCCATACGTTGTACCAGTCTTAACTCAACAACATGATAAGGAAATAATCACAACCACGCATAAATACATAATCACATAAACAAATACTTAGACTAAATATGCAATAGTCCAATTTAATAACCAACAACTGGAAATAAACAACAAATACCTTCTGGCAAGCTCCTGCTCCGATCGTAGAAGAAATGCTCACCAATGCCTTCTGGTAATTCTCCTTGTGCACCTGTACTTGTTCATCTAATAAGAAAGAATAATTTGTCCTTAGAGCAACTACGGACAGTAAGTAGTGAAAAGCAGATAGTAAGGGAACAAGGTTCATCAAGGAATATGAATCAAGATCAAATTACAAAAGCAATAACGGTATTAATAAACAATGGTCACGATCAAGTATATACGTGTCAACATAGGTTTATTAGCATGTTGTTTTTCCTATCTAGTGCACGTACTACTACGTTCCATATCACAGGTTTGGTGCACGTAAAATAGTGTACGTTTTAGACATAGTTGTGGGATCTACAGAGTGTGTACACGGTGTAACACAATAACAAGATAACAAGATAACAAGTTCATGAGTTCACAAGTAATTCTCCACCTTCCATGTCAATATTCCATGTAAACAAGAAGGGCCCTACCGAGTACATTTTCTGAGACTATCCACTACTAAGTCAACCCTTATTAACCCCGGCTTGTTTAGTATTTTATTAAGTCATTCATGTTCATGCAAGTGTGTATAAGAATGTCAGGGGATGATAAGAATGCAGCAACATGATACAATGCATAATTATATACATGAAGTAGTGAATCTGAAGACACTAAAACAGTGATAACTCAAAGACTACAATTCGGAATTCAGAATTTCTGGATGATATCGGCAACTAGACACTTAGGGCTACAATTCATCTTTATATAACTTGTGTTAATTCTTATGATAACAGGGTCGAAACCTCTGTGCAAAATAGAACAGGCAGAAGGAATTCATAAAATGTCATCACATATATGTTCATCAAAGTGGATAATCAACATGTTATTGTATCATGAAATGTAATAACACTAATGTACAGCAATTAGAATGGATTTTTATAGTGTACAGCTCAATTTATCATGTTATAGTTCAAGTGACAAGATCTCAATCAATCAACATGTATTCGATCTCAATATAGTTTCCTCATATACAAGTTCTAGTCAATTTATTCATGTCATGTGTGTATATAGGTTTGGGTTTGAGTCAATGGATAATAGCACGATGTTAAGAGTACGTCGGGTTAGCTCATGTAAACCCTTGATACCCCCAACGGAAGTACACAAAGCAGTATTACGATAATTGAAGGGAACTACTTGCGGGAGATCAATAAACTTGAACTAGAAAAATCAAATGAGTTCAAATAGACTTGCCTTTTAGAAGACGATTCTGAATATGAACGAGAGAATAACGGGATCAGAATTTCGGGCGACGCTCCAAAACACGGCGAAACACGGCAAAACAGCAAACAGCAAACACAAGACAACAATACCCCAAACTCAGGATCGAATGTACTACACCAAAACAGTCAACACCTGAAATGGACCACTCAGCAACCACTCCACACCGGATCCATGGTGGAACAGAAAACGCCAAATCCAGATCTAGTGAGCCAAATAGCAAACACCCAAAAGCTTGGATCCCTTACTAGACAAAACACCACACCGAAAGCCAAGATAGCATTCCCCCCTCAACAACACAGCAAACACCGAAGTCCACCGCTACCTACTCTTCTTCCCCACTTCGACAGGGAGAGAAGGAGAGAGCGCGGGAGAGACCTCGGCGACCAGGGCGGTTGGTGACAGTGCGGCACAGCGGCGGGGCGACGACGGCAGACGGCGACGACGTCGCTGCGGTCGGGAAGCGACGGTAACGACGAGGTGAGTGACTCTGTTTTCCCGCACGAAAATAGGGGAACAACGACGGGGGTGTTCGGTCTTCGACAACGACGAGGGCTAGGAGGCGAGGGTGCGGCGACGGGGCTCGCAGACAAAGATGACGGTATGCGGGGATGGAGAGCGGTGCTTGACTGAGGGATGGAGCAGGGGCTTACGACAGGGGGAGTCGGTAGTCGGCAATGGTGGAAGTTCACAGTGGTGGAGAAGGCAGTGGAAGCGCTCGAGAGTGGGGTTTGAGCAGAGGCAAGGGCGTCGAGGATGGAGCTAGAGGGAGACAAGGGCGGTGGTCTCAGTTGGGTGATGGCTCGATGAGGATTGAGAGGAGTCGAAGATGGCAATCGGAGGCTAGGGTGATGGATGGGTTCTTTGATGGAGGACAGGGGTTGGAGGTGACGGGGCAATGGAGGGAGACGCGGTGAAAACTACGGTGGCGGCGAGGTGAGAAGGAGGAACAGAGGAATGGGTTCGGTTGGGTTTCTGTTGGTTTTGGAGACAGAGGAGGGTGAGAGAGAGAGGGACGGGGAGAGAGAAGAGAACAGGAAATAGTTTAATAAAATAATGAACAAAGTAATGGGTAGTTGGAGATAGTGGGGGGATGGGAGATACGGGAGATTGTGAAGAGTGGGTAAATGTGAAGAGATTTGTATACAGGTGTGTGTATGGGTTTGTGGGTATGGATTTAGGGTTAGAGTCCAATAGGAGATGGGCTTGGGTTTGGACTTCAATTAAATATAATAAATTCAATAATAATTATTGGGCTTCTCATGAATTCACAATAATCAGTAAAATGATAGTATGGATTAACTTGGGATTCAAGGTAAATAAATAAAAAGAAGAGAGACAGAATTCTAGTTTGGAATATAAATTTGGGTTTCAATAGGAGATTCAAAAGTATTTAAATGCATCGAAAAGAATTTATACGGAAATTGAAATACAAGAATACATAGAGGAAAGAAAAGAAATGGAAATCCGTATAATCGGAAATAGGGGTTACAAATCCTACCCACTTTATGTAACGCCCCGAATCCCAAATACACTGAATTCGAGATGTTCTACAGGATCTTTTCGCTTCCTTTAGTACAATTTTACAAGGAAATTTAAACTTTTCACTTTACCTCGGAGTTTACATCAATATTACATTTTTCATTGCACAGCGGAAGTAAAATTTTACAACAATGAAAACAAATATACAACAACATTGAGTAATCTTTAAGCATTTGTTCCTCTTTAATCTGTATCAAGCCATTTACCTGTATATAAGACTGTAGGTACGTCAGTTTATTCAACCGACGATCATTATACACGGCCATTCTCTCTATGCCGGAAATAGTATAACTTATTCTCCATATTTAGCAAACACAAACTTGTCACATATCAAACTAAAGGGACTACCCTATTGATGTCGTGTTGTGATTGTGCACTTAGTCCTTAATGCAATTATTTATATTAGATGACACTAAAGCGCACTTGTTCGGATTCTATGCATTCCATACTACATAGGTCCGAGGGCAAGCCCTTAATCGTTCTTCATCTTTGTAGGGTTCAATCCCTCGTTATGACTTAATCTACTACTGTAATTACGGTGAGTATCCTAGATGATCTATGAGTACAAGCTCGTGTACAGAAAATTCTGGAGGGGAATCCCACGCTATGTCTTGACTCATCAAGCATGCATTCTGTGGCAATTCAGCCTCACTTCATGGCACACGATCCTCTTGCAGTGACCAAACATCCCACAAGCGTGGCTAGAGTCCGATCATTACTGAGTTGTGCCAACGCCATGTCTTGACTCATCAAGCATGCATTCTGTGGCTCACACACCCGCATCGTAAACCCTAGTTCTCATACTCGTGTTTTTCTTTCACTTTCATCACATCTTCACTATGCACTAATCCTTAGTTTTTATTAGAATCATGAACAAAAATCAAAGCTCTAGAGTTAGCCTCTCCACTAAACCGGACTTATTCATTCATTCAAACATGACCAACCTTGGTCTTTCATTTCAATTTTTCATTTCATTTCTTTCCAAATGCCGGGGGAGACTTAGCTACTCTTTCATTTCAATTCCAATTCACAATTTTCAAAATGAGCATTTCCAATTCATAAATTCATTATGTTGAGTTATCATACTCAAATAGCATTTCTCTTTTCCAATCATGATTTCTAAATTGCTCAATAGTCCATAACTATACATGAATTTTAATTATTCATCATGAAACTCATGAATTGTTATTTTCACATTAAAACCCACATCACTAGTATTCAATCAAGGTGGATATTCACGCATCATAATTTTTCGCACTATTCTCCAACGAGAATAATTCACATTTCATAGTTGTCACATTATTCTCAAATGAGAAATACTTTACATCACTAACGAATATTCGCCATTCATATTTTTCATACTATTCTCAATTAGGAATAAATCACATCCATCACATAATATCACTTCAATCTTTACTATATTAATCTTTTAATCCTTCATTTCAAGTTCTTCTTGCAAGGTATAATTTTTCACAAAGTATACATATAGAACCATGGTTCTATTTATGAATTTTATTCTCAAAGCATTGTTTATTTCATGCAAATAATTCCCAAATCATTTTTATAAAGTCCCTTATATTTTTAGAAGAATAACCATACTTTTTTTTCATAATTTTTGGGCAATTAAAAACCCCAAAAAAATAATTTTTTCAATCTTGCCGAGGGCAAGATTCGAACCCAGCACCCCAGCGACACAGCCGAGAGCACAAGCCAACAGACCGAACGTGCTAAGCGGCATAAACATGGCTGAGAGCATTAAATGCTCTTGGCCCGCTGTTAAATTTGTTTTAAAAAGACAAATGAAATAATGTTGCCCACGGGATTCGAACCGGTCACCACAGAGAACCCAACCACGCTCTCTGACCACTTCAGCTACGTGCTCAGGTTGTCACAGTACAATTTAAACTCTTTTTGAACCAATTTCCTCTGTTGTTAAAATGTCTCAATGTTCAACTAGTCCTCATTTCATTTTGCTTTCATGAAAATTACTGTATAACTCTAGATTAATTCTCCCTCATATAATTTACATACCAGTATGAGCAAAATAATTTTTGTAGCAATTAAAATATATTTTCATACAACTAATTCAAATTCTACATTATAATACTACATTTCTTCTCTTTTCGACATTTCTTCGCATTTAGCCTTCTAATCTTTTTATCAATAAATTTTCACCTTAATTCTCCGTCTTTAATCATTTACCGAACATACAACTCATATTTTAAATTATTCATGCCCATATTAACACAAAAGATCTATTTAACACATGAAAGGGTATTATTAATCTACTAACTTTTGTGTGTAAATTCTTGATAGTAATAAATGTGTTTTTATCAATCAATCCATGATTCTAATCAATTCACATACAGCTTAAACAATAGAACCACATATAAAATTGCACATCCACATTCAATCATTCAATAGATTATTAAAGTGTACTCTTCTTAATTTCTTTCATTCTTCATTTATTCATACTTAACATGCATTTCTAAGTTAGAAATATGGAGAATCTACCCACCTTAAATGGAGAGACAAACACAATTAGCAACCCCTAAACGAAAGTCCTTGCGACGAATTGCTCCTCCTTGAACACGTGCGCCCGCGCCTCCAAAAGTACCAAACCGAGAGCCCCCTCTTGATGAATGCCGGCCCTTCTCTTCTCCTTGGTGTTGCAAGAACAATCCCACACACACTCAATCTTTTAACTCACAAAAATCACTACTAGATGATATAATTTAGACTATAGGTTTGGAAAGATTAATAGGTACAAGGATAACTAGCCATGGGGGGGGGGGGGGGGGTATTTATACTAAAAATCAAAGGGAATGGAGGGCTAGGATCAATTGGTTAGTTGCAAGATGGAGGGCTAGGATGAAAGTAAGAGTTGCAATAACTACCCACATCCAAGTAACCACCACACCATGATCACCACTCAAAATTTGGGTTTCCCTCCAAAAAGTCACAACCGGCCATGGGAAGAGTGCAATTTGCACGTGTACGTGTAGTGCACGTGCATGCAACTAGGTCCAAAATTGTACATTTCATTTTATATAAAAATAAATTCTAGTTTGTATTCTACATTACAAGTTGCATTTTAAAAATAAATTGACTCATGGGCTTTAGTTTGTGGGCCAAAATAATTAATTTGAAATAAATAAATTAAATTTTGGGCTTTTTAAAAGAAAAGGCTTTTTAAAAAAAGGCTTTTCATCCATTTAAAAGAAGGCTTTTGTATAAAATAATTTGAAAGCACAAATTTAAATATTTATACCCATCACAATGAAAAATAATCATAAGATTTAATTCAACCAAAATATTGCACGTGCACACTACGTGCAAAAATAAAATAATTTTTCATTAATGAAAAATCAGGGCATTACAACACTCCCTCCTTAGAATAGTTCCGTCCCCAGAACTACAGTCAAGAGTGAGAAACAAAAATACAACACTCACAACAAGAATAGAAAAGATACAAAGATACACATCAAGCAAAAAGCTCAGGATAGTCCTTCAACATCCTCTCATCAGATTTCCAAGTAGCCTCTTCAACCAAATGGTTCCTCCAGACTATCTTGACCATCGGTATCGTCTTATTCCTCAAGACTTTCTCTTGACGATCAACAATCTCGATAGGAGACTCGATGTAATTCAGATCCAATTGCAAACCTTCCGGCACTTCAGGCAAATGACGACTCGGATCTGGAATATAACCTCTCAGCATAGACACATGAAAGACATTGTGTACCTGAGATAACTCTTCCGCTAATTCAAGCCGGTAAGCAGTTTTCCCGATCCTTTTCAATATCTTATACGGGCCTATAAACCTCAGGGCTAACTTCCCGCCTTTGCCAAATCGAATCACACCTTTACTGGGCGATACTTTCAGAAAGATGAAGTCACCAACCTCAAATTCAAGGTCCCTTCTCCGGTTGTCTGCATAGCTTTTCTGCCTGCTCTGAGCTTTTACCAACCTTTTTCTGATCAGAACAATCTTCTCAGAAGTTTGCTGTACAAGCTCAGGACCAAACAACTGACGCTCCCCAACTTCAAACCAACAAACAGGTGTCCTGCACTTCTTGCCATACAAAGCTTCGTACGGCGCCATCCAGATGCTAGCCTGAAAACTGTTGTTGTAGGCAAACTCTACCAAAGGTAAATGCCTTTCCCAACTGCCTCCAAAGTCTAGTACACAACACCGAAGCATATCCTCAAGAATACGGTTGACTCTCTCGGTCTGCCCATCGGTTTGCGGATGAAAAGCAGTGCTAAAATCTGTCTTGGTACCCAAAGCTGTCTGAAGACTCCTCCAGACATGCGAAGTAAACCGCGCATCTCGATTAGACACAATAGTTGACGGGACACCGTGAAGCCGGACGATCTCGCCAACATACAACTCAGCTAACTTGTCCATCGAAGCAGTGAGTTTCATCGCCAAAAAGTGAGCGGACTTGGTTAGTCGATCGACTATAACCCAAATCGCATCAGTGCCTCTAGAACTCTTAGGCAATCCCGTAATGAAATCCATACTGATGTTATCCCACTTTCATTCTGGAATAGGTAACGACTGTAATAGACCTCCGGGTCTCTGATTTTCGGCTTTGACTTGCTGACAAACCTCGCACTTCGCCACAAATTCAGCCACATCCCGCTTCAAACCTGACCACCAGAAATGCTATTTGATGTCTTTGTACATCTTAGTACTCCTAGGATGTACCGACAAAAGAGTAGCATGCGCCTCCTGAAGAATACTCTCTTTCAGGTCCGCCTGATTCGGAACACATAATCTCTCTCCAAAGCATAGCACTCCATCCCTAATTTGAAATCCGGACAACTTGCCAGCCCCAACCTGCTCCTTCATCTCCAAGATATCAGCATCAACCTCCTGACTTGCAATGATCCTTCCATTTAAAGTAGGCTGAAGCCTCAACTAAGCTAAAGATGCTCCCAATCCTTGCAAGACAACTTCAATACCTGCTCGGTCCAGTTCCTCAATCAAATGCTTCTGAGTCGTAATCAAACTGGCTAAGCTGCTCTTGCGACTAAGTGCATCAGCCACAACATTAGCCTTCCCAGGATGATACTTGATCTCAGGTCGCATGTCCTCAAGCACTTCCAACCATCTCCGCTGCCTCAGATTCAGATCCCTCTGCTGATATATATACTTCAAACTCTTGTGGTCCGTGTACATGTTCAACTTCTCACCGTACACATAGTGCCTCCATTGCTTCAGGGCAAAGATAATCGCAGCCAACTCCAGATCATGAGTCGGGTAATTCTTCTCATGCGTTCGTAGTTGCCTAGACCCATAAGCGATTACTCTTCCTTCTTGCATTAAGACACAACCAAGTCCACGATGTGAAGCATTGCTGTAAACATCATACTCAACACCTGCTCTAGGCAAAGCCAAAATAGGTGCAGTAGTCACCTTCTCTTTCAACTCCTGAAAGCTCGCCTCACATTGCTCAGTCCACTTGAAGTTCACATTCTTCTTGGTCAGTCCAGTAAGCAGCACGGCTATCTGAGCATAACCTTGAATGAATCTCCTGTAGTATCCAGTCATTCCAAGAAAACTTCTGACTTCCTTCACTGTAGTAGGCCTAGCCCAATCTCTCACTGCCTCTATCTTCTGAGGGTCAGTTGCCACTTCCTCCTTAGAAAGGATGTGACCTAGGAATGCCACTTCAGATTTCCAGAAATCACACTTGGATAACTTGGCATACAACTTCTGTTCTTCCAGCTTCTTCAAAACTGCTGCCAGATGCTCGGTGTGCTCCTCCTCTGACTTGGAGTACACGAGAATATCGTCGATAAACACCACGACGAAAGAATCAATGAATGGCCTCAGAACTCTGTTCATCAAATCCATGAAGATTGCGGGTGCATTCGTCACTCCAAATGGCATAACTAAGAATTCGTAATGCCCATGTCGAGTTCTAAATGCAGTTTTGTGCACATCTTCAGCTTTCACTCGAACTTGGTGATATCCTGATCAAAAATCTATTTTGGAGAATACAGCTGCTCCTTGTAGATGATCGAACAAGTCATCAATTCGAGGAATAGGATACTTATTCTGAACAGTGACCTTATTCAGCTCTCGGTAATCGATACACATCCTCATTGATCCATCCTTTTTCTTTACCAAAAGCACTGGTGCTTCCCAAGGTGACGCACTAGGTTGAATAAAGCCTTTCTCCAACAGTTCCTTAATCTGCCGTTTCACCTCATCCTGTTCCACTGGAGCCATCCTATACGGTGCCTTAGAAATGGGTGCACTTCCCGGTTGAACAGTGATGCTGAACTCTACATCACGATGCGGGGGTAACCCAGGAAAATCTTCCAAGAACACAGTCGGATAGTCCCGAACCACATGAATCCCTTGCACTTCCACAGGAGTCTCTTCCTTGCGGATAGCTGCCACCAGCCTAGAACACTTCTTCTTCCCTTGGAAAGTGACTTCAGGTCCACCTGGAGCCTTCACCGTTACCGTCTTGGTCTTACACTCGATGCTTGCACTGTACACCGACATCCAATCAATGCTAATGATAACATCGACTCCCAAGATAATCAGCTCGATCAGATCAATGCCAAAGATTCGATCTCCAATTACAATCTCGCAATCAGCATAATACCGATCAGTGGTTAAAGTTTCCCCTGATGGAGTCGCTACTGCCAAGATCTTGCCTGGAAAAATCTTCGGTTCAACTCCCAACACTAGCAAATTTAGGAGACACAAAAGTATGAGAGGATCCAGTATCGAACAACACAACAGCTTTCATTCCATTAAGATAAAGTTCTCCTGTTACATAATACACACTCATTACGTAACAGTTCACTTAACAAACGGGAAAAAGAAATGACAAAAACCACTAAACATCAGCCCTCATACCAGTGATGACATGATCAACCTCATCAGCATCAACTTCCGTCAAGGCAAATACTCGCCCTGGTTGGTACGGCCTCTTCCCAGTCTGCTGCGTTGGTGCATTGCGATTACCATTCCGTGGCTTGGAGCATTGAGATTGGTAATGTCCCGTTTCACCACAGTTGTAGCAAGTCACCGCAGGAGGTCTCACCACATTGTTCCCAGATCCTCCAGCTACAAAATAGCGTTCGCCCCTGTCGGTTTGAACCTTTGTGCAGATGGTTGTCCCTTGAAACTCCCAGAATGTGCGGGCCTCTTTCCAGACTGCCAGTTGTGCCTTCGGTTCTGAACAACATGAAACTGCTCCATATCTGCTTCCGTTGCTGCTGCCTTCTTGACCAACTTGTCAAATCTTCTGATACCAAGAGGTATCATTCGGGGCCTCAAGCTTGGCCTCAATCCATGCTCGAACTTACGAGCCTTCTTAGCCTTATCCATCACTAGTTCCGGAGCATACTTAGAGAGCTGAGTAAACTTGGTCTCGTACTCTCTCACTGACATGCTACCTTGCTGTAGCGATAGAAACTCCATAGCCTTCTTCTCTTGAACATCGGAGGGGAAATAGTGACTGCGGAATTCTTCCAGAAATTCCTCCCGGCAAGAACTATGCCTCCCATGGTCCTCTTCATCGACTGCCACCACACAGTCGCGTCCTTCTCAAATTGCAGAGTCGCCAACTTCACCTTACTGCCTTCAGGGGTCTCCAACACTTCAAAGATTGTCTCTACTTGACGAATCCAGTTATCAGCCGTATCAGGGTCTGACTTTCCTTCGAATACAGGTGATTTCATTCGTTTGAACGATTCCACCAGTTTAATCGCTTCGGGTACCGGATTCGCAGGCCCCCTTCCTTGGTTCTGATTCATAGCCACGGCGTTGAGCGTCTGATAGACCCTTGCAAGCTCCGTTTCCAGATCCAGACCCTCACCATTTCTAGCTCCTCTTCTCGACATATTCTGATGCAAAAGATCCATTAAATTTGAAGTATAAGACATGAATTTTAAATCAACTTGCATTTCATTAAATTCCAAACTTTATATATTCGAATTGAAAAACATTTCTTGACATCAGAATGAAAGATAGTAGAAGCTACAACAGTCTAACTCCTACGGTTCCTCTTCGCTTCTCGAAGTTCTCCCCGTAGTTCATCAACTTCATCCTTCAGCACATCTGTCAAATTCTTCCTCTTCTCGAGTTCCCATATACGATGACTGAGAATAGAATAGTCGTCCTTTTGCTTTGCCAGCTGAGCCTCCAATAATCCGACTCTCTCTCGCAGTGTTTCTACCTGCCTCTGAAGAGAAGTCACAAGACTATTTGGTACTGGTTCTTCTTCTTCATCAGAAGAAGAGTCATCAAATGAATCCGGAGGTGGGGTGATCTCTCGGGATTCAGGCCATTCTTCTCCGTCAGAATCTGCTTGCTCTAGATAGTACTCGTCCTCGGAATCTGCCTGTCCAGGATGGTACTCTTCCTCAATGATATGCCAGTCGTCGTCTCCAGCAGGGTCGAAGTGGTCAGCCATCTTAGAAAATAGGGAGGAAGAAGCATAAGTCATAGAGCAACACAAATGTAAGTCACTTACATTTAAATTTCTAGACTCAAACACACACTCTAATGTCCACTTCTAGGGTGTCGTTCCTTATAAATTTGTACAAGTGTGGAAACGTGGCTCTAATAGCACTCTGTAACGCCTCGAATCCCAAATACACTGAATTCGAGATGTTCTACAGGATCTTTTCGCTTCCTTTAGTACAATTTTATAAGGAAATTTGAACTTTTCACTTTACATCAGAGTTTACATCAATATTATATTTTTCATTGCACAGCGGAAGTAAAATTTTACAACAATGAAAACAAATATACAACAACATTGAGTAATCTTTAAGCATTTGTTCCTCTTTAATCTGTATCAAGCCATTTACCTGCATATAAGACTGTAGGTACGTCAGTTTATTCAACCGACGATCATTATACACGGCCATCCTCTCTATGCCGGAAATAGTATAACTTATTCTCCATATTTAGCAAACACAAACTTGTCACATAACAAACTAAATGGACTACCCTATTGATGTCGTGTTGTGATTGTGCACTTAGTCCTTAATGCAATTATTTATATTAGATGACACTA
This sequence comes from Hemerocallis citrina, assembly GCA_017893485.1. Lineage (NCBI taxonomy): Eukaryota > Viridiplantae > Streptophyta > Magnoliopsida > Asparagales > Asphodelaceae > Hemerocallis > Hemerocallis citrina. Next base: position 41,779,428 of record CM030363.1, read on the forward strand.
ATGCGCACTTGTTCGGATTCTATGCATCCCATACTACATAGGTTCGAGTGCAAGCCCTTAATCGTTCTTCATCTTTGTAGGGTTCAATCCCTCGTTATGACTTAATCTACTACTGTAATTACGGTGAGTATCCTAGATGATCTATGAGTACAAGCTCGTGTACAGAAAATTCTGGAGGGGAATCCCACACCATGTCTTGACTCATTATGATGGAACTGCGATGAATCCCAGGAACACGGATTGGTGTGCATATCGATCATAAAAGTTTAACAGATTTAATACGTGATCTAACCCTTTATAGCGGAATCTAGGGTTCACGAATTATACCTGCGATGAGAAGAAGACGATAGTTTCTAGCAACTTCGAGCCGTCTGCGACCCCAAGATCTTCTGCACGTATTCCTTCCTCGGGTTGGACGTCGTGTGGGCGACGATCTCCTAACCTTTCTTCTCCTTGGCTGACCTCTCTTTCTCTCCTTACGTGAATCACGAATTTTGAGAAAAAGTCTTATATCTCAGATGATAATGACGGCCAGAGAATAGAGGATATATATAAGGCTACGGCAGGGACCATGAGGAGAAATTAGGGTTAGGTCTCCTAATGAATCTGGGTATCCCATGTTCAGCCCGAACACACAACCCTGGCCCATTAACAATAGCTCGGTCCACTAAAGAGCTATTGTTGCACTACCTTCCTAATCCCAAATTATATTTATGAGCTCCTTTTATTATATGCTCGTTCAGCTCCCCATGTTAAGATATCGAATGTCTGTCGATCAAATTAAGTTACTCAACATCTTTTATCCTTAAGTAGTACCACTCAACTTTATTTGTCATGTCGGATGTAATCCACCTGCAGGGTTTACATGAAAAATCCTTATGAGCTCCTTAAGGGGACATCATCAACCCAACGCATCGGGACATGGATTCCTTTTACAATCAACAACCCATTATACATACAATGCTATTACCCAATTCATAGAGGTTGTTGATCCATAATGAATCTCACTCTTTTATGAGTCAAAGTAATGCACACGACATATACATGTCTGTTATTATATCTGGATTAAGAGCATGAGCATCCATAATAACAGAGGTATTTGTTCTCTTTTGTAGTCAGTACTAAGAGAACAACCTCAAGTGGTCATGTTCAATACACACAAAGTGTACTAGTGTAAACCTATAGTCAAGATAGACTAATACCAGATTACACTACAACCTTTCCAATGGATTGTCCAAGTCCGTCTAGGTTGTGAACTATTTATATATTCTATAGGGAACTGATAATATGATCTTCTGTGTGTCACCTCACACCATATTATCAACCTTATAGAATATCAGACACTTGCATTAATATTATAATAAACACAATATGCAAACATATGTCCATATGATTCTCATTCAAAAAAAAATAAGGAAATAAAGTTAATACAAAAGTGATGCTTTCAGTATATAACCCTAACACATCAAGCATGCATTCTGTGACAATTCAGCCTCACTTCATGGCACACGATCCTCTTGCAGTCACCAAACATCCCACAAGCGTGGCTAGAGTCCGATCATTACTGAGTTGTGCCCACGCCATGTCTTGACTCATCAAGCATGCATTCTGTGGCTCACACACCCGCACCGTAAACCCTAGTTCTCATACTCGTGTTTTTCTCTCACTTTCATCACATCTTCACTATGCACTAATCCTTAATTTTTATTAGAATCATGAACAAAAATCAAAGCTCTAGAGTTAGCCTCTCCACTAAACCGGACTTATTCATTCATTCAAATATGATCAACCTTGGTCTTTCATTTCAATTTTTCATTTCATTTCTTTCCAAATGCCGGGGGAAACTTAGCTACTCTTTCGTTTCAATTCCAATTCACAATTTCCAAAATGAGCATTTCCAATTCATAAATTCATTATGTTGAGTTATCATACTCAAATAGCATTTCTCTTTTCCAATCATGATTTCTAAATTGTTCAATAGTCCATAACTATACATGAATTTTAATTATTCATCATGAAACTCATGAATTGTTATTTTCACATTAAAACCCACATCACTAGTATTCAATCAAGATGGATATTCATGCATCATAATTTTTCGCACTATTCTCCAACGAGAATAATTCACATTTCATAGTTGTCACATTATTCTCAAATGAGACATACTTTACATCACTAACGAATATTCACCATTCATATTTTTCATACTATTCTCAATTAGGAATAAATCACATCCATCACATAATATCACTTCAATCTTTACTATATTAATCTTCTAATCCTTCATTTCAAGTTCTTCTTGCAAGGTATAATTTTTCACAAAGTATACATATAGAACTATGGTTCTATTTATGCATTTTATTCTCAAAGCATTGTTTATTTCATGCAAATAATTTCCAAATCATTTTTATAAAGTTCCTTATATTTTTAGAAGAATAACCATACTTTTTTTTCATAATTTTTGGGCAATTAAAAACCCCAAAAAAATAATTTTTTCAATCTTGTCGAGGGCAAGATTCGAACCCAGCACCCCAGCGACACAGCCGAGAGCACAAGCCAACAGACCGAACGTGCTAAGCGGCATAAACATGGCTGAGAGCATTAAATGCTCTCGACCCGCTGTTAAATTTGTTTTAAAAAAACAAACGAAATAATATTGCCCACGGGATTCGAACCGGTTACCACAGAGAACCCAACCGCGCTCTCTGACCACTTGAGCTACGTGCTCAGGTTGTCACAGTACAATTTAAATTCTTTTTGAACCAATTTCCTCTGTTGTTAAAATGTCTCAATGTTCAACTAGTCCTCATTTCATTTTGCTTTCATGAAAATTACTGTATAACTCTAGATTAATTCTCCCTCATATAATTTACATACCAGTATGAGCAAAATAATTTTTGTAGCAATTAAAATATATTTTCATACAACTAATTCAAATTCTACATTATAATACTACATTTCTTCTCTTTTCGACATTTCTTCGCATTTAGCCTTCTAATCTTTTTATCAATAAATTTTCACCTTAATTCTCCGTCTTTAATCATTTACCGAACATACAACTCATATTTTAAATTATTCATGCCCATATTAACACAAAAGATCTATTTAACACATGAAAGGGTATTATTAATCTACTAACTTTTGTGTGTAAATTCTTGATAGTAATAAATGTGTTTTTATCAATCAATCCATGATTCTAATCAATTCACATACAGCTTAAACAATAGAACCACATATAAAATTGCACACCCACATTCAATCATTCAATAGATTATTAAAGTGTACTCTTCTTAATTTCTTTCATGCTTCATTTATTCATACTTAACATGCATTTCTAAGTTAGAAATATGGAGAATCTACCCACCTTAAATGGAGAGACAAACACAATTAGCAACCCCTAAACGAAAGTCCTTGCGACGAATTGCTCCTCCTTGAACACGTGCGCCCGCGCCTCCAAAAGTACCAAACCGAGAGCCCCCTCTTGATGAATGCCGGCCCTTCTCTTCTCCTTGGTGTTGCAAGAACAATCCCACACATACTCAATCTTTTAACTCACAAAAATCACTACTAGATGATATAATTTAGACTATAGGTTTGGAAAGATTAATAGGTACAAGGATAACTAGCCATGGGGGGGGGGGGGGGTATTTATACTAAAAATCAAAGGGAATGGAGGGCTAGGATCAATTGGTTGGTTGCAAGAGGAGGGCTAGGATGAAAGTAGGAGTTGCAATAACTACCCACATCCAAGTAACCACCACACTATGATCACCACTCAAAATTTGGGTTTCCCTCCAGAAAGTCACAACCGGCCATAGGAAGAGTGCAATTTGCACGTGTACGTGTAGTGCACGTGCATGCAACTAGGTCCAAAATTGTACATTTCATTTTATATAAAAATAAATTCTAGTTTGTATTCTACATTACAAGTTGCATTTTAAAAATAACTTGACTCATGGGCTTTAGTTTATGGGCCAAAATAATTAATTTGAAATAAATAAATTAAATTTTGGGCTTTTTAAAAGAAAAGGCTTTTTAAAAAAAGGCTTTTGTATAAAATAATTTGAAAGCACAAATTTAAATATTTATACCCATCACAATGAAAAATAATTATAAGATTTAATTCAACCAAAATATTGCACGTGTACACTACGTGCAAAAATAAAATAATTTTTCATTAATGAAAAATCAGGGCATTACACTTTACAAGAAGAATTTCATCCTCGAAATTCATTATGGCAGGCAGTAGGACAAAACAGAAGCAAACTTAAGAAATAACAAGGCAGGAAAATTAGAAAAAGAAAACTCAAGTGATGGAAGTACCAGAATAAGAATTGGACATTATTAAGATCGAAGTCGAAATAAATCGACAAAAGATGGCGAGTGAAAAAGATGAGTAAGATTTGAACGATGCAAAGAAGAAGGAACAACAAGAGAATCCTAAGACTTGTGGGCTATTGGCCCACTACGCTTCTGCTGCGCTACTCCGATGGTGATGTCCTAAGCAACATACATGTCGCTGTAGGCTACATGACACCAATCGATGAACCGAGCAGGAAGACAAGAATGAGATACCAGGATCAAGGAGAGTGTGGGTTCAAGATAGATATAAATAAATAATGCAAAATGAATATAAAGTTTTGCTTGAATTTACATAATTAAAAGATATGCTATAGATCATAACTAATGGGCTTTAACAGAAAAACAAAAAATAATAATAACAACAAATGTTAAAATAAATAAATAATAAAGTCAAGAATAATAGAATAATAATAACAATAATAAAATAATAATAACAATAATAATAGCAACACATATTAATAATGAAAATAATAATATCAATAATAATAATAATAATAATGATAACAATAATATTAAAAATAATAATAGCAATAATAATAATAACAGTAATAAAAATCATCATAATCATACTAGTAATAATAATAATAATAAAATTTAAAATGTCAACAATACTGATAATCATGATAATACATACATGACAGAATAAGATACAACACATTCATGAAAATAATGCAATAATAATAATAATAATAACAAAAATAATAATAACAATAATAAAAATACAAATAATAACACCAATAATAATAAAATATCAACAATACTGGTAAGAATAATAATGCAAGACAGAATATAATTTGGTTCAATATTTTTTGTACGAAGGTAAATTCTATATTAACAACAATAATAAAATAATGAAAACAAAATAATAATAGCAATGGTAATATCAATAATAATAATGATACCAATAATAATAACGAAAACCAAATCAATAATAATAATAGTAGTAATAATAAAACAAAAAAAGAAATTGGCTTATCAACTCTATAAATAAATCAAACAGAAATATATATAGTCGATCAATTATAAATGGGAAGTGAAGTCAAAATACATCATTAATCCCCAATCGTAAGAAAATAGAAAGACTATTTATATAGAATAAGAAGTCAAAGGTGAAGAGATAAAATCCAAATATAAAAAGGTTGATAACCATACAAACAACAAAGGAACACAAACTTTAAAAGTTATATATAAAAAAAATAGTTTTGGGAAAATAACCAGTCAAGATACATAGAAATACGAACAAATTTAGCTAAGTAAAGAAGTATTAATAACAATGAATGTAAAAGACATAGTAATTAGTGAATGTTGACATTATAATCAATACTCGAAAGACACATTAAAGGGTAACGAGCAAAATATGCCAAAATATATATATACAAGAAGACTTAAAAGGAGTTCATCAAATATTACAAAAATAAGCATCAAATCATAAATTAGGACGTGGAAACAAAAATAAGTGAGAAATCTAAAATGTTAAAGAATTGGGAAACGGTGGCAATAAATAGTAATTTACAAAAGAACGAAAACTTAGACCATCGTTGATGTACTCAATCTTAACATAAATGAAAAATATTTGTAAACACAAAATAGAGTAAAATCAACTACACTAGTTCAAATTGTATGGAAACATAAAGTGTAATTGTATAAACAAAATGTCATAAAGAAAATATTTCTTTACCATTAGTTTCATTATATAAGTAAAGAGTCTTGAAATATCAATTAGCAAATGGGTAGAAAAATCTTACCTCCTTAACATCAAGTTGCATGTTTGCCTTCACGACATCAGGTTGCAGGTTCCGTCTGGATATTCGGTTGCACATTTTGCCTCCTTGACATCCAGTTGCAATTTGCCTCCATTGACATCGAGTTGCATATTTGCCATCTCGACATTAGGTTACACCGAAATGGTGAAATGGAAGATGTAACCTTCCATATGCACAGGGATATAGAACATTTAATTTAAGTATGATGTTATATTTTGAAATTCGTGATATAAAAATAGTAGAAAAGTAAGAAATGGAGTTGAAAGTCACACAATGGAATATCAAAATAGATGTATAGATCATAAATATCAAACACAATAGTACAAAATTATAGTAGTGAAAACAATTTATAAAAGTAGGGAGAAAAACGGAATGAAATCCATGCATAAGCACAATGCAAATGTGAATGAAAAATAAATATGCAGTGTAGCAAATTTACACAACAAATATATCATAAAAATATATAGTGACGTGGAAATTAAACAAGCTTCTAACATGTCGTTGAAGATCTACCGATGCCGATCGATGAACCAAGCGGAAAGAAAAGAATGGACAACTCCAAAGTCAAAGGAATATGGGTACAAAAAAATAAAATTATACCCATTAAGGAATCAATGAATGTGAATGAATGGAAGGGACAAAGCAGCTAAGAGATGAAAGAACTGTATGTGAAGGGATCAAAAGAGGAATCAGATGTCCAGATTATATGTTGGTTATTACATGTTCATGTGATTAACGTGGTGCGCATATTATTGAGTTAGACTGGCTAGAGCCAAACTTGACTAACGTATTAGACAAACATGACTAACACATTAGCCAAACCGGCTAAACTCCAACATAGTTAAAGCCTAACCTGGCTCTGATACTACTAAAAACCCGTCACGCATCGCTTTCTAGAATAAGGAAACACATGCACGTAACTGAGGCCCAACGAATGATATAAGTACGCCAACTCATATCATCCATACGCTGTACCAGTCTTAACTCAACAACATGACAAGGAAATAATCACAACCACGCATAAATACATAATCACATAAACAAATACTTAGACTAAACATGCAATAGTCCAATTTAATAACCAACAACTAGAAATAAACAACAAATACCTTCTGAAAAGCTCCTGCTCCGATCATAGAAGAAATGCTCACCAATGCCTTCTGGTAATTCTTCTTATGCACCTGTACTTGTTCATCTAAAAAGAAAGAGTAATTTGTCCTTAGAGCAAGTACGGATAGCAAGTAATGAAAAGCAGATAGTAAGGGAACAAGGTTCATCAAGGAATACGAATAAAGATCAAATTACAAAAGCAATAACGGTATCAATAAACAATGGTCACGATCAAGTATATACGTGTTAACTTAGGTTTATTAGCATGTTGTTTTTCTATCTAGTGCACGTACTACTGTGTCCCATACCACAAGTTCAGTGCACGCAAAACAGTGTACGTTTTAGACATAGTGATGGGAAGTACAGAGCGTGTACTCGGTGTAACATGATAACAAGATAACAAGATAACAAGATAACAAGTTCACGAGTTCACAAGTAATTCTCCACCTTCCATGTCAATATTCCATGTAAACAAGAAGGGCCCTACCGAGTACATTTTCTGAGACTATCCACTACTAAGTCAACCCTTATTAACCCCGGCTTGTTTAGTATTTTATTAAGTCATTCATGTTCATGCAAGTGTGTATAAGAATGTCAGGGGATGATAAGAATGCAGCAACATGATACAATACATAATAATATACATGAAGTAGTGAATTTGAAGACAGCCGATACAGTAACACTAAAACAGCGATAACTCATAGACTACAATTCGGAATTCAAAATTTCTGGATGATATCGGCAACTAGATACTTAGGAATACAATTCATCATTATATAACTTGTGTTAATTCTTATGGTGACAGAGTCGAAACCTCTGTGCAAAACAGAACAGGCAGCAGGAATTCATAAAATGTCATCACATATATGTTCATCAAAGTGGATAATCAACATGTTATTGTATCATGAAATGTATTAACACTAATGTACAACAATTAGAATGGATTTTTACAGTGTACAAGTCAATTTATCATGTCATAATTCAAGTCACAATATCTCAATCAATCAACATGTATTCGATCTCAATATAGTTTCTTCATATGCAAGTTCTAGTCAATTTATTCATGTCGTGTGTGTACATAGGTTTGGATTTGAGTCAATGGATAATAGCAAGATGTCAAGAGTACATCGGGTTAGCTCGTGTAAACCCTCGATACCCCCAACGGAAGTACACAAAGTAGTATTATGATAATTAAAGAGAACTACTTGGGGGAGATCAATAAACTTGAACTAGAAAAATTAAATGAGTTCAATTGGACTTGCCTTTTAGGAGAAGATTCTAAATATGAACGAGAGAATAACGAGATCAGAATCCCGGGCAACGCTGCAAAACATGGCGAAACATGGCAAAACAGCGAACAACAAATACAAGACAACAATACCCCAAACTCAGGAACGAATTTGCTACACCAAAACAGCCACCACTCTACACCAGATCCAAGGCAGAACAGCAAATGCCAAACCAAGATCCAGTGAGCCAAAATAGCAAACACCCAAAAGCTTGGATCCCCTACTAGACAAAACACCACACACTGAAAGCCAAGATCGGATCCCCCCTTCAACAACACAGTAAACACCGAAGTCCATCACTGCCTACTCTTCTTCCCCACTTCGATAGAGAGAGAATGAGAGAGCGCGAGAGAGACCTCGACGACCATGGCGGCTGGTGACGGCGTGGCGCATCGGCAGGGCAATGACAGCAGACAGCGACGACGTCGCTGTGGTTCGGAATCGATGGCAACGGCGAGGTAAGCGACTCTATTTTCCCGCTCGAAAATAGGGGAACAATGACAGGAGTGTTCGGGCTTCGACGACGACGAGGGCTAGGAGGCAAGGGCGCGGTGACGGGGCTCGCAGACAGGGATGACAGCGAGCGGGGATGGAGAGCGGTGCTCGACTGAGGGATGGAGCAGGGGCTCGCGATAGGGGGAGGCGGTAGTCGGCAATGGTGGAAGTTCACAATGGTGGAGAAGGCGGTGGAAGCACTCGAGGGTGGGGTTCGAGCGGAGGCGATGGCGTCGAGGATGGAGCCAGAGGGATACGGGGGCGGTGGTCTCAGTTGGGGGCTGGCTCGATGAGGATGGAGAGGAGTCAAAGATGGCGATCGAAGGCTAGGGCGATGGATGGGTTCTCGATGGAGGACGGGTGTTGGAGTTGATGGGGCAATGGTGGGAGACGGGGTGAAGGCTACGGTGGCGGCGAGGTGAGAAGGAGGAAGAGAGGATTGGGTTCGGTTGGGTTTCTGTTGGTTTTGGAGACAGAGGAGGGGGAGAGAGAGAGGGACGGGGAGAGAGAAGAGAACGGGGAAGAGTTTAATAAAATAATGAATAGAGTAATGGGTAGTTGGAGATAGTGGGGGGTTGGGAGATACGAGGGATTGTGAAGAGTGGGTAAATGTGAAGAGATTTGTATACGGGTGTGTGTATGGGTTTGTGGGTTTGGGTTTTGGGTTAGAGTCCAATAGGAGATGGGCTTGGGTTTGGGCTTCAGTTAAATATAATAAATTCAATAATAATTGTTGGGCTTCTCATGAATTCAAAATAATTAATAAAATGATAGTATGGATTAACTTGGGCTTCAAGGTAAATAAATAAAAAGAAGAGATACAGAATTCTAGTTTGGAATATAAATTTGGGTTTCAATAGGAGATTCAAAAGGATTTAAATGCATCGGAAATAATTTATACGAAAATTGAAATACAAGAATACATGGAGGAAAGGAATGAATGGAAATCCGTATAACCAGAAACAAGGGTTACAGAAAATGTGTTTTGTGAGGTTAGATCTGGGTCTTTGATTTTGGGGGGATTAAAGGAGAGCCACTTGATAGCTTTCTTTGTGTTTTATTATATAGATATATATATAATTAATTGGAAACTTGCCTTATAGTGATCCTATATGGGGAGGGTTGTTTGGGATTTATTGGAGGGGGCCCACGGATGCAGCTTTGCTGCTTTGTGCACTGGTGTAACTCACGTTGTAGCGCCCCGAATTTTCAATATGATATCTCAGAAATATGTGTCACAATTCCCAGCATCAACCTCAATTGTAATAGTAAACATAGCCAGAACACAAAGAAAATTTTGAATTTTTAATACATTAATTCTTTACAAAGTTCAACGGAAAACAAACACCTTAAATTACAAATTCTTTATTTTACAATACATTCTTTTACAATTTACATAAGCCATAACATCATTCTGTCTCAAGCATCTAAATCCCAAGCTACACGTACCTACCTGTAAAACATGAGGCTAGAGATAACCCTAACCCCCAAAACTACAGGGGTCATCCATAACGGTGTGAGTGACATAAAAGAAATGCAACATAAACAAAACATATGGCATAGAGTCATAAACAACATGTATCAACAGCAAGTATAAATGAAATAAGAAATATCAATAAATAAAATATGAAAACATCAAGTGAAAACTAGACTAAGTATTAAGTGTAGAAAAAACAAGAAACAACATACATAAAACCAAGTCAAGAAAACATCAATGCTATATGCCGACTCTCTAATGCATATTTGTCGGATTCTATACATCCCACTCTACATAGGTCCGCTGCAAGCTCTTAACGTTCTCCACTTGATAGGGTTTAATCCCTCGTTATGCAACTAATCCTACTATGATGACTACTATGAGATTTAGATAAACTATGAGTATTAGCACATGCTCCGATAATGCCGGAGGTCAATCTCTATCCACAGATAATTTCGAAGACTATTTCACTCACACCTGGGAATCTTCGAGAATACCCTCTACAGCAAGCTATGGTGCTTCATCACTTGAATACCCCATGAGTGTCGCCCCGACCCGAATAATTCCGGAGATCAATCCCACACCGCAGGTAATTCCGGAGACTATTTCACTCACACCTCGTTAATTTTGGGGATTATCTCACACCGTAGGCCATACTGGGATCCATAACCCATGTTCCTATTCCATCATATCACCATCTAGTGCCTGTCCTTATATTATAAAGTTAATTAATTATTTATTAGATTTTGGATCTTTTAGAGTTGGTGTACCCTACCGAACTTTACTCAACTGAACAACAACCAAAATCTCAACTGTTGGTAGCTAAGGCCCCACTCAATCTCTAAAGACTCATAACTCAACCATCAATACCAAAACTTTCAATAAAACTCATAAATCCATCATCAAAACGATTATACGAAGAAACTTCTTAAATCAACAAAAACCCAAATCTATATAATGTACTCATAAAATTCTAGAATTCAAATAAAATATTAAATCCATTAAATAACAGAAAATCATATTTTTTAAGTCGTAGAATATCACCAAAACATCAACTCCTTTGAAAACACATATAACTCTCTTAATAAGATCATAAGAATATATTTAAAACTCTATTATAAATAAAATATAACTCTCTATGAAATACTGTAATCTGTAGTAAAAACATAATCTAAAATAGTAGGGCAATAATCCATAATATCGAGAAAATAACCGTTTAAAAGAAACGAAGAAAACTCAACAAAATAGCCCAAAAGAATAATTGACGGTCAACCGCTCAAGAAGGGCAGTCGACTGTCAATTAGAAATCCCCAAAATAGAAGCATGGCGGTCGACCGTGAACTGCTACAAAGCTAGGTAGGGCTTTCGTGCATGTTTCGAATGATACTTGATTAAACTTTATAAAACCAAAATTTAACTCCCTGAGATGATTAATTATAACTGGTATAATATATAGGAGTTTATAAAACACATCAAAACATATCAAGATCTTAAAAGAGTGATTTTTCACAAAATCTTTCAAAACAGGATATGAATATATATATAAGTGTATATATGTGATTAAGCATCAATAAAACTTCGAGAAAACAACATATATAGGTAGTATAATGTTTAGACTCAATCTCAGCACTAAAACAAATCAATCTCAATCAAAAACATCCTGAAGAACATCAAATTCCATCTCGGCCATTCATCAAAACAAAGACATATGGCCTATGTGTATATGTTGGTATATATATATATGTTTAAGCATTAAGAATCAGTGTATAGGAGTGGTGTAAAGTCTAATTTAATCTCAGTATCAAAACAACTCAAGAATCAATCGAAAACATCACAAAATTCACGGAAACCAAATTTTTGCTTGCACACAAACAGACCCGAAACTAAACTCCATCTCTTTCACTCAAAACTTGATTCTTTTAGTTCAATAACTCTTCTACAACTTGTTAAACACAAACCCTGCTGATCCCAATAGTTTACTCATGAATATATACAATTATAACATGTATTAATCAAGTTTTATTCATCAAAATTTATCAACAATGTGCATATATCTATACCCAACAGTAAAGATCTCATCTTTGATCAAATTTTGTTTATTACACAATGTACCATTCATTACACTCAACCAAATCAGTAATAATTTGAAAGAAAGCAACCTACTCATGATTTCTATTAGGTTCTTAACAATCTCAAGTCATCTCTATGTACTTTTAATCATCAAGGCATATATTTCATGAAAAGATTCAATTTTTAATTCATCCATCCATCCAAAATTCATTATATCTACAAACCATCATCTAACATGCTTTCTAATAGATAAATCATCACATACAACATACTTAGAACAATAAGAAAACAAACATATGTCACTCACCTTATTGAAGAATAAACTGAAGATAATAAAAAAATAAGAAAAATCTCTCATTTCGCAAGAAAACCAAGATCCTCGCTTTGAAACTCCAAGAAAATAATAATAAAGAAATATTTTTATGTTGTGCAGCAAAGAGACGGATGCACCTCACCTTATATAGGCCGGAAATAGGGTATCTAGGGTTTTTGAATAGATTTGCAAAATATCTCTTTTAAATATACATTTACATATATAAATCTTTATACTTGTAAATCAAATAAAACCATATTAATTGAGATTTAAAACAAGAACAACCACTCCATTATCAGCCTTCACTGCTTTGAAAACCCAGAAAACAAAATTGTACTTTTTCCCATCTAAGTGGCAATTTTGCAAAAAAGACCATTCTTTATCAAAACTTGCAAAATAAACCAGATTTATTAAAAAAAAAAAGTAAACTCTTTACCTCTGAGTTGACTAGGCATCATGCCAAGTCTAAAAATATGAAAATCTGGAATTTTCACTGCAAGTGGTAATTTTGCACAAAAGTCCATCTTTTTGTAATATTTGCAAATAGGTCAATTAATTATCAGAAAAATTCAAAAAATTCAAAAATTATATCTAATAATAAATAATGGGTTTCTCCAAAATAATTTCTGACTTTGAACTTCCCAAGAAAATATTTGCACGTGTAAAAAGGTAAATTTCAGAAAAATCTTTATTAAATCACTAAAAATCATTTTAATTCATTTATCAATCTTTAAAAAATTATTTTAAAATATAGGGTATTACACACATGGTGACGTGGCATTTGCGTGTGGCACCCAGGGGAGAAGGGAGGGGCAGTTCAGTACTGCCACGTGGTAGTGGGGCCCCCTGGCCTTTGCCAGTGCGTTTCTCACGAGAGAGAGAGCGAAGAAGTGATCCCATATCGGAGACTTGGACATTAATATATATATATATATATATATATATATATATATATATATATATATATATATATATATATATAATTGTCTGGGATTATAGGTCACCAACAAGTTATAGCAACTTTTATGAGGCAGCCTGTGGTGGGCAGTTGTTAGAAAAATCATTTTTTCAGGCCGGTGTGTTACAAATGGTGTCAGAGCCAACTTTCAACACCGATGTCGGTAAGAGTGGGATGTGTCTTGTATGCCTGACAGGGAGTCATGGTCAGTACGCTGGCGGTGTAGCCAGGGGCAGTGTAACACCCCGTAGTTTTCAATATATATATATATATATATATATAAGTACTTTGAAAAAGTATATAGTGGGCAGTTGTACTACATAGTATCTAATTTGTCTTATAAATTGTATAAATTGTCTGAGCTAGGGACAGGGGCGTTACAGGCAGTACACTAAGATTTGACTGAATCAAGGGTACGCCACTTCACATTGGCTAGAAAGGAGATCCTGGCACTGCGTTGCAAGTCTCGACTTCAGTAAAGACGCTGAATTCTTAAGGGGGTGACTGTAACACCCCATCTTCTATATATATATATATATATATATATATATATATATATATATATAATTGGAAACTTGCCCTATAGAAATCCTATAGGGGGAAGGTTGTTTGGGATTTATTTGGGAGGGGGCCCACGAATGTAGCTTTTTTTGCTTTGTGCACTGGCGTCACCCACGTGGTGACGTGACATTTGCGTATGGGCCTACCCAGGAGAGAATGGAAGGGGCAGTTCAGTGCTGCCACGTGGCAGTGGGGCCCCCTGGTCTTTGCCTGTGCATTTCTCACGAGAGAGAAAGCGCGAGAGTTGTGAAGAAGTGACCCCATATCGGAGATTTGGAGATGAATTAGAATATATATATATATATGTATGTATATATATATATATGTATATATATATATATATATATATATATATATATATATATATATATATATACATATACATATACATATACATATACATATACATATATGTATATGTATACATATATGTATATACATATACATATACATATACATATACATATAGATATATGTATATATACATATATATATACATATATCTATATGTATATGTATATGTATATGTATATGTATATACATATATGTATACATATACATATATGTATATGTATATGTATATGTATATGTATATGTATATATATATATATATATATATATATATATATATATATATATATATACTATTATTAAGCAAAGCCATATTTTGGCGGCTTTTTACTATCATGCCCCCATATACATAAAAAGTTAAAAAAATATATAGGGTTAATTCTGTAATTTTCACTTCACATTTATTTCAAACTCTCCATAAAATTATGTTCCCTCAAAAATTGAAACCAGCTCTTCCTCTCCCTCCATCGAGTTCGCGCCACCTAAAAAATCGAAACCGTCTCTCCCCTTTTCCTTCCTCTCCCCTCAAAAATCGAAACCATCATCATATTAAATAGCATGACCATACTACTACTACTACTACTACAGGTGTTCCTCCCTCTCCTCCCTTCCTCTTTCCCCTTCCACTCCCCCATTCTCAAACTCAATCTCCTCTCCTCATCCCCTTCTCTACTCTTCCACCTCCACCTCCTTTCAGCCCTTCAACTCTTTGACGAAATCCCCAAGAAAACCACCTACGCTTTCACCGCCCTCATTAACGCCTACAACTGCCACCACCTTCCGCACCTCGCTCTCTCCACCTTCAACTTCATGCTCTACTCCAACGTCCCCCCCAACTGCGTCACCATGGTCTGCGCCCTCTCTGCATGCGCTGCACGTGCTTCCCTTGATACCGGCACGTGGATCCATCGCTATGCCGCATCCAATAAGTGGAAGCTCGATGTGGTCCTGGGGACCGCGCTGCTGAATATGTATGGCAAGTGTGGGAGGATGGACGAGGGGTTGAAGGTGTTTCTGGACATGGAGGAGAGGAATGTGTACACGTGGAATGCTCTCATTTGAGGGTTTGCACGTGCAAACAGCAGAGAAGAGGTTGTCAGGTGGTTTTTCGTGATGGATGTCGAGCCGGATGAGGTGACATTGATCGAGGTGTTGAGTGGTTGTAGCTGGTCGGGGTTGGTGGAGGTGGGAAGGAAGGTGTTTGATGAATGTCGAGGGGGAAGTACGTCTTCCTCCGCCCGAGGATTGAGCATTATGGGTGTATGGTTGATATGTTGGGCCGCCCGGGGTTGGTGGAGGAAGCATTTGAGATGGTGGAGAGGATGGAAAAGGAAGTAGGGGTAGGGTCGCCAGGGGTGGTGGTGTGGGGGCTTTGTTGGCGGGGTGTTGGGCACATGGGAGGCTGGAGTTGGCTGAGGTGGCGGCGACGAAGATGGTGGAGAAGCAGCTGGCCGCCAAGAATGTAGGGTATTACGTAGTGTTGTCAAATTTGTATGGGGAGGTGGAGGGAGGTAGAGGAGGTGTGGAGAGTGGTGAAGGAAAAGGGGAGGAGGAAGGATGCAGGGTGGAGTTGTGCCGTAAATTAAATATGCTTGCCAGCACAGGAAAACCACTTTGCTTTAGACCAATCAATTCTTGAGTAACCAATATACTGTGAGTGCAAGGAATATTATTATGCTGTACGGTTATTTTTTTTAGTAATTCTTTCGTTATCTCGGATCACTAATCTGTAATTTCTAATACTATAATGTGAGAGTTGTGATTGTCATTTGTAGACATTCAACTATTTAATATCAACCATTTTTTGTTTAATAAGAGTTATATTAACCAATCATTTACTCAACTATTATTATTAGTTACTATAATAGCCTCAAAGTTCAAATTTATTTATGACATAATTATTTACAAAATTGTAAATCATATAAAATAAAAGTTTGTAACATTATGGACAATTTGTAAAGAGTGTGTGATGAGTAATTGGAGGTCTGAGGTTAGAGGCCATCCCAATTTTGTCTTATTATTTACTATATTAAAAAAAATACAACGTGCATTGCACGTGCAAATTACCAGTATATATATATATATACCTGCGATTAGAGGTCACCAACAAACTATAGCATCTTTTATGAGGCAGCTTATGGTGGGCGGTTGTTAGAAAAATTGATGTTTTGGGCCGGGGTGTTACATATTGTTCACTTACGAAAGTAAACATATTTTCATAGGGGAATGTTCAAAGGGTTACACCTACCTATCCTATGCAGGTTTCAATCGCTGAATTCTATCACCAAGTCTATTGTGTTAGTCTGTCATGTTAGTCTGCCGTGTCTGTGGTCGTTAATTTCATTCATGTGAGGAATGTTAGAAAATGGTTATTTTATACACCATTTACGAACTTGTTTTGAGAAATCTTTTGAGTAAGATCCTCTATGAATTAGTGAGAGATCTTGATAGATTTATGTTCTCTTTCGTGAGTAGATCAAAATCGTATATTTATTTGCTCAAAACAGTTATCCGGTGAATGAGAAATTGTCTCCCAAAATGAGGCAGTTGATTTATGAAAAGAGTGTTAAGGAATTTTAGTCCCACATCAGAAATAGCAAAGGAATTAGAAGAGGATATATAATAACCTCTTTCTGGGCGTTGTAAGATAGCAAGACAAGAGGCTCTCTCTCGCATGCGCAGGGGGGGTGCAAATCTCGGACCGAATTACATGCGGCTTGTGTGCACCCGCACATCCTGCAGACACGAATGTCGGACCAACGTGAACCCACCCAGTGCAGATCCCATTTTTTTTGCTACAGTTTTGTTTTTCCAATCTGTAACGGCTGAAATAAATGCAGAAACAGTTTTGTCTGACATTTATTTACGTTTTAAACCGTAGAAACTGTTTTGTCCACCATTACAGTAGTGCATTCAAGCTTCTGTCTGTCGTTACAATCACTGCATTAAAGGAGTTGTCTATAGTTACAGTGGATACAGTCAATGAGTTGTTTGCCGTTACAATTCTCACTCTGACCCTATAAATAGAGTCCCCTTCTCCCCTTAATCAAGACACCAGAAACTCTTCTCCCCCTTTTCTGTTATGTGCTTCGAGTCAAGTTCCATTCTTCGGTTGTTCAATGATAGATTTCAAATGTTGTCCAGTTTGAGAGCGTGACATGGTGCCTGCGTCAACTCTTCAATCGTTGCATCCCGGACGAGGCAAAATCTATTTTAAAGAAATTGTGTGGTACACAAGCCTCGACACAAATTGGTTGGTTTGTAATTTTGCTATTTATTTTCCTTTTTTTGTTGGTTTTCTCCTTCCTTTTCTTCTACTTCTCCAATTTTGTGCCTCTCAATCATACTTGGTTTTGTAAACAATTTTTGTAATCAAGATATTGTAACAGTATTTTCTGTCTTTGTTTGCCTATTGCATCTTGGCTGCAGGAGGGTGTGGTTGATTATTTTGCTTGTTTATCAATGTACTTCTTTACTCATCTTTGTATTTGGCTTGACCTTGTTTTTATATATTATATTTTTTTCTTGTTCTTTTTGTATTTTGACTTTACTTTGCTCTGTGTGCATCTTGCGCACATGATAGAGTCGAAGGGTGTTGTTTCCTCGGTTTTTACGAATGAATTTATGATGGTTGGTGCAGTTTGTTTTTGGGGGAGTGTGGATGCACCGGGTGTGAGTTCTACTCGATTTGTATTAGAGGAGGAACCTCTAGAGCGGATGGTGGTCCTGACCCTCGGCTGGAGGAACGGTTCAAGAACAAGTAGGAGTGAGGTGGAGAACGGAGGCTCAGCTCGGATCTGGAGACTCGGCTCGGATCTTGGAGGCTCGAGTCCGGTGTACCTGCACGCGGTCTGGAACACCGGGGTTGGTCCCAGTGGCAGACCCTCTCACGATCTAGTGAGCTACTGAGAGAGAGTAACAGTAACTAGGGTTTGAGAGGGAAAAGATTGATTACCTGTGGAAGGGGTAGGGGGTCTGGTATTTATAGGAAGCTAAGCGGGTCTAGACCCGTTTGGGATCGGGTCTGGACTCGGTTGCCCATGGGCCTGACGTGGCAGAAGCCCAAGCGGTTTAGGGCTGACGTAGGTAGAGACCTGGGCAGTTTCCAGGCTGACGTGGTAGGGGCCCAGGTGATATTTGCAGCTGACGTGGCGGACCAGGATGATCGACGGTGCATGCTTTATGAGGGGATCCTGTGGCCCAGGAGAGGCCACGTCATCTGACCCATATCAGGAGCCCCCCACTCCTGGAGGGCTGGGTGACCCAGCCGTGTGGGAGTAGTTCTTTGCCTCTGTAGGAAGAGTAGGGTGGTGTGTGCGGCGAGGAATAGGATCTGTACCTTCCAGAAGAGGCCAGCGGGGGTAGGATGAAGGGATCCCCTATCAAAGTCATGCGGGGTGTTGGGCGCAGAAGAGTCGGAGCCACGCTTGCCGAGCACCTAGGGTCCGTAGACGAGCGTCTTTGGTCGGCAGATGAGCATTGAGGGTCGGTGGACGAGCTCCGAGGGTCGGCAGACGAGCGTAGAGGGTCAGTAGATGATTCCCTCACGAGTTGGAAGAGCAAGGGGACGTCAATGTCTGTCGAGTTGAAGCTCAGCTTGCCGATCGTCCAGGGTCGGTAGACGACTGTAAAGGGTCAGCAGACGATTCCCTCGCTAGTTGGAAGAGCAAGGGGACATCAATGTCTGCCGAGTTGGAGCTCAGCTTGCCGACCGTCTAAGGTCGGTAGATGAGTGTAGAGGGCCGACAGACGATCCCCTCTCTAGTTGGGAGAGCAAGGGGACGTGAAGGTCTATCGTGTTTGGAGCTTGGCTTGCCAGGCGTCTGTGGTCGGTAGACGAGCGTCGAGGGTCGGCAGACAATTCCTTAACTAGTTGGAAGAGCAAGGTTTTGGGACTTGCGATGTCATCCGAGCTCCGAGCCTTCTATCAATAGAGGGCAATTTTTGGGGCTCGCAGGTATCATCCGAGCTCCGAGCCCCCTACGAGTATAGTTGTCCGGGCTCTGAACCTATTAGGGAATAAACGAAGGCTTTTGGGGCTCGCGCTATTGTACGAGCTCCGAGCCCCTTGCGAATGAAGGAGTATTGAGGGCTCGCGGTATCATCCGAGGTTCGAGCCCCTCGATTTGGCAGTGGCTGTTGGATGTGATGTAATGATTTCATTTCATTTAATACTCTGGGTGTAGAAGTCTCGGTGGCTCGCGGTGAGATCCGAGCTCCGAGCCTCATGCGAAATTATAAGGATGTTGCGGCTCGTGGTGCGATCCGAGCGCCGAACCGTCTGAACAATAGAGGAGGGTATTGGGGCTGGCGGTGAGATCTGAACTCCGAGCCTCCTGTGGAATAGGAGGAGACATTGGGGCTCGGGGTGTCATCCGAACTCCGAGCCTCCCCTGAAATATAAAAGGAATTTGGGGCTCGCGGTGCCATCCGAGCTCCGAGCCTCCCCTGAAATAGGAGAAGATATTGGGACTTGCGATGCCATCCGAGCTCCGAGCCTCCTGTGAAATAGAAGAGGAATTTGGGGCTTGCAGTGCCATCCGAGCTCCGAGCCTCCCCTGAAATGGGAGAAGATATTGGGGCTTGCGATGCCATCCGAGCTCCTAGCCTCCTATGAAATAGAGGAGTTTTTGGCTCCCGCTGCCATCCGAGATCCGAGCCTCCTGTAAAATAGAAGAGGAATTTGGGGCTTGCGGTGCCATCCGAGCTCTAACCTCGTCTAGAATAGGAGGAGATATTGAGCTCGCGATGCCATCCGAGCATCGACCCTTCTGTAAAATAGAAAAGGAATTGGAAGGAATTTGGGGCCCGCGTTGCCATCCGAGCTCCGAGCCTTCAGACTTGCAGAAAAAACCGGTTTGTTGGAAAATAACTAGGGGCATTAGGGTAATTTCGTGCCAACTGCTGACGTCACATGCACAAGAATCAAGGCGACTCTAGTTCTTAGGGGTCATTAGATCTTGATATTAAGATCCAACAGTCAGATCTTTTTGTGAGAATCGAGGAGTCGCTTTCTCCGCTATAAATCTCCTCCCCTCCCCACTTTTCTTTCCTTCACTTCTTGCATTTTCCAATTTTAAGAACAGGGTCTTTCTTGCTGTTGGCGACATTTTCCGGTGATTGCATGGTCCATATCTCAGGTTAGTATTTCTGATCTTATAATGTTGCGCTCTCAGTCCAGCTCCGAGGCCAGCTCGTCAGGCCGTTCTGGTGGGGAATCAGAGTCCCCAGAGACATCTTGGGATTTCGGCGACTATAAGGTCAAGGAGGAAGTTTTGTCAGACCCAGGGTCGGACGGTCGGGGTGATGTGGTCTTTGTTGTGTCACCATTGAGGTCTCGTAGGTCGGGAAAGGAGCCCGTGGACAAGAGCGAGGAGGATTAAGAGGATGTTGTTGAGGAAGAACATGACCCCGAGGGAGAGGGGGACGTTGAGGATGAAGAGGATGATGAGGAGGATCAGGATTCTGAGGCAGAAGGAGATGTTGAGGATGGGGGAGACTCCGATGAGAATCGAGGGAAGCCCGATCGGAATGTCGAGGAGGACGACGCACGGGAAGGTGGGGGTGAAGGCCCAGTAGGAGGGGCAGCCGAGGTCGAGAGTGGTCTCCCACCTCTGCCCCCTTTGTCGACACTGTCACCTGAGAGGAAGGCCCGCCCTCATAGGAAGAAGAGGAAGTTGAGCCTCCCGGATAGCCCCCCTCCTCTGGACAAATACGTCCCTAGACCGGGGTTCGAATTTCCCCCGTCTCTTTCAAGAATCCGGGATCGATCAGGATGTATCCCGACGACATCAAAGATGTCGATCCTCTTCCTCCTGTGCCGGGCGACGAGAGCCGGGTGAAGATCCGGATGGACAGCGTTCAATGTGTCTTGAAGGCGGACTACCTTCACATTTTGAAGGCCGCCTACTTCATTCCTCATGAATTCGAAGTGTTGATTCCGAGCCTCGGTATTCACCCCACGACTTTTCTTGCACCGGGTTACTGCATTTTTCTTGAGGACGCTTTTGTCTCGGGACTAAGGCTGCCATTGCACCCTTTTGTCAAGCGGGTCTTGAATTGGGCGAAGTTAAGCCCGATGCAGTACATCCCCTAACTCTTGGAAGCACTTGATTTGTTTCATATTGAAGTGCCAGGAGAAGGGGGTCAAGCCGAGGTTGACATACGTCCGCACTATCTTAGGGATTAGCTCGCTGGGCGATGCGGAGGGGATCTTTTACTTCTCGCCTAGGCCTTATAAGAGGTGATGCACGGTCATCCGGACTCCATCAAAGGGTGGAAAGAGAAATATTTCGTAGTCCGGAGCGAGAAGTCTTGGGGGATTCCGACCTCCTGGAATTTCTTTAAGCCGAATCACAAGCCTCCGAAGCATAGCGATCTGACGGAGAAGGAGTGGAAGAAGGTGGAGAAAATTGTTGGGGGGCACAACATAGCGTGGCCTCGAGTGACAGAGATGCACCTGGCCCGGGCCGGACTGAGCCCAGCCGACCCTAGTATGTTTTCTTTCTGAATTTTTGTCTCCTTGCCTTCGTGTTAATGTTAGCCCCTCTTCTTTTATTTTTGCAGAGATGACATCCCAGCAGGTCGACGACATGCGTGCTTTGATAGATGCTGCCGCCAAAAGGAGGGCAGAGAAGGTGAAGAAGGTGGAGCAAGAGAAGCTGGCTGCCCCATGGTGCTGGGTCCGGTAAGGGGCCGACCTCGACGACCGTGGAGCCGTCCCCGAAGAGGACCAAGAGGCAGCACCCCCACACGCTGAGGGCATCTCGGGAGGCAGGGGGAAGTTCGAGTAGCAAGAGGACCACCAAGGTCCCAGAGCAGAGGCTTCCCCCCACTCGTCCTACCGCCGAGCAGATGGTGGGGCAATAGGGGCTACGGCCCTTCTCTCCCGATTGGTCAATTGTACAAGGGGAATCCCTACTCGAAGGTCCCGTGGCCATCGAGCTCGTCAAAAAAATTGCCACCAAGCGGGATCGGATGGCGCTGGCGGTGCAGACGTCTGATCAGGCCTTCATGTGGTGGTCTCAGGCGCAGGTCTCGGTGAGTATTCAAGACTTTGTATTTGGTTTGGATTCTAGAAATTTTCTGACTCCTTCTTCTTCGGACAGGCGATGCTTCACGGGCAGCACTTTCAGAAGTACTTGGAGAGGAAAATCCTCATCGAGAGGAGGAACGCGGAGAAGTACCTCTGCAAACTGAACAAGGTGACAGACGAGCTGAAGAAGGCAAAGAGAATGGAAGCCGTCCACGAGGCCCAGATGGCCTCGATCTTCGACCATCACAAGAAGGACGTGGAGCGCCTTGAGCAGAAGATCCAGGACGAAGTGGAGAAGGGGCGGAAGGCCCTGGAGTAGATGGAGATTACGCTGGCCAATGCCCTGATCCTGGCGCATGAAGAGGCCTACGATTGTGCCAAGGAGCATTTCTAGAGGATCTATCCGGACCAGAAGGTCAACCACCTCCACTTCAACTGGCAGCCGGACCTTCCGCCGACTCCTGGTGGCGAGGATATGGGGGGCGACCAGGATGACGAAGAGGTGCCACCCCCCCTCAAGCATAGCTTAGGCTTTTTCTCTCTTTTTTGATTGTATATGCCTCAAGTGGACTGGCCACCGTATTTTTGTAGCACAATTTTTGAAAGTAATGAAAGATACTTTTTGGCCGAGGCTTCGTGACTTGCACAATTTTTAGTCTCTTTTGTGATTAGTTGTTTCTCTCGTCTTTTTTATAGACGCACGAGGTCTTGGCCACCGACCCCGTTTCTGCCAAGGATTCCCTGGTTCGAGCAGGGAAGGAGGCTATGGAGACAGCTCTGGCTCGGCAGCGAAAACAGGCTCGGGACCGAGCGGATGCAGTGACTTATTTTGCGAACAAGTCTAGGGAGCTGGGTTTGGAGGTCGCTCGTCTGAAGAAAGCCATAGCCAACCGAGACTGGTGGGTAATTGAGACGAACTAGTCGATCTCGGATGCCTCGAGTGGGCAGTTTGCTTCGGAGTCTTTTCTTCGCGACGCCGTTGTTGAGAAGGAGTTGGAGATCCGGTGACTGAATCTTTTGTTAGGCAGCGGTTTGATCGAGGAAGTGAGCAATGCGGTGATAGAGCCCTCTCCGACCTTCTTATTGAAGGGGGCTCAGCCTGAAGATGTGGGAAGCTCGATGGCAGGGTTGCCCTCCCCGGTCGGGCTGTCTGAGCGCGAGAAGGAAAT
Organism: Hemerocallis citrina; assembly: GCA_017893485.1. Classification (NCBI taxonomy): domain Eukaryota; kingdom Viridiplantae; phylum Streptophyta; class Magnoliopsida; order Asparagales; family Asphodelaceae; genus Hemerocallis; species Hemerocallis citrina. Next base: position 41,803,381 of record CM030363.1, read on the forward strand.
TGACGGAGGTGCTGAGTTTGAGTTTTAAGCCGAGCATGAGTGATTTGTAAGCCCTCTATTGTATTTGTGCCGTCGTTACCGGCGCGCGATGAGTAATAATAAAAAAATTCCCGACTCCTTTAACCTTGACAATTTCAATGATGATTGTGACCGGGCTCGGCCTTGCAGGGGGTCACCGCCGAGGGAGAATGTCGCCCAGTGTCCTTAGGTTGGTGATGCGTAACTGGCGGCGTTTTGCCTTCTGTCAGGCATTAATGGCGACGTTTCGCATTCCCAGGAACATTAATGGTGATGTTTCGCCTTCCGCTGTTTGGGCTTCCCAAATGCAATAACGGTGCTTCTTGAGGGAGCTATATAACCCCCCTCTCCTCCCACGTTGATTGTCAGGAGTTGGTGTTGGCTTAACTGCCACATGACTCGGGTGTCTGCCGAAGGCGGGCGCCCCGGCGTTGAAACTTTGGTCTGAGGGCTCCGGATTGATGGCGCACCAATCACCCTCGAACAATTCGGGGTTTTGGTCTTGAGGGCCGTAAGACCCCGGATTGTTCGTTGGTGAGTGGTGGGCCGATCAATTGATTCGAAAGCTCGGAGGATAGGAGAGAGCCTTGGGTCGGCGGCCCCCCTGTCGCCCTCGAACAGTTCGGGGTTTTAGCTTTTAAAAGCTGCAAACCACGAGTTGCTCATGGGTAAGACGGGGGTCAAATATCGACTCGAAGCTCAGGGAGTTTGCCGAAGGCGGGTGCCCTAAACCGTAGTAAAAATTTTGCTGAAGGGGTCGTGGCTGAAGGTCGTCACTAAGCATAACGATCGAGTGGCTTTGAAGAAAGCCTCGGCCTTGCTCGGGGTCGACGACGAGCCCCCACACTTATTCTCAGGAAGACGGTACGGGTGTAGCTAGGCGGTTGCCGCCTGGTGCATAGGTTGATAGGCTTGAAGAAGCCCAAACCATGCTAGGAGCAGATGCCTAGCCCCCACACTGGGGAGAAAGCCGGTAATGGGCATGGCTAAAGGTCATCGCCGAGCGTAACGGTCGAGTGGCTTTGAAGAAAGCCTCAGCCTTGCTCGGAGTCGACAACGAGCCCCCACACTTGTTCTCAAGAAGACGGTACGGGTGTAGCTGGCGGTTGCCGCCTGGTGCATAGGTTGAGGGGCTTGAAGAAGCCCAAACCATGCTAGGGACAGATGCCGAGCCCTCACACCAGGGAGAAAGCCGGTAATGGGCGTGGCTGAAGGTTGTCGCTGAGCGTAATGGTCGAGTGGCTTTGAAGAATGCCTCGGCCTTGCTCGGGGTCGACGACAAGCCCCCACACTTGTTCTCAGGAAGACGGTACGGGTGTAGCTGGCGGTTGCTGCTTGGTGCATAGGTTGATGGGCTTGAAGAAACCCAAACCATGCTAGGGGCAGATGCCGAGCCCCCACCGGGGAGAAAGCCGGTAATGGGCATGGTTGAAGGTCGTCGCCGAGCGTAACGGTCGAGTGGCTTTGAAGAAAGCCTCGGCCTTGCTCGGGGTCGACGACGAGCCCCCACACTTGTTCTCAGGAAGATGGTATGGGTGTAGCTGGTTGTTGCCGCCTTGTGCATAGGTTGATGGGCTTGAAGAAGCCCAAACCATGCTAGGGACAGATGCCGAGCCCCCACATCGGGGAGAAAGCCTCGGCCTTGCTCGGGGTCGATGGTACGTGTGTAGCCGAGTGCCGAGCTGTGAGTTTGTAAGGGAAGCTTTTCTGGCTCGCGTTTAGATCCGAGTGCCGAGCCGTAAGCGTGTAAGGGAAGCTTTTCTGGCTCGCAGTGTTATCCGAGTGTCGAGCCGTAAGCTTGTAAGGGAAGCTTTTCTGGCTCGCGGCTCTATCCGAGCGCCGAGCCCGAGACATGTTTTTAATGAGAACTAACACAAAGCCAAAACTTGTTTTAAGAAAGCTGGCATATTTACAACATATTTGAACTTTACAAAAAACAAGGCACGACATGCCGATTACATTCTTCATAATTTACATGGGGTGTGGAGGCTAATCCTCCCCCCTAAGAACTTGATGAGGTGCTCCGCATTTCAGGGCTTCTTGACAACCTTGCCTTCTTGGTCGGTTAGGTGGTATGTCCCCGGACGCACGACCTTAGATACCTTGTATGGGCCCTCCCAGTTTGGGGCCAATTTCCTCTTTTGGTCGGGGTTGGATACCGCCAGCTTCCGGGGGATGAGGTCTCCGAGTTTGATGTCGGTGGGGCGCACCTTTTTGTTGTAGAACCTTTCGATCCTCTGTTGGTAGGTATTTCTTCTGATGGCGGACTTCTCCATGACCTCGTCTATGAGGTCCAGGTCGGCTCGTAGCTGTGCCGAGTTGCTTGCTTCATCGAATGTCATGATCCGGGGTGAGGGGATCCCGATTTCCAGTAGAATGACGGCCTCCGCACCGTATGTTAGATTAAATGGAGACTCTCCCGTGGGGATTCTTTTTGTTGTTTGGTGGGCCCAAAGAACGCTCGGTAACTCATCGAACCATAACCCTTTGGAAGAGTTATCGAGCCGTTTCTTGAGGCCATTGAGGATTTAGCGGTTCGCATTCTCCGCCTGACCATTTGATTGTGGGTGGCACACCGAGGAGAAGCATTGCTGGATCCCGAGATCTTCGCAAAACTTCCGAAAATGTTTACTCGCGAATTGAGTTCCGTTGTTCGTGATGAGCACATGTGGGATGCCAAACCGGCAGACGATGTGTTTCTAGAAGAACTATTGGGTCTGTCGCTCGGTGATCATTGCCAATGTCTCGGCCTCGATCTACTTTGTGAAGTAGTCGATTGCCACTATGACAAATTTTCGTTGGCCTGTTGCCTTTGGAAATGGACCTACCAGATCCATCCCCCACATTGCGAAGGGGGTCGGACAGGCCATGGAACGGAGGTTTGCTTGCGGGGCCCTTTTCACAAGAGAGAACCGTTGACAGGGGCCGCATTTCTTCACTAGGGCGAGGGCGTCTTGCAACATCATGGGCCAGTAATACCTGTGATTCAAAGCCTTTAGTGCGAGCAAGCAGCTTCCCATATGGCACCTGCCATTCCCTCATACAGCTCCTTGAGGGCGTACTTTGCTTCATACGGTGTCAGGCAGCGGAGGTAGGGTCTGCCATCTGTTGTTATGTATGACCTTTTGAAGAGGGTTGCATCGATCACGGTGAACCTTTCTGAACAGACCCTGACTCGCCTCGCTTCAGCCCGGTCTTCGGGGAGCTCTCCCTTAATTAGAAATTTCTTGATAAGAGTGGTCTAGTCGGCGGGAAGAGCTCCATCTTCAATGCAGAGAGTCTCGGGGAAGTCTGTACTCAGCTTGAGGAGAACTTCGATCGGGACGGTGTGGTCGAGGCCTTCGAAGAAAGAGGAAGCCAGCTTTGACAGAGCGTCGGCCTGGGCATTCTACTCCCTGGGGATCCTCAAGACGACCGATTCATCGAAGGACGATAACAGCCATTAGACCACGGCTAAATACTTGATCATCCCATCGTCATGGGCCTCGTACTCTCCGGTGATCTGGTTGACCACGAGCTGAGAGTCGCTGAAGGCCCTGATCTGTCTGGCGCCGGCCTGATCGGCCAGGGTGAGCCCGGCATTCATGGCCTCGTACTCTGCCTCGTTGTTAGAGGCCAGGAAGTTGAGGCGGAGGCAATACTGAAGGAGGAAACCATCGGGACCCCGCAGAATGATGCCCGCACCACTTCCCGCTTCGCAGGAGGAACCATCGACGTAAACTTCCCACTGCTTGGTCAGCCTCCTTACTTTCGGGTTGCTCGGAGATGGTGCATTCTGTGATGAACTCGGCGAGGGCCTGTCCTTTGATGGCTGTCTTGGACTGATAGCCAATGTCGTATTGACTGAGCTCGATCGACCATTTGACTAGTCGTCCAGAGTTCTCGGGTTTATAGAGCACGGCCTTCAGAGGTTGGTCCGTGAGCACCTGGATTGAATGTGCCTAAAAATAGGGGCGGAGCTTCCGCGCAGCCATGACCAAGGCTATGCTATCTTCTCCATTCTAGAATATCTGGTCTCGGCGTCGAGCAGAACTTTGCTCACATAGTACAGGGGCTTTTGGACTCCTTTCTCTTCTCAAACAAGGACAACGCTGAGCACGTTCTTCGAAGCCGAAAGGTAAAGCCAGAGGGACTCACCTGGTTCGGGCTTGCTGAGGAGAGGGGGTTGGCGAGGTACTCCTTCAATTGGGTGAATGCCTCTTGCTACTGAGTACCCCACTCGAATCCTTCGATTCCGCACAGTGCCTTGAAGAATGGGAGGGACTTCTCTCTGGACTTGGAGAGGAAACGGCCGATGGCCGCCAGTCTTCCCGTTAGCCTCTAGACTTCTTTAATGTTCCTGGTAGGGGCCATGTCTATTATAGCCTGGATTTTTTTGAGGTTCGCCTCGATGCCGCGCTGGCTGATGATGAACCCAAGGAATTTTCCCGAGGAGACGCCGAATGCACACTTCGCTGGGTTGAGTCTCATGTTGTGGGACCGAAGGACCCCAAAGGCCTCTTCCAGGTTGGCGATGTGATCCCATCCCTGCTTGCTCTTGACGAGCATGTTGTCAACATACACCTCCATATTATGCCCAATTTGATCCTTGAAGACTCGGTTAACGAGCCTCTGATAGGTAGCACCGGCATTCTTCAGCCCGAAGGGCATAACCCGATAGCAATAAAGCCCTTGGTCCGTAATGAAAGACGTCTTGGCTATATCGGTAGGGAACATTTGGATCTGATTATAGCCCGAAAAGGCATCCATGAAAGGAAGGAGTTCGTGGCCCGATGTGGCGTCGATAAGGGCGTCGATGCTGGGGAGAGCGAACGGATCTTTGGGGCACGCCTTGTTGTGGTCTGTAAAGTCTATACAGATCCTCCAGCTCCCGCTCGCCTTTCTGACCATCACGACGTTTGCCAGCCACTTGGGGTAGCTGACCTCTTGTATGAAATGGGCGGACAAGAGTTTGTCCACTTCCGCATTCACTGCTTATTGTCGCTCCGGGGTGAACTTATGTCGCTTCTGGACGACCAGCTTTGAACCGCGGATCACGTTGAGTTTGTACATGATGAGATCCTCGGAGATACTGGGCATGTCAGAGGGCTTCCAGGCAAAAAGGTTGACATTGTGGCGAATGCAGTCAATCAGGGTGGATTTGAGGTTGGGAGCAAGGGAGCAGCTCACTCGGAAACACCTTGACGTGTCTCCTGTCTCGAACGAGACGTCTTCTAACTTGTCTGCCGGCTCCGGTTCAGGCTGGGTTCTCTCGGGCTGTAGCTCGACTGCATCGAGGGGAAAGACACCGCCCCCGATCGCCATCATATAACACGATCGTGCTGCTTCTTAGTTTTCTCGAACAATTCCGACACCGGTACTGGTAGGGAACTTCATCTTCTGGTGGTAGGCCGAAGGAACCACCTGGAGGGAGCAGAGCCCGGGACGGCCGAGTATGGCATTGTAGGCTTCCTTGACGTTCACAACCATGAAGTCCATTGACTCGGTCCTTCAGTGTGGGGTCGTACCAGCTGTGACATCTAAGGTGACGATCCCTTCTATTGGCACCGGGACGCCGGAGAATCCGTGCAGTGTGTATCCGAATAGCTTTAGCTTATCTCGGGGTAGCTTCAAGTTCTCGAAGGCCTCCAGAAAGAGGATGTTTACCGAGCTTCCGTTGCCAACGAGGATGCGGCGGACCTCGAAGTTTGCCATACTAAGGCTGATGATGAGCGCGTCACAATGCGGGAGTCGAACTCCCTCCAGGTCTTCTCCCGAGAAGGATACAGGGAGTTGCTGTACCTAGGGGGAGAGGGGGCCCTGGACGGCATTGACATCTCGGACAAACGCCTTGCGAGAAGTGTTGGACTCCCCTCCTATGGGCCCTCCGTGGATGCAATGCAAGATGGCTTGACCCTCAGGTTCTTTGGGCTCCTGGTCCAGCTCGGGTTACTGCCTGAGTGCTCGAGGAGGAGGAGAAGCCCTCCTATTCCTCGTATCCATTTAGTCCCGAGCGCCTTCCCGTTTGAACTCTCGGATGTACCCTCATTGCATGAGTGCCTCGATCTCGTCCTTCAGGGCACGACAATGGTCCGTATCGTGCTCGTTGTCCCGGTGGAAGCGACAGTAGAACTGCTGATCCCTCTTCTTGCTGTTGCTGTTGGTCGGCCGAGGGGGGAATTGCACGAGGTCCCTGTCTTCGATTGCTAGGAGGATAGTTGATAAGTTCTGCATCAGCGGAGTGTATCTCTCGAAGCGAGGGATCGGAGGAATCCTTTTCGGGGCGCCTCTGTCTCTCGGGACTTTCTTTGCTGGCTCGGCCTCATCGACCTTACGTTTTCCCTTCCCAGGGATTTCTTTTGAGTCCTATGGATTCAGGACCTCCTCAGCCCGGATGTATTTTTTGACACGATTCAGGAGGTCGGGGAAATCTATCAGAGGCTTCTTCGCCAGGGAGGCTTTCAGCAGGCCATGTCGGACGTTGTGTCAGAATGCTATCGAGGCGACCCCTGAATCGAGGGAGGAGGCCGACCTTGCCTCAGTGGTGAACCTTCGGACAAACAACCGGAGAGGCTCCCCTTCCTTCTGCCGGAGGCCCAATAGGGACGCACTTGTCCTTTCGGCCTTCCGGCTGGTAACGAAGTGGGCGAGAAAGTTGCCTTCCAGTTGGTCAAAGGAATAGATGGAGCCGGGGGTGAGTTTCGAGAACCATTCCTGACCCAGACCCCGAAGGGTGGCGAGGAAGGCGCGGCACAGGAGGGGATCCGATGCGCTGTGAATCATCACAAGGGACTTGAAACCCTCCATGTGATTAGCAGGATCACCCTCACCGTCATAAGTCTCGAACTGAGGTGGACGGAAGTTCCGAGGTATTTTCGCCTGCAAGATGCAGTGGAGAAAGGGGGTCGGATAGGCCTTGTATCCCTGGGCCGGCCTCGGACCGCCGTCGCCGAAGTGGTCGAGGCAGTCTTCCATTTCTTGGAGGCACTTTAGGATGTCGTCGTCATACTCCGGCTGGACTGTCGGGATGCGAGACACACTGACCTCGGCGTCCGAACGGGTGTGAGAGCGAAAGACGGTCCCTTCGACGGGGGTCCCCCGGATAGCCTCCATGATTTCTTTCCGGAAGTCTTAGAACTCCTGGTGGGTGGCCGGAGCTCGCTCAGCTCGGTTTTGCTTAGCCTGCGGTCGCCGGCCTACGCGGCTGAGTGCCGGCCCCCGCCCTAGGGACGGAGGTGTGAGATGGTTCGGGGCCGAGTTGGAAGCAGCCCCTCCCCTAGAACGGATCGCCTGCCGTTTCTGGATTACCCCTTGTAGGTCAGGGCTGGACCGGACAGGAGGCACCCGGTTGGTATCCGTGACTGACCCCCGGATTGTTGGATCCATGAGCGTCGGCGGCGACGCCCTGAAGAGGCGTGTCCTGGCGACGCGCAGAGGTAACAACTTTCTTGGCCTTGGGCACCATATGAGCTTGGGATGACGGGGTACCGTTGATAGCTGAGCTCGGGCTGGAGTCTGCACTAGAAGTTTCCCACAAACGGTGTCATCCTGATGCGGTTTGTTTTTGGGGGGAGTGTGGATGCACCAGGCGTGAGTTCTACTCGTTTTGTATTGGTGGAGAAACCACTAGAGCGGACGGTGGTCCCGACCCTCAGCTGGAGGAACGGCTCGAGAGCAGGCGGGAGTGAGGTGGAGAACGGAGGCCCGGCTTGGATCTGGAGGCTCGGCTCGGATCTTGGAGGCTCGAGTCCGGTGTACCTGCACACGGTCTGAAACACCGGGGTTGGTCCCGGTGGCAGACCCTCTGACGATCTAGTGAGCTACTGAGAGAGAGTAACAGTAACTAAGGTTTGAGAGGGAAAAGATTGATTACCTGTGGAAAGGGTAGGGGGTCTGGTAATTATAGGAGAAGCCAAGTGGGTCTGGACCCGTTTGGGGCCGGGTCTGGACCCGGTTGCCCATGGGCCTGACGTGGCAGAAGCCCAAGCGGTTTAGGGCTGACGTGTCAGAGACCTGGGCGGTTTCCAGGCTGACGTGGCAGGAGCCCAGGTGGTTTCTGCGCTGACGTGGCAGTGCATGCTTTATGAGGGGATCCTGTGGCTCAGGAGGGGCCACGTCATCTGATCCATATCAATGGTTGTTACCGTTTTAACTATTAAAAAAAACTTAAACCTTACGAATTCTATTTTTTTAATCTTGAATCTTAATTAAAAATTAGAAGGAAGTGCTTCAAGTACATACAGTGCGGGTCAAACCCAACCAACCGAAAAAATCTTTGAGGGCCAGCATGGACATGGGCAGGCAATTGATAGTTTAAAACCTTACTTCTCATTAATGAAGATATATATTTTTTGTTTATTTCTTTTCAAAATAAAATGAAATTGATCACTACAACGAAATTCAGGTCAAAAATTCTATGTAATATTTTTTTCCTTATTATCGACGCGGTTTGCCGAGCCCATAAATCAAAAGTCGAAAACCTGCTAGCTTCTAGGAAGTGCGAAACTCACCTTCACTATTTAACGCTGAACAACGCGTTTGAAGTGGGTCCCACGTTTGAATGCACCCACGACCTCCCCCTTCTTCACTGACGTCCACGCCGGACACTGCAGTGGGCCCCAACATCTTTTTGCGCCAAGAATACCCACTTTTGCATCCATGTAGAGAATCTGTCTCCCTAGTGAAGTGGGCCCCAACGTCTTTTTGGCGCCAACGTTTGAAAAAAAGGAGTAATTCTGTGAAAGTGGTAAGGTGGGGTCCACCATGATGACGGCACGTTGAGTCAGCGCCGGGAGTGGCATACTAGCACGTCGGCAGTGGCAGGCAGGTGGACAAGACGTTGCCGGAGAGGTAAAGAGACGAGTCATGTCTGGACTCCGGAGATCATACTTTGAGAGAGACTTTGAGATCATACTTTGAGCAACTAGGCATGTTAAGTTGTTAGCTGCACACAACAATCTCTGCATAAAGAACAACGCAATTAAGAAATGGTTTGGTTGGTTATTAAGAAATGATTTGGTTGGTTGTAAAATTTATCCAATTTAGAATATAACTATTTAAAAGAAAAAATAAATTTGAAAATAAATTCTAGAAATAGTTTGTTTGGTTGTAGTTTTATTGTAGTGTATGATACAGAGGAGAGAAAACGAAATTTAATAAAATAGTAAAAAATAATTGTCGAATAGCTGTGGTTGTTTTATTGGATAATGTGAAGCAGATGAGACATAAATAAATTTAAAAAATTCCATGAATAGTGTTTCTCCTCCATTTTCCTCTCATTTTGAGTGGAAAACTAACTAGACAAAATCAGCTAAAGTATTTTAGCGGGAAAACCAAATTCAACTTCTTTTATTCCTAAACAACATTACGAATAGTGCATTTCCGTCAAATTTATTTTCCTATAGTAACTTTTCGGCAAACAAACTACCCCTAATAGTAGTTTTCATCATTGTTCTACGCACGATCGATATTCCAAATTTTCTTTCTAAGAATTGCTTTGACGTGATCTTTTGCTATAACTTATTGATTGAATGCAATGAAAATTTGTACCAATTTGCAGTACAATTAATATGAATTCTTGTAAACGTGATACCTACACTAATGTCAATGGAATTTGATATGGGTCAGATGACATAGCCTCTTATGGGCCACAAGATCCTCTCGAAAATCGCTCACCCCTGATCATCAAATCAGTCCTAAGCCCCACGGGCTTTTTCTACGTCAGGCCCATGGGCAAACGGGTCCAAACCCGTTTGCACTGCCTATAAATACCCAGCCCTCTCCCTCCTTCACAGGTAATCAATCTTTCCCTCTAAATCTCTAGCTACTGTTACTCTTCAGTAATTAACTAGACCGTCGAAGGGCCTGCCACCGGGATCAATCCCCGGTGTTCCTAGGCCGAGTGCAGGTACACGAGACCGAGCCGAGCCTCCTGATCCAAGCCGAGCATCCGACCTCTACCTCCCTTCTGCCTGCACCCGAGCCGTTCCCTCAGCCGAGGGTCGGGCGTATAGTCAGTACCGCGACTTCCACTTTATAAATTGAGAGAACTCACACCTGTTGCAATCACCCCTAAAAAACAAACCGCTATCAGGTTGGCGAAGTCTGTGGGAAACCTCGATACGGACCTCAGTCCGATCCTAACCATTCACGGCACCCCATAAATCCGAGCTCATATGGCACCCAAGCCCAGAAGAGTTGTTACCTCTGCACGTCGTCAGGACACTCCTCCTCAGGACGTCTCCGCCGACACTCATGGATCCAACCATCGGAGGGTCAACCTCAGACCCGGACCGGGCGCTTCTCGCTCGGTCCCAACTGACCTGCGTCGGGTCATCCAGAACCGACAGGCCAGTCAAACTAGGGGAGGGGCCGCTTCCAACTCAGCACCGAAACATCCCAGGCATCCATCCCGAGAGCGGGAGCAGGAGCTTAGTCGCGCCGACAGGAGGCTGCCACCCCAACACGACCTGGCCGACGAGCTCCAGTCACCTGCCGTGAGTTCCAAAGCTTCCGGAACAAAATCCTACAGGCCATCTTAGGGACCCCCATCAACGAGACACTCCACCGCTCTCACTCGCGGTCGGATGCCGGAGCTAGCGAGTCTCGCAGCCTAACCCGCCCGCCCGAGCATGACGAGGACGTCCTAAGATGCCTACAGGAAATGAAGAACCACCTCGACCATTTCGGCAACGGCGGTTCGAGGCCGGCTCAGGGTCATAGGCCGAACCGACCTCCTTTCTCCACTGCAATCCTACAAGTAGAAATACCCTGGAATTTCCGACCTCCCTAGTTCGAGACCTATGGCAGCGAGGGTGATCCTGCTGATCACATGGAGGGTTTCAAGACCCTTATGATGATTCAAAGCACTTCGGATCCCCTCCTATGCCGTGCCTTCCCTGCCACCCTCCGGGGTCCGGCTCGGGAATAGTTCTCTAAGCTCGTCCTCAGCTCTATCTACTCGTTCGACCAGATGGAGGCTAATTTTCTGGCCCACTTCGTGACCAGCAGGAAAGCCGAAAAGATGAACGCGTCCCTACTGGACCTCCGACAGAAGGAAGGGGAGTCACTTCGACAGTTCATTCGAAGGTTCACCACAGAGGCGAGGTCGGTCTCCTCCCTCGATGCTGGGGTCGCCTCAGAAGCGTTCCGACACAATGTCCAGCACAGCTAGCTGAAGGCATCCCTGGCCAAGAAGCCTCCCCTCAATTTTCTTGACTTTCTGAATCGGGTCGAGAAGTACATCCGGGCCGAGGAGGCATTAAATCCCGAGGATGCCAAAAAGGTTTCGGGGAAGGGGAAGAGCAAGTCCGATGAGGCGGAGCCAGCTAAGAAGGTCCCAAAAGACGAGACCGACATGAAGATGGTCCCTTCGATTCCGTGCTTCGAGAGGTACACACCACTGACACAAAATGTGTCGGCCATCCTCTTAGCGATTGAGGATAGGGACCTCGTCCAGATGCCCCCTCGACTGACCAGCAACAGGAAAAGGGACCAGCAGTTCTACAACCACTTTCACCGGGACAACAGACACACACCGACTATTTTCAAACCCTAGAGGACGAAATTGAGGTCCTCATCCAACGAGGGTATCTCTGGAAATTCACCTGGGAAGATGCCCGGGACCGAAGAGACACAAGGAATCGGAGGCCTTCCCAAACAGCGTCCCGAGTTGGACCCCGAGCTTGAAGAGACCGGAGGACAAGCCATTCTGCATTGTGTCCATGGGGGGCCTATGGGAGGGGGATTCTAGCACTTACCACAAGGCGTTCGTCCGAGAGGTAAATGCCGTCCGAGACCTCACTACAAAACACGATGGATTTACCGGCGTATATCCCCCGGCATTTTGCCAGAAACGCCGGGGTAGGAAGAGACCAGGAATGGGACGTCAAACAGGATGGTTATACACCGGTGGCCTCTATAAAACGCCGGGGAATTATGATATTCACCGGCGTTTTTTATTAAAACGCCGGTGAATACTATATTCACCGGCGTTTTAATAAACATGCTGGTGAAAGTATACAGATAAAATAAATCTTCTCCCATTCACCGGCGTTTTTAGTTAAAATGCCAGTATAGGGTCTTGGAATAAATTTCCACCAAACCCTCTACCATCTTCTCGTTCGATCGCAAAAAAAAAAACCCCAATTTTTTCCGCTCTCTCGTGCTTTCCCCAATTTCCCCAAACCCTATACGTATACTTTCCCCAAAATTTTCTTTTCTCTCCTTTCCCCATCGACGTCCCCCTCTCCCGCCGTCGTCGTTTTCCCCCTCCGCCACCGTCGCCTCTTCCCCCATCGCCGCACCTGCCCCCTTCGCCCGCCCCCCGTCCTCCATCGCGGCCCCCCGCCGTCCCCCTTCTCCCAATCTCTCTCTCCCTCTCAAAAACCACCATCCCCCCTCCCCCAACAACTCAAGTAAGGAATTTCAAACCCTAAAGTTTATTCTAGTATGAATTTGAGAATATGAGAATAGGTTAATTAATGATCGGTTCTTGATTAGGGTTAGGGTTAGGGTTTTGATCGGTTCTTGATTTATCGTACTAACCGGAATTGATTCTAGTCATGCTTTTGTTGTTTTTAGTTTTTTAGGGGTTAGTATGGTTTTTAGATGAAGTTGTTTGAGCCCAAATGGGCAAAAAGTGATATTTTTGATGGGTTTCTTTGAATGGGATGAGGTTGTTTGAGTTGGAAAGGGAAAAAAAGGCAATCCTTTTGATGGGTTTTGGAATAGGTTGGATGTGTACATTTATGATTACTTGGTGAAGAGGATACTTACTGGCTTTTTTGGTTGAATGGGTTCAAGCTCAAGGATCATATTATGAAACTTCTTTGTTGCTTGGGTTCTTATAAACTGAGATCATTGCCTTCTTTGTTGACATGTTATTATAAACTGAGATCTTGATGTTTGGGTAAATATATATTTGGTCTTATAAACTGATGTTTGGGTAATGAAGTTTTATAAGTTTCTATATATTGCCTCATTCACCATCTGAAAGGTTATTTGGACTGTACTTGGGCTTCAATAAGTTTCAAAATGCACTCAGTAGGACTACTTTTGATATACCGACTAATTTATGAGTCAGTGATTAGTAATCTACTTTTGATATACTGAGTGGCACTCACTGATTAATCTTTACCTCTTTACCTGACTAATTTTGAGTTAGTAAGTGGCACTCGCTGATTGTGCTTCTATATTTTATGAACAATCCTACTGAGTGCATTTTGCATATGGATCTATATTGATTTGGATCTATATTTATCATGCTTGGGTAATTTATGCCATAGTATTTGTGAGAACAACTAAATATGTTTGAGTAAAAACAGTGAACAAATAGAGTTTCTTCTCATTATTTTCGAGTGAATGAGTGATGATGAGATGAATTATGCTTCTGAAGTTGCACACTATGTTTCATGATTCATTGAATAAATGAATTATAGGAGTAACTAGTGATGATTAAATCCTATCTGAGCATTTAATGATTAATCTTTACCTGACATTTTGGGGTTTTTTAGAGTGCATTTTGCAAAATTTATGAACAATCTAGTGAATTTTGAGTCAGTGAGTGGCACTCACTGACTTCATCTTATATATTGACTAATTTGGATAATATGAGAAATTTGGAGAACAAAGATAAAAATTTTGAGATGTATGAATTGAAATACTATGGCACCGAGTCACTGACTTCATCTTATATTTACTTGTTCTCACAAATACTATGACATAAATTACTCAAGCATGATAAATATAGATCCAACCCAATATAGTTCCATATGCAACTTCGAAATGCACTCAGTAGGACTACTTTTGATATACTGACTAATTTATGAGTCAGTAATTGGCAATCTACTTTTGATATACTGAGTGGCACTCACTGATTAATCTTTACCTCTTTACCTAACTAATTTTGAGTCAGTAAGTGGCACTCACTGATTGTGCTTCTCTATTTTATGAATCATCCTATTGACTTCATCTTATGTACTGCAAGGTTCATTTTCGGCAAATATAATGTTCTTTTAAATTATTGTGACAACTCATCAAGGTTATACATATTGCAAGGTTCATCTGAGTTAATGCCTCTGGTAAGATCAGTAACCACTTAATTGTTTTCTTGAGAGTGAAAGTTTACACATTTCATATGCCTATGTAGAGCTTTTGGTATGGTTAGGCTTGAACAACAATTTGGATTTTATTTCAATTTGAAATATTTTGTGGATGAGGTGCTAAATGGGAAGTGGGATGGGGCTTGAACAACGAATTAAATATATATAACCCAATAATCCAGGGAAAGTTTCCTGTGCTGAGCAATTCCAGGCTGGAAAGCCTTATCCATCAAGGAGGGTAATTTTCCGAGTTTAAATCTATAGTGGTAATTGAATATTGAAGTACCATGTAAAATGTTTGTAAGTTTATGAATAATTAATGGTGTGAGAGTTGAAAGTGGTCATTAGTTATTAGTCATCTACCCTAAACTGTTTTCTACATATTACATATATTCTCTAACAGATTAATAATACTGTGCCTATACAGTATTTATTTATAGTTTTTTTTTTTTTTACTTCATACGTGCTAGTTTCTATCTATCTATCTATATTTTTTCTTTCTTTCTTTCTTCTATACATGTTAGGAGATACAGTTAAATTCCCTGAACCCTCTGTAAAATGTTGGCATTTGGTGTAATAACAGGGATGGAGAACTTTAGAACCATTCATGCTATTAGCTATTCTAGCAGGTAGTAAACATCATTTTTTTATAAAAAATTTCTAATTTAATTTGTCAGGTAAAATTTATATAAAGGGTTGTGTTCTTTACACCCACGGTCAAATGTATTTGATTTCCTATTGAAGATCTATCCTATCTCCCTACTGTTCTTTAAAATTGTTTTCCATACTATCTTGGCCTTAATAAATTTGGCACTAACTGATTCTTGTCCATACCATATTTTTCAATAAATCTTGTGCAGGCCAATCTCATCATGCATTTGTACTGTGCTTCGATAGTCCGAACCTCTGTTCGGATTGGTGTTATATTAGTTTGTTCAGTTACACAATTTTATTGTTCTGGTGTTGAAATTAGTTTGTCTTATTTGTTTTTGAGGGATGGTTTGTCTTAGTTATCAATTCAAATTTGGCAAGTACAAATATCACCACTGCGAAAGCCCAAAGCCTACTGAATTAGCTATAGCTGGCTTTTTACTCGATCATACATGTGCACAGCCATATCCAGAACCTGCATAAAAAAGAGCAAGGACGGTGGGGACTTCTGATGAGGTGTGCCACATTGTCCTCAGAGTTTATCCATTTTAATTACTTGAATTTCTTATGAACTTCGCGGTGCGTTTACTCTCTCATATTTTAGAGTTCTGTATATCTTTATGGAAACGATTAAAGTGCTTTAATCGTTTTAAAAATAAAATTAAAAAAAATAAGAACTATTCTTTAGCAAGATTGAAGTTTGAATTGAAAGCTAGCACGTTCCTGTTTGAATGTCAGTTTACACTGTTTAGCATTTTGTGATGTTATTGTATGTATGTTTGTTTCTATTTCTTATTCTTTTCCATTAGTTTTTGTGTCTTGTTGTTGTTTGACACCTTCAGCTGGAGAGGCATCGGTTTTTTTCCACTAATTGGAATGGTGCGAGTTGAATTGAGTTTGTTCTTCTTGTTGTTCTTTGATGAGACATTGAGCTGGAAAGGTGTCAGTTAAACACAATTCAAAGACCATGTATAACAATTGGTGGTGTTGTTGTTTTGACACTTTCAGTTTTTAAACAATCTACTTTTGATATACTGACTAATTTATGAGTCAGTGATTGGCAATCTACTTTTGATATACTGAGTGGCACTCACTGATTAATCTTTACCTCTTTACCAGACTAATTTTGAGTCAGTGAGTGGCACTCACTGATTATGCTTCTCTAATTTATGAACAATCCTACTGAGTTGGCACTCACTGATTATGCTTCTCTAATTGGAATGACTATATTCTTCATATGCAGTGCTCCTATTGTTTGTTTTAAGAATAATCAGTGTATGATCTAATCGGTCTCTTGCATTTGGTTTTGATTAAAAGAGTGTTGATTTTTTTGTTTTTTTGTTTTTTTTTTTTTGAAATTTTTTTTTAAAAAAAAATTTAGCTACACCGGCGTTTTTACAAGTGCCGGTGTAGGTTTCAGCAAGAATTTGGTAGTCTATACCGGCGTTTTAAAAACACCAGTGTAGATTATGGCCAAAAATGGTACCCACACATTCACCGGTGTTTTTACGGCCGCCGGTGTAGTTTTAACCTACACCGGCGGCCGTAAAAAACGCCGGTGAATGTCCCTAAGCTACAGCGACGCATGATTCAGCGACACTTGCACCGGCGATTTATAAAACGCCGGTGGTATCTACAACGGCGTTTATAAATGCCGGTAAATGTACAAAAAAATGCCGGTAAAGACTGTTAGTCTTGTAGTGCCTCCCTTCCCCCCAGGTCTAGCAGCTCCCTGTCTCCTTCTCAGGAGAAAACCTGGAAGGGGTCTAGCTCTCGCACTGCGATGTGCTCGTCATCAGCCTCGTCATGGCAAACTACGAGGTTTTTCGGATCCTCGTGGACAACGGGAGCTCGGTAAATACTTCTTGGAAGCATTTGAGAACCTCAAGCTTCCCCGGGACAAGCTGAAGCCAGCCGGGTACACCCTGCATGGGTACTCCGGCGTCCCGGTGCGAATAGAGGAGATCGTGACCTTGGATGTCACCGTAGGTACGACCCCCCACAGACGGACCGAGTTGATGGACTTCATGGTTATGAACGTCAAAGCAGCTTACAATGCCATCATCGGTCGACCGGGGCTCTGCTCGCTCCATGCTGTTCCCTCGGCCTACCACCTAAAATTGAAGTTCCCCACAAAGTCAGGTGTCGGGGTCGTTCGGGGGAACCAAGAGGCTGCATGATCATGCTATATGACGGCGGTCGGTGGCGGAGTGTTTTCCTTGGATGCCGTCGAGTTGCAACCTAAAAGGAGCCAACCGGAGCCCGAACCAGCGAACGCACTGGAAGAAGTCTCGTTCGAGACAGGGGATAAGTCAAAGTGGTTCCGCGTAAGCTACTCTCTCGTGCCCGACATCAAGTCCAACCTGATCGATTGCATTCGCCGCAACATCGACCTTTTCGCTTGGAAGCCCTCCGATATGCACGGGATCTCCGAAGACCTGATCATGCACAGACTAAGCGTGATCCCTAGCTCGAAGCCGATCATCTAGAAGTGGCGTAAGTTCGCTCCGGAGAGGCAGCATGCTATAAAAGCAGAGGTTGATAAGCTCTTGTCTGCCCGCTTCATCCAGGAGGTCAGCTACCCTGAGTGGTCGGCGAATGTTGTGATGGTCAGAAAGGTGAACGGGAGCTGGAGAATCTGTATAGACATTACTGACCTCAACAAGGCATGCCCCAAAGATCCGCTTCCTCTCCCCAGTATCGACGCTCTGATCGACACAACGTCGGGTCACGAACTCCTTTCCTTCATGGATGCCTTCTCAAGCTACAACCAGATCCGAATGTTCTCCCCTGATATAGCCAAGACGTCCTTCGTCACTGACCAAGGTCTTTATTGCTACCGGGTTATGCTGTAATGCCCCTGCCCTAGCTCAGACAATTTATACAATTTATAAGACAAATTAGATACTATGTAGTACAACTGCCCACCACAGGCTACCTCTCAAAACGTGGTTAACCGAATTGGTGACTCTTGATCATAGGCTATTATATTTATAAATTATTTTATTTTTGTTAACTCCCGATATGGGATATTTTTTACCTATCTCCCGTTTCTCTCTTTTGAGAGAAACATCAGCAACAGCATAATTCTTTCCTGCAGGTGGGCCCCACGTGGCATTGCCATGTCACCTTCATCTTTGAAGACAGCAGCCGAAGCATTTGGTGCATTTCCATTACCGTGGGCCCCCTACCTCAACTATTCATTTCATACATTATTATTACAAGAAATCCATCATCTCAATAAACTGCCAACTTTTTAATCAAACAATATATATATATATATATATATATATATATATATATATATATATATATAGGGAGCCCTTCGGTTGAGAACTAATTTTGGTGAGAACCGCATGGGAACTCACGGAGTAGACCCCCCATGAAAAATCCGAACCGGCAATCTTGTTCTACATGTCTTAGATAGTATAACATAAAGAAATAAAGTAATTTGAGGTTCATTTGCCCATCCATCAAATGGAGTAGAATTTTCAGCCATACAATTTTGCGAAGTTGTAAATCATGGGCAAATGAACTTCCAATTATTTGATTTCTTTATGTTATGCTATCTAAGGCGTGTAGAACGAGATGGCTAGTTCAGATTTTTCATGGGGGGTCTACTCCGTGAGTTCTCACGGAGTTCTCACCAAATTAGTTCTCAACCGAAGGGCTCCCTATATATATATATATATATATATATATATATATATATATATATATATATATATATATATATATATATAATTTTAACATGGGGCATGGGGTGTTACAGACACTCCTCTTCAGAAATCAGCATCCTCGCTGAGCACGGGCATGCACAATCTAGTGCCTGCTAGCTGCACCGTACCCCGATTCTGCTGGTGATTCATTATTTAAGGCCGCCACCTCGCTCCCTCTCAGGCATACCCGTACATCTGCTAGCTCCATCTCAGGTACATCTCGCCCACTCGTACCCACACTCGGTGTCGAAAGTTGGCTCTGATACCAATTGTAATGCCCCTACCCCTAGCTCAGACAATTTATACAATTTATAAGACAAATTAGATACTATGTAGTACAATTGCCCACCACAGGCTACCTCTCAAAAGGTGGTTAACCGAATTGGTGACTTGATCATAGGCTATTATGTTTAATATTATTTATTTTTGTTAACTCCCGATATGGGATATTTTTTACCTATCTCCCGTTTCTCTCTTTTGAGA
Organism: Hemerocallis citrina; assembly: GCA_017893485.1. NCBI lineage: Eukaryota > Viridiplantae > Streptophyta > Magnoliopsida > Asparagales > Asphodelaceae > Hemerocallis > Hemerocallis citrina. The sequence continues at coordinate 41,822,333 of CM030363.1, forward strand.
GAAACAGCAGCAACATCATAATTCTTACCTGCAGGTGGGCCCCACTTGGCATTGCCACGTCACCTTCATCTTTGAAGACAGCAGCCAAAGCATTTGGTGCATTTCCAATACCGTGGGCCCCCTACCTCAACTATTCATTTCATATTCACTATTATTACAAGAATGCCATCATCTCAATAAACAGCCAACTTTTTAATCAAACTATATACATACATACATACATACATACATACATACATACATACATATATATATATATATATATATATATATATATATATATATATATATATATATATTATTTTAACACGGGGTGGTACATATGCCCTTCAGGCTGAAGAACGCCGGTGCTACCTATCAGAGGCTCGTTCAACCGAGTCTGTTGGATCCTCTAGGCAAGGAAAAATAACAAGAGTAGTGTTATATAAAAATAGTGTTATATTTTTATATAAAAATTAAACACAGTGAATAATGTTATATAAAAATTAATTAAAAAATTGAACTTTTCGTTCTGTCCAGTCGACTTAAAAAGAGAACACAGTCGACTGAGGCGTCAGATAAGAAGAGTGTTTTATACAAGTCTGGTGAGTCAACTTATAGCGAAAACTCAGTCGACTTACCAGACAAGTATTCGAAGAGTATTTTATACAAGTCTGATCAGTCGACTTGCCAGACAAGTTTTCGAATAAAACACAGAAAAATTAAAATGCAAGTGAAGAAAATACAACCACAGAGAGAGTCAATCACAGAATACAAAGCGATGTATCCTGGTTCGGTCCTCCCATCCTACATCCAGTCCCCAAGCAACCCACTTCAGATTTTCCACTATTCTTGAAGAAAATACAAGAATACCCTATGGCGTTCGACAACAACCTTGCCAAATCCGTAGACCTCTCTCACTACTAGAGAGAGCACACCCACTCTACAACCTAGAGTGAAAAACCTGACTCTACAACCAAGAGCCCTACTCTCCAACCGAGAGGACCACTCTCACAACCCGAGAGTGAAGAACAACAACAAAATAGTTACAACAACTATAACCTTTTTTGTAAATGTGATTTTTGTATGGTGGATAATTGGTCAACTTCTGAAATCAGTCTAAAACTAATTCAATATTATACTAGACTGATTTTCAGATAACCAAGACTTAGAGATTATGATTGCTTCTTAGAAAACTTGTTCTCATTAAAAAAACAAAAACTTTAAAACTTGAGAGAATGCTTGGAACCTTTTCATTGTTCCTATGCTCTATTTAAAGAGAGGAATCATAGGAACGTTGAAGAACAGTTCCTAAAACTGAATTAAAATGGATAGAGTTTGTTTTGAATTTGAAAAACAAGTTTTGAAATCAGAAAACTATCGAAATAGCTTGAACAGTCGACTGAGTTGTCATGATGAGTTAACTGGTCAGAGTTTGTATGAGTTCAGACAGTTTCGTACTAAGACAGTCGACTGGTTCCGAAGAATGGTCAACTGGTACTCAACAGCTGATCTTATTCAAGCTTATTTCGATCTTTTAACTTTTGTAAAAATACTCAAATATTAAAAGATATATGTGAGTGTGTGTGTGACAAGGCTATTACAACATTTCCAAGACTCAAAGGTTACAACAATTGTTACAAGACACTTTATACAAAACAACTTGAAGCACTAGTCTTGTCTTGAACTTGAGTCTTTGACTTGAGCTTAAGCCATTATCTTTATACTAGTATCATACACGTGCACACGTGCACGTGGAAAAAATTGAAGGATAATGAAAAGGGCAAAAAGAAAATAATTTCCAAACTTATCCACTTTCGAAAATATTTACCAAACTGGTCCACTTCCGAAAATATTTACCAAACTGGTCCACTTCCGAAAATATTTACCAAAGTTAGTCCATAACCCAACACGTGCTCTGCACGGGTTGGGTTAAGGACTAAGGGGTTCTCCCATTATAGTAGTAGAGATATCTTGAAGCTTGCTTGATCAATGTGGCTTGAACTAAGTTCTTTGTGGATTGGATCAACTTTGAAAGCTTCATTGGAACAACATTTGAAAGCTTCATTGGAACAACTTTGCCTGTGTGTATTGCACTATGGTATAGATCTTGATACACCCTGCAATAAGTGATAGCACAACTTTGCATTGTGTTGTAGTCATCAAAACCAAGAATCAACAGAGTCTTCAAGGACCCGATCAGTCTCAACATGGAGGTGTACGTCGACGACATGCTCGTCAAAAGCCAGCGAGGACAGGACCACGTCGCCGACCTGGAAGAAGCCTTTGGCATCCTTCAAATCCACAATATGAGGCTCAATCTGGCGAAGTGTGCGTTCGGCATCTCTTTGGGAAAATTTCTCGGGTTCTTCATCAGCCAGCGCATCATCGAGGCCAACCCCGAGAAGATCCAGGCCATAATAGACATGGCCCCTCCTAGAAACTTCAAAGAGGTCCAACGGCTCACGAGAAGACTAGCAGCCATCGGCCGTTTCCTCTCCAAGTCCGGAGAGAAGTCCCTCCCGTTCTTCAAAGCTCGGCGTGAAACCGGAGGCTTCGAATGGGGTACTCAGCAGTAGGAGGCATTTGCCCAATTGAAAGAGTACCTTGCCAATCCTCTGCTCCTTAGCAAACCCGAACCGGGTGAGCCTCTCTGGCTTTACCTGTCGGCCTCGGAGAGCATGCTCAGTGTTGTTCTCGTTCGGGAAGAAAATGGAGTCCAAAAGCCGATGTGCTATGTGAGCAAAGTCTTGCTCTCATCCAAGACCAGGTATGCAAAAATGGAGAAGGTAGCCTACGCCCTGGTCATGGCCGCACGGAAGCTCCGCCCTTACTTCCAAGCCTACTCAATTCAGGTCCTCACTAACCAGCCTCTAAAGGTCGTACTCCACAGGCCCGAGAGCTTCGCCCGACTGGTCAAGTGGTCAATCGAGCTCAATCAATACGACATCGGCTATTAACCAAGAACAACCATCAAGGGACAGGCCCTTGCCGAGTTCATCACGGAATGTACCATCTCCGAGCAACCCAAAAGTGGGGAGGCCGACCAAATGTAGGAAGTTTACGTCGACGGCTCTTCCTGCGAAGCGGGGAGTGGTGCAGGCATCATTTTGCGAGGACCTAACAACTTCCTTCTCCAATATTCCCACCGCCTCAACTTTCTAGCCTCCAACAACGAGGCCGAATATGAAGCTATGAATGCCGAGCTCACCTTAGTGCACCAGGCAAGTGCCAGACAGATCAGGGTTTGCAGTGACTCTCAGCTCGTGGTCAATCAGATCACCGGAGAGTACGAGGCCCGTGACGATCGAATGATCCAGTACCTGGCCGTGGTTCAGTGGCTCTTGACATCCATTGACGAGTCTGCATGTAGCACCCCGATTTCCACGTAACCGGGAAACCGTGACACATGCCAAGATCTTTCCTTCAATTTGTCACGATACACAAAATGCTGGAAATTTAAAACTTTTTATTCAATACAGAGTTACCATGCAGTAATTACAATTATCAGTTTGTAATACCAACTGTAGCGCCTCCCCTTTTTCCTTTTTGACTCCAAACTCAATTCTTCCAATTTCTATATCACTTTAAACATAAACTAAAATAGTTATGTTTCAAAGAAAATTTGGGCAGAGTCTCCTTTGTATTTTTTGCCCAAAACACAGAAAAGCTTACGGAATTTTGCGCTAAATTCCGTAGCTTACATCACAGGCAATAATAATACGGGCTCCCCAGGCCAAAATGAGCATCATCACACAGGCAATATATATATATGCTCTGGGGGCCAAACTCATAACTGTTTAACAAATATCAATTAAAAAGCATAAATCCTTTAGAAAACGTAGTAAGTTTTTAGAAAATAACCTGTAAAAACCTACCACGACGCCCGGCACTCCACAACGAAATGGTTACGGGTCAAACCATATCCTGTCGCCTCACGCTATACTTTTCATCGTCATCCCCATACTTATACATCAAAAATACAATTTAAAGCATCAATCTTTACTATTTACAATTAAATCATAACAACAATTTATAACTAAAGCTCCACCACTCCACGGAAACCTGTACCTACACCTCACCCCTGCACTGCTGAAGACCTGTAACAGTAGGGACCTAGGGTAGTCCATGGACTCCCTAACCCCCAAATACTAAGGGGTTACCCATTTCTGGTGTGAGTATAATTTATTAAAATAAGCAAATAAATTAAACTTTACAAGTAAAAACATAACGAACTCATAATATTAAGATCAACAAATCTTACTTGACATCTGAACATGTAACCTCATAAATGGGAATTCACATCCAATACTCTCCGAGTCATTACCTGTATGTATATCCATACCCACTCATAATCATACTTATCTTAGTAATCATTTGAATAACCCCTCTCATAATACAATATTGATCCTATTGCCTTATATCACATATCACATCATAGGCATATGCATTCATTTGCATACTACCGCATTCATTTATGTCCAATCTAACGTCTCATTGCACATTACCATTTATATGCATTCCATCACAATAGACTCCGCATCGCCAACATGGTTTGGCAATAACATATCACACTCGCAATTCAACTTGAATGGAAAAGACACGTGTACATCTAATTGATGTGCCAGTATATGTTATGACTTAACTCTAATGCAAGATTACCAATACAATGATGCTCTTTATTCTAATGCAAGACTACTAACACAATGATGCTCTTATTCTAATGCCAGCAAGTCTCCGAAAGCAACATGCAGCCCATACTACATGCGACCCCATCTCAAGCCGTTTCTCCATATATAGGGATTTGAACCCGCGTTATGAATTCTAATTGTACACAACCTGTTCCTGACAATACTCCATGACTCTGTGAGGTTGCAAAAGGGGTCAATTCCCCCTATGCAGTCTGCTTATGGTGTCTCCGTTTTCCACTACTACCCGGCATGCCGGACCTCACTCGATCCCAGTATATCAGGCATCGTTCCAAAATCAAACCATAGGGTTTTGCAAGCGCAGGGTAGCACGAAGCCTACCCTGTGGCACCCTCTGGGGTATCGCAAGCGCAGGACTGCCCAAATGCATCCTGTGGCACCCCAGCCACGGTATTTCAGGAATTAACAGAGCGAGATACACAACCCGTGTCCTCAACCTGTGAGACGGCACCGTACGTATCCCTTTGACGGGAAGGTACAACCCAATAACACCACCTAGTCTGCCTCCAGGGACGAGTTAGTCATAAGGTGCCCCCTACAACCGACTCCTCTCTTCCGGCAAGGGTCTATGTAATGATTTTATAAGTCACTACCCTAATGAAGTTATTATTCCTATGCAATCTTGCATAGTTTCCAATTATGGTCCAACTCGTGGTCCCTCGATCCAAGACTCTGGTAATAATATCTCTCTCACTCATCCCTACCCCTAACTCGGATTCTACCAACACTCTCGACCCACGGTCAACCTACATTGGTTAAGATCCGTCGACGCCCGAGGTGAGATCTATCCATTTCACTCTAAGGGGGTAGGATGTGGTCTTGATGGTCGATGACCCTTAGGGTAATAATATCACCCTAGATGAGCACAACAAACTGCGTATTAGCTAAGAAGCTACATACGAGTAACCAAAAACACATACGAGCTAAACAGCTACGTATAGGACCAACAGCTACATACGGGCCAGTCGAGCCGCGCATGAGACAACAACATACATACGAGTCAAATAAGCCCCGTATGAGACCAACAGCTACATACGGGCCAGTCGAGCCGCGTATGAGACAACAACATACATACGAGCCAAATAAGATGCGTATGAGACCCACAACTACATACGGGCCAGTCGAGCCGCGTATGAGACAACAACATACATACGAGCCAAATAAGCTGCGTATGAGATCCACAGCTACATACGGGCCAGTCGAGCCACGTATGAGCAAAATCACATACAAACAACCATACAGGTAATCTCACCTAGAAGCAACCAACTGTGCTTACTAGCAAACTTAATCTTCTATAATTAGAAGTAACCGAAGAATCTACTAAAATCAACTTAGCATGGGTTTCTTCTACAATCAACCCATCATGGCATACCTACTATAATCAACTCAACATGAGTTTCTTTCTAAAATCGACTCAAACATGATAGGTTTTACTGGAACGTCACATAGGCATGAATGGGTTCTTCACACAACTCAAACATGATGTTCTACTACAACTGAACCATGGGTTTTTTTCTATAACAGTTCAAGCATGGATTCTTACTATATCACAAGTGTTAGTTCTTCCTCTACAACAATCCAAATCCATAGGATGGGTCCTTTTCACTCGCTACTACTAACAACTAGAATGGGTTCTTTTTGGCATACACAATTAATATAGCCCTAGGAATGGGTTCTTCTTCAACCTACAACACGTAATCCACAAAAGGTGTGATCTTTTAACCCCCTACCACTGACAACATCCAAAGATTGTTTCTTTATCATACTACAACTAACATAATCATCAAGTTGGGTTCTTTTAGCATCCACAATTCACTAAACTCCCAAAATGGGTTCTTCTCAACCTCTAACAATTTATACCCAAAAGATGGGTTCTTTTAACACATACGGAAATAGATAAAGGAAGCAAGCAACTAAATTAGGAGTAAAGAATCCTCACATACTTAACTAATCCCTTCATCCATTAATAGGTTTTATATACTCAAGGGTAGTTAATTTCCCCATACGTCTCATCCATAAATCATATCACCATTTCAGTTTATCCAAATTTCCTTGAATTATCCAATACGTATATAGAACCATACCCACCATACTTTGGTACTATCATATGAATATAACTCGCTCCCATATACACGTATATGTTATTCAAGCATCTTTTAACATCAATACGTAAATAGATTACACTCACATATTTCTCGAACCACAAAATATATCCATATACTAACTAACATGATTTCTTAAATCACGAAAATATATATATAAAAATTAAACTCACATATTTCTATACTCACAGAGGTACGCAAATAATTTAACTCACATATATCTTTAAACCACGAGAATATATAAAGAATATAACTCACTATATTTTCATAATCACAAAATACATATAATAAATTAGTACTCACATATATCTTTAAACCACGAAAATATATGAATAATATAACTCACATCATTTTTAACACACAAAACCCATAATAAATTAACTCACATCTTTCTTAGCACACAAAAACACATAATAAATCATACTCACTATATTTTTTATAATCACAACAATATATCTAAATAAATTAATATTCACACATCCATCAATCCACAAAAATATATAATAAATCAACTCACATATTTTGCGAAGATCCAAGCGCCATTCCACCTCGCATCCAAGGTCGCGATATATCCTATCATCAATTTCAAGCAATTAAAACTCAAATAATTCAACTAATCACAAGAGTAAATAATCGCTATCCCAAATATCCCACAAGCGCTTATTGAATGCTTGGGATATACACGTGCGATGCACGTGATGATCTAATGCCTATGGTATTTTCATCCCCAAATAATTACCAAATCGCCCCCAAAATATTCTAGTAGCTCAACTATAATTTCTATTACAATACGAGAATTAATCCATATCCATACGGTTCTCTTTTACAAATCCAAAACCCTATTTTACTAACAACTTGAAATCTCTCTAAAAATCCACTAATTTCTCACATCCACAATTTCCAACATCTCTAATCTCTCTACCCTAACATTCCTACTCAATAAAAATTAACCCAACTAAATTTTATGCAATAAAATAGTTAGGGTTTATACCTTCCGAAATCCAATCGAAAATCCAATGCTACTACGATGTAGAGAATCCCTCACTTAGTCCACCCCTCACTTTAATTTGGAATTGGTGAAGAAATGGAGGGAATTTGGAGCGGGGAAGGAATCGACCGATGGGTTTGATTTTGGTTCTTTCGTTCGGGATGGAAATGGAAGGAAAGAAGGAGAAGAAGAGAACGGAGGTGGGGTCGGGGTTTCTTCGATCGGTCGGCGCGGACGAACGGGGGGGGGGGGGGGGGGGGAGGTCGGGAGGAGTTCCATGGGGTCGGCGCCGAACCCGGGAGGGAGAAGAAGAAGAACGGGGGAGGGTTGGGTTTTTTTTTTCTTTTGGGCTGGAAGTGAGCGAACGAGGGAGAAGGGAGGAGAGGTCGGGGTTTGTGGGGTTTCATGGATTCGGGATGGAGAAACGAACGGAAGAAGAAGAAGGGAAGAAGAAGGAGAAGAAGGAGAAGGGAAGGACAGAGAGAGAAGGGGGTTTTTGTAAAAAGTGTAATAAACAATAATAGAGAGATAAATATCTAAGGGAATGTTGCATATAAGCCCTCTAACTTTAATACATTTCAAATAAAGCCAAACTCTCTACTTTAACATTATAAACAATACAAAAATACATTAAACTACTTTGTAATAATCCGTATAAAAATAATTTAATCTTGAAAATAATAATAAAATAAAGTAGATAATAACTGATATTTCTCAATTAAAATAATTATTATCAGAAAATACATGGTCGCGCGAAATTCTCAATCGCACACACATTTCGATGCAAAATAGTCATATGCTATTTTTCGGGTCGTTACACTGCAGTCTTACGGATCCCAAGAGAGCAGAATGCCCAGGCCGATATTCTGTCAAAGTTAGCCTCCTCGTCCTTCGAAGGTCTCGACCGCACCGTTCTGATCGAAGTACTCCTGAAGCCGAGTATCGACCTTCACGAGACCCCTTGTATAGAAGAAGGAGCTCAGCTTGATGATTGGACCACTCCCCTAAGAAAGTTTCTAATCAAAGGAAAGCTCCCCGAAGACCGAGCCGAGGCAAGGTGGATCAGGGTATGCTCGGAGAGGTTCGCCATGATCAGCGAAACCCTCTTTAAATGCTCGTACACTACGAAGGACGGAGGACCCTACCTCCGCTGCTTAAACTCTAACAAAGCAAAGTACGCTATCAAGGAGCTCTATGAAGGAATTGGCGGGTGCCATATGGGAAGCCGAGTGCTTGCGCGAAAGGATCTGAATTACGGGTACTACTGGCTCACGATGTTGCAAGATGCCCTGACCCTGGTCGGAAAGTGTGGTCCATGACAAAGGTTCTCCTCGGTGAGAAGGGCTCCGCAAGCAAACCTCCCCTCCCGGGCCAGTCTGACCCCCTTTGATATGTGGGGGATGGACCTGGTAGGCCCATTTCCGAAGGCAACAGGCCAAAGAAAGTTTCTGATAGTAGTAATCGGCTACTTCACAATGTGGATCGAGGCCGAGCCCCTGGCCACGATCACCGAGTAGTAGACCCAGCAATTCTTCTGGAAGCACATCGTCTGTCGGTTTGGAATTCCGCACATACTTATCACAGATAATGGTACTCAGCTCACGGGTAAGAATTTCTGAAAGTTCTGCGAGGATCTCGAGATCCAGTAGCACTTCTCTTCGGTATGCCACCCGCAGTCGAACGGTCGGGCCGAGAACATGAACCGCTAGATCCTTAATGGTCTCAAGAAATGACTTGATAATTCTTCCAAGGGGTTATCGGTCGATGAGTTGTCGAGCGTTCTCTGGGCCCTTCGAACGACGAAAAGAATCCCCACGGGAGAGTCACCATTCAATCTGACTTACGGCGCAGAGGTAGTAATTCCCCTCGAGATCGGGCTCCCTTCGTCTCGAATCATGGCCATCGATGAAGTAAGCAACTCGGCGCAGCTACGTGCCGATCTGGACCTTATAGACGAGGTCAGGGAAAAATTTGCCATCAAAAGAAATACATACCAGCAGAGGATCGAGAGGTTCTACAACAAAAGGGTGCGTCCCACCGACATCAAGCTAGGAGACCTCGTCCTCTGAAAGCTGGCGGTATCTAACCCCTACCAAAAGAGAAAGTTGGCCCCAAACTGGGAAAGCCCGTACAAAGTTCCTAAAGTTGTACGTACCGCCTCACCGACTCGGAGGGCAAGGCTGTCAAGAGACCCTGGAACGCAGAGCACCTCATCAAATTCCTCGAAGGAGAGGATTAGCCTTTACAGATACCCCTATTTAAATTATGAAATGTAATCGACACGCCATGCCTTGTTTTGTAAAGTCAATATGATGTAATTGTGCCAGCTTTCTTAAAACAAGCTTCGGCTTTATACCAGCTTTCTTAAAACAAGTTTCGGGCTCAGCCTTCGGATGGAACCGCGAGCCACAAAAATCTTCATTTACAAGCTTGGGGCTAGGCCTTCGGATGAAACTGCGAGCCACAAAAGCTTCTCTTACAAGCTTGGGGCTCAGCCTTCGGATGGAACCGCGAGCCACAAAAAGATTCTCTTACAAGCTCGAGGCTCGGCCTTCGGATGGAACCACGAGCCATAAAAAAATTATCCTACAGGCTTGCGGTTCGGCACTCGGATGTCACCGCGAGCCACAAAAGTCACTCCTAAGGTATGGAAGTTTGGCATCGACCTCGAGCAAGGCCTTGGCTTTTCCAAGCCATGCGACCTTTATGCTCGGCGATGACCTTCAGCTACGCTCATAACAAGCTTCTCTACGGTATGGGGGCTCGGCATCGACCTCGAGCATGGCCTGGGCTTTTTCAAGCCCTGTGAACTATGCGCTCGGCGATGACCTCTAGCTACACTCGTAGTATCTACCCAAGAATAGGTATGGGAGCTCGGCATCGACCTCGAATAAGACATTGGCTTTTCCAAACCATGCAACCTTTATGCTCAGCGATGACCTCCAGCAATGCTCATAACAAGCTTCTCTAAGGGATGGGGGCTCGGCATCGACCTCGAGCATGGCCTTGGCTTTTTCAAGCCCTACAACCTATGCGCTCGGCGATGACCTCCAGCTAGACCCGTACTATCTGTCCAAGATCAGGTATGGGAGCTCGGCATCGACCTCGAGTAAAGCCTTGGCTTTTTCAAGCCATGCGACCTTATGCGCTTGGCGATGGCCTTCAGCCATGCCCGACCAAAATGTTTTAATTAAAGATTTAGGGTGCTCGCCTTTGGCAAACGCCCCGAGCCCAGGATCATTGGTTGACCCACCTCTCACCCGCGAACAACTCGGAGTTAACGGCCTTTTAAGCCAAAACCCCGAATTGTCCAAGGGCGATAGGGGAGCCACCGACCCAGGACTCTTGCCGAGCCTTCGGACCATTGGTTGACCCACCTCTCACCCGTGAACAACTCGGGGTAAATCGCCCTCAGAGCCAAAACATCGAATTGTCAGCAGGGTGGCAGATGAGTCACCGCCAATTGCTGGTGAAAAAATGATGATGGGGTGGAGATTATATAGCCCCTAGAGAGGCGCATTTATGACATCGGAAAGTCCAAACGGTGGAAGGTAAAGCGACTCCATTAATTTTTATCAGAAGACGAAACATCTCTTATTAAATGCTACCTGCGAGACGTAGCGGTTCGGCTCCTGAGCGTAGCCCCCACCTCGGCAGCAACCTCAAGCAAAGCCCTACTCGACAAGGGTCTCAAGCTACGACCCTACCGATCTCGCTTAACAAATTATCAATGTTAAGAAATCAGAGTTTTTTTACTCATGGAGTGCCAGAAACAGGCCACATAATACAATAAAGATTTTACAAATTGCTCATCGCTCGGCTTAAAACTCAAACTCGGTGCTTCCCACTGGACCCTCCACGTGCTCCGCCAGTCTGGCCAACGTGGATGCCCCGGTAATGGAGCTCTGCACATCTATGGGCCTCGCCATTTCCAGATAAAAAGTCGGAGAAGGTCCCAATACGGAATTGCTCGCCTCCTCGACCAGACCTGTGCCTAGCATGAGCTTCAGCCTAAGAATCTCCAACTCCTTCTCTACAACAGCCTCACGAAGAAAGGACTCCGAGGCTGGTCGCCCAATGGAGCCATCCGAGATTAACCAATTTGTCTAGACTATCCACCAGTCCCGGTCGGCTATGGCCTTGTTCAGACGAGCGACCTCTAGGCTGAGCTCCTTAGACTTGTTCATAAAATAATTCACAGCAGCCTCTCAATCCCGAGCTTGCTTACAATGGCGAGCTAAGACAATCTCCGTGGACACCAGCTCAGCTCGGAGCCAGGAGACCTCGACAGAACAAAGGTTGGCACTGAGGGCCTCATGCGTCTATCAAGAAGACGAGAAAAACAAGTCACAAAAGAGGTGAGAAATCATAAGTTATAGAGATCGGCCAAAAATCTTCTATTATAAATTCAAAAAACTTTTGTACTACAAAAGGCGGTGGCTAGTCCGCATAAGGCAAATACAAAATCAAAAGAAAGAAAATCCTAAACTATGTTGGGGGGGGGGGCACCTCTTCGTCAGTTGGGTCGCCCCCGACCTCCTCTTGGTGAGGGTCCCCCATCTCCTCCTCGCCACTGGGCGTGGGCGAGTGCTCTGGCTGCCAGTATCCACCATGGTGATCTCCATCTCTGCCATGGCTTTCTGTGCCTTCTCAGCCTCCGCCTGGGCCTTGGACCGGAAATGAGCCAGCTCGTTCTTGTGATGGTCTTGCAACGAGGCCATCTGAGCCTGGACGACTGCCTCGGCACTCCAAGCCTCCTTCATCTCGTCCTGCAGCTTAGTGACCTCGCAGAAGTACTTCTCCGCATTCCTCCTCTAGACGAGGACCTCCCTCTCCAAGCACTTGTGAAAGTGCTACCCGTGAAGCACCGCCTGGCCGAGGAAAAAACAAGTTAGCAGAAATCATAGATTCTACGCTTAAAACAAATTCCAAACAATTACTAAGAGCTACGCCTGGGCTCACCTCATGAATGCAGTCTCGGACGTCTCCGTTGCCAGAAACATTCGATCTCGCTCCGTGGAGAGATGCTTTACCACCTCCATGGCCACCGGACCCTCGAGCAGGGTATCCCTTGCCTTGACCCCCCAATCCGGGGCATGCAACCTTAGGCCATGCTGCCCCACCATCTGCTCAGCACTGGGGCGGGGTGGAGGGAGCCTCTGCTCTGGGACCTCGGCCCCTCTTCTGCTCTATCGTCACCAAGGCTGACCCTTTAATGGAACCCGAACCCGGGGTAACCTTCTTCTCTTGGTCCGCCCTCCTCTTGGCGGCTATAGCCAACAAGGTCTGTCGGTTGTCGAGCTGCTTGGCAGTCATCTCTGCAAAAAGGAATAAAAAGAAGTAAATGTTAACACGAAGGCAGGAAGATAAACAAATTCAGAACAAAAACATACTAGGGTCGGATGGGCTCAGTCCGGCTCGGACCAGGTGCAGCTCCGTCACTCGTGGCCACCCTATACTGTGCCCTCCAATGATCTTCTCTACCATCGCCCATTCTTTCTCCGACAACTCACTGTGGTTCGGAGGCTTGTGGTTCGGCTTACCAAAGTTCCAAGAGGTTGGAATCTTCCAAGGCTTCTCGCTCCGGACTATGAAGTACTTCTCCTTCCATCCATTGATGGAGTCCAGATGGCCGTGCATCACCTTCTTGTAAGGTAGCGGCGAGAGGTAGAAGATCCCCTCTGCATCGCCGAGCGAGCTCATCCCTAGGATGGCGCAGAAATATGTAAGCTTCGGCTTGATCCCCTTCTCCTGGCACCTCAGGATGAAGCAGATCAAATGTTTCCATGAATTGGGACCGTACTGCATCAGACTCAACTTTGCCCAATTCAAAACCCTCATGATGAAAGGGTGCAGCGGCAGCCCCAGCCCTAAGATGAAGGCGTCCTTCGGGAACATACAGTAGCTCGACGCAAGAGCTGTGGTCGGACGGATTCCAGGGTTCGGCATCAGAAGTTTGAACTCCTTCGGGATGAAGTAGGCTACCCTCAGGATATTTAGATAGTCTGCCCCCAAGACGCACTGGATGCTGTCAATCTTAATCATCTCCCGACCCTCGTTCCGCAGCAGGGAGGTGAACGCAACAAGGCCCTCAACGTCGTCAGGGTACATCCTGATCGACCCTGGGTTTCTAGAGGACACGAGGGGAAACTCGAACCCCGGTCTAGGACCATATTTGTCTCGCATGGGCGGGCTTTCAGAACGAATCCACTTCCTCTTCCTTCTACGAGGGTGAGGCTTCCTCGCTAGAGATGGGATCGCTAATGGAGGCAGAGGCAGAAGATCATCCTCCTCCTCGGCTGCCTCCCTTGTGGTTCCTCCTTCCTCTTCTCCCCGACCATCGCCTCCCTCGGTCCCCTGTTCGGGCTCCTCCTGGTCGTCCTCCAAATTCCTCCCCCTCGGAGTCTCCTTCCTCGTGCTCTTCCTCCTCAACAATCCCCTCTCCCTTGGAGTCTCCCTCTTCATGCTCACCCTCCTCTGCAGGCTCCTTACCTGGCCTACAGGATTGCAAAGGTTGCACGACAAAAACAACATCCCCCTCGCCATCCGACCCTAAGTCTGACTGAACCTCCTCCTTGATTCCAAGGTCACCCAGAGACCAAGATGTCGATGCTAACTCACCCTCCCCCTCAGAACGGCCTGAAGAGTTTGTCTCGAAGGCAGACTGAGCGCGCGACATTACGAACCAAAAATACTAACCTGGGAGTATCGAGCTACGGAAAGATCACCAGAAAAAGGTTGTCGACGGCTATTGGAGAAATTCCGGTTCTTAAGAGAAAAAATGCAAAGTATGGAAATGAAGGAGGGGGGGCAGATTTATAACAGAGGAAGAGGCTCTTTGATTTTCGCGAAAAGATCTAACCGTTAGGGCCACTAGGATCTGAATCACTTCGATTCTTGTGCCTATGACGTCAGCCTGAGGCACAAAATTACCTCTTTACCCTCAGCCTTTTCAGCTAGTACAACAGCTCGGAATGCGTGGCCAACTGCTCATATGCTACCCCAGGCTTTTCCAACAAGTCGGGGGCTCGGCGCTCGGATGGCACCGCAAGCCAAAAATTCCTCCTCAAATCAGCTTGAGGCTCGACGCTCGGATGGCACCGCGAGCCACAAACTCCTCCTCAATTCAGCTTGAGGCTCAGCTCTCGGATGCCACCGCGAGCCACAAATTCCTTCTCAATTCAGCTTGAGGCTCAGTGCTCGGATGACACCGCGAGCCACAAATTCCTCCTTAATTCAGCTTGAGGCTCGGCACTTGGATGGCACCGCGAGCCACAAATTCCTTCTCAATTCTGCTTGAGGCTTGGTGCTCGGATGACACCGCGAGCCATAAATTCCTCCTCAATCCAGCTTGAGGCTCGACGCTCTGATGGCACCTCGAGCCATAAATTCCTCCTCAATTTAGCTTGAGGCTCGGTGCTCGGATGACAACACGAGCCACAAATTCCCCCTCAATTTAGCTTGAGGCTCGACGCTCGGATGATACTGCGAGCCATAAATTCCTCCTTAATTCAGCTTGAGGCTTGGTGTTCGGATGGCGCCGTGAGCCAAAAATTCCTCCTCAATTCAGCTTGAGGCTCAGCGCTCGGAAGACACCGCGAGCCACAAATTCCTCCTCAAATCCAACTTGAGGCTCGACGCTCGGATGACACCGGGAGCAACAAATTCCTGCTCAATTCAGCTTGAGGCTCGGCGCTCGGATAACACCGCGAGCCACAAATTCCTCCTCAATCCAGCTTGAGGCTCGATGCTCCACAAATTCCTCCTCAATTTAGCTTGAGGCTCGGCCCTCGGATGGCACCTTAAGTCACAAATTCCTCCTTAATTCAGCTTGAGGCTCGACGCTCGGATGGCACCTCAAGCCACAAATTCCTCCTCAATTCAGCTAGAGGCTCAGTGCACGGATGACACCACGAGCCACAAATTCCCCCTCAAATCCAGCTTGAGGCTCGACACTCGGATGACATCGCGAGCCAAAAATTCCTCCTCAATTCAGCATGAGGCTTGGTGCTCGGATGACACAACGAGCCACAAATTCCTCCTCAATCCAGTTTGAGGCACGACGCTCGGATGGCACTACGAGCCACAAATTCCTCCTGAACTCAACTTGAGGCTCGGTGCTCGGATGGCACCACGAGCGACAAATTCCCCCTTAATTCAGCTTGAGGCTCGGCGGCTCGAATGACACCGCGAGCCACAAATTTCTTCTCAATTCAGCTTGAGGCTCGGTGCCCGGATGACACTGCGTGCCACAAATTTCACCTCAATCCAGCTTGAGGCTCGGCGCTCGGATGACACCGCTAGCCACAGATTCCTCCTCAATCCAGCTTGAGGCTCGACGCTCGGATGGCACCTCGAGCCACAAATTCCTCCTTAATTTAGCTTGAGGCTCGGCGCTTGGGTGACACCGCGAGCCATAAATTCTTCCTCAATTCAGCTTGAGGCTCGGCGCTCGGATGGCACCGCAAGCCAGAAATTCCTTCTCAATTCAGCTTGAGGTTCGGCGCTCGGATGGCACCGCGAGCCACAAATTTCCTCCTCAATTTAGCTTGAGGCTCGGCTCTTGGATGGCACCACGAGCCACAAATTCTCCACCAACAGTGAGTGGCTCGTCTACCGACCCTCGACGCTCGACTGAGCGAGCTTTAACTCCTAAGGTCTCAACGTCCCCTTGCTTTTCCAACAAGTGAAGGAGCTCATCTCCCTGACCGTCGACGCTCAGCTGAGCGAGCTTCAACTCATAAGATCCCAATGTCCCCTTGCTTTTTCAATAAGTGAGAGGGCTCATCTCCCGACCCTCGATGCTCGGCTAAAGCGAGCTCTTACTCATCAGATCCCACCGTCCCCTTGCTTTTCCAACAAGTGAGGGGGCTCTCGATGCTCGGCAAAGCGAGCTCCTACTCCACAGATCCCAACATCCCCTTACTTTTCCAACAAGTGAGGGGGCTCGTCTTCCGACCATCGACGCTCAGCAAAGCGAGCTCCTACTCCTCAGATCCCAACGTCCCCTTTCTTTTCCAACAAGTGAAGGAGCTCGTCTCCAGACCCTCGACGCTCGGCTGAGCGAACTTCAACTCCTCAGATCCCAACGTCCCCTTGCTTTTTCAACAAGTGAGGGGGGCTCGTCTCTCGACCCTCGACGCTCGGCAAAGCGAGCTCCTACTCCTCAGATCTCAACGTCTCCTTGCTTTTCCAACAAGTAAAGGAGCTCATCTCTCGACCCTCGATGCTCAGCTAAGCGAGCTTCAACTCCTAAGTTCCCAATGTTCCCTTGCTTTTCCAACAAGTGAGAGGGCTCGTCTACCGACCCTCGATGCTCGGCTAAGCAAGCTTCTACTCCTCAGATCCCAACGTCCCCTTTCTTTTCCAACAAGTGAGGGGGCTCGTCTCCAGACCCTCGATGCTCGGCAAAGCGAGCACCTACTCTTCGGCACTCGACACCCCTCGTAGCTCCAAAAGGGGATCCCCTCCATCCTACCCCGCTGGCCTCTCCAGGAAGATACGGATCCCGCTCTTTGCCATACACGCCACTCCGTTCTTCCTACAGAGGTAAAAAATCACTCTTACACGGCTGGATTATCTAGCCCTCCAAGAGTGGGGGGCTCCTGATATGGGTCAGATGATGTGGCCTCTCCTGGGCCACAGGATCCCCTCAAAAACTGCTCACCCCTGATCATCAGATCAGCCCTAAGCCCTGCAGCGCCCCGATTTCCAATACTGGAAAACCGAGACACGAGCCAAGATCTTTTCTTCAATTAGTCACAATACACAAAAAAAGGAGAATTTAAAACTTTTTATTCAATACCCAATATATAACAAGTCTGAATATTATACAACTGCAATACCTTACAATAGAGTTACAATATTACCTTTACATTCCCGAGTATTACAACCTTCATCATCTTACATCAGAGTATAAGGAATGAAGAACAACACTTGGTAACTCTCACTTGAGTACTTTTCAACTAATAGATAATCAGCACACATATTACAGCGGAACTAAATATGACATTGACTCCTTGCTTTCCTTGCCGTGAGTCCTCCTAAATCTCGCCCTTGTACTTCGACGATCCAGTACCTATGGAAGTGGGGACATCAGTATTCACTGACGCTTAAAGGCTGATAACAAAGCAGCGAATCTCCCAAACAGCATACAAAACATGGCAATAGTGTTGGTGTAGTTTAAGTGTTTGTGAGTGCTATGACTAGACTCTAATGCGATATTTAACTAGAACTAGGATGCTTCCTATTCTAATGTCAACAAGTCTCTAAAGCAACATGCATCCCATACTACATGCGACCCCATCTCAAGCCGTTTCTCCATATATAGGGATTTGAACCCGTGTTATGAATTCTAATTGTACACAACCTGTTCCTGATAGATACAACGTGACTGATGAGGTTGCAGACATGGTCAAGTCCCACTAATGCAGTTCGCCAGTGGTGTCCATATTGCCATCGCTACCCGGCTTACCGGACCTCACTCAAAAACCTGACGAACCGTCGGTGTTACTGCTAACAGGGGAGCCCCCTGCCGCCCCCTGGTCGGACCGTAGTCCATGGCCTGTTCGCCCTCTTGGCATAGGACCCGACGGAGTTCCGGGGGTCCATCCCCCTAGCTCCGCCCGCCTTATCATGGCACTTCGGGAATTAACAATCAAGATACGCAACCCATGTCCCCAACTCTTGAGAAGGCATCGTACGTATCCCTTTGACAGGAAGGTGCAACCCAATAGCACCACCTATAATCTGCCTCAAGGGACGAGTTAGTCGTAAGGTGCCCCCTACAACCGACTCCTCTCTCCCGGCAAGGGTTTA
Source organism: Hemerocallis citrina (assembly GCA_017893485.1). Taxonomy (NCBI): domain Eukaryota; kingdom Viridiplantae; phylum Streptophyta; class Magnoliopsida; order Asparagales; family Asphodelaceae; genus Hemerocallis; species Hemerocallis citrina. The sequence continues at coordinate 41,840,929 of CM030363.1, forward strand.
AGCAATGATCTTTATAAGTCACTACCCTAATAATGTCCCTAACCCTGAACACTCCTAGGGAAGGCAATATTATAACCACAACATGCTAGGCCTTAATTTAGACTTCGCAAGACAACTCTACTAGGTTGCTCAACCTAGACTTACGAGAACCCTTCAGGATCCGGTTCGTGGCTTATCGATCCAAGACCTCGGCAATGCGAATATATATGCATGTCGCTACCCTGAACTTGGATTCCGTCTATACTCCGGTCCTCGATCAACCTAAACAGGTTAAGATCCGATGGTACCCGAGGAGTGACTCCTCCACAGTTCCTTAGGTTAAGAAAACATATGTCTTGATGGTCGATAGCCCTAGGGTAATGATATTACCCTAGACGAGCACAACTACTGTGTACTAGATAATAAGCTACACACGGTAACTAACCACATACGAGCCAATAAGCTACGTATGATGACAACGTACATACCAGCCAAATAAGCCGCGTATGAGATCAACAGCTACGCACGGGCCGGTCGAGCCGCGTACGAGACAACAACCTACATACAAGCTAAATAACTACGTATGAGACCCACAGCTACATACAGGCCAGTCGAGCCACGTATGAGCACATCCATATGCAAACAGCCATACAGGTAATCAACCTAGAAGCAACTAAACGTGCTTACTAGCAAACTTGATCATCTATTATTAGAAGCAACAAAAGAATCTACTAATAGTCTATGATCGGTATTCTACCAATGAAAAACCGAAGGCGACATAACAACCTTTATCAAACTAACTATTACTAGTGATCTTCCCGATCCTTATTACCCCTACGGATGAGGAATGTCCCCATGATAGGGTCTAATTTTAATTTGAACCTCACGCACTAGAACTCACTGTTTCCTTCCAAAACGAACTAGGACAACATAGAACCTACGTTCGTTCAATATTCCACTAGGATGCCACACTATACTCTTCAAGCACGTGTGGGCTCCCTACTAATATTAACTACAACAAGGTAGTCGTCATTACAATTTCCACATGATTCTTTCCTTATTACTTCAACCTATAGCACTTTAAGCATGGCATACGATTGCAAGCATCTACTTAAGACAATCTAATTTTGGTCCATAACATAACCACCCACCACAATACTCCTAAGTACGAATATGATTTAAGCATGTGCTTATACCAAGCTTAAGCATGAATAATCACCATGGTCTAAACATGAAGTTTACTATAGTCAAGCATAAGTTACAACTTGAGCATGAATACTTACTACTTTAGAGTATGTATCTCTACTACCACCTTACACATGGATCTTCATTACTTTACGCATGATTAATTACTATGATCTAATTACGAAGACAACTTAGTAGAACATCTACTATTACGATCTAGTATGGTAGAATATAAACATAGAATTTCTACGACTAAGCATGATATGTATTCCAAGTAGAGACCTACAATATTCTAACCATAGTATGATAATTCCTACCATGTATGTACAACCTAACCATGGTTCTTTTCTATATTAAACCTACAACATGGCATACACCATAAGCATGGTTCCTACAATTATTTAAGCATAAGTGTCTACCATCTTTAGCATGAGTAATGACTAAGCATGATCATCTACTAACTTGGCATGAATAATGATTAAGCATAATCATCTACTACTTAGTATGAACAATCATTAGCATGGTCATCTACTAACTTAACATAAACAATAATTAGCATGACATCTACTAACCTAGCATGAATAATGATGATTAAGCATGATCATCTACTATCTTAGCATGAACATATACTTACCTAAGCATGGATATCATCTAAGTATGAATGTCTACTAACTAAGCATGAATATTTATTTAATCTAGCATGGTATAGAACTTTCCTACAATCATTTAAATGTAGGTAAATTAATCTAGCATGGTATACAACTTTCCTATAATTAATCTAGCATGGTATACAACTTTCCTACAATTAATCTAGCATGGTATACAACTTTCCTACAACTAATCTAGCATGGTATACAACTTTCCTACAATTAATCTAGCAAGGTATACAACTTTCCTACAATTAATCTAGCATGGTATATAACTTACCTATAATTAATCTAGCATGGTGTACAACTTCCCTACAATTAATCTAGTATGGTGTACAACTTCCCTACAATTAACAATTAATCTAGCATGGTATACAACTTTCCTAAAACTAATCTAGCATGGTATACAACTTTCCTACAATTAATCTAGCATGGTATACAACTTTCCTACAATTAATCTAGCAAGGTATACAACTTTCCTACAATTAATCTAGCACGGTATACAACTTTCCTACAACTAATCTAGCATCGTATACAACTTTCCTACAACTAATCTAGCATGATATACAACTTTCCTACAAGTAATCTAGCATGGTATACAACTTTCCTACAAGTAATCTAGCATGGTATACAATTTTCTCACAATTAATCTGGCATGGTATACAACTTTCTTACAATTAATCTAGCACGGTATACAACTTTCCTACAATTAATCTAAGTATAGATACTTACTTCAGTATAAGCATAACCATCCATTTAATATTCATATGCATCTACTACAATTTAATTAAACACAACATCTACTACAACATAACATCTATTACTAAAACTTCTACTAAAGTCTTTATCTAAACATAAACATCTACTACCAAACTACTTTATTTTAATACATAAGCATCTATTACCACTTTTATAAAGACATAAACATTTCTACATCTACTACAACTATTTTATTTTAACCATAAGTATCTACCAAAACTTTACATAACATGAATATCTACAACTACTTCATTTTAACATCCACTACTACAACTTATTTTTCAAACATAAAACATCTACTACTTAACTTTACATAACATATACATCTACAACTACTTCATTTTAACATCCACTACTACTACTTATTTTTCAAACATAAAACATCTACTACTTAACTTTACATAACATATACATCTACAACTACTTCATTTTAACATCTACTACTACTACTTTATTTAACCATAAAACATCTACTACTTAAATATCTACTAAATCTTTACTAGCATCTATTTTCTCATCATTACTGGTGATCATAAAAAGAGGTCTTTTTAATCATTCTACAACTAGTGATTTAGATTAGTTTCTTTTTCATAATTAGAATTAACATCTATAATGAGTTCTTTCTTACTTAAGATTATAAAGGAAAATAAACAATAATAAAAATAAAGTAAGAACCTTCATTTGGTTCAACCAACCATATGTATTCTTTCTAGTCCAAGTTCAAGTTTATGTTCTACAACCAACAATGGTTGTATACAAGGTCCATATGCTTTATGTATAAGTCCATATTCAAGTCCTACAACCCCAAATGGTTGTATGTACAAGTTCATATGCATATGTTCATTTTAGTCCATTTAATCATACAAGAACAACAACTACAACTATAAAGATTTAATCTTTATGTGTTTAGTTGGCACTACCACTAATTACTTTCTTTTATCCTTATTGAACCACAACATACACAACAACAACACACAATCCATCACAAGAACAACCCCCAAAACAAAAGAAAACAAAACAAGGAAGATAAGGAGAAGAAGAAACCAAAGACACAATTCATACAAACAAAAGAGAAGGTGGAGAACCCCCACCTAATTTCCTTTGTTGGAAGGACTTGCTTGCTTATACTTCTCCTTCCCCTAAGCTCCTATGAAAGCTTCTAAACCTAAAAAACAAAACTCTCAAGTTAAAGGTGGGTTCTCTCTTTCTTTTCCTTTCCTTTCTTTTGTTTTGTAAAAATGAGACAAGTGGAGATGGAGGGGGTATTTATAGGAAGGGAGAGGAGGGGGAGAGTGTAAAAGTGAACTCATATTTTGCATAAAACCCCCCAAGAAGAAGCAATCCGGCCATGCCTAGGTGAGGGAGGGGTAAGGTGTAGGGTATGGCCTAGAAATGAGGTGGAAGCATGGTAAAAAGATAAGGTTTCTAGAAGGGTTTTTACTTAATCTCCTCATGCATACAAAAACTTTAGATTAAGCCTCCTAATCAAACCCTAACCATCTAATTAGGTTGTCATGACAAGATTAGTGCCTTGTCCAAGAGTACATACTACACATTTTGTATAATGTACTAATTTGGTACAATACAATGTGTGTATATGTGTATGTATGTGTATACCAAAATTCTTATATAATCCTCATAAAATAGTTTAATTTGAAAATAATAATAAAATAAGTTTTGTTATCAATTCGGAGGATTGCGCTACCAATTTGATGTACTTCGGATGTACACCGACCGATATATGCGTGCCGACAATGTATGTGGACAAACCGGCGAAAATCACCAAAATAATCTGATTTTGGAATTAAAACAAAATAATAATAAAATAATAATAAAATTATAATTTATACGAGGTAATATCTGTCCGGGATATTACATTACTCCCTCCTTAGAATAGTTATGTCCTCAGAACTACATTAAGTTAGGAAAATGAAGTGACAATTACGAAATAGCATAGTCATAGAGCAAGAGATGAACATAATCTTTCCTTTGAACAACCATTAAAAGGGTTACACCTATACATACATAAACCTACTGGGTTACAAAGTGTCATATCTTCCTAAGCAATATCCTTCCTACCTATACATCACAGAAGTAGGAGTCAAGATCACAAAATAACAAAACAGCCTACATAAACCCACTTGGTTACAAAAGTGTCACATCTTTCCTAAGCGACATCCTTCCTACCTATATATCACAGACGTAGGAGCCAAAATCTCAAAATAACAAAACAGTTTCTGAGTACCCGACTGCCTAGTCAGTACTTCTGGCGCCCTCTGGCGGGTCCTGTCCAGTCAGCAGCGCTAGCAACTGTGCGATCTGCACCTGGAGTTCTGCGCATCGGCACTCCATGCGCTTGAACTGTGCCCTGTAGCTACGGTTCAGGATCACCATCCTGCGCTGGGCCCTTGCATTGGCGCTCCTCAACCTCTCTACTTCCTTCCCATGGTGGAAGTTCACGAACTCGCACGAGTCCATCTTGCTCTCAAGACAGACGTGGGACCAGGTCAGAGTAGATATGTCCTGGAAGACCTGCTGGAAGGCCTCCTCCATGGGGGTAAGCTAGGGAGGTGGTGGTATTGGAACCTGACCCCCAAAAGGAAATGCCCCTGCTGTGGCAGCTGTGGGGGCCCCGTTGGCCAATCCGGCCTCCACTGGTGGCTGAACCCCCTCCAAGATAGGCTCTGTGTCTGAGTTTATCTCAATCACGTCCCCCTGACCCCACCCATTTCCCGTGGGAAATGCTCCGTCCGTCATCCTGCAAGGAGTGGATACAGAAATTAGCATCGATATAGAAATATTATAAAACATAAGTTGAAAGAAACAACAATATGAATTATAATTGTCTACAACTAGCTAAAACCCAATCTCCTAAAAGGCATCCAAGTTTAAATTTTCCTACTGTGTTGGACTGTAAATTGAAGTCAGCTCTGATACCACTCTGTAGACCCCCGATTTCCAATACTGGGAAACCGAGACACGAGCCAAGATCTTTTCTTCAATTGGTCACAATACACAAAAAAAGAGGAGAATTTAAAACTTTTTATTCAATACCCAATATATTACAAGTCTGAATATTATACAACTGCAATACCTTACAATAGAGTTACAATATTACCGTTACATTCCCGAGTATTACAACCTTCATCATCTTACATCAGAGTACAAGGAATGAAGAACAACACTTGGTAACTCTCACTTGAGTACTTTTCAACTAATAGATAATCAGCACACATATTACAGCGGAATTAAATATGACATTGACTCCTTGCTTTCCTTGCCTTGAGTCCTCCTGAATCTCGCCCTTGAACTTCGGCGATCCAGTACCTATGGAAGTGGGGACGTCAGTATTCACTGACGCTTAAAGGCTGATAACAAAGCAGCGAATCTCCCAAACAGCATACAAAACATGGCAATAGTGTTGGTGTAGTTTAAGTGTTTGTGAGTGCTATGACTAGACTCTAATGCGATATTTAACTAGAACTATGATGCTTTCTATTCTAATGTCAGCAAGTCTCCAAAGCAACATGCATCCCATACTACATGCGACCCCATCTCAAGCCGTTTCTCCATATATAGGGATTTGAACCCACGTTATGAATTCTAATTGTACACAACCTGTTCCTGATAGATACAACGTGACTGATGAGGTTACAAACGTGGTCAAGTCGCACTAATGCAGTTCGCCAGTGGTGTCCATGTTGCCACTGCTACCCGGCTTACTGGACCTCACTCAAAAACCTGACAAACCATCGGGGTTACTGCTAATAGGGGAGCCCCCTGCCGCCCCCTGGTCGGACCGTAGTCCATGGCCTGTTTGCCCTCTTGGCATAGGGACGGAGTTCCGGGGGTCCATCCCCCTAACTCCGCCCGTCTTATCATGGCACTTCAGGAATTAACAATCAAGATACGCAATCCATGTCCCCAACTCGTGAGAAAGCATCGTATGTATCCCTTTGACAAGAAGGTGCAACCCAATAGCACCACCTATGATCTGCCTCAAGGGACGAGTTAGTCGTAAGGTGCCCCCTACAACCGACTCCTCTCTCCCGGCAAGGGTTTAAGCAATGATCTTTATAAGTCACTACCTTAATAATGTCCCTAACCCTGAACACTCCTAGGGAAGGCAATATTATAACCACAACATGCTAGGCCTTAATATAGACTTCGCAAGACAACTCTACTAGGCTGCTCAACCTAGACTTACGAGAACCCTTCAGGATCCGGTTCGTGGCTTATCGATCCAAGACCTCGGCAATGCGAATATATATGCATGTCGCTACCCTGAACTTGGATTCCGTCTATACTCCGGTCCTCGATCAACCTAAACAGGTTAAGATCCGATGGTACCCGAGGAGTGACTCCTCCACAGTTCCTTAGGTTAAGAAAACATATGTCTTGATGGTCGATAGCCCTAGGGTAATGATATTACCCTAGACGAGCACAACTACTGTGTACTAGATAATAAGCTACACACGGTAACTAACCACATACGAGCCAATAAGCTACGTATGATGACAACGTACATACCAGCCAAATAAGCCGCGTATGAGATCAACAGCTACGCACGGGCCGGTCGAGCTGCGTACGAGACAACAACCTACATACAAGCTAAATAACTACGTATGAGACCCACAGCTACATACAGGCCAGTCGAGCCACGTATGAGCACATCCATATGCAAACAGCCATACAGGTAATCAACCTAGAAGCAACCAAACGTGCTTACTAGCAAACTTGATGTTCTATTATTAGAAGCAACAGAAGAATCTACTAATAGTCTATGATCGGTATTCTACCAATGAAAAACCGAAGGCGACATACCAACCTTTATCAAACTAACTATTACTAGTGATCTTCCCGATCCTTATTACCCCTACGGATGAGGAATGTCCCTATGATAGGGTCTAATTTTAATTTGAACCTCACGCACTAGAACTCACTGTTTCCTTCCAAAACGAACTAGGACAACATAGAACTTACATTCGTTCAATATTGCACTAGGATGCTACACTATACTCTTCAAGCACGTGTGGGCTCCCTACTAATATTAACTACAACAAGGTAGTCGTCATTACAATTTCAACATGATTCTTTTCTTATTACTTCAACCTATAGCACTTTAAGCATGGCATACGATTGCAAGCATCTACTTAAGACAATCTAATTTTGGTACATAACATAACCACCCACCACAATACTACTAAGTACGAATATGATTTAAGCATGTGCTTATACCAAGCTTAAGCATGAATAATCACCATGGTCTAAACATGAAGTTTACTATAGTCAAGCATAAGTTACAACTTGAGCGTGAATACTTACTACTTTAGAGTATGTATCTCTACTACCACCTTACACATGGATCTTCATTACTTTACGCATGATTAATTACTATGATCTAATTACGAAGACAACTTAGTAGAATATCTACTATTACGATCTAGTATGGTAGAATATAAACATAGAATTTCTACGACTAAGCATGATATGTATTCCAAGTAGAGACCTACAACATTCTAACCATAGTATGATAATTCCTACCATGTATGTACAGCCTAACCATGGTTCTTTTCTATATTAAACCTACAACATGGCATACACCATAAGCATGGTTCCTACAATTATTTAAGCATAAGTGTCTACCATCTTTAGCATGAGTAATGACTAAGCATGATCATCTACTAACTTGGCATGAATAATGATTAAGCATAATCATCTACTACTTAGTATGAACAATCATTAGCATGGTCATCTACTAACTTAACATAAACAATAATTAGCATGACATCTACTAACCTAGCATGAATAATGATTAAGCATGATCATCTACTATCTTAGCATGAACATATACTTACCTAAGCATGGATATCATCTAAGCATGAATGTCTACTAACTAAGCATGAATATTTATTTAATCTAGCATGGTATAGAACTTTCCTACAATCATTTAAGTGTAGGTAAATTAATCTAGTATGGTATACAACTTTCCTACAATTAATCTAGCATAGTATACAACTTTCCTACAATTAATCTAGCATGGTATACAACTTTCCTACAACTAATCTAGCATGGTATACAACTTTTCTACAATTAATCTAGCATGGTATACAACTTTCCTACAATTAATCTAGCATGGTATACAACTTTCCTACAATTAATCTGGCATGGTATACAACTTTCCTGCAATTAATCTAAGTATAGATACTTACTTCAATATAAGCATAACCATTCATTTAATATTCATATGCATCTACTACAATTTAATTAAATACAACATCTACTTCAACATAACATCTACTACTAAAACTTCTACTAAAGTCTTTATCTAAACATAAACATCTATTACCAAACTACTTTATTTTAATACATAAGCATCTATTTCCACTTTTATAAAGACATAAACATTTCTACATCTACTACAACTATTTTATTTTAACCATAAGTATCTACCAAAACATTACATAACATGAATATCTACAACTACTTCATTTTAACATCCACTACTACTACTTATTTTTCAAACATAAAACATCTACTACTTAACTTTACATAACATATACATCTACAACTACTTCATTTTAATATCCACTACTACTACTTATTTTTCAAACATAAAACATCTACTACTTAACTTTACATAACATATACATCTACAACTACTTCATTTTAACATCTACTACTACTACTTTATTTAACCATAAAACATCTACTACTTAAATATCTACTAAATCTTTATTAGCATCTATTTTCTCATTATTACTAGTGATCATAAAAAGATGTATTTTTAATCATTCTACAACTAGTGATTTAGATTAGTTTCTTTTTCATAATTAGAATTAACATCTATAATGGGTTCTTTCTTACTTAAGATTATAAAGGAAAATAAACAATAATAAAAATAAAGTAAGAACCTTCATTTGGTTCAACCAACCATATGTATTCTTTCTAGTCCAAGTTCAAGTTTATGTTCTACAACCAACAATGGTTGTATACAAGGTCCATATGCTTTATGTATAAGTCCATATTCAAGTCCTACAACCCCAAATGGTTGTATGTACAAGTTCATATGCATATGTTCATTTTAGTCCATTTAATCATACAAGAACAACAACTACAACTATAAAGATTTAATCTTTATGTGTTTAGTTGGCACTACCACTAATTACTTTCTTTTATCCTTATTAAACCACAACATACACAACAACAACACACAATCTATCACAAGAACAACCCCCAAAACAAAAGAAAACAAAACAAGGAAGATAAGGAGAAGAAGAAACCAAAGACACAATTCATACAAACAAAAGAGAAGGTGGAGAACCCCCACCTAATTTCCTTTGTTGGAAGGACTTGCTTGCTTATACTTCTCCTTCCCCTAAGCTCCTATGAAAGCTTCTAAACCTAAAAAACAAAACTCTCAAGTTAAAGGTGGGTTCTCTCTTTCTTTTCCTTTCCTTTCTTTTGTTTTGTAAAAATGAGACAAGTGGAGATGGAGGGGGTATTTATAGGAGGGGAGAGGAGGGGGAGAGTGTAAAAGTGAACTCATATTTTGCACAAAACCCCCCAAGAAGAAGCAATCCGGCCATGCCTAGGTGAGGGAGGGGTAAGGTGTAGGGTATGGCCTAGAAATGAGGTGGAAGCATGGTGAAAAGATAAGGTTTCTAGAAGGGGTTTTTACTTAATCTCCTCATGCATACAAAAACTTTAGATTAAGCCTCCTAATCAAACCCTAACCATTTAATTAGGTTGTCATGACAAGATTAGTGCCTTGTCCAAGAGTACATACTACACATTTTGTATAATGTACTAATTTGGTACAATACAATGTGTGTATATGTGTATGTATGTGTATACCAAAATTCTTATATAATCCTCATAAAATAGTTTAATTTGAAAATAATAATAAAATAAGTTTTGTTATCAATTCGGAGGATTGCGCTACCAATTTGATGTACTTCGGATGTACACCGACCGATATATGCGTGCCGACAATGTTTGTGGACAAACCGGCGAAAATCACCAAAATAATCTGATTTTGGAATTAAACAAAATAATAATAAATAATAATAAAATAATAATTTATACGAGGTAATATCCGTCTGGGATATTACAAGCCCCATGGACATTTGCCATGTCAGGCCCACGGGCAAACGGGTCCAGACCCAATCCAAACGGGTCCATACCCATTTGCACTGCCTATAAATACCAGGCTCTTTCCCACCTTCACAGGTAATCAATCTTTTCCCTCTAAATCTCTAGCTATTGTTACTCTTCAGTAACTAACTAGACCGTCGGTGGGCCTGCCACTGGGTCAACCCTGGTGTTCTTAGGCCGAGTGTAGGTACACGAGACCGAGCCGAGCCTCCAGATCTGAGCCGATCATCCGACCTCTACCTCACTCCTGCCTGCTCCCGAGTCGCTCCCTTAGCCGAGGGTCGGGCGTATAGTCAGTACCGTGACTTTCGCTTTATAAATTGAGAGAACTCATACCTGTTGCAGCCACCCCCAAAAACAAACTGCATCAAAATTCAAGAGCAATTTTGTGTCGCGTGACAACTGAACTTAGCTTATGCATTAAACTCTCCACTCTTAATGTGTCATTGTTCCTCAACCATTCCCCCTCACATGAAGAATCCACCTTATCAAATATGTTATATTATTTCAAAAGTATTTGAAATGGAATAATAGTACCTACTAATCGTAAAACTCGCCGTGGTTCAATGTATATGTGTTGTTGCTTATTTAGGTGTGGGAGCAAACAAATAGTGAGTTTATATTTTCAAGGAAAACTACTAGAGATCTAACATTTGATCGTCGCTACAAAAAGTGGTTGGATCTCCCGAGATTGAATCTGGATCATTGAAAGAGCACATTGAACTGAATCTGACGGTTGTTGACGTGGCCGATGGACCTGCAAAAATTTTGAAACACAGAGGATGGCCACGACGACAGACCTTCCACACTCAAGTCAAAACCAGAGAGAAAGAGAGTTTGGGAGAGAAATTGCCCATTACCTTCGAACAGAGGAGGGGGAATGATATTTATAGGTTTGAGAAATAGTTAGGAGATTAATATGAACCCGTTAGATTGATATGAATCAATTATCTCTGGTTGATTCTCCCCCTTAAGAGATAAAAACTCTCTTGTCTGAGAATAAAAGATTTGACTTACAACCTCTATGGATTGGACATCTCTCCTAGTGAGCCTAGTCACTTTTAATATGTTTGAAAGCAACCAATGTCTTGTAGATGAGCCTGAAGAAGGCTTGGCCCTGTTAAAAAGGTCCGTTATGGTTAATCTGCACGTAGCAACGTTAGGATCTGTGCTGAAATTATACGGCCTTGAGTTGTTGTGATTTTAACCATTATCATAAGTGCCCCACTCCCAAAAGATAATTTTCGTGGCTTTCAGGGAGTGGTTTGCCTTATTTCAGAGTTCTGTAGTACAATCTTAACTTTTAAGGACGACTGGAGATACCTAGAGCTGATTAGAGGCTTCTGGAGGTGGCAAATATTTTTCTAGACTTTTCTGATTTTTTCTATAATTTTTCATAAATTTTCGGATTTTTAATAAATTTTCCCAAATTCAAAATTGTTTTTTCAAAATTTTTAATTAATTATTTTTCAAAAATTTTAATTATTATGAATTTTAATTATTTTGGATGATGGAGCTCGGTGAGCTCATTTTGAGCGCGCAACAAGCTCGGCAGGCTCGACTTTGGGCGTCCTAGATCCTTCTCCGTCGAGCTAGTACGCGAGAGACCAAGCTTAGCGAGCAAGGGATCAACGAGCTCCGAGGATTTGCTGTGGATGATGGAGCACGGCGAGCTCATTTTGGGCACGTTGCGAGCTCAGCAGGCTGGTCTTCGGCGTTATTCGACTGCTGGGCGAGCTTCAGCTCGTCGTCGAGCTCGCTTCGGGTGAGCTACAATCTTGGTGAAGTTGCTTTGGGCGATCTACGAGCTCGGCGAACATTGTTTTGCTGAGGTGTGGGCGAGCTCGACGGAGCTTTGAGCTTTTGAAGTTGGGTTTCGGAGTTGGGTTGTTGTCGACTTGGGCTGTTGTTGACCAAGGAGCTCGCCAACCTCCTTCTCGAGGTTGAGTTTGAGTTGGAGTTGTGTTGGGTTTGATCAACTTCGAGGCTATTTTTTGGAGCTCCGGTTGGAGTCGAGTTCAAAGTTGAGTTTTGTGGAGTTAGGGTGTTGGAGTTTGATCCTGTCGGTTTGGCACTTTTGCTGATTTTTCTAAAAAACTTGTTGACCTTAGTCTCTGTTGATCTCAGGTCTTTGGCGAAGCTTTTCGAGTATTGGCCGAGATTGGAGATGAAGTTTTGTGTGGAGCTTCAAGACTGAAGTTGTGTCTTTGGAGCCTTGGTTGGATTAGGGTTGGCTGAGTTTGTAGCCATCTTTGAGTTGTTGCCTTTGAAGAGCTTTGAAGATAACTAACTAGCTTTGTAGAGCTTTGAAGAGAACTAACTAGCTTTTTAGAGCTTTGAAGAACTCGTCGACTTCGGAGTTCAAATGTCGGGTTCGAGTTTAGTTGGCTCATCTTTGAAGCCGAGTTGTATCTTATAACATGGATGACATTCATCAAAAGCAAAAGGCAAATGTGAAGCCATTGGCTTGTCCAAGATTAAATTCTTTGGGGGATGCCTGAAACATTAGGTGCGGTCTTTGTTATGGAGGAGAGTTCTTGGATTGTGAACTTTTTGCCATCGATATGTGGTGAAATAGGGATCTAATTGGTTATGCTTCAAGGATCGATCATCTTTGAAGAACTTGTTCTTGTTTGAAACTGGTTTGTGGTCGAACAAGGAGCTTCACCGACCGAGTTGCTTTGTTGTCTTGGGTTGTGGAATTGAGTTGAGGCTCATGCTGATCTCGGGTTTTGCATCAAAAACCAAGGTTTAATTATTGGTTCTAAATTGAGTTGTGAGGAGCTCAGAGTTTTGCTTGAAGTGGAGTTCGAGTTTGAGTTAAGTTGTGTCCAAGTGTTTGATCTAGCTTGGGCTCTTGTTAGCTTTTTGAGTTTGAATCTAACTCCAGAGCTTGGCTTTAGAGTTTTTTATGTTGGGTTCTTGAGTAGGGAGTTGATCGAAGTATGAGTTGCGTAGAGCTTAAGCTTGGAGCTTTAATGTCCATGCTTGTGCTTCAGGGTAGCTTCTTCGTGCATGCATGAATTTATGTACACTTATATATATACACACACACAAAGTTCATTTTATAAGCCGAGTCTTTTGGGAGAACAAGGCTTCTTACGCTTGGCAACTCGTTCTGTCGAGTTTGGTCTAGAGATTTATTTGATTTAGTGCTTTGTTAACCACCCATTTTGTTTATCAAGCATCCCGTAGCTAGTTTCGCTAAACTACTCTTTCATCGACCAAGCGTTGTGTTGTTCGCTTATTTTTGTCGATCAAAACATTTCGGCGCTTGCTTTGTTGAACCGCTCTTTCATTGACCAAAAGTTGTGTTTTTTGCTTGTTTTGTATCAAAAATGTCTCGTCGCTTTCTTTGTTGAACTGCTCTTTTGCCAACCAAGCATTGTGTTGTTCGCTTGTTTTGTTGATCGAGCATTTCATTATTGGATGAGTGTTCCGTTGGTCGGGTGTATGTGTCTGACTTAGAAGAGTTATTGTAGAGATAGACTTCGGAAGGCGGTCGGACTGTAGACTTTTTGTTTGATCCCAGCAAGTTTGTTGGGACTACTATGAGACAAAGTTGAACGTTTGAACTTATTTTTTGCACCCATAAGTTTGGAGAGACAACTCTGAGACGGAGTTGAACGTTTAAAATTTCTATTTGCGCCCAACAAGTTAGTAGAGGTAATTCCAGGACGGATTTGATTTAGAGTTTGTTGTTTGATCTCAGCAAGTTCATATAGGCAACTTTGAGACAGGTTTGGACGTAGAGCTTGTCGTTTGATCTCGGCAATGTTGGGGAGACAAATCTAAGACGGAGTTGAACGTAGAGCTTGCTTTTTTATCCCGACAAGTTTGGAGAGACAACTCTGAGACGGAGTTGAATGTAGAGCTTGTTGTTTGATTCTAACAAATTTGGTGAGACAACTCTGCTGTTTGATCATAGCAAGTATGAAAGGGCAACTCTGAGATAGAGTTGAACGTTTGAGCTTGCTGTTTGTGCCCAGCGAGATTGGAAAGGCAACTTCAAGGCAGAGTTGAACATAGAGTTTGTTTTTTATCCCCAATAAGTTTATAGGGACAACTCTTAGACGAAGTTGGTCGTAAGACTTGTCATTTGATCCTAGCAAGTTTGGAGAGACAACTCTGAGGCAAAGTCGGTCGTAGAGCTTGTTGTTTAACCCCAGTAACTTAATAGAGAACTCAATAACAGAGTTGGACATTTGAACTTATTGTTTGCAACCAGAAAGTTTTGTAGAAGAAACTCAGAGACGGAGTTGAATGTTGAACGTGATATTTGACCCTAGCAGGTTTGTAGGGACAACTCTTAGACGGAGTTGTTCGTAGGACTCCCCTTTTGATTCCAGCAAGTTTGGAGAGACAACTCTCAGGCGAGTCGATCGTAGAGCTTACTATTTGATCGCAGCAAGTTAATAGAGACTCGATGACAGAGTTGGACATTTAAACTTTCCATTTAGCAAGTTTTGTATAGGAAATTCTGAGATGGAGTCGAATGTTGAACTTTTCATTTGATCCTGGCAAGTTAATTAAGAACTCTGCGAAGGAGTTGGACGTTTGAACTTATCTTTTGTGCCCTGCAAGTTTGGTAGAGGCAACTCTAAGATGGAGTAGAATGTTGAACTTTTCATTAATCCAAGTAAGTTTTATAGAGGCAAATCTAAGCCAGCGTTGGGTAACAAACCTATTGCATGAAGTTAATTGGTTGTTAGAAGGACTCGAGTGATGAGCAGGGTGTCGAACTCGTTTTTATGGAATTATCAAGCTGTTGACGGAGCTCAAGCGATGAGCGGGGCGTTGAACTCGTTGTTTGGAATCAACGAGTTGTTGATGGAGCGTGAGCGAAGAGCAAGACGTTGAACTCGTTGTTTAGAGACAACAAGGAGTCAACGAGTTTTTGAAGAATACTTGAGTAGAGAGTAAGGCATTGAACTCGTTGTTTGGAGTTAACGAATTGTTGACGGGGCCAGAGAGGGAAGCATAGCGTTGAACTTGTTGTTTTGAGTCAAGGATTGTTGATGGAGCTCAGGCAGTGAGTAAATCTTCGAACTCGTTGTTTGGAGTCAACGAGTTGTTGATGGAGCTTGAGCGAAGAGCAAGGCATCGAACTCATTGTTAGGAGTCAATGAGTTGCTGATGGAGCTCGAGCAGAGATTATAGCTTTGAACTTGTTCTTTGGAGTCAACGGGTTATTGATGGAGCTCGAGCGGTGAGCAAGACGTCGAAATCATTATTTGTAGTCAACAAGTTGCTGATGGAGCTCAGGCGAAGATAATGGCACTGAACTCGTTGTATGTAGTTAACGAGCTGTTGACAGAGCTCAAGCGAAGAGTAGGGCTTTGAACTCATTGTTTGGAGTGAATGAGTTGTTGATAGAGTATGAGCAAAGAGTAAGACA
The DNA here is from genome assembly GCA_017893485.1 of Hemerocallis citrina. Taxonomy (NCBI): domain Eukaryota; kingdom Viridiplantae; phylum Streptophyta; class Magnoliopsida; order Asparagales; family Asphodelaceae; genus Hemerocallis; species Hemerocallis citrina. Next base: position 41,857,054 of record CM030363.1, read on the forward strand.
TTGAGCTCGTTGTATGGAGTTAAAGAGTTGATGTCCGGGCTTGAGCAAAGAGCAGTGCATTGAACTCGTTGTTTGAAGTCAACGAGTTGTTGATGGAGGCCGGGCAGAGAGTAAGGCATCGAATTCATTGTTTGGACTTAAAAAATTATTAATGGAGCTCGAGCGGTGAGGAGGCGTTGAACTAGTTGTTTGGAGTCAACGAGTTGTTGATGGAGCCTGAGCGAAGAGCAGGACATTGAACTCATTGTTTGTAGTTAACGAGCTGTTGGCGGAGCTCGAGTGAAGAAAAAGGTGTTGAACTCGTTGTATGAAGCTGACAAGTTGTTGACAGAGCTCGAGCGAAAAGCAAGGCACTGAACCCATTGTTTGGAGTTAACAAGCTGTTGAGCTCGAGCGGAGAGCAGAGTGGTGAAATCATTATTTGGATTTAACGAGCTGTTGACAAAGCTCAAGCGGAGAGCAGAGCGGTGAAAACGTTGTTTGGATTTAACGATCTATTGACGGAGCTCGAGTGGAGAGCAAGGCGTTGAACTCATTGTTTGTAGTTAACAAGTTGTTGGTGGAGCTTCAGCCGAGAGCAAGCTATTGAACTCGTTGTCCGGAGTTAATGAGTTGTTCGCGGAACTTGTTCCGAGTCTTTTTGATATTTGAAGTGAAGTCCTTTGTGTTTGTTCAGGAAGTAACTAACTATGTTCTTCTCTATGCTGAGAAGTAGTGTACACCGAATGAGGTCTTCCGGATGTCGAGCGTGCTTTCCTTCGCAATACGCTATGTTTGACAGAGTTAGGACTTTTCCATGTGCGTGGAGTGTCACGCGAGACAGAGTTGGGGCCTTCTCAGGTGAAGGTGGTAGGAAAGACTTTAAGCTTGCCTGCCTAAGGAAGGATTATCATGAATTTTATCGTCAAGAGTTGAGCCGGCCATGAGGAGCTATTAGCTGGCAGGAGGCCTGTGAAAAAGTTTATGTCTCTTAGGAAGAACATCCCTCTACCATGTCTCTGAAAGAATGACCTGTAGACGACTTGTTGTATATTATTTGCAAGACTTTTGTAGCGATGCTTAGGCATGAGACAACACTCATTCTAATTCTGCAGTGGTAGCGAGACTTGTTGTTTATGAAATAAGAAATATTTACATGCATGTGCCTTGTCTTCTGATTTGTCGTCTTTGGCGGTTGGCTAGTCGTATGAGCTGCTCTTGGGGAGTGTTAGACTCCGGACTTGCTGTTTTGTACTTAGCTAGTTGTAGGAGCATCTCTAAGGAAGAGTTATTCTCCAAATTAGCTATATGAGTCCTCCGACGAATTTTGAGAGTCACACCGAGTGTCGATTTGAACTCCGAATTTTATTTTTTTTGCAAGTTTGTTGGAGTAACTGCAATCCACGATTTTGGACTTCTAAACCGTCTTTAAGGAAATTTAATAAGTTTCAGAAACATGTCGAATGGCGAATTGAGCTCTGAACGTGCTTGTTTGCAAGTTGCTAAAGCAACTCCAAGTCATGGGTTTGGACTCCAAATTTGTTGTCGTTGTGTTAACGAATTGCAGGAGCAGATCAAATGGCAAGTGGAAATCTGAACTTGCTGTAACACCCCGCAAAATTGAGTTATGACAATTTTGCCCACGGGTGTTATGCACATGTATTTTGTATTGTTACAGGTAATATTCGTAACGTATTTTTATTTAAATGGCATACGTATTTTATATTCTGATTATTTATATGTTTTCCATTTTCTCAAAATTCTGATTATTAATTTTAATCTTTATGTTTTTACGTGTATTGCATGTGCTTTCAATACACGTGTCGATTACGTATGTTATACCGTTACGTGAAATATCCGTAACATTATTAATATACATGTTCTACGTATTTTGTATTTTGACTTTTTTTCGTTCTCTCAAATTTATTTTATATTGATACGTGCATTTCACGTAAAATTTTATGCACATTTTTATTTCTAAAATTTTCTAGAGTCATGGACATTTTTCTTCTTATTTTTGTCACAATTGTATGATTTATTTTTAATTAAACCCATTATGCCTAAATCCACTTTTGAAGCCCACTAAAAATTAATTACAAATTGAGTCCCATGATTTTACTATACTTAAATGAACATTTGAAATCTAGTACAGTCGTCATGTGTAACACACACCTACATATAATTTAATAAAAATTAATAAAAAATATTTGTATGAGAAGTAGTGTGCATATAGGGTGCACGTGCACGTGCCTTTTGCACCCTAGGGGTTGGCCAGCTTAACTGGATAGTGAGGAGAGAGTGGGGAGTGTTGTGTGAGGGTGGGGAGTTATTTTGGGCAGTGGGAGTCATCTCAGCCACTCATTATTCTTATAAATAGCCCCCTCCTTCACCATGAACAACACTAAGATCAAAATCAAAAAAAAAAAAAAGAGAGAAGGGAAGAAGGAGGATTCCTGTTTTTGCTTGAGGAGGAGAAGGCCAAACTTTGGGGAAGCTTTGGAGCATTTTTCTAGCAGTTTCACTTACTAATTGCAACAACAAGGAGGTGGGTATTCTTATTACCTTCTAATTTTGTAGATTGTGTATGCTTAATTTTACCATGAGTAGTTGCTAAATTTAGTTTGATGTGTTGAATGTGCAAGTAATCTACAATATTGATTGTGCATTATTAGTCTAATTATTGTGTGATTGAGTAGATGCTTTTGACTTCCAATATGTTAACAAATGTCCATGTCAGTTAAAAGATGTGAAAGTAGAAATTAGTGAGTTTCATGTGGAGAGAGATCTCCTAGAAATCTAATTAGTGCATGATAAATTAATCATGTAGTAGACAAATTGTATAAATGTATGTGTAGGAGTTTTTATAAATTCTTAGATGATGAAAATTGTATAAAAGGAACCCATTGGTATTAAATTTCCTTATATGCATTATAATAGTGATTTCATTATAAAAGGAACCCATTGTATAAAAGGAACAAATTGGGCGATAAATTTCATTATATTTTAGAGAATAACTAAGTATAAGATTTTATTTTGTGCTAACAAACATAATGTTGGTAAAATTGAACTCTGGAAGTGATTGGAGATATTAATGCATAGCAAATTAGAAATCAACAAATTTGTTAAAAGAGATTTAGAAATAGAGAATTGAACGAAAAGAATTTTAACACATATATAATTAGAGATTGAGTTTGGGCGTACTGGGCGTACTGGGTCTTGGTGTAGGTTTAGGGCGATGTGTATAGCATGAGTCGCGGGTTCGCCTCTTGGGAGGCTCTGTCTTTTTCCAAATTTTGACTTTTATAAATTAGCAGTGGACGAAGTATATAAAGTACTGAAGGGGTTTTCTTTCACCAACGGGAATTGGTCTGTTGGTTGGGCTTGCGGTTGGCTAACTGGTCTTGAGTTCGATCCCGGCCATACACAAATTTTATTTTTATTTATTTTAAGAGAATTTTCCATGTTATAAAATTGGGGGGGGGGGGATGTGATAATATTCCAAAAATCATTAATAATTTCACATTATTTTTAAGATATATTTCTGGGAATTAGATGTGATATTCACATTAAATCATGTATTAGAAAAACATTTGAATTCAAATTAAAAGGGGATTGTGCATGATTAAATAGAATTAAAAGTAGAATACAAATTTAGTCTCATCTTTGTAAAATTACATGGATATTAATCCATTGAATTAAGTAAATGGTTGAGATGAATTATGGTATAATCATGAGATTGAAATACATAATTTCTATTCGTTTTAATTTTAAATAATTTGGTATTAAGAAATGTATTTGGAATATAGAAATGCACGACAAGGTTCTATTAACTAAAAAAGACATTGAATATTGTTAAAGTGAATAGTTTGGAGTAATCTACAAGGATACTAATTGATTCAATCGTCATTGAACGTTGAAGTTGGTTACTTCATAGTTGATAAACCTAAGGAAAATGAACAAAGAAGAAATTTTGAACAATGAATGAGTTGTCTATGATGAGGTTAGACGTAATCTATGTGGTCTCTTTTGAAATGATTGTTTGTTCTAGAGTGAGGGGGACCCAGAATACCGGCAGTTGTGATATATGAAATTTGAAAAGTAACCAGTGTAGGTTGACTTTCTCTTGAAGAGTGGCCAGTGTGGGCAAACTGTCTCTGTGTTTTTGTTTAAGACAGGTGGGCTAGCGAGCTCTAGATCTTGATAAGTATAATTTCAACTGAAGGACATGCACTAGTTGGAGACATGAAGAAACAAGAGCAAACTTGAGTTATGGACTCCAGGATGATCCGCGGAGTGAGACAATTCTCAGTGTTCTGAAATGATGGATGAAATAGGTCACAGAATGATCCAAGGAGTGAGATTGATTTCCAGTATTCCGGGACAAGAGCGACGCTCATGGGGCATTTCTGCGATGAAGGTTCCAGAATGACACGCAAAGCGAGACAATCCCCAGTATTCTGGGACGATGGATGAAATAGGCTACAGAATGATCCACAGAGCTGGATTGATCTCCAATATCCCGGGGCGAAAACCAATACTTACTGTAATTCTCTAAACTTTTATTTTAATAAAAAGGTTGATTTTCACGTGTTGTGCACGTGCAAAATTTCGTATGTATATTTATTTTCGTTTTATAAAACTTTCATTTTTGTAGTATGAACTATTATTTCTTTCTTTTCCTTTATTTTTCTAAAAAGCTTATTTTGTAAAGCCTAAAACATTGTTTTCTTATTTTTAGCCCACTTTAATAATTTATTATTTTATTATTTGGCCCACAAGTCTAAGCCTACTATTTGTGAAGCCCACAAATTTAATTAATCATTTAAATTGTGACACTTGTCACGTAGACACAATTTGTGAATAATTGATTAATTAAAATTGTACAAATTTCAAATAGGGGGGTACTAGAGGGCACGTGCATGCACGTAGTGTGCATTGCACACCTAGGAGGACGGTTGTGCTTAAGGAGAAGGTGGGAGAGAGTGTGTGTGTGTGCATGGGTGGTTATTCGATTATGGGTGGTTGCTACAACTTCCCCTCCTATCCTAGCCATCCATATCTAACCATCTAATGAAATCCTAACCCTCCAATCCATCCTAGAACTAGTATAAATACCCTCTTACCTTCATGCATACTACACAAAAAAAAATTATTGAAAGAAAGAAATTATATAGGAGAGAAATACATAAGGGAGTATAAAGAGTGAGTGTGAGTTGTGTGTCCCAAGCTAGAGGCCGGCCCCATCATCAAGCACAAGGAAGCTTTCGGTTTTTGCACAAGGAGCAAGAAGGAGAGCTTTTGCAACACAATTTAGGAGGAGAAGGCTACTCTCTCGCATTCTAGGAGACTCTAGGAGCTTTTATTTGGTTTTTCTCCAAAGAGGTGGGTGTTTCTCATTGCTTCTAATATTAGAATTCATGCTAGGTATGTTTTAATGAAATTATAGGAATTAACTAGTGAAAAATTGGAACCATGCTTGTTTAATAAAAGTAGAGTGGTAATATTAGAGATAAAATGGTGGAATGATTGCTAATGGATAATTGTTAATTTATGTGTTGGAATTCTCCATTTTTGTATGTGCCACATGAATGTTAGAATAAATGAAAGAGATTGTATTTGCAAATAATTGATTGAATGCATCATGTGTAATTAGTTGATAAAAATAGAATTTTTATTCTTTAGAAAAGATGATTTTTGTGTTCTAAAAATATGGTAGATTGTCAATAAGAAAGAGAACAATAACGTAGTAATTTTTGTGGGAACCTAAATTTAATTATGAAAAGTTGTGCTATGGTTTTCAAATGTCGAATTTATGGACATGGAACACAAACTATGAATAAAATACATGTTTTATAGAGCTAAAAATGCTTATAAAAATACTGGTTGTTGTAGATTTATGTGTATTTTAATTCTGGAAAAAGTTGCTTTCAAAAGAGAAGAAAAAGAGACAAATTTGTTTTGAAAATTCATGAATTATAGATATGAACAGAGAGCTAAATCAAAACCCAATTAAGTTACCTTCAAATCGATATGGCCACTTAGACCAATTGTTGGGTAGAGTCTTCATTTGCTACATTAAAGGGGGGCTGAGTCAGGGGTCTCGGGTTCGATAATGAGGCTTTTCGTTTTATTTTTTTGTTAAAATCCGAATGTCGAGGTTTGATACATAGGGATAATAACCCCTAGTCATATTGCCTTGGGGCTTTGGCGAGTGGTCTTGTGCGCTGTCTATTGGGCCGCTGGTTGTGGGTTCGAATCCGATTGGGGGTTTGGATTTTTTTAAAAAATGTTTTTTGGGATTTTTATAATAATTTGAGTTTTAAAAATAGTTTTAAAATTGGGGAAAAATATGGAATAAACTACTGAAAATTATTTGGATCTTATGAGAAAATTTTGTATAACTTTTGATAAAGTGTAATTGAGAATTTGAGGCTTTTTGCAATGAAGGACTTCTTTTTAAAATTTAAACGGTCTTTTAAACAAAGGAAAAATAAATGAGATTTTTTAAGAGTTATAAAGATGAAAATTAGTAATGAGGAATTTTTGAAAGTTGTGATTTGTGTAATCAATTGGACTTATAAATTGTGCTTGTAGTATGAATGGATATGAGAATAATAGATTCGTGGAATAAATGAATTATTGATTACTACTAGTTGAAACTTATTCTTACGCAAATTGCACGTGAAATTGAATTATTGAATATGATGAGTTATGAAAGATATGGATACATGAATACTATGCTTATGAAACATGAATTGTGATTAATCATGAAAAGACCTTATGAGTATGAAAGCTCGATGTTGTAATTTTGAGTTGAAATTGAGAACTAGGATGTAGCTAAGCCTTGTACCGGCAATGAAAGAAATGTGGAAAATGATATTTGAGATGAAAAGACCAAGGTTTGGGTCACGTGAAATAAATGAATAAGACCGGTATAGTGGGAGTACGAACCCTAAGGGATTGATTTTGTTCATGATTCAATTAAACTAAGGATTAGATACATAGTGAAGATGTGATGAAAATAAGAGAAAAATATTGAGTATGAGGGCCATTGGATCGGCGGCGTGAGAGTATTCACAGGATGTCCCATGATGCGTCATGATAGGGCATGAATACTGCTCCAGAGTACCGTCCCGGTGGCGACGCTCGTAGGGTGTTTGACGACTGCGGGTGGTGTCATGTCTATGGTAGGAGTTGAATTACCACAGGATGCCTGCATGATGAGTCATGTGTCAGTGCGTTGGGATTCCCTCCAGGGCACCTAGACATGAGTTCGTAGGTCATAAAACATCTAGGATACTTACCGTAGTTACAGTATTAGATTAAGTCATTACGAGGGATTGAACCCTACAAGATGGAGAATGGTTAAAGGCTTGCCCTTGGACCTATGTAGTATGGGCTGCATAGACTCTGAACAAGTGCGCATTAGTGTCATGTAATACAAATAATTACATTAAGGACTAAGTACACATTCACAACACGAGATCAATAGGATAGTCCCTTTAGTTTTGTTTGTGAACAAGTTTGTGGTTTGCTAAGTATTGAGAATCGTTATACTGTTTCTGGCATGAAGAGGATGACCGTGTATAATATTTCGTCAGTTGAATGAACTGACGCGCCCACAGTTTTACATGCAGGGTAAAGATGCTTGACAAATTGAAGTATACATGCTGCTCAAGATTGATTTAAATGTTGTTTCATGTAATTTATTGAAAAATTGCTTCCGCTGTAATAATGTAAAGGTGTAATGTAACTCTGATGTAAGAAATGTTTTTATTTCCTTCTAAAATTGTACGGAAGAAGTGTACAGATCCTGTGGAACTTCGAATTCAGTTGTATTTTGGAATTCGAGGTGTTACAGAATGGTATCAGAGTGCGCTTCCAAGTAGTACAAATTTATAAGGAACGACACCCTAGAAGTAGACATTAGAGTGTGAGTTAAGTCTAGAGATTTAAATGTAAGTCACTTACATTTGTGTTGCTCTATGATTTATGCTTCTTCTTCTCTATCTTTAAGATAGCAGAGCACTTTGACCTAGCTAGAGATGACAACTGGCACATCATTGAGGAAGATTACTATCCCGGGCAAGCTGATTCGGATGAGGAAGATTCCGAAGAAGTGGAAGGGGAATGGCCTGAGTCCCGAGAGATCACTCCACCTCCGGATTCATCTGATGATTCTTCTGACGAAGAAGAACCAGTTTCGGGTAATCTCATTATGTCTCTTCATAGGCAGGTAGAGACTCTACAGGAGAGAGTCGGACTACTAGAGACTCAGTTGGCGAAGTGCAAGGATGATTTTGCAGTTCTCAGTCATCGTGTTTGGGAACTCGAGAAGAGGAAAAACATGACCGATGTACTGAAGGAGGAAGTGGAGGAACTACGGGGAGAGCTTCGTGAAACCAAGAGGAACCGTAGGAGTTAGACTGTTGTATCTTCTTACTGTTTTCATTTTGATGTCAGAATGTTTTAAATTCGGATGTATAAAGTTTGAAATTCAATGAAATGGAAAAGTTGACTTAAAAGTTCATGTTTTATACTTCGAATTTAATGGATCTTTTGCATCAGAATATGGCTGGAAGACGAGCTCGAAATGGTGAAGGTCTGGACTTGGAAACGGAGCTAGCGAGGGTCTATCAGATACTCAATGCCGTTGCCATGAATCAGAATCAGGGAAGGGTGCCTATGAATCCAGTACCCGAAGCAATCAAAATCGTGGAATCATTTAAACGGATGAAACCACCGGTGTTTGAGGAAAAGTCAGACCCTGACACAGCTGACAATTGGATCCGACGGTAGAGACTATCTTCGAAGTCTTGGAGACTCCGGAGGGTAGCAAGGTGAAGTTGGAGACACTGCAATTCGAGAAGGATGTGGCTGTGTGGTGGCAATCGATGAAGCGGACGATGGGAGACTTGGTTCTTGGCTAGAAGGAATTCTTGGAGGAATTTCGCAGTCATTATTTTCCCTTAGACGTCCAGGAGAAGAAGGCCATGGAGTTTCTGTCACTACAGCAGGGAGGCATGTCGGTTAGGGAGTATGAGACCAGATTCACTCAGCTCTCAAGATATGCACCCTGAATTGGTGATGGATGAGGCGGAGAAGGCTCGAAAGTTCGAGCATGGTTTGAGGCCAAGTTTGAGATCCAGGATGATACCCCTCGGTATCAGGAGGTTTGACAAGCTGGTCAAACGAGCGGCAGCCACGGAGGCCGACATGGAGCGGTTCCAAGCTGTTTAGAATTGGAAGAACAACTGGAATGCGGGGAAGAGGCCCGCAGTTGCTGGCAATGTCAGGGGACAGCCACCGGCTCAAAGGTTCAAGCCTACGGGTGCGAACGCTGTTCAAGTAGCAGGAAGACCTAGGAATACTTGGGTGAGACCTCTAGTGACTTGTTTCAACTGTGGAGAGACAGGCCACTACCAGTCTCATTGCCCCAAACTGCAGGATGTCGTCCGCAATGGACCAACTCAGCAGACCGGGAAGAAGTCGTACCAGTAGGGGTGAGTATTTGCCTTGACTGAAGCTGACGCTGATGAGGTGGATCACGTCATCACTGGTACGAGGGAGGATGTTTAGAGTGTTTTCTATTATCTCTTTTCCCATTGATTAGTACACTGTTATGTAACGAGTGTGTGTTATGTAACAGGAGAACTTATTTTGAATGGAAAGAAAGTTGTTGTTTTGTTTAATACTGGGTCCTCTCACACTTTTGTATCACCTAAATATGCTAAAGTTCTGGGAGTCGAACCGAAGATATTTCCAGGCAAGGTTTTAGCAGTAGCTACTCCGTCAGGGGAGACTCTAACCACTGATCGGTACTATGCTGATTGCGAGATCGTGATTGGAGATAGAATTTTTGGGATCGATCTGATTGAGCTGAATGTTTTGGGAGTCGATGTATTCATTGTCATTGATTGGATATCGGTGTACAGTGCGAGCATCGAGTGCAAGACCAAGATAGTAATAGTGAAGGCTCCAGGTGGACCTGAAGTCACTTTCTAAGGGAAGAGGAGATGTTCTGGTCTGGTGGCAGCTATCTGCAAGAGGAATGTTCCTGTAGAGGTGCAGCAAATTCCTGTGGTTCGGGATTATCCGACTGTGTTCTTGGAAGATTTGCCTGGGTTACCCCCGCATCGTGATCAGGAGTTCAGCATCACTATTCAGCCAGGGAGTGCACCTATTTTCAAGGCACCGTATAGGATGGCGCCTGTGGAGCAGGATGAGATCAAACGGCAGATTGAGAAACTGTTGGAGAAAGGCTTTATTCAACCGAGTGCGTCACCTTGGGGAGCATCGGTGCTTTTGGTAAAGAAGAAGGATGGTTCAATGAGGATGTGCATCGATTACCGAGAGCTGAATAAGGTCACTGTTCAGAATAAGTATCTGATTCCACGAATTGATGACTTGTACGATCGCCTACAAGGAGCAATTGTTTTCTCCAAAATAGATCTTCGATCAGGATATCATCAAGTTCGAGTGAAAGTTAAAGATGTGCATAAGACTGCGTTCAGAACTCAACACGGGCATTACGAATTCTTAGTTATGCCGTTTGGAGTGACGAACGCCCCTGCAATCTTCATGGACATGATGAACAGATTTCTGAGGCCGTTCATTAATTCTTTCGTCGTGGTGTTTATCGACGATATTCTTGTGTACTCCAAGTCGGAGGAGGAGCACACGGACCATCTGGCAGTAGTTTTGAGGAAGCTTCAGGAGCATGAGTTGTATGCCAAGTTATCCAAGTGCAATTTCTGGAAATCTGAAGTGGCATTCCTAGGTCACATCCTTTCTAAGGAGGGAGTGGCAACTGATCCTCAGAAGATAGAGACAGTGAGAGATTGGGCAAGGCCTACTACAGTGAAGGAAGTCAAGAGTTTCCTTGGGCTAACTGGATACTACAGGAGATTCATCCAGGCCTACGCTCAGATAGCCGTGCCGCTCACTGGTCTGACAAAAAAGAACGTGAACTTCAAGTGGACTGAACAGTGCGAGGCAAGCTTTCAAGGAGTTGAAAGAAATGCTGACTACTGCACCCATTTTGGCTTTGCCTAGAGCAGGTGTTGAGTATGATGTCTACAGCGATGCTTCACATCATGGGCTTGGTTGTGTCCTAATGCAAGAAGGGAAAGTCATCGCTTATGGGTCTAGGCAACTAAGACCGCATGAGAAGAATTATCCGACTCATGATTTAGAGTTGGTTGCGATTATCTTTGCCTTAAAGCAATGGAGACACTATGTGTATGGTGAGAAGCTGAACATGTACACAGACCATAAAAGCTTGAAATACATCTATCAGTAGAAGGATCTGAACCTGAGGCAAAGGAGATGGCTAGAGGTACTTGAGGACATCGTCCAGAGATTAAATATCATCCTGGAAAGGCTAATATTGTTGCTGATGCACTTAGCCGCAAGAGCAGTCTGGCGAGTTTGATTACAACTCAAAGGCAGCTGGCAGAGGAGTTGGATCGGGCTGGTATTGAAGTTGTTCTGCAAGGCTTGGGATCATCTTTAGCTCAGTTGAGGCTTCAACCGACACTGAACGAAAGGATTATTGCAAGTCAGAAGGAAGATGCAGAGATTCAGAAGATGAAGGAGCAAGTTGGTACTGGCAAGTTGCCCGGATTTCATATCAGGGATGAAGTGCTGCGGTTTGGAAAGAGGCTGTGTGTTCTGGATCAGTCGGACTTGAAAGAAAGTATTCTTCAGGAGGCACAGGCTACTCTTTTGTCAGTACATCCTGGGAGTACCAAGATGTACAAGGACATTAACCAGCATTTCTGGTGGTCAGGTTTGTAGCGGGATGTGGCTGAATTTGTGTCGAGATGTGAGATTTGTCAACAAGTCAGAGCCGAGAATCAGAAACCCGAAGGTCTATTGCAACCGTTACCTATTCCGGAATGGAAGTGAAATAACATCAGTATGGATTTCATCACGGGTTTGCCTAAGAGTCCTAAAGGTAATGATACGATTTGGGTCATAGTCGAACAACTAACCAAGGCTGCTTACTTCTTGGCGATAAAACTCACTGCTTCGATGGACAAGTTGGCTGAGATGTTTGTTGGTGAGATCGTCAGGCTTCATGGTGTTCCGTTAACCATTGTGTCGGATCGAGATGCGCGGTTTACTTCGCATTTCCGGAAGAGTCTTCAGACAGCTTTGGATACCAAGACGGATTTCAGCACTGCTTTTCATCCCCAGACCGATGGGCAAACCGAGAGAGTCAACCGTATTCTTGAGGACATGCTTCAATGCTGTGTACTAGACTTTAGAGGCAGTTGGGAAAGACATTTAGCTTTGGTGGAGTTTGCCTACAACAACAGTTTTCATACTAGCATTGGGATGGTGCCGTACGAAGCTTTGTATGGCAGGAAGTGCAGGACACCTGTCTGTTGGTTCGAAGTTGGGGAGAGACAGATGTTTCGGCCTGAGATTGTGCAGCAGACTTCTGAAAAGATTGATCTGATCAGTAAGAGTTTGGTGGATGCTCAGAGTAGGCAGAAGAGCTATGCAGACAACCGGATGAGGGACCTTGAGTTTGAGGTTGGCGACTTTGTCTTTCTGAAGGTATAGCCCAGCAAAGGCGTGATCCGATTCGGCAAGGGTGGAAAGTTAGCCCAGAGGTTCATAGGCCCGTATAAGATATTAAAAAGGATCGGAAAAACTGCTTACCGGCTTGAGTTACCGGAAGAGTTGTATCAGGTGCACAATGTCTTTCATGTGTCTATGCCGAGAGGTTACTGTAACACCTCGGATTTTTAAATACCGAAAATATTCATTTTTATGGTTTGTTGGGGTGAGAATTATTTTTAAGTTATATCTTATTTTATTTTATTGTATTTTTAAAATATTGATATTAGTATGAATATTTGTGGTTGATTGGTGTTATTGATATATTGGGGGCTATGAGTTGAGATCTTATGTGAATAATTATTGTTCATTTATTTTATTATTTTGAAGGATTATTATGAAGTGGTTTTAATATGTTTTGTTGGATTGGTATATGTGATATATTGAAGTTATGAGTCGGGTTTTGTGTAAAGAAATATTGTTCACCTTATTTCATAATTTTAGAGAATTGTTAGGTGATATTTAATGTATTTTGTATTATTAGTTTTATTAAAAGTATAAAGTTGGGGCTTATTTGAAATGTTTAGAGATCTGGGGGCCTATATGCAAATATCCCTTTATAAAAATATTTTTTTATTATAAAAATTTTATTAACCCCCCCCCCCCCCCTCTCTCCTCCTTCCTTCTCCTTCTTCTTTCTTGTCCATCCCGATCGAAGCCAGAGCACCGAAACCCAAAGCTTCGGCCGATCTTCCCCCGCCCAAATCCGATCAATTCCTCCATGATTTTCAAATTAGTTCTCGGGGATGACTAATTGAAGGGTCCTCTACGTCGTGGCGGTGTCCGTTTTTCGAAAGGATGTCGAAAAGGTATACCCTATTTTATTTATTCGTATAAAATTAAGTTTGGTTAGTTTTATTGAGTAAGGATTATTATAGTAGAGAAATTTAGAGAGGTTGGAAGTGGTAGATTGGAGGAATTGGTAAATTGTTAGAGAAATTGTAAGTTGTTAGTAAATTAGGGTTTTGGGTTTGTAAAATAGAGATATATATATATTAGAATTATCTCTTATATGGTGGTAAAAATTGTAGTGAGCCATTAGAATAAAATGGGGAGTGGTGATGTTGGAATAAACTCGAGCTATAGGATTTATAAAATCGGATAGAAAACTCGATCCAAATAATTGTAGAAAATGCCTACGAGGGTGTAGAGTATTATGAAAGGATTAATATGAATTTAGGATGATTTTTATAGGCTTCCAGCTCAATTAAATTGAGTGAAAAGGATTGTAGGTGAAAAGTGCACACCGGGTATTCGGTGAAATGCCCGAGCAATATAGAGGTGAGAATTTGATGAATTCGGAGGTGTAGATGAGTCTCCTTATTGGTGTTAACCCTAATTTGAGAAATTAGGGAGAAGGGATTGAAGAAATTAGGAAGTAGGAAATTTTCCTATTAGAAAACCTCCGATCAATAAGGGAATGTTTGTATTGGGACCCGAATTCGAAATCCGTCGATGTAGCTCAGCTACTTAGGTCATTTGTGACAGGTGGGTGAAGACGGATTCGAATTTGGAGGTTCGTAGGTCGAGTTTTGAGTTTTAAGCTAATCGGTCCTATAATTTCCTATTTAGGTGGAAAAAGTCGAACTTCGACTAGCTACAGGGCGGACGTGGGACATCATTTGCTCGATCCATCAGGTGAGTATGTTTTATTTATAAATATTTTATATTGTGGCCGAATTAGTGGCCTTTTGATATATTTTGTGGGAATTAGGCCAAAAGTGGGTTTTTATTGAAAATACGGATTTTTAAGGATCCAAACCGGGTTTTTGAGATATGTGGGGAAATTGACTATTGTAAGTATATAAAATCTATATTATGGGTTATTGTGATGTGTGGAAGTATAAAAATTATATATATTAGATTGTTTATGTATATTTTATCCCGTGCATGTTTTGGGGCATATAATCCCTTATAAGTAATTATAACTACATGGAGCATGGTGTATGAGCTAGTATGCTATAATTAGATATTATAAGATTTAATTAGAGGGAATAAGTGAATTTGGCTCCTTATTCTGGGAAACCCGCATGTGTGGTGTTTATTTGTAATATATATATATAGATAATTATGATGTGTGATGCAATAATTGATGAAATTAAATAAGTGGGTACATGTTTACATTCTAATCATGTTCGAAGACAAGTAATGGGTAATCATATGATATTATTATGTGATGAAGTATATTTTGATATGCTTAAGATACGGAATAACACCTTATAATTCTTTTATTAAGGATATAACTTGGCGTATGTCTATATGTGATTTAATGAAGTAGTAAATATCATGGTACCCTTAATGTGAATTGTTATGGCAAAATAAATATCTTGGCGCATTAATATTATGCAATAAAATGATATGATGAGTTATGTATGGAATAACAGGGTGTGTGCATAACCTGGTATATTGATATGAAGATAAAAGTTCAGCTGGTACGTGTTAATAAAATGTGGTATTAATTCTCGTGATTATGGTCAAGGATGTGGCTATTGTTTAATTAAAAGCTGTGATGTTTTATGTTGAATTAGTAAAATGGAAAGATGAAATGATTAATGCTAATAACAGATGGTTTTGTTGACCAGTACCTACAGCAATCCTGGGGATTTGGGCTAGACCTCCTAATACCCAAGGACCGGCTTGGGGTAAGTGGACCCAAACTATGTTTGGGGTAAGTGGATTTTATCGCCCAAGCTATCGGCTTGAGGCCCGGCTTTCCCTCGATGACAGCTGTCGCGAGGAAGTACCCAGTTTATCTGGGGTAAGTGGTTTTTCCTTCGATGACAGCCATCGCGAGGAAGTACCCAGGTTACCTGGGGTCAGTGGCTTTTTTTCCCTCTTGGCTTTGGCTGGGAGGAAGTACCCAAGTTCTACTTGGGGTAAGTGGTTCCCTCGCTAGTTCGGCTAGGAGGAAGATGTAGCCTCGGACGAGAGACTCTGTGTGAGCATCGGGCCGCGTGTTTACTGGGCTGTCGGCTTTCAGTATGTTGGGATACTGTGGCTTACTGATCGACAAACTAATAAAATAAATAAGTGTTAATAATAAATGTGGTAGTAAAGAAAGTGGATAGTGAAATGTGAATTGTGTATGGGAAAGAAAGTTGTTGTGAATGAAGTAAATGTGAAAGTGAACGTGTTATGAGTTAGTGTATGAAAAGAAATGATAAATGCAGCATGTGATTAATTTAAGATGAAAATAATAAAAGAGATGTGTTATCATGAATAATACGAAGTAATTGTATTATGTATGTGATCATTAAAGTAAAATACAGATTGATATGAGTTGTACCTTGGAATTGTATCAAGGAACTACCTGCCCGCTATTTCTGTGAAAATTATGGGAACTACCTGCCTTGGCATAATTCGCAGGGTGAGTTGGTATGATAGTGGTAATGATTAATGGAAATGAAGAATTAAATAAAGTGGAAATGATTAGTAATTGAAGTGAATCAATAACCAAGCTATCGGCTTGAGATGTGATATGATATAACCCAAATTGTGTGTTTGAGGTGCAGTGATTATTACCTAAGCTATCGGCTATGGGGTGTGATATGTGGTGGCCCCAAATTGTGTTGGGGATTAAGTGAAAATGATAATAAGACATATTGTTTATAAGAATGGGAATTACTAAAGTGATCTAACAGGATGAGAATGAGTTATAAAACATGTTTTGGTGCAATGAGAATGTGCATTCACATAAGTGATACGGTGAGGATGTGATGAAATGCAAATTAATTATAATGTGTAAGAAGATGCTGTGTTTGTATATTATGACGTGAATGAATATGGCATTATGGGAATAAATGCATATGTTTCTGATGTGATACATGATTTAATGCAATAAAATAAATACTTGTACTATGAAAGTGATTATGAAAATGGTTATTAAAGAAAGTATGTTCTGTTATGAGTTGTGTACCATGGAGGTGTGTCGGGGAACTACTCGCCCGCTAATTCCGTAGGAATGGTGGGAACTACCTGCCTTGGCACAACCTCCAGAATGAATGAGTGTGTTGATGATATAATATAAGTAAATGAAGCGCGTGGCCAAATAGAAATGAAGAAAATATGTAGTAGCATCATGTGGTTATATTCATATAATACTATTATGACGATAATTGGGCAAGAATGAATATTTGGGTTAGAAAATTTAAATTGAAAGGTAATGGATTATATGTGAATTCGTATATTGCGAATGTAAAATAAGGATATATATACATATATATGAGGTTGATGTGAAATATATAGTGGAATGTGTGAATTATGGGTAATTTTATAATTCGATGTAGAATTGACGAGTATTTTGAGATAAAACCGTATTGATGATGTTTTTAAGTTCAAATGTTCAAGGTGTATCTTCTTACTTGATGTTTGTAAGTTTAAAGTATTTTCTTTATTCAATTTAATTCATTTGTTAGATCTTTTCAATTATACTCACACTAGAAATGGCTAACCCCTGATGTTTTCTGGGGGTTAGGGGGGTCCCTCCTTGAGAGAGGACAACCCTAACTCTCCTACAGGTTGGTAGCAACATTGCGAGGTAGTTATAGAGTTAAGAATTTGGTTTTGTCGAGATGATAGTTTATTCATGTAGTTAGTATATGTAGAAAAGTGATTAGTTGATGTATTATTTTGTATTATGGTAAAAAGATATGTATATAGTGTTGTGATGAGGTAAGAAAGCCCGTACCCACCTCGTTGTGGAGTATTGGGTTCTGTGGTTGGTTTTTAAAAAGGTTTTTCTAAATTTTTACAAAAATCTTATATGTTTTCAAAAGAATTAATGGTTTTTATTTAATATTTGATAATCCGTTATGAGTTTGGCCCCCAGAGCATTATATTATATTGCCTGTGTGATTCTGCTCATTTTGGCCTGGGGAGCCCGTGATATAATTGCCTGTGATGTGAGCTACGGAATTTAGAGCAGAATTCCGTAAGCCGTTTGTGTTTCGGGGCAAAAATTACAGGAGAAACTCTGCCCAAATTTTTATTGAATTATAACTATTTTAGTTTATGTTTAATGTCATATAAAAATTGATAGAATTGAATTCAGAGGTTTGGTTAAAAAATAAAAAAAATAAAAAATAAAAAATAAAATTTTGGGGTGTTACAGTTACATTCCAGATCCAAGTCATCATTTGCCCGAAGTGCCAGAGGGTTTGCAGTTGGATCTGAGTTACATCGAGCTTCCAGTTGAGATTGTTGATCATCGGGAGAAAGTCTTGAGGAATAAGACAATACCAATGGTCAAAGTAGTCTGGAGAAACCAATTGGTTGAAGAGGCTACTTGTGAATCTGATGAGAGGATGATGAAGGATCATCCTGAGCTCTTTGTTTCATTGTATTTTCTTACTGTGTTTTGTTTTCTCACTCTTTAATTGTAGTTAACGAGGACGGAACTATTCTAAGGAGAGAGTGTTGTAATACCCTAAACTTTCATTTTAATAAAAAATGTTGATTTTCATGTGTTGTGCACGTGCAAAATTTTGTATGTATATTTATTTTCTTTTTATAAAACTTGCATTTTTGTAGTATGAACTATTATTTCTTTCTTTTCCTTTATTTTTCTAAAAAGCTTATTTTGTAAAGCCTAAAACACTGTTTTCTTATTTTGAGCCCACTTTAATAATTTATTAATTTATTATTTGGCCCACAAGTCTAAGCCCACTATTTGTGAATTCCACAAATTTAATTAATCATTTAAATTTTCACACTTGTCATGTAGACACAATTTGTGAACAATTGATTAATTAAAATTGTACAAATTTTAAATAGGGGGGTACTAGAGGGCACGTGCATGCCCGTAGTGTGCATTGCACACCTAGGAGGCCGGTTGTGCTTAAGGAGAAGGTGGGAGAGTGTGTGTGTGTGTGCATGGGTGGTTATTTGATTATGGGTGGTTGCTACAACTTCCCCTCCAATCCTAGCCATCCATCTCTAACCATCTAATGAAATCCTAGCCCTCCAATCCATCCTAAAACTAGTATAAATACCCCCTTACCTTCATGCATACTACACACAAAAAAAATATTATTGAAAGAAAGAAATTATATAGGAGAGAAATACATAAGGGAGTATAAAGAGTGAGTGTGAGTTGTGTGTCCCAAGCTCGAGGTCGGCCCCATCATCAAGCACAAGGAAGCTTTCGGTTTTTGCACAAGGAGCAAGAAGGAGAGCTTTTGCAACACAATTTAGGAGGAGAAGGCTACTCTCTCGCATTCTAGGAGACTCTAGGAGCTTTTATTTGGTTTTTCTCCAAAGAGGTGGGTGTTTCTCATTGCTTCTAATATTAGAATTCATGCTAGGTATGTTTTAATAAAATTATAGGAATTAACTAGTGAGAAATTGGAACCATGCTTGTTTAATTAAAGTAGAGTGGTAATATTAGAGATAAAATGGTGGAATGATTGCTAATGGATAATTGTTAATTTATGTGTTGGAATTCTCCATTTTTGTATGTGCCACATGAATGTTAGAATAAATGAAAGAGATTGTATTTGCAAATACTTGATTGAATGCATCATGTGTAATTAGTTGATAAAAATAGAATTTTTATTCTTTCGAAAAGATGATTTTTGTGTTCTAAAAATATGGTAGATTGTCAATAAGAAAGAGAACAATAACGTAGTAATTTTTGTGGGAACCTAACTTTAATTATGAAGAGTTGTGCTATGGTTTTCAAATGTCGAATTTATGGGCATGGAACACAAATTAGGACTAAATACATGTTTTATAGAGCTAAAAATGCTTATAAAAATACTGGTTGCTGTAGATTTATGTGTATTTTAATTCTGGAAAAAGTTGCTTTCAAAAGAGAAGAAAAATAGACAAATTTTTTTGGAAAATTCATGAATTATAGATATGAACAGAGAGCTAAATCAAAACCTAATTAAATTACCTTCAAATCGATATGGCCACTTAGACCAATTGGTCGGTATAGTCTTCATTCGCTACAATAAAAGGGGGCTGAGTCAGGGTCTCGGGTTCGATACTGAGGCTTTTCGTTTTATTTTTTTTGTTAAAATCCGAATGCCGAGGTTTGATACATAAGGATAATAACCCCTAGTCATATCGTCTTGGGGCTTTGGCGCAGTGGTCTTGTGCACTGTCTATTGGGCCGCTGGTTGTGGGTTCGAATCCTATTGGGGGTTTGGATTTTTTTAAAAAATGTTTTTCGGGATTTTAATATTAATTTGAGTTTTAAAAATAGATTAAAAATTGGGAAAAATATGGAATAAACCACTAAATATTATTTTAAACCTGATACTAAAAGTAGAATTTGAATCCTATATTTTGATGAGTATGTTTAGACATGACTAGATCTATACATAATTTTTGTGGAATTAATTTAAGACTTTTATATCTCATTTCATACTTGTCAATCACATCGATATATTTCCAAACTGCATGCTATTCTGTAAAGAACTATGTTTTCAACCTGATTCTATTCGTTTTTTTATGAAAACTTTGTAAATAAGAATTGTAGCTTGATTTGTCTATTTTATCATCTTTTTTACGGATCTGGATTTTGAATTATATTTTATGAATTATCTCTATTTTGGTACTGCTGTGTCTTAACTTTTAGAATTGAGATTTGTCGTATTACTCTGTTTTTCCACTTTTGTTGACTATGCTATTTGTATTATAATTTCATGATAATTTATATTTTAAAACTAGATATGTTAGGTAATCTTCCAGGTTTTTTTCAGATTTAATTATGATGATTTTAAACTCTTTTCATACTTATAAACAAGATTTTGTATTTTCTGGCTGAACATAACTTCTGTATTAAACGTTGTTTTCAACCCTATTTCTGTGGCTGATGTAAGACTTATATATATGCGCTGGATTCGGCAGAGAGTCTAGTTTCCAAATTTTTTGTCGGATCTAGATTTTCAGTTCTATAGCAACGAAAATCTTAGATTTGGTACAGTAGTGTCTTGCTGTCCAGAACTGAAAGTTTCGATGTTATGACTGTTATAGGTTGTTTTTGTCACCCGTTTGTGTTTCCTAATTCATCTTAGGCTTATCTTTTGTTCTTGCCATGTCTTTAACCTGTTTGTATTCGTTCACACCTATTTATTAATAATGAAAACTAATTATGCTGAGGGTTTTAAGGGAAAGATCGAGTAGTGGACAATATAGAAACGCATATTCGTAAAGGAACTCGTTTTCCCCACTGTTTACTGTGGTACCTACTGTTTATCTCTGGATTCATGAGGGCATGATCCATGACACCATTACTATTTGTTATTACTATTACTGTTACTGCTTGTCAAAATATACTGCCTTATAAGTTCCACTACGAAATCTTAAAATGAAACTGTTTGATGTAGCAACCATGTGGTATAATTTGGGAAGCATGAAGTGCTACCTAGATAGTAATGAGCATTAGACATAAGAACAACTTTTTCACTGTCACACCCAGTTACTATTACTATTGATTTACTGTTACTGTTGACCACTTACTGTTATTGTTATACTCTTGCTGTTTTTTTTTTTGATGATACGGATAGAGTCAACTGACTCCAGCCAATCTATTAATCAATCAAAAAGTATAATTACATGAAAAGTCTTACAAGACGTAAAACAACTAACACAGAACAACAGTCTAAAAAAATAACTTTATAATCTTACTGTTATTCCACTGTTTACTACCATCTTTAGACTGTTATATTTGCTGCTTCTCTATGTTAGCATTTCATGTTTAGTTTAGTTTTTCCCTTTCTGTTTTCCTACTTGTACTGGTTGCGGCCCGAAACTTGCATCTAACGGGCATTATGTTTTTTTGTCTTCCTATTTTCCTTGTGATTGCTATATGAGCAGGTTTTGCTGATCAAATTGCCTACTGGAGTTGATGAGCAGAATTTTTGAGCTGCGACTTGGAATTATTTGCTTAAATTTTTTGATGAACTATTTCATATTCTTTATTGAGACTTGTATTTGGACTAATAGTCCTAGGATTATTGTTTTATTTCGGATCTTATATTTGTTGGGATATTTATTATTGTTACAATAAATACCATTGAGTTACAATTGTTTTTGCATGCCTGGTTGAGTATGTTGCTATATTTATTGTTGTGATGAGTCAAGCAGATCCGTACAGCTTATAGATGGTGGAAACTATCTGCTAGGCTTAGTCACGTACCGTATTCCGTATTCTTTTGGTAAGCAGGGCGTGACATCAACACAATAAGATTCCCTTTTATTACTATTTTGTTATTACTTACTATTTTCTACCTTATGTTATATTTACTTTTCAATATTAATAGCTACTTATTAATTTTTTAGCTTTATACTTCTCTAATATAATACATACACTGACTATTTATATTTTATCTTTATTTCAATTTTTGTTATCTTTACATTCTTGGTTACTACATATAATTTCCACTAATTTCCTTATATATATCATATATTTCAACATATTTACTATACATATCATTTTACACTTATCCAATTACTACATTACTATATTTTCTTTGTGTATTTGTTATCCTAATTTACTACACTACATAATTATTGTTCTCATTTGTATTTTCAGCTCATGCATATACTTTATATTATTTTTTTCTTAACGTTATAAATACTTTTCATTACTACTAAATTTTGTATATTCGATATTTATATCTGTACTTCTATTTTAATATTTTATCGTTGTAATTTTCAACTTCATTTCCTCCTCCTACTATCCCAACTTTTACATCTATTTTTATATCCCAAATTTCTAAAACATAACATCATATTTAAAATTAAACACCCAATATCCTAGTACATATGGAAGATTACATCATTCCATTCACAGTTTTGGTGCGACCTGATGTCGAGAGAGCAAAGCTGCAACGAGATATCAATGGAGGCAAACTGCAACTGGATGTCGGGGAGGCAAAATCTGCAACCGAATGTTCAGAAAGTAAACTGTAACTGGATGTCGTGGAAGAAAATCTGCAACTTGATGTCAAGGAGGTAAGCCTGCAGTTGGACACCAACGAGGCGAACCCACAACAAAAGAGATTTTTCTACTTTAATAACCCCCACTTTTATTTCTATATATATTTACTTACCACTATTCCATTTTTGTATTGGTTTATACCATTTTATATTGTTTAACGACTTAGCTTATACTACTTCAACTTTATTATTTATAACACAGATATACTTATATACACATTTAATTAATTACCTTACTATTTATATTTGCTTCTACATCTATCACATATGTGTTATTATTTTATTTTTCAATCTATATTACTGGTTACTATTAATTATTTTATTTTTAAACAATTCCATTTTTATATTTTATTGCTAACCTATCTTTGATATGTTTGCTACTCATATAATATGATTTTTCTTTTTTATATTTTCGTTATTATCTACATTTTATTTCTATTCCAATTAATATTATGTTTCAATTATATATTGCTACTTTTACTATTATTTTATTTTGTTTCTCTAATTGCTTATTACATTTGTATTATAGTATTTGTTTGTTTCATCATATATTTTACGCCTATGTACGTGTAAAATTTTGTATGTTGGCTTTCTTTCCATACTTGACAACTTATAGATATTTTAATCACTATTTTATGTATTTAATTTTGAATCGTATATATAGTTATTATATTTATCTTACAAATTATTTTTTTCGTGATATTAATTTGATATGCATAATTATATCTATCTTTTATTGTTTGTACTTTTAGCTAAAATTTAAGACTCATATATTTTTCAGATTTTTCATAAAACAATATTCTCTTCAATTGCTACCTTCTTTTATCTATTCTTAGTTTACGATTTTAATCATTCATTTCTTCCCGTTTTCTTTTAATTAATTTATCTTTCCTTAAAATTTTCAAAATTTTATCAGCCAGTGCTAACTATTTTTCAATTATTATGCTCTTCCAATTATTTATCGGTTTGCTTTATATTTTCATACTTTACCTTATTTCATTTTTACTATTTATTTCTTTATATATATATATATATATATATATATATATATATATATATATATATATATATATATATATATATAATAAAACACAAAGAAAGCTATCAAGTGGTTCTCCTTCAATCCCCTCAAAAATCAAAGGCCCAGATCTAACCTCACAAAACATATTTTCCCCCAAAAGTTCCCTCCAAAACTCAAATTCAAACCCCCCCACCCAAAACAACTCCTATATTTATTTAATATTTTTTTTCTCTCTCTCTCTCTCTCCCTCTTCTATTCAAAAAATTAAGAAAATAAATTTTTTAAAAATTTTTAAAAAATAAAAAAATTAAAAACTAAAAAAAATAAAAAATTAAAAGCTTTAAAAATAGTTCAAAAAAATAAAAAAAATCATATAATATGTTTTTTGCTGGACCCCAAAAGTTTCTCATATAATATGTTTGCTACTTTAATTAATTTGCTCGACCTCCAAAACTATTTTATATGATCAAATAAGGCAAACCTAGTATATATATATATATATATATCCATTTTTATCTTGGTAAATTTTGAGCTACTTAATGAATATTTACGTTCTTAATCGATTTTTAAAACTTTCTACTGCATTATAATTTTTCTATACTATTTCATTGCTTTTATTCTGTGCACTTGCATTTCTCTTCTTTCTTACATATTTCTATACTTCTATTTTTGTTTTACTCCTTTTGTACTACTTCCTATTACCTTTTTTTTTTGTTTACTATACTTGTTTGTAAAGCATTTTTCTATGATTTCCTTACTTCTTATTAATTATTTTGTTTCCCCATTTCTTTCACAATTGATTACTTAATTTACATTTTCCTTTGCTATAATATCTAATACTTTATCAAATATTATTTTTATGAAAATTTCTTTCAATCTATAGTATCTATTATGGTCATGTTTCTTTTTCTGCTATATTTCTAGTTTTCTTGTTTCATTCTTATTAATTTTTATACTCATAGTTTTCTTATATAAGTTTAATTTGTTTTCCACATTACATACTACATTTCTTCTCTTGGTATTGGCAGTTTTTTATACAATAATGATTTTTCTTTGGTGTGTGCAAGATAGGACTTTTACCCTAGTAGGTTCTGAGGACAGAATTATTCTAAGGGGGGAGACTGTAACATCCCGCAAAATTGAATTATGACAATTTTGCCCACGGGTGTTACGCACTGTTACGAGTAATAATCGTAACGTATTTTTATGTAAATGTCATACGTATTTTATATTCCGATTATTTATATATTTTTCATTCTCTCAAAATTCATTATGATCCTATTTTTAGCCAACTCAAATATCAATTTTAATCTTTGTTCTCATTTTTGTCACAATTGTATGATTTATTTTTAATTAAACCCATTATGCCTAAATCCACTTTTGAAGCCCACTAAAAATTAATTACAGATTGAGGCCCATGATTTTTCTACACTTAAATGAATATTTGAAATCTAGTACACTTGTCATGTGTAACACACAATTACATTTAATTTAATAAAAATTAATAAAAAGATTTGTATGAGAAGTAGTGTGCACATAGGGGGCACTTGCACGTGCCTTGCGCACCCTAGGGGTTGGCCGGCCTAAATGGAGAGTGAGGAGAGAGTGGGGAGTGTTGTGTGAAGGTGGGGAGTTATTTTGGGCAGTGAGAGTCATCTCAACCACTCATTATTCCTATAAATAGCCCCCTCCTTTACCATGAACAACACTTAGAACAAAATCAAAAAAAAAGGGGGGGGGGGGGGGGGGGGGGGGGGGGGGGGGGGGGGGGGGGGGGGGGGGGGGGGGGAGGATTTCAATTTTTGCTTGAGGATGAGAAGGCCAAGCTTTGGGGGAGCTTTGGAGCATTTTTCTAGGAATTCTACTTACTAATTGCATCAAGAAAGATGTGGGTGTTCTTATCACCATCCAATTTTGTAAATTGTGTGTGCTCAATTTTACCATGAGTAGTTGCTAAATTTAGTTTGATGTGTTAAATGTGCAAGTAATCTAGAATGTAGATTGTGCATTATTAGTATAATTAATGTGTGATTGAGTAGATGCTTTTGACTTCCAATATGTTAACAATTGTTCTTGTTAGTTAAAAGATGTGAAAGTAGAAATTAGTGAGTTTCATGTGGAGAGAGATCTTCTAGAAATCTAAATAGTGCATGCTAAATTAAGCATGTAGTAGAAAAATCAGATTAATGTATGTGTAGGAAATATTATAAATCCTTAGATGATGAAAATTGTATCATTCTTATCCATTGGTATTAAATTTACTTATATGCATTATAATAGTGTAAAATCTCTCAAGAATCTAGTTGGATGAGGGACAACAGATTCTACAATTTAAAATGTAGAGTTAAGAGCAATTCATACAAATTGGAAGATAAATTTCATTATATTTTTTAGAATAAATAAGTATAAGATTTTATTTTGTGCTAACACACATAACTTTGGAAAAATTAAATTCTGGAAATGATTAGAGATATTAATGTATAGCATATTAGAAATCAACAATTTTTTTAAAAGTGATTTAGAAACAGAGAATTGAAAGAAAGAAAAATTTAACACATATATAATCAGAGATTGAGTTTGGGCATACTGGGTCTTGGTGTCGGTTTAGGGCGATGTGTACCATCACATGAGTCACGGGTTTGAGTCTTGGGAGGCTTTGTCTTTTTCCAAAATTTGAATTTTATAAATTAATAGTGGACAAAGTATATAAAGTACTGAAAGGGTTTCCTTTCACCAATGCGTATTGGCCTGTTGGTTGGGCTTGCGATTGGCTGGCTGGTCTCGGGTTCGATCCCAACCATACACAATTTTTATTTTTATTTATTTTAAAGGGGGGTTTTCATGTTATAAAATTTGGGGGGGGGGGGGGGGGGGGAATGTGATAATATTCTAAAAATCATTAGAACTTTAGAAATAATTCCACATTATTTTTACGATATATTTTTAGGAATTAGATGTGATATTCACATTAAATAATGTGTTAGAGGAGCTTTTGAATTCAAATTGAAAGGGGATTGTGCATGATTAAATAGAATTAAAAGTAGAATACAAATTTATACTCTTCTTTGTAAAATTACATGGATATTAATTCATTGAATTAAGAAAATGGTTGAGATAAATTATAATGGAATAATTATGAGATTGAAATACAGAATTTCTAGTTGTTTTAATCTTAAAGAATTTTGTATTAAGAAATGTATTTGGAATATAGAAATGCACGATAAGGTTCTATTAACTAACAAGGCATTGAATATTGTTAAAGTGAATAGTTTGGAGTTGTCTTCAAGGATGCCAATTGATTCAATCGTCATTGAACGTTGAAGTTGATAACTACATGGTTGATAAACCTAAGGAAAATAAATAAAGAAGAAATTATGAACAATGAATGAGTTGTCTATGATGAGGTTAGATGTAACCTATGTGATCTCTTTTGAGATGGTTATTTGTTCTAGTGTGAGTGGGACCCAGAATACCGACAGTTGTGATATAGGAAATTTGAGAAGTAACCAGTGTGGGTTGACTTTCTTTTGAGGAGTGGCCAGTGTGAGCTAACTTTCTCAGTATTTTGGTTTAAACCCGATGGGTAAGCGAGCTCTTGGTCTTAATAACAATAATTTAAATTAAGGACAGGCACTAGTTAGAGATATGATAAAACAAGAGCAAACGTGAGTTATGGACACCAGAATGATCCGCGGAGTGAGACAATCCCCAGTATTCCGGGACAATTCATGAAATAGGCCACAGAATGATCCACAGTTTGAGATTGATCTCCAGTAATTCGGGACGAGAGCAACGCTCAAGGGGCATTTGTACGATGAGGGTTCCAGAATGAATCACGGAGCGAGACAATCCCCAGTATTCTGGGACGATGGATGAAATAGGTCACCGAATGATCCACGAAGTGGGATTGATCACCAGTATTTCGGGCCGAAAATCAATACCTGCAGAGTGTCAAAATCTTGTAGTAGTCATAGTAGTAGGTTGCATGGCGAGGGATTTAAACCTATAATGTGGAGTACGTATGTGCTTGCCCTCGGACCTATGTAGTGTGGGATGCATAGAATCCAAACAAGTATGTATTGGTGTCATCGTAGTGTAAAGTCTGCATTAGGCATTAAGCTCATTTCATACACTAACATGTTTAGGATAGTCACATTTCCTCTTTCTGCATTCAAGTTTGTAATTGTTAAGATAATGAGATCGATGTATTATAGCATTGCGTCAGTTGTATGCAACTGACGTGCCCACAGTTTTCCAGATGCAGGATTGGATTTGGCATGGGCTTGGAGTCACTATGATGAGTTGATTATAAGATTGAAGGATTTTCATTATTGTAGATTATATTGTATTCATTTATTTTTACTGTGTTGTTGTAATGAACATATTGTAAATGAAAGTTTTAAATTTCTTGTAAATTTATACGAATTTGAAGTAGAAGGTCCTATTTTGCTACGAATTACCTGTGTTTGGAATTCGGGACGTTACACTTGCTTTGTTACAAATTACTAGAGTAAGTCCAAGCCACGGGTACTCCAAACTCGTCTTAAAGGAGCTTCTAATGAGTTTTCGGTGCCATTTTTGGAGTAGGCTTGGCATTTTAAACTCAATGTATGCATCCGCAGAAATATACAATAATTTTGCAAAAATTAATACTAAATTTTACAGAAAAATAAAACAAAACGGCTGCTCTAGTGGCTGGCCTTTATTAGAAAATATTGAAAATGTATAGAAGACTGGGGGGGGGGGGGGGGGGGGGGGGGGGCATTAAGCGCCCTTGTTGAAGTTCGTAAGGTGTTCCACTTTCCAAGTCTAATGATTTCTCCTTGGCCCCGGGTCTTCAAATTGAAGAGCCGTTAGGCAAAAAACTTGGTAGACCTTGCCTGGATTTACCTATTTTAGAGCAAGTCTCCCCTTATTTTGCAGATAGAATGGGAGATCTTCTAGTTCATCTATGTGTTTAAGCAGGATTGTTTCTTTCCATTTAATGAGCAGAGTGTCTTCAAACAGGGGATTCAAGTCTATTGTCGTATTCTGATGATGGCGAATTTGGAACTAGCTAGAGAGAGCTTGGCAGGTTTAGAAGTTCTTGACAGGATTGTCTAGGGCATTAGCTTCAAGCTCATTTACGGACTTGAAGTTGTTGTGACTACTTTCTAGCAGTAGCTCTATGGAGTCAATGGGGAGAATTGAGCCCACCATTGTGGCTGTGTAGCATGCTCGCGCTGCTAGTTGGCTCCCTACAACTTGGCCTATGTCTGCTGTTGTTGGAAACTTCATTTTCATGTGGTAGTCAGAAGCACTTACATGAAAGGCCGCAAGGCCTAGGTGGCCAAATATTGCATTGTAAGCGGCTTTGACATCGACTACCATAAAGTCCAGTTCTTTTGCTTCAATAGAGAGGGCTTTTCCTATTGTAGGCGGCTTTGACATTGACTATCATAAAGTCCAGTTCTTTTGTTTCAATAGAGAGGGCTTTTCCTGTTGTAGGCGGCTTTGACATCGACTACCATAAAATCCAGTTCTTTTGTTTGAATAGCGAGGGCTTTTCCTGCTATCGAGTGTAACAATTCCTTCTATTTAAACGGTGACACCGGAGAATCCATGAAGTGTATAGCCGGTGGGCTTAAGTCGGTCTCGTGAGAGCTTGGGGCTATTAAAAGTGTTCATGAAAAATATATTTATTGAGCTGCCGTTGTCCACCAAGATGCGGCGTACCTCAAGGTTCACCATGCAAAGGTCGTCGCAATGAGGTGATCAGACACCTTCTAAGTCCTTGTCAGATAAAAATATTGTGATCCCGGTGCTCTTGGCAGGCGGGATATTATGAACAGAGTATACCTCTTGGACAGAGGCTTTGCGAGAGGAGTTAGACTCTCCCCCCATCGATTCTTCGTGGATTTTGTGAAGGATGGTCATGTTTTCTGAGTTTAGTGATTCATTGGGTTTCTTTTGATGCTTATTTGCCCCCCATGTCGGAGGAGTTTTGGCATTGTTGTTTTGCTTAACAAATTGAAAGAGATAGCCCCGACAAATCAGGTCTTTAACCATTTCTTTGAGGTCTCGACTGCTGTCGGTAGTGTGTACATAGTCTCTATGAAATGTGTTCCATTTGTTCCTATCTCATCTCTTGCTAGTTTGGTCATCTTGAGGGGAAGGTGGATTATTCCATCATTCTCAACTTTCATGAGGATGGCTAACACACTTGCGTTCAGATGAGTGAACTTGTCGAAGCGAGGTGTTGGAGGATAAGGGTGTTGACCTGTACCGTCTTTCTGAAACTTTCTGGGTTCTTCCTCTCTTGCATCTTTCGTTTGTTCCTGGAAGGTGATTCGTTCTTGCCTTGAGGAAGAAGAGCTTCCTCAACTTTGATATATTTGTCACTCCTTTCTAGGAACTCAGTATAATCTTTAGGAGCCTTCTTCGCAATGGAGGCTTTCAGGTGTTTGTGAGTGACGTTGTGGCGGAAGGCGACAACCGCCACAAATGAGTCTCGGGAAGAGATGGACCTTGCTTCGGCTATGAAGCGCTTGATAAAGTATTTTAGTAGTTCTCCATCCTTGTTTCATTTCCAACATGGAATCACTTGTTTTTTCAGTCTCGGTTAGTAACAAAATGTGATATGAAAAGCTCCTTGAGCTGGTCGAAGGAGAATATTAACACTGAAGTGAGGAGAGAGTACCATTTTCTTGCTGATCCTTTCAAGGTTGCAGAGAATGTTAGGCACATGAGTGCATCAGTAGCGTTGTAGACCATCATGATTGTTTTAAAACTCTCAATATGGTCAGTCGGGTCTGATTCACCATCGTAGGATTCGAATTGAGGGACTTTGAAGTTATTAGGAATGGGTGCATCAAGGTTGAACTTGCTGAAAGGAGGTCAACTGGAGCAGTAAGCCCTGCTAGAGCGGTTTTCCTCTTTATTTATTTAGTCAAGGAGATCTTCTACTTCTTGGATGCGGCGAAGGACTTGGTCATCCTTCCTCTTCGATCTTGTTGAGTTGCTAGATTATTCTTCTAGGTAAAGTAGCGGCTCTTGAGTACCTCAAATAGGTTGAAGGATGTGATGCTTGAATTTCTCCAATTCGGCATTAGTGACTTGGGCCTCTTGCTCTTTGTTTCTTTTAAGATGCTTTCGACTCAATTTCTGCAGTGCACCCCCTATGAAAAGAGGAGTATCTCGATCTCGATCGTCGAGTAGTGTTGCTTCTCCTGTTCACTTGACATCTGAGCGGAAGGCCTCGGTCCGGGTACGCCTCTCATCCAAATGGATCCAAAGATTGGTTCCTTGTTGTCTAACATTGATGATTCGATGGAGATCTCTTGACTACCGGAGACCTCGCGAGGCCATTGAATCGATGGAATGATTATGGACTGAGATATGATTATGAAGAGGATGATGTTCATGACGGATTTGTCGGGAGCCCTCCCCCCCCCCCCTCCCCCCACCCATATGCCTCTCTGTTGATAGGAGCTTGATTAGGTTGTAGGGGTAGATCTAGCTGTTGAGGAGGAATTGGACCCTCTGCTGGAGGAGCTGGTTGGCGAAGAGAGTTGGTTTGACAGCCAGAGGCCGCCGCTCTCCCTCTTAGTCTTGGTGGCATGGCGGGATAATTTGTATTTCTTGCGGCAAGTTCTGATCTATGAAGTAGATGTGTGTAGTTTTCCACAGATGGCGCCAATTTGTTGCTGCTTATTTTTGTTTGGGAACAAATAGATAGTGAGTTTATATTTTGAAGAAAACTACTAAAGGTTGCCGCAAAAAGTGGTTGGATCTCCCAAGACTAAATCTGGATCGTTGAAAGAGCACTTTGAACTGAATCCGACGAAGGCTGACGTGGCCAATGGACCTGCAAAAAGCTTGAAATACCGGGAATGACCCTGGCGACAGACCTCCAACGCTCAAGTCAGAACTAGAGAGAAAAAGAGTTTGAGAGAGAAACTGTCTATTACCTTCGGACTGAGGAAGGAGGAGATATCTATAGTCCTGAGAAACAGTTAGTAGATTGATATGAACTCGTTAGATTAATATGAATCCATTATCTCTTGTTGGTTCTCTCTTTTAAGAGATAAGACTCTCTTGGTTAATCTGTTTGTAAAAATTTTAAATTTTGTGTTGAAATTGTACGGCTCTGGTTTGCTGCGATTTTTTTCATTATTAATATGCTTAGCAAACATGAAACAAATTTAGGTTCTTGTGGTGACGGCTGTAACTGCAATTAACGACCACTGTTTACTAAAGTAAATCTTAAACCCAAGGGTTAACCTCACCCTGGTTAAGTTAATCTCCGTGAACAAATGTGTGCAGAAGAGTGGAAAAGAATCGAACTGAAAAATGATGTTAGCGTGGAAAGTTGGGTAATGAAGGGGTATGAATAGCAGTCGCAAGCAGCAAATAAAATTCGTACAATCCAAGGCATCCCACGCGCTGCAAACGACGTTGTCACTCTCACCCATTACTATCACCCAGTTGTAGGACCACGGGGTGGTGGGGTCCGGTTGCGATGCAGAAGGTGACACCACATCAGCCGTTACTATCCCTTGTAGGCCCCGCTTTATGGGTCTCACAGTAATGACGCATCTGTAGGGTATTTGACAAATATAAATAGAAAATTTAGAAATGAGTTATAGTCGTCAAACTCAAAAAAGGCATTTCTGAGTTTAAAAAAGAAACAGAAGGAAGATGATTTCCCTTCTCATTTATTAAAAAGAAAAAGATGGGAGTTGATTTCTCTTCTCAGTCATCGGAAAGGAAGTAGTTTCCCTTCTCATTCAACTTGAAAGAAACAGAAGGGAGATGATTTTCCTTCTCATTCATCGATGATTTCCCATCTCATTCAATTTGAAAGAAGCAGATGGAATATCATTTTCCTTTTCATTTATTATTATTTTTTTATAAATCGGACGGGATATTATATTCCGTTCGATGCATTTTTTTTCTCCACATTTCAGCAACAGGCGAGATATAATATTCTGATTGCCAAATTTTGCAAAATTCTATGTCGTCTTTCAAATATGACCAGCGACTGTTCATCCCAAACCCAAAATTTAGAAATATGGCCAACGACTAAAGCTCATTTTGCCAAATTTTGAATTTTCTAAAAAAATGTTCAACGACTGCAGATGCTCTAACCTCTTATTGAACTATGGTTGGATTCAAATCTTCTCTAGATTTAAATCACTGTAGAGGTTTTGTGCATCATCCGATCACACGCTCACTTTAAACATCCTCCCACTATTCTGATCTGTTCGATGTGCAGTTCGATGAAGCACAGGACCCCTAAATCACCGGAGAGAATCTGAATTCTGAATTCGTGTCTCATGGCTTTGAAGAGTGACAAATAAGCAAACCCCCCCCCCCCCCCCCCCCCCCCCCCCCCGCGAGCCAATGAAAAAAAAAGTAAGAGGGAAAAGATTTTCTCCATTGGAATTTGACTATAAAATTCTTGGTATGTACTTCCTATTTTTCCGAGATAGTTTATCATATAATTCTCCACTAACGGTGTTGTTGATCTAATTAGATGATGAGTTGAATCTGGCTAGAAGTAGTCACTTTAGTAGAACCTTATTTTTAGAAAGCCCCGCCGATTTAGTTTTGACATATATAAGTACAATTTTTTGATCAATTTAATGTTTTGATGTTTTGACCACTCAGTTATATATCATCTGGTAAGGATTTAAAATGGGTAAAAGATGATATTAAATTGAGATTAGGCTTTGTCATAGTCTCTACCTTTTTTAATATAAAAAAACCGTGCTATCTTGTAAGTTCTAAATATTCTTTAACATGCTCTCAACCATGTTCTCGTAAAATTTCAAATCAATGTTCATTCACGCAATGACGCAAACATCTAGAATTAAGTAATCAATAATTTTGTTTTTACATTTACATTAATATTGGAAAATTTCTACTGGAAGGCCTTTGTCCTTAATCCAACCCGTACAATGCACGTATAGGTAAATTTTTTTTTTGCCCTTTTCATTCCTTCCAATTTTTCCCCACGTGCACAGCACGTGTATAATACTAGTATATTTAACTAGCAAAATGTTAGAAAGTAGAAGGAAATAAAGAGTCCAAACAAATTAAAAGCGGAATTTATGTGCCGTACTCAACAAGCTTTTTAACTTACAAATAAGTGAATAACTAACTTCCTAGTTTATTTTTTTTAATATATAAAGTTAATAGAATAGAGTCTAATTTTTTAATATAAAGTTAATAGAATAGAGTCTAACGGCTTCAGCCTGGAAAAGCGGTGATAGAACAAAAAATATATTCCAGCAAAAATGATGTAAGGAAAGTACTAGAGAATTTTGGCTATTACGACAAAGACCAGAAAATAGAGAAAACTATGTTTTATAAAGCGTTGCAAACAAAATCATACAGCTAAAGGAAACTCATCACCAGATCATAGCCCTAGAAAACAGAGGACAACAAAAGCATAAGACATCCAGCAAAATGGAAGATACAACTAACACCACCACTAGCACTGTCACATTTACCCGATATCCGGATTCGACCCGGACCCGGCATTGGACCGGAACCGACCCAATTTATACGGGTCCGGATCCTAAAATAAGATCAGATGCACTTTCGTGTCCGGGTCCGGCTTTGGGTCCGCTCAAAATGGAACCGACCCGGACCCGGACCAGTTAAAAAATACCCCCCAAACATATAGAATTTGAATAATAGGGTTATAAGAATATACATATAAAAGTAATTGTTGAAGATAGATGTATAAATATAATATTAATTAATGTACTTAAGTGCAAAAATTGTTAGAATCGTAGGGTATCGGGTCCAAAAATACTTAAGTGCAAATATTTATTTTCTACTACCGGACCGGACGAGTAATTTTTTTTAACTAGGAGTCGAACCCGGACCCGGATCCGGACCCGAAGTCTGGATCCGAATCCAATTTTTGGACCCGTAAATTACCGGATCCGAGTCCGGGTAGTGGAGGACCCGACCCAATAGGACCCGATACAACTCTAACCACCACTGTAAACGAAACCAAGAGAGAGACCCTCAACACTTAGAGCGCAAGGGTGAGTAATAGCAGTCATCAACATCAGAAAAGCAAGAAACACAAATAGTCAATCCCCCTTCCCCCCAAAAAAAAGTACCACCAAGCCAGCACTTCAACTCCACTACAAAGAAGATAGCAACACCAAAAGTCTCCACCACAGCGTTATAGAGCAACAAAATACTGGCATCTAAACGTAAGTGCATTACTAATGCTGTGTGTTTTTGGGTGTGGGGGCAACAGGTGTGAGTTCTTGTAATTTGTAGTGGAAGATGCGGTACTGGTGTTGATCCGATCCTAAGTTGTTGGACCGGCTCGGGAATAGTAGGAGAGAGGTAGAGGCTGGGTGCTCGGTTCGGACCTTCGTAGCTCGGCTCGGATCTTAGGGGTTCGGCACGGATCTTGATACTTTCACGCTGCCTAGAAACACCGGGAAAGATCCCGACGACAGGCCCTTCGATGGTCTAGTCAGTCACTGAAAAAGCAATAGTAGCTAGGGTTCAGGAGGGGAGAAATTTATTACCTTTTAAAGTAAGGAGGGGATCTGGTATTTAGAGGCAAGGGGAAACGGGTCTGAGGTCCTAACGGGCCGGGTTGGACCCATTTGTCCATGGGCCTGAGCTGGTTGAAGCCCAGTGAGTTTGTTTGACCTGATGATCACAGGAGAGCAGAATTTGAGGAAATCTGAGGGCCCTGATTGCGCCATGTCATCTATACCACATCACAAGCTCCCGACTTCTGTAGGGCTGTGTAAACCAGTTGTGGATGAGTAGTTTGGCTCTATGGAGAAAGCGGAGGGGAGTATTTAGCGAAGACAAGTTGTGGAGTTCCTGAGGGGTTTTTGGGTCAGCACCGAGCCGAACTGAGTTTTGGACGAGCATTTCCTCCTTGTGAGAGAGTTCGAGAGAGGGGTGTTCGGTGATTACTTCGAGCTCCGAGATGCTCTTGCCGAGTGCTGACGACCGAGCCCTGGTGCTTTCGCCGAGCATCAAAGCTAGGGGGTCGGCTTGGAGCATCGAGGGTTAGGTGCTTTAGCTTGAGAAGGCTACCCTGTGCTTGAGATTGCCTCCGAACGCCTAGGCTAGGGTGTTGGCTCGGACGTTGAGGTTGTACGGTTGGCTCGGAGCGTCGAGGCTCAGGTGCTTCAACTTCAGAAGGCTACCTTCCTCCTAATGCCGGGACTAGGGTGTTGGCTCGGAGCGTCGAGGCTAAAGGGTTGGTGCGGAGCATCAAGCTCAGGCACTTTAGCTTGAGAAGGCTACCCCTGCACTCGAGATCATTGGTGCCTTAGCTTCGGGAAGCTACCCCTGTGCTCGAGATCACTGCCGAGCGTCGAGGCTAGGGGGTCAGCACAAAGCATCGAGCTCAGGTGCCTTAGCTTGAGGAAGCAACCCCTGTGCTCGAGATCACTACCGAACGTTGAGGCTTAGGGGGTTGACATAGAGCATCGAGCTCAGGCGCCTTAGCTTAAGGAAGCTACCCCAGTGCTCGAGATCACTGCCGAGCGTCGAGGCTAGGGGATGGGCACAGAGCATCGAGCTCAGGCACCTTAGCTTGAGGAAACTACCCCTGTGCTCGAGATTACTTCTCAGCGTCGAGGCTTGGGCGTCGACATAGAGTGTCGAGCTCAAGCACCTTAGCTTAAGGAAGCTACATTGTGCTCAAGATTGCCTCAGAATGCCGAGGCTAGGGTGTTGGTTCGGACGTTGAGGCTGTATGGTCGGCTCGAAGCGTCGAGGCTCAGGTGCTTCAGCTTGAGAAGGCAACCTGCCTCCTAACACCGAGATTAGGGTGTTGGTTCGGAGCATTGAGGCTAAGGGATGGATGCGGAGTGTCAAGCTCAGGTTCCTTAGTTTGAGAAGGCTACCCCTGCGCTCGAGATCACTGCCGAGCGTCGAGGCAAAGGGGTCGACGTAGTGGGTCGAGCTTAGATGCCTTAGCTTGGGGAAACTACCCCTGAGCTCGAGATCACTACCGAGAATGGAGGTTAGGGGGTCAGCACAGAGCGTCGAGCTCAGGTGCCTTAGCTTAAGGAAGCTATCCCTGTGCTCGAGATCACTGCCGAGCGTCGAGGCAAAGTGGTTGACGTGGAGCGTCGAGCTCAGGTGCCTTAGCATGGGAAAGCAACCCCTGTGCCCGAGATAGCTGCCGAGCGTCGAGGCTTGGGAGTCGGCAAAGACCATCGAGCTCAGGTGCATTAGCTTGAGGAAGCTACCCCTATGCTCAAGATCACTCCCAAGCATCGAGGCTTAGGGGGTTGGCACAGAGCGTCTAGCTCAGGCACCTTAGCTTGAGGAAGCTACCACTGTGCTCGAGATCACTGCCGAGCGTCGAAGCTAGGGGTTGGCACAGAGCGTCGAGCTCAGGTGCCTTAGCTTAAGGGAGCTACCCCTGTGCTCGAGATTACTGCTGAGCATCGAGGCTTGGAATTTGGCACAGAGCATTGGGCTCCTTAGCTTGAGGAAGCTACCCCTATGCTCAAGATTACTGTCGAGCATCGAGGCTTAGGCGGTCAGCACAGAGCATCAAGCTCAGGCACCTTAGCATTGAGGAAGCTACCCCTGTGCTCGAAATCACTACCGAGCGTCGAGGCTTAGGCGGTCGGCACAGAGCGTCGAGCTCATGCGCTTTAGCTTGAGGAAGCTACCCTGTGCTCAAGATCACTGTCGAGCGTAGAGGCTTAGGGAGTCGGCACAGAGCATCGAGCTCAGGTGCCTTTGCTTGAGGAAGCTACCCCTGTGCTCGAGATCACTACCAAGTGTCAAGCCTAAGGGGTCGGCACAGAGCGTCGAGCTCAGGCGCCTTAGCTTGAGGAAGCTACCCTTGTACTCGAGATTACTATCGAACATCGAGGCTTGGGGGTCAGCACAGAGCATCGAGCTCAGGTGCCTTAGCTTTGAGGAAGCTACCCCTGTGAAATGGCTAGTTTGACGTGCGGGCCGAGCACCGAGGGCTTCACTCTGGGTGACGCATGTCTTGTTGACGTCATCTTTACGGATTTCTAGGAGTCGTTTTGTGGATTTTGAGGAGCCATTTTTGCGAGAATGTAGGAGTCAAAAGTTCCTTATATATACATCACATGCCTTCTTCCTCATTTCTTACTTTAGCTCTCTCTCTCTCTAGAAGTTTTCCGTCACAGGCAATTAGCTTTCCGGCAACCATCCTTGAGGCTTCAACTAGGTTAGTACTTTTAATATGTCGAGGGCTCAGTCCGACTTTTCAGCCTCGACCCCTGGCGGGGGCACCCATACGGGCATGTCGGATCCTTCTTCTTGGGAAAGAGATGAGAATGTCTACGTCATGAAGACGCTCCGTACTCGCAATCCATTCGTGGTAGAGACCAGTGATTCGGATGAGGTGGTGAATTCTGCTGAAGGCGTCAGTGACGAAGAGGAACAGGTCGAGGGGATGGATTCTTCCTCGAGGGCCTCCGTTCTCGAGCCACTGGCCACCCCTTCGCTTGAAAAAGCTCCCAAGGTTCGGACGAAGAGGATGAAGTGGACCATGCCCGGTAGTCCTGACGAGACGATCCCTCCTCGAAGGCTGGAGATCCTATTTCTTTCACAATCGTCATCGATTAGGATGTACCCGGATGACATTGAGAACTTGGTCCGCTACGGGATACAACCCTCCTCGCCAAATCGTGTAAGGATCAAGATGGACGGTACCCCAACTACATTAACAGAGGACGACCTGGTGTTGATTCGTGCGAGCTACTTCATCAGAAGGGAGTTCGAGTTGATGGTCCCCAATGCTGGCCTTCATCCTACCGATCCCTTAGCCCCTGGTACGACATCTTCTTTGTGGACGCATTTTCCTCGGGACTGAGGCTGCCCATCCATCCGTTATGCCCGATGTAGTACGGTCCCAACTCATTGAAGCAGATGGTGAGCTTCGTCCTGCTATGCGAGGAGAGGAAGGTGCCACAGAGGTTGAACATCTTCCGATCCATGTTAGGTGTTGGAATTTATTATGTGTCACCTCAGAGCGGGGGGGAAGTCGTGCATGGCCACCCTGACTCGATAAAGGAGTGAAAAAAGAAGTACTTCATTGTAAGGAGCAAAGAACCATGGGAAATCCCAACCAGATGGAATTTTTACAAGCCCAACTTCAAGGGCCCTACGAAGAGCGATCTTTTGGCCAAGGAGTGCGCGTATGTCGAGCGTCTTCGCAATAGTAACAACATAAGTTGGCCAAAGGTGACAGAAAGTCACATGGCCCGCGTCGGACTGAGCCCCACCCCATCCCATATGTTTCTTTGTAATTTTCTTTTGTGCTCATCAGTTTTTAATTGATGTTCGTGCAGAGATGGACTCAGCATCTTTCAAGGAGAGGAGACTTACATTGAAGAGGCAGAAGGCGGAATTGGCTGAGCAGGGGAAGCAAGCGGGGGCCTCTTCCCAAGCACCTCCCAAGGGACACTCGAAGCCGAGGGCTAAGAGGGTGAGGTCCAGCCAGACCCGAGACACCTCGGTCGTACCGAGCTCGAGTACCCTGAAGGTAACGGAGGTCGTGCAGAGTGGGGTTCCCCCTCTTCGTACCGATGCCCAAAACTTGGTCGAGGAAGAGGGGCTCCAGCCATGGGCCCCTGGCTGGGCCATTCGGAAGGGAGACACCCTGACGGAGGGTCCCATGGCTGTCGAGTATGTAGGCAAGATGGCCACTCCACGTGATCGGCAGAGCATGAGTGCCGATACATTTGAGTCGACCTACATGAGGTGGGCTCAAGCGAGCGTGTAGGTAAGCTTTGTTGGCAACCCCAAGTATTTATGTGGCCGTTTCTTTTACTATGCATTTTTCTTCGACTACAGGCATGCTTGTCCGACGCTCAGGTGATGAGGCTCCATGAACAAGAGCTGAAACACGAGAGGAACCGTACCCTTCATGTCACGCCCCGCTTCCCAAAAATACGGAATGCAAGCACGTGACGTTGGCCCAGCGAATGACTTGCGTCAATTATAAGCTGTTATCGATTCAACTCAACAATATAACAAGGAACAATACAACCATGCATGCAATGAAAGGATAATCACATGAATAATAATACTTGGAATTTAAGCATGAAATAACCAAATATAATAATAATTCAACATCTGGAAACAACAATAACAATATTCGGGTCAAAAGTCCACAATACAAATAAATAATAATGTTCAATTATTTAACAGTAATCAATTAAGCGGCGATGCTATCAATTCTTCACCATTATTGTTATCTTAATCCATCAGGCAATTCTCCTTGATTACCTGTAAGCTGTTCATCTAAAAAGGGAGAATAATATGTTCTTAGAGCAAGTCGTGGACAGCAAGTAGAGAAAGTAATGAAACAATGGCATTTACGATATAATAATGAATTCAATAAACAATAGAGTCGATGGCAATGAAAAATGGCAAAATGATAATGATACAATGTGCAATGACAATGATCAATAACAATAATAATAAACGATATCAATAATGGTAGCAATAATGATAATACTGTTCAGTAACGATGACAATATGCAATGACGATGTGATGACAATCTTAAGTCTATTATTCATTTTATTCCTAACTAATACACGTACTACTGCGTCACATACCACATGTACGATGCATGCAAACAATTTCGTTTAGATCTAAGTGGTAGGTTATATAGATTATGTACTCGGTAACGATAATCAATATTTAATAGTTGCAATTCAATAATTACTGCACGATAAGATAATTGGCCTCGATACAGTACACGATAGATTGGGTTACTTCCGTAAGCCACAATCCTTCAATAAAACAATAGCCGTTAACAATATTTAGGGAAACACGGGCCCCTCCTCTGAGTACAGTCACTACATTGTCCACTACTTAAGTCACCCTTAAACCCCGGCTTGTTAACAATTCTTTATTCAATCAATATGCAATAGTTGTTAGCAACATTTCTATAATAATAGGGAACAATAGGGACAATACAATCAATGGGAACGATGAGATGATCAATAGGGCACTAGAATGATGACAAAACAGCACTAAGATCATGCAATACAATTTACACAATAAAATGCATCAAATACAACAATATAGATTCGATTATATTATCAAAACATGGAAAACTCAATTCTTGACAGCAGTAGGTTGTTATACTAAAATTGAATTTTCCGCCGCTATAAAATTGCAGTGTTCTTTTCTGACTGGTTATTGATGTTAACTAATTTCAGTTATAAAGGTAGTAAATGTTCATTTTAAAAATCAGCAAAAATAATTTTCATGACCCTAAGCATGTTAACTATCAATCTGGAAATTATCATGGCAATATTTGTTCATTAGTTTATCTATTTAATCAGGTTAACATGGTATAAATCTGAAAATAAAATGTAACAGCAGTAAAATGGTCATAACCCATGCAATATAAGATGGAAATCAATAATTCTTGATGTTCTGGGAACTAGACACATGGGGCTACATTTCATATTCAGGAAGTTATTGATTTTGATGATAGTATCTAGGTCAAGACAGCATAACAATGTTCAGGTTGACAGTAAATTTCAGGATCTCAACATATTTTTCATGAATAAAATAATTAAAATATTATGAACGATGAGTTAGGGGTAGACAACATAAATTAGAGCAAGTTACGTCTATGTGAACATGGTATTAAGATGTATAATGTCCATAATCTTACTAATCACAATCAACTAATACACCAACATCAACCATATGAACAATCAACACTAGCATACAATATATAATAGTGGTATAATATCATGACATGAATTACAATAACAATCCCAATTCACATATTCAACAATTAACTACATGAATGCATGCAAGATCTCTATAGATTGGAGGCAAAAGACGGCACTAAGTCATGACTACTACTTAGATTCGCTCGTGTAAATCCGTAGTATCCCAACGATAGATAATAATAGAAGATATATGATAATCAATATAATTCTACAAGTGGGATTCAATAAACAATCTCGAATACAATACAATACAATTCGAGGGTGAGATTACTTGCCTTTAACAATGACGTTAGATCCGAAATATTGAGAATAATGGGATTAGGATCCCAGGGAACACATGCGCTCCACGTGCAAGCAACACCCACAGCAACGGCGAATAGCAAAATCAAACGAATGGCCGAGATCAAGATCAAAGATCAAAATCAAATATTAAGGGTCACGATCAAGGGTCCAGATCCAAGGATCAAAAGTTCAAAGGCCAAGAATCAAGGGAGGATTGATGATGATGATCAAGGGAGATCGGACGGCAGAGATCAAGGTGATTAATGATGAAGATCAAAATGCAAACATGACAGCAACCAACGATGGTTCCGGCTCGGCTCTGCTGCGACGAACCGGAGCGGCGGTGCACAAGGGCTGTAGGGCGGCACAGGTGGCAGTGACTGGGGGTTCGAGGGATAGGCGACAAGCACAGGGGCACGAGGTGGCGGGAGGCAGGAGATTCGAGGATGAGGAGGCGGTTGTCGAGGTGTGTATGCGAGGGTAGCTTCGATGGGGGTGCAGGCGAGAGGGCAACGGGATGGCAAGGAGAACTCTAGTGGTGGTTACTGTTGGGAGGGACAGCTGGCTAGTCGCGGTGCTCTATTTTTTGGGAAGAAACAGAGGCGGGGAGAGGCAGTGAACGGAATGGGTGCTCGAGGTTGTCGACAGCTGGCGAGGAGTCTGGGAGGTGCAGTCGAGGGCTCGATGGCGCTCAGGGAAGAAGTAGCAGCAATGGCGAGACTTCGATGGGTTACAAAGGTTGAAGACGAGGAGATGGAGATGGCAGGGGCTTGACTGAAGGTGGAGGCAGTCGTGTTATGCACTGGCGGCGCGATGGGAGGCAGTTGTGAAGTCGGGGTGCGACGGGGGTCGCGAGGTGGCACAGTCGAGAAGAAGGCTCGAGCAGGACGGTGGTCGGTTGGAGTAGGGCGAGGGAGACGATAAGGAAGCTCGAAGGAGAGGTTGCAGTTGGCTTGACTGGACGACCATGAGGGTGAAGTCGCGAGGAGCTTGGATGAAGGCGGAGCGTCAAGGTGGTTGTTGCGAGAGAGAAGGCAAGCGGGAGCAGTGTGTGGTCTAGGAGACGGGGAGAAGGTGATGGAGAAGATGAATAGTTGGGGATAGGGGGTTGCACAGTGGAAGGGGGAATGAACAGTTGGGGAAGATGAAGGGTTTGTGTTTGTTTGGCTGTGTATAAAGAAGAGAGAGATAGATACGGGGTGAGAGAGAGTGGCGGATTGTGGAGATATGGGGAATCGTAGGGAGTAATTCTAGGGGATACGGGGAGATGTGCAGTTGGGGGTTGATCTGGTAAAAATCATATTATGAGGCGAATTGGGTTAAATGTTCGTGTTTGGGATCCAATAAGATGCAGGTTTGGGTTAGAATTCAATAGGAGATGAGCTTGGGTTGGGCTCCAAATTAAATAATACAATATAGATCAAAATCAATGGAATTTACAAAAATAATAATAATAATAATAATAATAATAATAATAATAATAATAATAATAATAATAATAATAATAACAATACTGATAATAATAATAATACATGACAGAATATAATTTGGATTCAGCACATTCATGAAAATAATCCAATAATAATAATAATAATAATAATAATAATAATAATAATAATAATAATAATAATAATAATGAAAATAATAATGAAAATAATAATGAAAATAATAATAATAATAACAACAACAACAATAATAATAATAATAATAATAATGAAAATAATAAAATAATAATAATAAGGTTATATAACGAAATAGGAATTGGTTTTAACAAATTATCAAAGTAAATCTAAATATTCTTGATTTGGCTAAAATGTAAATAGTCGATCAATTATAAAATGGAAAGTACAGTTAAAATGCACCATTATTTGAAATAAACATAATTTTCAATTAGAAAAGATTTTAATAGAAAATCAGAAATGAATTTAACACAAACTAAATTTATAAATAATCAAAATACAGAAAATTATTCAGAAAATATGTATTTACGGGAATGGGGGTTAAACTTCGTTACCAGCGAGAGTTGAAAGATCTCAAGCTGGCTTTGGAGGCTTCTCAAAAGCGAGAGTAAGCCCTGAAGGCCGACCTGGCCTCGATGGCCGATGAGGGGCTACGGAAGGAGGCCGCTCTGAAGAAGGCGTTCAAGGTGGAGAAAGGGGTGCTCACATTGAAGGCTCAAGACATGGTCATCGAGGCCCAAAACGAGGTGTACAACCGAGCGCTAGGCCATGTCAAGCACTTCTACCCGACTCTGCACCTGGGGGGGGGGGGGGGTTTGACTATGATATGGAGATCTCGCAGCTGTCGAAAACCCCCGGGAGCGATGCTTAAGTCGAAGGGGAAACTGGGGGCAGAATTGTCGGAGCAGACCCGATCACCGATCCGGTTGTCGACCCTGCGGTCGGTGCCGACGTTGAGGGAGAGGTTGGCAATAAGTTGCTGCTTTTTCTTCTTTTTTTTCCTTTTTTGAAAATGTATTTGCTGAAGGCGGACTAGCCGCTACAATATTTTGTATGGTGCACTGATTTATAACAAGGAGTTTTTGTTTAGGCCAAGTGTTTTAAGTTCGACTTTTGTTTTGATTTTGGAATGATTTTCTTTGCCCGACCGAACCTTATGACTTGTAGTATTTTTTAGACTGGAAGCTAGGAACTATTGGCCTCGGAATGATTTCTGTTTCACCTCTGTCAGATATCGGCCTCCCTCCTCGAGGCGGATCCTTGACACTCCAAGGTGACGTGGCTCCGCAGCAAGATTAAAGTATTGGAGTCCAGCCTCGCTCGGTATCGGAAGGAAGCTCGGGATCATGATGCGACTTTCCACTACTTTCGAAACAAGTCGAAGGAGCTAATTGTGGAGGTGGCTCATTAGAAGAAGGCGATAGTCTACCGCGACATGGGGAGTGCTGGCTTTGGGTTTTCCATGTCCAGTCCCTCGGTACAGCGGCCTTCGTCTGAGTCTTTCCTTCGTGAGGTCATTATGGAGAAAGAGATCGAGATCCAACTTTATAAGACGATGTTGGGGTTGTCGGGGGCCAGATCGGTCTCCTCGGGGGGAGGGGGGCACCCCTAGGGCGGTGCGCCATCACCGGTTCGACAGTTGGAA
This sequence comes from Hemerocallis citrina, assembly GCA_017893485.1. NCBI lineage: Eukaryota > Viridiplantae > Streptophyta > Magnoliopsida > Asparagales > Asphodelaceae > Hemerocallis > Hemerocallis citrina. Next base: position 41,901,755 of record CM030363.1, read on the forward strand.
CATGCGAGGCCGGGCGACGCTCAGAGCTCTGTGGCTGGCATATCTACTTTGGCTACTCCTAGAGATTTTGGTGGCCAGGTCGGGAAGATAAGCCGCTCGGCTGGGTTTGAATTAGCCCGTGTAAGCCCAAAAGGCCTCTGAAAAGAGCTTAGGCTGAGGTGATAGCCGTTTGTAATAACTTTATTATACCATGGCCTCCCAAGGCGTTTACAATAAAAACAACTCTTTCGATTCCCTGTTTTTTTTTTTTTGGTTTCTGGAGAGGATGATAGATCGAGAGATCTTCCGTCTGTGGCACCACTCAGCTCGGGACACGAGCCGAGTGTTGAAAGCTTGAGAGATTGAAAAATCTCCCATTCGAGCCCAGGTGCTTTAGCTTTAGAAAGTTACCCTTATGCTCGAAATCAATGTCGAGTATCGAGGTTAGGGAGTCGGCACAGAGCGTCGAGCTCAGGTGCCTTAGCTTGAGAAAGTTACCCTTGTGCTCGAGATCACTGCCAAGCTTCGAGGTTGGGAAGTCGGCACAGAGCGCCGAGCTCAGGTGCCTTAGCTTGACAAAGCTACCCCTGTTCTCGAGACCACTGCCGAGCGTTGAGACTAGGGATTCGGCACAGAGCGTTGCTCCGTTTTTGAAAATGCACAAATTTTGTGAGAGAACATAGAAAATTTGAATGAAAAAGGGGAAAGAAATAGGGTAATTTACTTTATTCTTTTTCATACAAAAAGAGTGGCACGTACTACCGATTACAAAGGGTCGGTTACATAAGTTCGTTTAGAAAAGAGTGTCCTCCTCCCCTTTGAGGAACTTGATGAGTTACTCCACGTTCCACGGCCTCTTCACTATTCTGCTCCCCAGGTCTGCGAGTCGGTATGTGCCGGGGCATATTACTTCGAAGACCTTATATGGGCCCTCCCAGTTAGGGGCTAGCTTTCTCTTTTTGCTGGGGTAGGATACCGACAGTTTTATGAGCACAAGATCACCTTGCTTGATGTCGGTGGGGTGGACCTTCTTGTTATAAAATCTCTCGATCCGCTATTGGTATATGCTTCTTCTCACGATGGAATTTTCTCTGACCTCGTCAATCAGATCCAAATTTGCTCTGAGATCTGTTGAGTTGGTCTCCTCGTTGAAACCCATGATCCTGGACGAAGGGATCCCAATTTATAAGGGGTTGACAGCCTCAGTGCCGTAGGTAAGGTTGAATGGTGATTCGCCTGTGGGGATCCTCTGAGTTATCCGGTGCGCCCAAAGTACGTTCGGTAACTCGTCGACCCAGAGCCCCCTGGGTGAATTATCCAACTGCATTTTCGGCCTGGCTGTTTGACTGAGGATGATATATCGATGAGAAGCGCTGCTGGAAGCCAATGTCTTCGCAGAATTTCCCAAAGTTCTTACCGGCAAATTGGGTTCTATTATCAGTGTTGATTACCTGTGGGATCATGAACCGACAGATGATGTGCTTCTAGAAAAATTGTTGAGTTTGGTGGCTCTGTGATCATGGCTAGGGGTTCTGCCTCGATCCACTTGGTGAAGTAATCGATGGCCACCACCAGGAGTTTCCTTTGGCACGTTGCTTTCGGGAAGGGGCTGACCAAGTCCATCCATTGAGAGCGGAGGTTGGCTTGTGGAAGCTGCTTCACCGAGGAGAATCTCTGGCAAGGGCCCCACCTTTCAACAAGGTCCTTGGGTGTCTTGTAACTTGGCCGGCCAGTAGTATCCGTAGTTTAGCACCTTTCTGGCGAGCGACCTGCCCCCATGTGGCCCACTAATTCCCTCGTGTAGTTCCTTCAGTGCGTACTCGGCCTCGTCGGGGGCCAGGCAGCGAAGGTAAGGTCTTCTGTCTATTCTTGTGTATGAGTGCTTGAAGAGTGTCCTATTGATTATGATGAATCTTTCTGAACGGATTCTGGTCCTTCTCGCCTCTACTCGTTCTTGAGGAAGCTCGCCCTCCGCCAGAAACTTCCGGATGGGAGTCATCCAGTTGTCTAGTTGAGGCTCAGTGGCAAGGCAGAGGGCCTCGGGGGGGGTTGATGTTAGGCTTGAGGAGAACTTCGATTAGGACGGTATGGTCAAGGCCTTCGAAGGACGATGAGGCGAGTTTTGACAAGGAGTCAGCCTAGGTATTTTGCTCCCTAGGGATTTGTTCTGCCGAGGTGAAATCGAAGGTAGTTAGGAGTTACTGGACTAGCACCAAGTATCGGACCATCCGAGCGTTATGAGCCTCAATTGAGACCTCCCCCAATTCGGGTTGGTCTCAGATCGGGGGACAGAGAGCAGCTCACACGAAACCACTTGGACTTGTCTTCTGCCTCAATTGAGACCTCCCCCAATTCGTCTGTGGGTTCCGACTCGGACTGGTTTCTTTCAGGTGGAAGCTCGACTGCATCAAGGGGGAACACCCCGCCCCTACCGCGGTTATGTAGCACGAACGTGCAGACTCCTGGTTTCCTTGGACGGCATCGACACCGAGGTCAGTGGGGAACTTCAGTTTCAAGTAGTAGGCGAAGGGGACCGCCTAAAGTGAGCAGAGGTCGGTTCGGCCGAGAATGGCATTGTATGCGGCCTTGACGTTAACCACAATAAAATCCATTAATTCGGTCTGTGTGATATGGGTCATCCCGACGGTTACATCCAGTGTCACGATCCCTTCGATTTGGATAGGGACGCCTGAGAACTCGTGAAGGGTGTATCCGGCCGATTTTAGCTTCTCGCGGGGGAGCTTGAGGTTCTCAAATGCTTCCAAGAAGAGAATGTTGACTGAGCTTCCGTTGTCCACGAGAATTCGGTGGACCTCGAAGTTTTGCCATGACGAAGCTGATGATGAGGGCATCGTAGTGCGGGAGCCGGACGCCCTCCAGGTCTTCTTCGGAGAAGGAGACTGTCCGCTACTGAACCTGGGGGGGAGGGATGGTTGCGGACATAATTTACTTCTCGTAGGAAGGCCTTACGGGTAGTGTTGGATTCCCCTCCCATGGGTCTGCCATGGACGCAATGTAGGATGGCCTGCCCCTCCGATCACCTTGGGCTCGGGGTCCTGCTTGGGTCGTCAATTGACCGTTCGAGGAGGAGGCAAGGCCTTGGATTCCTCGAATCCCTCTAGTCTCTTGGGTTGGCTCGAGTGAATTCTCTTAGGTACCCTCGTTGGATGAGGGTCTCGATCTCGTCCTTAAGGGCACAGCAGTTGTCCGTTTCATGTCCATTGTCCCGGTAAAAATATATAGCAGTAGAATCTCTGGTCTCGCTTCTTGTTATTACTCGGTCGGGGAGGGAGCCGGACAATCCCTTTGTCCTCGATCTCCAAGAGGATGTGTGATACATTCTGGGCCAGCGGCGTATATCTTTCAAAATGGGGGACCGAAGGAGGCCTCTTCAGACCAGCTGCGTCTTTCGTGGCTTTTTTGGCGGGCTCGAGGTCGCCCGCCTTGCGCTTTCCTTTGGCCGTGGCTTCTTTGGTGCCCTCGGGGTCAAGAGCCTCTTCTGCCCAAATGTACTTTTCGACTGTGTTGAGGAGGTCAGGTAAGTCGAGGGGTGGTCTCTTGGCTAAGGAGGCCTTCAGCCGTCCGTGGCGAACATTGTGCCGAAAGACTGCTGAAGCGATGCCCGCATCAAGGGAGGAGACTGACCTCCCCTCAGCGGTGAACCTCCGAATAAACCCACGGAGTGGTTCCCCTTCCTTCTGCTTAAGGTCCAGAATTGACGCGCTCGTCTTCTCGACTTTTTGGCTGGTCACGAAGTGGGCTAGGAAGCTTGCTTCTAGCTGGTTGAAAGAGAAGACCAAGCCGGGGGTGAGTTTCGAGAACCATTCCCGAGCCGGACCACGCAGAGTGGCAGGAAAAGCGCGGGATAGGAGAGGATCTGATGCGCTGTGAATCAGCATGAGGATTTTGAACCCTTCCATACGATCAACGGGATCACCTTCGTCATTGTATGTCTCAAATTGGGGAGGCCTGAAATTTTTGGGGATCTCAGCTTCCAAGATTTTGGTGGAGAACGAGGGTCGATTCGGCCTGGCATTGGCCCGTCTTTGCCGAGATGGGCGAGGTGGTTCACCATCTTCCGGAGGTGTCGAAGGACGGCGTCTTCTTGTTCTATTGGGCGGGTCGATCCATGGGATTCGCTACCCTGGGCTTCTGAATGAGGATAGGAATTGTTGCGTGCCTCGATCCTCGGACAGTCTCGGATTGCCTGAAGGACCTCGTTCCTAAAATTTTGGAACTCAGCCCTCGTGACGGGGGCTGGCTCCACAGGGCCATGGGAGGGTGGAGGTCCGCGGGGTAAGCGGTTGTGCCCTGGTTCCCGTTCCAGGATCGGTTGTCTGTCATGGTTCGGGACCGAGTTGGAAGTGGCCCCTCCCCTTGTTCGGCTGGCCTGTCGATTTTGGATGACATGCCGCAAATCAATCGCAACTGAGTGTGAAGCGCCTGGTCCGGGTCCGGCTGCACCCATTGGCTCGCGGTTGGTTAGAGCCCTGGGCGTCCGCGTGGCTGTGAAGGGGAGGAGGGTCCGGACGACGTCTAGAGGTGACGACCCTTCTGGCTTTGGGAGCCATGAAAAGAGCCTGGATTCGAGATGATGTCCTAGGCTGGGATCGGACCATTGTCAGTACCTGGTTCCCACAGACGGCGCCAACCTGATGTTGTGAGTTTTTGTGTGTGGGGGCAACATGTGTGAGTACTTGTAATTTGTAGTGGAAGATGTGGTACTGGTGTTGATCCGATCCTAGGCTGTTGGGCCGGCTCGGAATAGTAGGAGAGAGGTAGAGGCTGTGTGCTCGGTTCGTACCTTTGTAGCTCGGCTCGATCTTAGGGGCTCGGCTCGGATCTTGATACCTGCACACTGTCTAGAAACACCGGGAGAGTTCCCGGCGACAGGCCCTCCAACGGTCTAATCAGTCACTGGAAAAGCAACAGTAGCTAGGGTTTAGGTTGAGAGAAATTTATTATCTTTTAAAGTGAGGAGGGGATCTGGTATTTATAGGCAAGGTGAAATGGGTCTGAGGTCCTAACGAGCCGGGGTGGACCCATTTGTCCATTGACCTGAGCTGGTCGAAGCCCGTTGAGTTTGTTTGAGCTGATGATCACAGGATAGCGGAATCTGAGAATATCTGAGGACCCTGATTGTGCTATGTCATCTATACCACATCAATTACCAATACATGTGAACCAAAGACGTGGCTTAACACTAAAATTAATGATGGTGAACGACTTCGGAAAAAGTGCCTCGGAGTGGGATGAAGGATCTTTCAGGGGTAGCAGGTAGGCGCCGGAGGAGGACAGAGCAAGAGGACGATGCATGGTGGAGATTTGGGAAAGGAAGATGTAGTCGTGGAGATTAGGGTTTCTGTTTTGCTTTGAGTGAGAGAAGAGGGCAGAGATGGAGAGAGAGTATGTCTGGATTTGATATATGACATTTTTTATATATATTCACGGTCCACTATTAATGTATAAGGTCCTCCATGTTGATGATAAATATTGACAAATAATGTGACTCCCTCAACTATACCCTCCATGTTGATGATAAATATTGACAAATAATGTGACTCCCTCAACCCTAATTATTGCATGTTGCATAATATAAGCATGGCATCATCTTGAAGAATTGAGCAGCAAAAGAAAACTTTGTAGTTGGAAAACTTAAAACCCAGCTTACGACCATAACATATCACAACACAATTCTTGTAGATACGTGAAGAACATTCTGAACGTCATGTGATGATGACCAACATTGAGCGAGCTTTATTCCATTAATTAGCTTGCATTAACCCATCTCCATCATGTAATCTATCAAAACTTTCAACTTGCTAATAAAAATTTGTACATGAAAACCTATGTACTAATCAGTTATCACCCAAAATCTCCTCAATCACACAAAGACATTCACAAGAATCCAATGGATTGGCCCCTCATTTTCCCAAAGGCTATATTGTATAGATAAAAGCCCCACTTGTAATTGTTATTTTGAAAAGTTCTTTTTAGAGAACCTTCCCTTCCTTCTTCATGCTTGGACTCTTTACAACCATGTAGACTATGTACCAGACCTCTTTTATCACTTTGTATCAAGACCACACACATCAACATCCAAAAATGATCCCTTTCCAACCTAATTCATGACTGAATAATTAACATGGTTGCATCTACCATATCTTCTATTCTACCCCTTTTGTTTTAAATTTTTTCCAAAATGACCCATTTTTAAAGTATTTATCAAACTGAGCCACTTTCGAAACTAATTACCAAACTGAGCCACTCGCTGTTTCAAATAGCGAGTTTAGCTTTTGTAATTTCTCCATCACTTAAAAAAATTGGTCAAGTCTCATAACACTAAAGATAAACTCGTTGTTTAAAACTGCGAGTGGATTTGATCTAGACTCCATGTTCCAAAAAGTGAGTAGTTCAAATTCACTCATTTTTTTAAATAGCGAGTTTATCTTTAGAAATTTCTCCAACAGTTGGAGAAATTTAGTCTAGTTTCAAACACTAATGATAAACTCGTTTGAAATAGCGAATGGATTTGAACTTAACTCACTGTTTTAAATAGCGAGCAGTTGTGTTTGGTAATTAGTTTCAAAAGTGGGTTAGTTCGGTAAATACTTTTAAAAAGTGGGTCATTTGGGAAAAATTCTCTTGTTTTTATGTAAAACAGTGGCAACATTTATGAGTCACTTTGATCTTGCCATGTTGTGAATGTCAATTTTACACAACCTAGCCATATATTATATCGATATATTTCAAGGTTTTGCAATGAAATGTTTAAGTATAAAGTTATTTTAGAACAATACTAAGTCGTAGCACTGTAGAAATAGATAAATGGATGTTTGCTGCTTATTTTGGTATGGGAGCAAACAGATAGTGAGTTAATATTTGATGAAAACTACTAAAAATATGACATTTGATCTTTGTCGTTAAATGCAATTAGAGCTCCTAAAATTGAATCAGGATTATAGATTGAACACCGTAATATGGATCCAACGGCTGTTGACACGACTCATGGGCCTACAAAAATCCTGAAACATCGGAGGTGGCCCTGGCAACAGACCCTCCGACGCTCAAGTCAGAACTCGAAAGAGAAAGAGAGTTTGAGAGAGAAACTATTGATTACCTTAAGACTGAGGAGAGGGAGGGTATTTATAGGCCTAAGAAAGAGTAAAGGAGATTTATATGAATCATTTAGATCGACTATGAATTTCTTAACTTCTATTCGAATCTCCCCATCAAGAGATAAGCTCTCTTGCTTGGGGATAAGAGATTTGACTAACAGCCCTCATGAGCTGGATATTTCTTAGTGGGTCTAACATGTCGCTTTTTATGGACTTGAAAGAGGCTCATGTCTTGTAGAGGAGCCTCGAGAATGCCCGGACTTGTTAAAGAGACCCGTTATGATTAATCTGTCTGTAGAAGCTTTGTGATATGTGCTGAAATCCTATGACCCTGATTTATTGTGAATTTTACCATTATCATAAGCCTCCACTCCCGAAAGACAATTTTACTGGCTTTTAGAGAGTACTTCGCCTTTTTTTTGGATTCTGTAACACAATCTTAGCTTTCAAGGTATCTTGGAGATACCTGGAACTAACCAAAAGCTTTTGAAGGTAGTGAATATTGTCTTGGATTTTTCTGGAATTTTCCATAATTTTCTAGAGTTTTTAAATATTTTTTCCCAATTTTATTATCACTTTTTTTAATTATAATTAATAAACCAAAATTTTCAATTACTTTTCCGAATTTAAATAATTAATTTTGGGTTTTTAAATTAATTTTCAAATTTTAAATGTTTTTTGGGGATTTTTATGAATTATCAAACCTGGGCACGCTTCTTGACGTGGTCAGTTTTGCTAATCATGAGAGCTTGCCCACTGATGGATTTGAATGGTTGTGGATTTTTTGGGATTTTTAAATGAATTATCAATCCCTTGTACAGTTTTGATGTGATCGGGGATGTTGATCATGGGTCGGCTCGCTCGCTGAGGTGATCTAGTACATGCAGAGTGAACTCAGAGGGGAGAGCGACGTTGTAACTCCTATTTTCCGTATCTGTAATTTTATACTGTATTTTTGTCCCATTGTACTCCTTCATCTATTTGAGATCCTGTATTTTATTTCAGTTTGAATAAAATCATTATTTTTGCCTCGACTCAATTTTTGGTCCTTTTATCGAATTCATTTGTGTGCACTTTGTGTCGTTCTTCATGAAGAATTGACTATTCCTTCTCTTTTATCTGTTTAATCTCCATTTTGATACATTTTGACCAATTCTCCTGTTGGGCCATATTCGAAGCGGATATCCTAAAACCATTAAACCGAAACCCTACTATTTAAACTCCTTAACCCTAACCTCTAACCCTAATCACTGGATAGACCCTAACCCCTACTGTTGAGCCGCTACTATCCTTCTCCCCTCTGCTCTTCTCGCATTACCAAAACAACCCAATTCCCTACCTCCGATCGCCTCTCCCACCATCACCTTCGATCTCCCTCACCGTCACTTCGACCACCCGCTCATCGTCGTCAACCCCACAGCACCACCACCATCAATCATCAACACCACCACAACCTCCATCACCATCGTATCCGCCATCAACCAAACTCTGGAAACCCATATCGCCATTTCCCAATCCTCCACCATCCTCGCCATCTCGACGCCTCTACCCATCGCCTCTCATCCTCCATCGCGTCACCGCACCCCACCGAATCCACCTCCCGCTCTCACCCTCTGTTCAAACCCAGAAACAGAGCCGCGCTCGACGCTCGTCGCTTCTCGACGTCGTCCTCCCCTTATCGCCGTCAAGCCGTCGCGTCGTCACCGTCGAAGCCATCGCCGGTCACCACCGCACCTTCCCTCTCTCTCGCTCGCTGGTTCGTTGAAGAAGAGAACGAAGGAAGAAGAAAGGAGGGATTTGGCGGGATTTGATCTCAACCGTAGGATCGCGCCAAGATTCGTGCCCCCTGATCGTCGTTCCGAGTTTCGCCCACAGCAGATCCGATCCGCTGTCCCGTGTTCTGGCTTGATCTGCTGCACGGGAGAGTTCTGATTGGACGGATCCGGTGTTCCGTGTTCTGGGCGCAGTGAATCTCCCGTCTTGTCGTTTGCTGTTTTGGCGATCTGGTGTGGGGATTTTTGCTCTTCTATTGGACTTTCGCACGTGCTTCACACGTGCTTTTGGGAGAATTTGCCCGGAAAATTTTGATCCTATTTTCTTCAACAATCGGATCTATTCGTCGTCAATCAAGACAAGTATTTCCTCTTGTACACATTTTTGGTCTAGTACAAGCATTTCTTGAAAATACTGCAAATAGTTAGAAATTGTGACTCCTTCTTGACTGACGTTGTTGATCAATTATTAAACCTCCTATGAATCACAATAAATTCATTGTTTTATATTACAATTACTTGGACTCATTTTACCCCCTGAACACATGGACACATGAAATTAAGGAGCCCTAGAGTTGTAGACACATGTTATACCTTACATTTGATGAACTTGCACCCATTTGACTTGAAAAACAATCAATAGTTGCTGTTTTGTCAATCATTTCTCTGTATTTATATCACACATTAACCTAGACACCTAATAACCAATTTTCATGTAATCTATACTAGTAAGATATTCCCACATGTTGCTGTCCTGAATCTTGTTATGCTGTTTTAACCCCTTTAACATCAGAATCTGAACCCGAGTCCTGAATAGAAAATATATATCTAGATGTCTAGATGTCTATAGTCTCCGGAATTTTCGAATTTGGAGTTACGGTCTAGGAGTTATTGCAGTTTTACTGCAGCTGTGTCGGTAGATGCAGATTCGCAAAACTGCTGCACACCTTTACTTTGCGAATTAATTTAACCATGTTAACAGTAAGCGTTTGACTTGAAATTTTATATGCGATTGCTGGACACCCTATAGGACATCCCCAATTTTTCTTAGAATTAATTAACATTACTTCAATACTATTTCACATGTGTAAATACAAATACACAATTTTGCCTGAACACTTGAGCCGTGAAATTCGCTGTTTTGACACATGTTCCCACCACTTTCTCGTACCTTGTTTCGCACACTTACGTGCTTGCTTGATAAAAATTAATAAATATAACAAGTCGAGGTTTAAGGGAAAGACTATAGTAGTGGACAATATAGGTAAGTATATTCGAAAGGGGGCCCGTGTTTCCCAAATACTTGGTTCATGAACTTGTTATATCTTGATCGATTCATGGAGTCAGTTACTTGGCTCATGAACTTGTTTGATACATGAACCCACTATGCGGTTCTTGAACTTGTTAGTGGATTCGCGAACTTGTTTCGTGGACTTGTTATTTATTTTCCGATTCATAAACCATGACTTGCTTGATACTTGATACCTGAGTACGCCGCCCTATAAAATCCATTACTAGGTCTAAACGAAATTGCTTTGACTGTAGCAACCATGTAGTAAAAAGATGGATGCATGAAGTGCTACCTAGATAGTAATAACTACAAGACTTGAACATGATACCTGCTTACTCGATACTTGATTACATGATACATGAAACATGATACATGAGACTTGAAACATGAAACTTGAACTTGACAACTTGTTACCTGATACTTGATAACTTGTTACTTGAGACTTGACAACTTGATACTTGACACTAGCCTTGGCACTTGTTACATAGACTAGACTTGAGACTTGTCACTTGATGTTAGATACCCCTACAGGTTCACTTGTCATGTGTTTTACCATTAGCAATTGTTACCCAGCCCGTTTACTAAGATGTCCCTCTTGCTAGCTAGTTCTTGGTTTTTCCATTACTTGTTGTATCCCTGTTACATTCTTGATTCCAATTCCTGTTCCCCATTATTTGTACTCGTTTTTACTATTTGTGGCCCTAACTTGCACTAAGGGCATTTTCTCTTGTTTTTCCCTATGTTTTCCCTTTTATATTTATTAAGTAGACTTTGGAGACGAGCTACCTGCTGGGATTGGTGAGCAGAAATTTAGCTTTCAAGTGGAGGCAGGACTTGTTTAGATTAATTGTTTTTCTTGAATTATTTATTCTTACTATTTAAGACTTGTAACGGGCTACGTTCCCAAGTTTTACATTTGATCCAGACTTGAAAACTATGTGGACATTATTACTTGTTTTCAATTGATTTCTGTTGCTTAATAAATTATTCATATATGCTTGGTCGTATACATATATTGTTATATTCTTGTTGTGATGCTGAGTCGATCCTACAGCTTATGGATGATGTTAAAATCATCTGCTGGGCTTCGTCACGCGCTCGTATTCCATATTTTTGGGAAGCGGGGCGTGACAGGCGTGGACGAATCTGAGGTGCAGATCTTGTGCTAGTGCGCATTTCATGGAGATCTGAAGGAGGACACTCGTCTTCAAGGACCCCTCAGCTCGGCTGACGAATTTGCCTAAATTGAGCTCGGCGAACTCGTAGCTCTGCTGCTTTAGAGCTTTACCGTGATGAGGAGCTCTTCCACTTTGATGAGGAGCTCAGGAAGGATGAGACGCTCGGAGCTCGACAACGAAGAGGAGCTTCGTAGCTCGACAAGGATGAGGAACTCGGTGTTCAACTATTTTTCGAGCTCTGATGTCAATGCTCGAGGTCAGCAAGGAGCTGTGAGCTCTTGCGAGGCTCGGCGTGTAGCTTTGAAGTCGGCGAGGAAAGTGGCGAGCTCAGCGGGAATTTTGAACATGGAGGTCGACAGTGTGGAGGAGGAGCAGCGCGAGGAGGTCATGGAGCTCAGTGAGGTTAGCAGCGAGCTTGAGCTCGGTGATGAGGGCATGAAGCCAGCAAGTTTAGCAGCGAGCTTGAGCTCAGCGAAGTCGGAAAACAAGCTTGAGCTCGGTGGAGTAAGGATGTAGCTCGACGAAGTTCTTCAAGAGGAGCTCAGCAGCTTGGAGATGGAGCAGCTCTTGGAGATCAGCGAGAAGCAGCGAGCTCAGCACAATTTATTAACAGGGAGCTCAGTGAGAACCAGCGAGCTAGGTGATGCTATGATGATGCAGCTCGACAATGCCATGATGACGGAATTCGAGGTCGGAAAGGAGACGTGCGAGCTCAACTGCCTTTGGAGATAGCAGCTCTCAGAGGTCGGCGAGGAGCTTACGAGCTCAGGCGGGAGTTTTGAACATGGAGCTCGGTGAGAAGCTCCGATCTCGGTGAGGAGAAGCTCGGTGTTTTACCAGAGCTAAAGCTTGGCGATGGAGTATGGTGAAGAGTGGGTCGACTCAGACCTCGACGAGGGGCTTCTCGAACCTGGTGAAGGGGTTTCAAAGGCATGGAGATTTGGGTTTGAGCTATGAACTCTTGAGAAGAAAGAGGTTGATGTTTTGAGTTAATGGATTCGGGTTTTGGGTTCAAGTTGGGTGCAAACCCGACCCGTAACCCTTTTACTTGCTTTTTTAGTTCAAATCAAGGATTCCTTCATTGTATGTTCTTGATGTATGTGGTTGTCATAGAAGATTTGTTGTTGTGGCAATTCTTGTGACGGAGTTGAACGATTGAACTTGTTGTTTCCGCCTAGCAGGTTTGTAGGGACACTCTAAGACAAATTTTGACGTAGAACTTGTCATTTGGTCCTGGCAAGTTAGGAGACAACTCTAAGACAAAGTCAAACATTGAACTTGATGTTTGATCCCAAAAAGTTTAGAGAGAACCCTATGATGGAGTTGAACATTGAACTTTTCGTTTGCGCCCAACAAGTTTTGAAAGAATCTTGTGACAAAGTTGAACGTTGAACTTACTATTTGTGCCCCACAAGTTTAGAGTGGTAACTCTTTGCTTGAGTTGATGTAGAGCTTACCATTTGATCCCCGCAAGTTTGTAAGGGCAACTCCTTATTCGAGTTGATGTAGGACTTACCGTTTGATGCCAGCAAGTTTTGTGAGGCAACTCTGAGATAGAGTTGACATAGAGCTCACTATTTGATCCCAGTAAGTTTGGAGGGGTTCCTTAATCGAGTTGATGTAGAGATTTTCCTTTTATCTCGGCAAGTTTGGAGAGGCAACTTCTTAATCGTGTTGATGTAGAGCTTGCTACTTGCACCTAACAAGCTTGTAAAGAACTCTGCGATGGAGTTGGATGTTTAAACTTGATGTTTGCATCCAGCATGTTTATAGAGACAACTGTGAGATGAAGTTGGATGTTGAATTTTCTGTTTGCATCCAGCAAGTTTTGTAGAGACAATTCTGGGCCAGTGTTAGATGTTGAAGTGGCAAGCAAGTTTTGTGAGGCAACTCTAAGATGAAGTTGGTGTTGAACCTGTTGTTTGCACCTAGCAAGTTAATAGAGATAACTCATCAAATTCGTTGTTGATGATGCCTGAGCGAAGTGCAAAGTGTCGAACCCATTGTTCGGAGTTGACGAGTTGCTGGCCGGTGGAACTCAAGTGGTGTGCGGAGCATTGAACCGATTTTGTGAAGCGAATGAGTTGTGGGTGTATTGAAGTGAAGTCACTTGTATTTTTTCAGTGTTGACGTGATTCCATTCTTCTCTTTGGTGACAAATAGTTATGCACGTTGAATGAGGTCCTTGGGATATTGAGCTTGCTCTCCTTCGTGATATGCTATGCTTGACAGTGTTGGGACATGCCTGTTTGCCTCACACTTCATGCAAGATGGAGTTAGATCCTGCTCAGGTGAAGGTGGTAGGATAAACGTGGAGCTTGCCCGCCTAAGGGAGACTCGTCATGAATTTTATCATTAAGAGTTGAGACGGCCCTATGGAGTTGTTAACTGGCAGGAAGCCTGTGAAGAGGTTTGTGTCTCTTAGGCGGAGCATCCCTCTAGGGTGTAGCTGAAAGAATGACTTGTAGGACAGTTTGTTGTACAGTATTTGCAAGACTTTTGTACTGATTCTTAAGCATGAAACATAAACTCATCATAAATCTAATGTTTTATTGAGACTTGTTGCTGAGATTGATGGGTCACCGACTGGGTTCTTTGTATCTAAATAACAGGGTCTCAAGTCTGTTGTGTATACCTAACAAACTGTCGATGATGTGCGCAAAGTTTGACGGATTTTAGGACTTATTCGTCTTGTATCTAACTAGTTGTAGGAGCAACTCTGAGAGATAGCTATTTTCCAAATTTGCTATATGGGTCCTCCAACAAATTTTGAGAGTCGTATCGAGTGGCGAGTTAAACTTCAAATGTAGCTTTTGCAAGTTTTATTAGAGTAACTACAATCCACGATTTTTGACCTCTGATTTGTCATTAAGAAATTTTAACTATTTTCAGAAACATGTCGGATGGCGAGTTGAACTCCAAATATGCTTAATTATAGGTTGCTAAAGTAACTCCGAGCCATGGGTATGGATTCCGAACTGGGTAGTTTAAGTATTAACAAGTTGCAGAAGCAGGTCGAAGGGTGAGTTGAACTCCGGACTTGCTTTGTTGCAAATTTCTAAAGTAACATCGAGCCATGGGTATAGACTCTGAACCTGTCATCGAGCCGCTAACGGATTGGGAGCAGATCAAATGGCGAAGCAAACTCTGAACTTGATTTGTTGCAAATTGCTAGTATAACTTCGAGCCATGTGTATGGACTCCGAACCCGTCTTATAAGGAGCTTCTAATGAGTTTCTGATGTCATCGTTGGAGTAGGCTTGGTTTTTAACTCATTGTATGCATCCATAGAGTTGTTCAATAATTCTGTGAAAAGTAATACTAAATTTTATTGGAAAATAAAACTAAGTGGCTGCTCTAGTGGCTGGCCGTTATTACATGCAGTGATCGGTAGTGGAAGCGGTCTTTGTTGAAATGTAAAACTAAATGGTTGCTCTGGTGGTTGGCCTTTATTAAAAACTGAAAAAATTTCCTACTCTTACAAAGATATGATGTTTTAGATGCCCTCGTTGTACTTCATAAAGTGTTGTACTTTCCAAGTCCCTGCTGATATCTTCTTGTCCCCCCGGGTTTTTAGGTTGATGAGCCGTTGGGCGAAAAACTTGGTAGACCTTGCCCGGGCTTGCCTATTTTGGAGGGAGGCCCCTGTCGTTTTGCATAGAGAAAGAGAGATCTTCTGATGCACCAATGTTTTTAGGTAGGACTATTTGTTTCCGTTGAATGAGCGTAGTGGCTTCGGGCGGAGGATTTAGGTTCATTACTATGTTATGATAAGAACAAGTTTGGACCTGGTGAGAGATGATTTGGTAGGTTTGGAAGTTCTTGGCAGGATTGTTTATAGCAGTGGCTTCAAGCTTATTTACACTCTTGGTTATTGTGACTGCTTTCTGATGGTAACTCTCTGGCATCGAGGGGGAGACATGCTCGTCCTGCATGTTGTCTCCCTACAACCTAGCCTACGCCCACTGTTTTCGGGAACTTCATCTTCATGTGGTAGGCAGAAGCAACTGCATGAAAAGCTACTAGGCTTGGACGGCCAAATATTGCATTGTATGCGGTTTTTACATCGACTACCATAAAGTCCAGTGCTTCCGTTCGAGTAGCGGGAGCTTTTCCAACTGTTATATCATGTGTGACAATTCCTTCTATTTGAACATGTACACCGGTGAATCCGTTGCAATACCCTAGAATTTTAAAATATCAATTTAGTATTAATAAATGATTATTTGATAATTTTTGTGATTTATTAATTATTTTTCTGGAATTTACCTTTTTGCACGTGCTAAACACGTGCAAATATTTTTTTTGAAACTGAAAAGTCAGAAACTTTATTTGGAAAATCTAATATTTATTAGTAGACCAATTCTGAATTTTCAGAATTTCTACGAATATTTTATAGTATATTTGCAAATATTACAAAAAAATTGACTTTTGTGCTAAATTGTCAATTGGAGTAGAAACTCCAGATTTGGTTTTTGGGCTGTGCTTGATGGCAAACCAACTCAGTTGTAGGAGGATTGGATTTGATAAATCTAACTAAATTTTAAAGGATGATTGATATATGTAAATAAATAAATTGTAAAAAGATATTTCTAAAAGATTTGCAAAACCCTAATTATTCCAGATTCCCGACCTATATATTGGCTATTACAGCCACCTATTTTCTGTATTCAATCAAGATTAATTTTATTATTGGTTTTCTCAGAGTTTCGAAGCGTGGATCTTGGATTATTTTGCGAATGAGCTTTTCTATTTCTATTTCCTTCATCTTCATTGATTCTTAATTAAGGTGGGTGATACTCTACTCACTTGTTTTGTTATATACATGTTGACTATTATGATTATGTAGTAGATGCATGCTAGAAGATCGTATATTGATTTGATGGATAGATTTGTTGAATGAAGGATTTAAAAGTAAGTGTATGATAAGGAATATAGATTAATGGTTGATTTTCATATATGATTGATTAAGAAGCATAAAGACTTAGTACTATTCATGAAAATACTAATCTAGACTAGTTTGATCATGTGAAAAATTGATTTGCTATCAAGTTATATGAAAGTAGTATGCATAGTGAATTTCGGTATTGTTCATGCCTGTAAGTCTCTGTTTTGATTTTTCCCTTGATTAAAACTTGATTATTTGTTGGGGTTTGAATATCGAAACAAGATATAAATGTTATACATTAGATTGATGTGTGTATAACAATCATAAGATGCGGATTTTGATAGTAGAAATCAAAAGTATAAGTAAATATTGGATTTTTAGATTTCGAGTCTCTGTGTATAGGCCGAAGTTGGGTTTTTTTTAGGTTTTGTGAATGTTTTCGATCGGTCTTGGAAAATACAAGAACTGGGTTGATGAAACAACATGTGTTCGATACTTATACATACTTTCGATCGATATATTTACATATTTCAAGAAGTAGTTCTGTCAAATTAGAATTTTTCAAGTTCTTAAATTAAAAGCAGGATTTTAATGTCGTTGATGGAATTTAAACTCTTAGAACTATTCTTTTACCTATATGAACATGAACCATCAGTGCTCTATCAAGTAATTTGAAGCAAACATATAGATGTATATATGTACTTCTTGTGTGCAATAATCTGATTTAGCCGAAGTAATTTTCTAAACCGAATGTCGGTCGACCGCACAAATTTTGAACTGAAACCAGCGGTCGGCCGACAAGCTTTTTATTTGAATTTTTCCTCATGTCAGTCGACTACCCAACTTTTGTACTGTTTTAGGCAGTCGACCGACAGACCCTATTCTGAGCTTTTAACTTATGTTCTTCGAATCGATGTTTCTTCAAACTTACAAATTATTGTTTCTATGTTTCAAATAAGAGTTTTGCTACATACTACTATGCCTTTCAGAGAGTTGTATTTCCAATTTGAATTAAGATCTAAGTTGGAATTTTGTTTACCTTAGAAAGTGAAATATTTAGAGATTTCAAGTAATAAATCTTTCGTGACTTTTTCTAAGATTTTGAGAAATTGATTCTCTGTTTAAATGACGAATTATTCCAGATTTCTATGATAAATCATTTGGATTTGTAAGAACATAAAAGAGTTGGATTTGAAGAAAATTCGTAATATGAATGAGTTGACATTGAAATTAATTATGAAGAAATAACTTGTGTTAAAATTTGAGCTATGAGTCTCTAGAGGTTGAGTGGGACCCTTTTGTAGCGCCCCGAATTTCTAATATAATATCTCAGAAATACATGGCACAATTCCCAGCATCAACCTCAATTGTAATAGTAAACATAGCCAAAACACAAATAAAAATTTTCAACTTTTATTACATTGATTCTTTACAAAGCACAACGGAAAATAAAAACCTTGAATTACTAATTATTTCTTTCACAACACATTCTCTTTCAATTTACATAAGCCATAACATCATTCTATCTAATACATCCAAATCCCAAGCTATAGGTACCTACCTGTAAAACATGAGGCTAGAGATAACCCTAACTCCCAAAACTACAGGGATCAGCCATAACGGTGTGAGTGACATAAAAATAAATGCAACATAAATAAAATATAAGGCAGAGAGTCATAAATAGCATGTATCAACAGCAAGAATAAATGAAATAAGAAATAACAATAAATAAAACATGAAAACATCAAGTGAAACTAGACTAAGTGTCAAGTGTAGAAAAACATGAAACAACATGCATAAAACCAAGTTAAGAAAACATCAATGCTATATGCTGACTTTCTAATGCATATTTATCGAATTCTATGCATCCCACTCTACATAGGTCCGGTGCAAGCCCTTATCCTTCTCCACTTTATAGGGTAAAATCCCCCGCTATGCAACTAATCCTACTACGATGACTACTACGAGATTTAGACATTCTGCAAGTATCGGTTCTCGTCCTTGGAATACTGGAGGCCAATTCCACTCCGCAGATCATTCTGTGGTCCTTATGTCCATCGTCCAGGAAAACTGGAGATTGCCTCACTCCGCAGGTCATCCTGGAACTCTCATCGCACAAACATCCCATGAGCGTCGCCCTCGTCCTTGGAATACTGGAGATCAATTCCACTCTGCAGATCATTCTGTGGCCCTTACGTCCATCGTCCCAAAATACTAGAGAACATCTCACTCCTTGGATCATCTTGGAGTCCATAACTCACGTTTGTTCTCATTTCATCATATCACCATCTAGTACGTGCCCTTATCCTGTTAAGTTAATTAATTGTTTAATAGATTGTGAATCTCTTAGAGTTGGTGTACCCTACCGGGCTTAACTCATCTGAACAACAACCGAAATCTCAACCGCCAGTAGTTAGGGCCCCACTCAATCTCTAAAGACTCATAACTCAACCATCAATACCAAAACTTTCAATAAAACTTATAAATCCATCATCAAAATGTTTATGTAAAGAAAACTTCTTAAATCAACAAAATCCAAATCTATATAATGTACTCATAAAATTCCAGAATTCAAATAAAATATTAATCCATTAAATAACAGAAAACCATATTTGGAAGTCGTAGAATATCACCAAAACATCAATTCCTTTGAAAACCCATATAACTCACTTAATAAGGTTATAAGAATACATTTAAAACTCTATTATAAATAAAATATAACTCTCTATAGAATACTATAGTTTGTAGTAAAAACATCATCTAAAATAGTACAGCAATAACCCATAAGATCGAGGAAATAACCGTTTAAAAGAAACGAAGAAAACTCAACAAAACGACTCAAAACAGCAGGTGCAGTCGACTGCCCAAATAGTTCAAAAATAGGGCAGTCTTCTGCCCCTTTAGGATTTCTCAAAAATAATATGACGGTCGACCGTGCAGTCGACCACGACCTGCTATATAGCCAGGTTAGGTTTTTTGTGCATGTTTCGACTGATACGTCGATAAATCCTTGTAAAATGAAAATTAAACTTCCTGAGATGATTAATTCTAACTTGTATGACATATTATAAAATACATCAAAACATTTCAAGATCTCAAAAGAGTAAATCTTTCACAAAATTCCTCAAAATTTAGTAAAGAGTATATATGCATATATATAAGTGCTCAAATGTTAGTTATAGCATCAAAATTCATTAAATAGGAATAGTATAGTGTTTAGACTCGATCTCAGTATCAAATAATTGAAATCCAATTGAAATCTCACAAAAACCAATTCTCGACGATTCTTCAAAACAGTAACATAGAGTTATATGTATATATGTGTTTATGTAATTGTGGGTGTGTATACATCAGTTAAAAGAATCAAGAAAACATCTTATATAAGTGGCATATTGTTTAATCCAATCTCAGTATCCAAGCAAATCAAATTCAATTCAAAAACTTCACAAAAATTCACCAAACCAATTTTGGCCTGCACACAATCAGACCCGAAACTCACCCCCTTCTTTTTGCTTCAAAACTTGATCTTTTTTTTATCTAATACCCTTCTACAACTTGTTATACAAAAACCCAATTAGTTTATCCACGAATATATGCAACTACAAGATGCAAACAATCAAGTTCTCCATCGTCAATACTCAAAGCAGAGCATGTATATATTTACACACAGTAGGGTCATCTTTAATTGAATTTGTTTACTTTTCATGCAATAACATCATACAACTCAACATATATGTTCAAATTAGCAACAATATGATTGAAAACATCCTACTCATGATTTATATTAGGTTCTTAACAAAGCTCAAGTCATCAAATTAGGGTTTTAATCATCAACAGTGTAGTTTCATGAAAAGATTCACTTTTTAGTTCATCTACTCATCAAAATTCATTATAACTTCTTACAATCATCTAACATGCTTTCTAATAGATAAATCATCACACACAACATGCTTAGAACAATAAGAAAATAAACATATATCACTCACCTTATTGAAGAATCAACTGAAGATAATAAAGAGAATAAGAAAATCCCTCCTTTCCCATGAAAACCAAGATCCTCGCTTTGAAACTCCAAGAAAATAATAATAAAGAAATCCCTTTGTGTCGTGCAACAAGGAGACGGCTGCACCACACCTTTAATAGGCCGGAAAGAGGGTATCTAGAGTTTTTGAATAGATTTGCAAAATATCACTTTTAAATATATCCTTACATATCTAGGGTATCTATATAAATCGTTATACTTGGAAATTAGACTACCCTAATATTGGCCGGCACTGTTTAAAAAACCCAGAAAATGAAATTGTACTTTTTTGCCCTCTAAGTGGCAATTTTGAAAAAAAGACCCTTCTTTATCAAAACTTGCAAAATAAACCAAATTTATTATTAAAAAAAGTAAACTCTTTACCTCTGAGTTAACTAGGCATCATGTCCAGCCCAAAAATCTGGAGTTTTCACTCCAAGTGGTAATTTTACACAAAAGTCCCTCTTT
This sequence comes from Hemerocallis citrina, assembly GCA_017893485.1. NCBI lineage: Eukaryota > Viridiplantae > Streptophyta > Magnoliopsida > Asparagales > Asphodelaceae > Hemerocallis > Hemerocallis citrina. The sequence continues at coordinate 41,922,470 of CM030363.1, forward strand.
TTGTAATATTTGCAAATAGGTCAAACAATTATCAGAAAAATCCAAAAAATTCACAAATAATATCTAATAAGAAATAATGGGTTTTCCCAGAATAATTTTTGACTTTGAACTTCCCAAGAAAATATTTGCACGTGTTTTGCACATGTAAAAAAGGGTAAATTTCAGAAAAATATTTATTAAATCAAAAAAAAATCATTTTAATTCATGTATTAATCTTAAAAACATTATTTGAAAAAATATGGGGTATTACACCTTGTGTACCGGCAGTTGAAATTTTGTGGAAGTTGACCAGTTGGGGTTTCGTTCCCTATTTAGTTGTGTTAAGTCTGGTTGGGTACATCAACTCCAGAGGAGATTATAAAGTAATTAATTGTCATGCCCCGCTTCCCAAAATACAAAATACGAATACGTAACGTAGGTCCAGCGAATGATGCAAGCACCATTCATAAGCTGTACCAGACTAACTCAGTAATATGAAAGAATAAGCCACACAAGAAAGATATAACCACATGAATCAAAGATAACTTCAATAATAAATAAAATAATCCAACAATAATAATATCCAACATCTGGGATAAAAAAAATTCCGGGTCATAAAGCCCAAAACAAAGTACAATGTCATAACAATATTCAAAAAAATCTAGCAGTAAATAAATTTAAGCAGCGCAATTCAGATCCATCTCTAGAATCGTTACTCACCAATTCCTTCTGGTATAGTTCCTTCAGTACCTGTAAATTCTTGATCTAAAAAGAAAGAAAATAGTGTCCTTAGAGCAAGTCGTGGACAGAAAGTAGAGCAAAGCAGAGAACAAAGGAAGCATGTATATCAAATAAAAAGGGACAGGATCGAAGTCAAATAACAAAGCAAAGGCAGGCAATAATATCAAAGGTCTACAATTAATCACACATGTAATTAGTGATATCAAGTCAAGTTCAATACAGGATCAAGCATGAGATGTCAAATGCAGGTTATTAATCATTTTATTAGCCTATCTATTGTATGTATTACTGCATCCCACTCTACAGGTTCGGTGCAAGCACACAGTGAACGCTTTAGACTAATGGTGAATTCACGGATCGTGTACTCGGCTTGATAACAATAATTTACAATCAATAATCAACAATCATTCATTTGCAATCAATACTTCTCCTTCCAATCAATATTTCTCCTCCTTCCATGTCAAGTGTTCATGCGAGCATGAAGTCCTTTACCGAGTACATTTTCCGATCGTTCACTACCAAGTCTACCCATAATACCCCGGTATGTTAATAGTTTATTTTCATCCGATGTGAGCATGCAAGAAGATTTCAATGTTGTATTATGCTAGGTGTGACTAATTCTACTCGTTACAAGCAAAACAAAAAGGCATTCATATTAAAACAACACAATCCATAAAATCAGGACAGCATGATATTGTTGTACAAAAACACAGATTACCACTAATACGGAGAAGCAAATCTAGATCCGTCAGAAATTCTAGAGAGTAGACTCTCTGCCGGTTCCGATGAATATATATACGACACATGAAAGCTACAGGAACTAGGGTGAAAGTCCTGTTCTTTCAGATTTTATGTTCAGACGGCAAGTTGTAAATTGTGTTCACCTATTTGTTTCAGGTCAGAAAATTCATCAATTAAATCTATAAAAATTCAGGGTCATTCCTACACATTTCTAGTCACAGCTAGATTTATTTCAGATTTTTATTCTAATGTTAACATGCTCAAATAAATTATGGAACAACAAGATACGCATGCATTTGTGAATCTGAAAATTCTGACACAGCTGTACTAAAATGATGATATCTAACAGGTTACACATCAGAATCAAATCCGTAAAAATGGTAGTAAACTAGACATATGGGCTAAATTTCATGTACAGAAAGTTATTTCAAAATACGACCGCAACATGGTCGAAAATCTGATTCAAAAAGATACAAAGGGCAGTCCAGAATTTATTTTGATATGAATAGGCAACAATTTAATCATACAATCATACAATTCATGCTAATTAATAGTCAAAGTGCCAATAGATGTTTAACATGCATGATTTCAGTTTTAAGATGCAATATCATAGGCATGGTAATCAATTCAACAACTCATATTCAATCTAACATGTTCAAATCATCAAATAATCTACAACATGGATCTAGTTATTTTTCATGTAAATGTGTATATGCAAGAAACAATAGGGAGTAGGTTTTAGATCAAAGAAATAGGCACAATGTTAAGAGTATATCGGGTTAGCTCATGTAAACCCTCAATAAACTTAACGGAATTCAAATAGCAGTACGATAAAGAAAAGGACTAGATTTACTTGCAGAGATCAAAGAAATCTTGAACAAAACAAAATACTAGTTCAAGAAGAGACTTGCCATTTAATTAGTAGATTCGAATATATAGAATAACGGGATAAAAATCCCGGTGATGAACCACGAACTACGTAAGCACGTGCAAACAGCACATCCAAACAGCAAAACAGCAACCAAGATCCAACTCTTCACAAAACAACACACAGCAATTCAAACCAACACAGCAACTCAGCAACTACCCTTCTCCTCCACATGAATAGCAAATAGTAACTCAAGATCTCCCCTCTACACAACAGCAAACAACACAACTCTCCACTGTGCTTCTTCACCACAGCGACAGAGAGAGAGAGGAAGACGACGAAAGGAGCGGCGACGACTGGCGACGATGGCAAGACCCACGGTGAGGGTGGTGAGAACTGGTGATGGTGGTGCTGCGGTCGGGAAGCGATGGCAGCAACCAAGGGAAACGGCGGTGCTGCAAATACTCTGTTTCTCGACAAAACAGAGGAGGAGACAGCGAGGGAAAGTGCGGGGCTTGGACGATGACGATGAGGACGGAGGGGATCTGCGGTAATTGTGGGGTGAACAAAGAGGCAAAGGGATTGACAGTGGATGGAGAGGTCGAGGCGATGGGTTCAGGTGTTCAAGGGGATGGGTTTGATGGGATGGCGAAGATGATGGGGAGCAAGCAAGGGCTAGGGATGGCACGGGGATGACGAGGAGAGAGTGAGAGGTCGATGGTGGTGGACGAGAGGCAATTGGAGCACGGGAGGGCGGTTGGGTTTGGTTGAAGACGAAAACAAAGGAGACGGGAGGTAGGAGAGAGGGAATAGAGGCGCAGTAGAGAGAGAGATATATGATATAAAATATTAGGGTTTATGGGGTATTTATATAGGGATTACGGAATTGGTGTTTTGGATTGAGGGTTAATGGGTTTAAGGTACAGGTTTAGGCTCCAAAAAGAGAAGAAAAAAATAGGAATCAATGAGATGAACATATAGCAAAACAATTCAACTCAAAACATGAAGAGAAAAATTTGCAATGAACAAAAGAAATAACAGAACTCAAGCCAAAAAAGCACGGAATGATCAAAAGAGAATAAAAGAGCCCAAGAAAAGTAAAATAATACTATTATAAAAAGAATTCCAGATATAATAATCAAGAAAAGAAATAAAATACAATAAATCCAAAATAGGGGTTACATTAATAATAACAAACCTAAGGACAGGCACTAGTTGGAGATGTGACGAAATGAGAGCAAACATGGGTAGGGGGCCTCATATGGTTCGCGATGGGAGATGGTTTCACTAATTATGGGGGTGTGAGGAACAGGGGTCCAATCACTTGCGATGTCGCTAGTCTTCCTGATTATCGGGATCGAGGCGACGTCCATGGGATATTTGCGTGATGAGGTACCATGTGCTTTTGCGGTGTGAGTTTCAATACCTGACCTTCGGGGTGAGAGCACTTGCGTTGGGGGATTGATTCCACTGATTACCAGGTCATGGACTAGATACTCACGGGATATCTAAATCTTAAAGTAATCAAGATAATAGGTTAGTTGCATGGCGAGGGACTACACCCTATAAAGTGGATAACGTTAAGGGCTTGCACCGGAACTATGTAGAGTGGGACGCATAGACTCGGAAAAGTATGCATTAGAGGTCGGCATATACATTAGTGTTTGTTGATTGTGTTATGCAATGGGTCTTTATCTCGTACACTCGACACTTAGCCTATTTACTTGATAATTTATGTTTCTATTATTGCTATTCATGTTTCGCTATATTTACCATGTTAATAGGTTGAATTATGAATTTATTCTTTATATTTCGTTAAAGTTATGTTTCTTTTGAATATCACTCACACCGTTATGGCTGACCCCTGTAGTTTTGGGGGTTAGAGTTATAACTAGCCTCATATTTCACAGGTAGGTATTACTAATATGGAGTTGGGAGCATCTGGTAGAATGTTTTACGTTATCATATATATTGTAAAAAGAATGAGAGTAAACGTGTAAATAAGGAACTATGTTGTAAGATGAATTGTAATTTGAGGTGTTTGATTTCTGTTGTACTATGCAAAAGAAATGATGTAATAAAAGTTTTAAATTTATTGTATTTGTGCTATGTTTATAATTACAATTGAAGTAGATGCTGGAAAATTTGTGTCTCGTATTTCTAAGTTAATTATTGGAAATTCGGGGTGCTACATCCATGGAGCATATAACCGGCTGGCTTGAGTTAGTCTCGGGAAACCTTGAGGCCGTTGAAAGTAATCGTGAAAAATATGTTTACTGAGCTTTCGTTGTCCACGAGAATGCGGCGTACCTCATGATTCACCATGCAAAATTTTATGACCAATGCATAGAAATGAGGTGTTCGGACACCTTCTAAGTCCTTTTCGGAAAAAGATATCGGGACCCGTTGTACTTGGCAGGCAAAATGTTATGTACGGAGTTGACTTCCCTGATGAAAGCTTTCGGGAGGAGTTAGATTCCCCCCCCCCCCCCCATTGGACCTCCTTGAATGGAGTGGAGAACAGTCATGTGTTCTGAATCTTGCGATTCGGATGGCCTCTCTCGACGATTATTAGCCCCCCGTGTCGGAGGGGTTTCTGCGTTGTTAGTTTGTTGGACAAATTGGGAGAGATGGCCCCGGCGAATCAGTCCTTCATGTTCTTTGAAGATTTGACGGATTTTAGTAGTGTGTTCATGATTTCTGTGAAATGTGCATCACTTATTTTTGTCCCTTCTTTTTCTAGACGTTGACATCTTGGGGGGCAGGGCAGATTATTTCGTCATTCTCAACTTCCATGAGGATGGTTGATATGCTTGCATTGAGATGAGTGAACTTGTCGAAGTGTGGTGCTGAAGGTGGACGACATTGACCTGTGCCATCTTTCTGAAACTTCCTAGGTTCTTCCTCCCTTGTATTCTTTCGTTTGTTCCCGGAAAATAAATCGTTCTTGCCTTGAGAATAAACAGCTTCCTCTACCCTGATATACTTGTCACTCCTTTCCAGGAGCTCAATAACTTTTTTTTGGTGGCTTTTTTGCGATGGAGGCTTTCAGGTCTTTGTTAGTGACATTGTGTCGGAATTCGGTGACCGCCACTGATGAGTTTAGGGAGGATATGGACCTTGTTTCAGCTGTGAAGTGCTTCACAAAGTGTTACAGCAATTCTTTGTCTTTTTGTTTCAGTTTCAATAGGGAAGACATTATTTTTTCAGCTTTACGGCTGGTAACGAAGTGCACTATGAAGAACCATTTGTTGAACCCTCAAAGTGTTGTGGGGAATATTCGATACATGAGTGCATCGGTGGTGTTATAAACCATCATGAGGGTCTTGAAACTCTCGATATGGTCAGTCGGGTCTGATTCCTCATCGTACGACTCGAATTGAGAAGCCCTGAAATCCTTTGGGATGGGTACTTCGAGAATGGTTTTCCTTAAAGGAGGTCAATTGGGGCGATAAGCCCTACTGGAGCGGTTTTTCTCATTCTTCATTTGCTCTAGATGATCTTCTACCTCTCGGCTACGGCGAATGACTTGGTCATCACTTCCCTTGGATCCAGGTGAGTCGGAGGATTCTTCTTTGGAGGGCGAGCACAGGTCTTAACTACCTTGGATAGCTCGGAGAATGTCAAGCTTGAATTTTTTCAATTCGGTCATAGTGACTGGGGTATCTTTTCGTCTATTCCACTCAAGAAGTTTTCGACTCTCGTAAGTCGGGCTTCTTATTGCAGCACGCCCCCTGTGAGAGGAGGAATGCCTTGATCTCTGTCTAGGAGAGTTGCTTCTCTGGTTTACCTGACGTTCTGAGTGAGAGGCCTTAGTTCGGCGGATTCGTAAATCAGTTCCTTGTTGCCTGGCACTAAAAATTTGGCGAAGATCTCTAGATCCCCGGGGGCCTAGGGAAACCATTGAATCAGTTGAAGAATTATGGACTGAGATACGTTCGTGCAGAGGATGTTGTTCATGACGGCTTTGTCGAGAGCCCTCTGGTGCCTCTTCGTTGAAATGAGCTTTGGCTAGGCTGTCGGGGCGACTGTTGAGGAGAAATTGGATCTTCCACATGAGGAGCTGGTTTACGAAGATAGTTGGTGCGACGGCTTAGGGCCGTTGCTCTGCCTCTTAGTCTTGGTGGCATGGTGGTAAGTCTAATTTGTGTAGTTTTTCACAGACGGCGCCAATCTGTTGCTGCTTATTTTGGTGTGAAAGCAAATAGTTAGTGAGTTAATATTTGATGGAAACTAATAAAGATCTGGCCTTTGATCTTTGTCATGAAATACGGTTAAAGCTTCTAAGATTGAATCTGAATCGTTGTTTGAACACCATGATATGGATCCAACGGTTGCTGACGCAGCCGATGGACCTACTAATTTAAAACTCAGAGCTAAACGGCAGCCGTAATTATGCTATAACAGAAATTGCCATTACAAACTTCTCAAGGGGCCTCCTACAAACATCCCATGCGAAACGGTAGCCGTAAGAGCATATGTAGTTGTTTTAGCCAAATTTTGCAAATTTGGCATATAGCAAATAGTCAATCAGAGCTTTCTCTGTAGTCGTTTTAGCAAAATTTTGGCTTTTCGTTCATTTAATTGGACGGCGACATTTTATGCATCGTCCCAATAATTATTTCGCTACAAACTTCTCAAACGGTGAATCATACACCGTCCGTAAATTTGTAATTGGAAAAGAAATTGAAAAACGGGAAATGAAATCTCGTGCGTTGAAATTAGTATAATTATTAATTAAAAAAATAACATACGGGAAATAATATCCCGTCTGTCCATTTTTTTTTAAATTAAATGAAGAGATGGGATATTATATCCCATCCGGTAAAAATTTTATTAAAAAATTAATATATATAGTCTCGGACGTGTAATACCCTGAATTTTTATTAAATGAGAATTGTTGATTTTACATGTTGTGCACGTACAAATTTTGTATATATGTTCTCTTATAAAATTGTCTCTCATAACATGAAAAAATATTTCCTTTCTTTCTATTTGTTTTTTAAAAGCCTATTTTAAAAAGCCTAAATTTGTTTTCTAATTTAAGCCCACCCTAATTAAATGTTTTATTATTTGACCCATGAGTCTAAAAGCCCACTATTTTGAAGCCCACAAAATAATTAATCTTTTAATTGTCATAACTTGTCATGTAGACACTATTAGTAGACAATTGATTAATTAATTTTGTACAACTTAATAGTAGGGGACAGGAGGCATGTGCTTGCACTAGAGTGTGCATTGCACACCCTTTCTAGAGGTGACCGGATTTGAGCAAAAGAGAGAGGGAGAGTGGATGAAGTTGTGGGGGGTAGTTATGTGATCATGGAAGTTGCTACAACTTCCCAATCCATCTTGATCCTTGATCTCTAACTCCTTGATTGAATCCTAGACATATATTCTCATCCTAAAAGTGTATAAATTGTTAGGGTTATATACTGAAAGCATCACTTTTGTATTAACTTTATTTCCTTATTTTTTTGAATGAGAATCATATGGGCATATGTTTGCATATTGTGTTTATTATAATATTAATGCAAGTGTCTGATATTCTATAAGGTTGATAATATGGTGTGAGGTGACACACAGAAGATCATATTATCAGTTCCCTATGGAATATATTAATAGTTCACAACCTAGACGGACTTGGACAATCCATTAAAAAGGTTGTAGTGTAATCTGGTATTAGTCTGTCTTGACTATAGGTTTACACTAGTACACTTTGTGTGTATTGAACAGGACCACTTGAGGTTGTTCTCTTTGTACTGACTACAAAAGAGAACAAACACCTCTGTTATTATGGATGCTTATGCTCTTAATCCAGATATAATAACAGACATGTATATGCAGTGTGCATTACTTTGACTCATAAAAGAGTGAGATTCATTATGGATCAACAACCTCTATGAATTGGGTAATAACATTATATGTATGATGGGCTGTTGATTGTAAAAGGAATCCATGTCCCGATACGTCGGGTTGATGATGTTCCCTTAAGGAGCTCATAAGGATTGTCATGTAAACCCTGCAGGTGGATTACATCCGACATGACAAATAAAGTTGAGTGGTACTACTTAAGGATAAAAGATGTTGATCAATGTAGTTGTCAGTAACTTAATTTGATCGACGGACATTCGATATCTTAACATGGGGAGTTGAACGAGCATATAATAAAAGGAGCCCATAAATATAATTTGGGATTAGAAAGGTAGTGCAACAATAGCTCCTTAGTGGACCGAGCTATTGTTAATGGGCCTGGGTTGTGTGTTCGGGCTGAACACGGGATACCCAGATCCGTTAGGAGACCTAACCCTAATTTCTCCTCATGGTCCCTGCCGTAGCCTTATATATATCCTCTATTTCTCTGGCCGTCATTGACAATCAGAAATATAAGATTTTTTTCTCAATCTCGTGATTCACGTAAGGAGAGAAAAAGAGGACAGCCAAGGGAGAAAGGTTGGGAGATCGTCGCCCACACGACGTCCTACCCGAGGAAGGAATACGTGCAGAAGATCTTGGGGTCGCTGTCGTCTTCTTCTCACCGCAGGTATAATTGTGAACCCTAGTTTCCGCTGTATAGGGTTAGATCACCATTAAGCAATCTGTTTATCTTTAACGATCGATACGCACACCAATCCGTAGTCCTGGGATTCATCTCAGTTCCATCATAAATACCCATATATTTCTTCTCATTAGTTCACTAAACAATTCATTAAGAGAGAAAAAGATTATGAGAGGAAAAGATTGAGTAGTAATAGGGAGTAAAAGATTAGAGTGTGAAATTTTGTGTGTATTCCAACCAAGAGGAGGCCGGCCAACCATTCAAGGAGCACAAAAAGGTTCGGGTTCCAAGCTTTCAAGGAGGAGAAGGCAATTGCAAAACATCCTAGGAGGAGAATGCCACTTTCTTGCATTCTAGGAGGTTTCATTTTCGTTTCTCCCATAGGTGGGTGTTTCTCATGCTTCTAAATTTAGATGTCATGCTAGAAATGATTTGATAAAATAGTTAAAGAGAAATCAAGAAATTCTAGTCTCATGTTTGATAAATTAGAGATGGAATGATAATTTAGAGAATGATTGTGAAGATGATTGCTAATTGATAAATGTGTGAAATTGAAATGCTAGAATCTATCTTATTGTCATGCTTTATGTTTATAAATCATGCTATGTGACGAAAGTTGTGCTTATGAGACACAAATTGATTAAATGCATCATATGGAATTAATTGTTTGAATTGAAACAACTCTATTGTAGAAAAGGAGATCTTGTGTTCTAATTATTGTAAGGTGTTAATAAGTAAATGAATAAAGACATAAAGTGAACTTGGTGGAAACTTAGATTTATAGATTATATAGATATGGAAATTGTTCTCAATGTTGAAATTATGGACATAGAACATAATAATATAACCAAAATGCATGTTTTATAAAGCAAATAATGACTATAAAATACTGGTTTATTGTATTTTTATATAATTTACAATCTGGAAATTTTGAGTTCAAAAAGAGAAGAAAAATAAACAAAATCCTTTTGAGAAGTGGTGAAATTAGAAATGAACAGAGAACTGAGTTATAAACAACCCAACTCAAATTGTGACAATCAGGCCACTTAGACCATTTAGTCGGAAGATGTTTCGGTCACTACAGTACGGGGGGGGGGGGGGGGGGGGGGGGGGGGGGTTGTCTCTGGTCTCGGGTTCGATTCCGAGTAGGAGCTTTGTTTTTATTTTATTTTTTTTGTTAAAAATCCCGAATGCCAAAAGTTAACACATATCGGTTAAAACCCAGATCAAATCATCTTTATGGTTTGGCGCAGTGGTCTAGGTGGCACCTTTCTTGTCGCTGGTTGTGAGTTCGAATCCGAGTTTGGGCTTAGTTTAAAAATTGTTTTTTTTGAGAAATAATCAATATTTTGAGTTATAAAGATAAATTAAAATTTAGAAAAAAAATATGGGAAAATTCCTATAATTATTTAGACTTCGTGAAATAAATTTTCTATAACTTTTGATGAGATGTAATTAAAAAGTTGAGACTATTTTTAAGAAGGGACTTGTGTTTAATTATTAAATTGAATTGTCTTTTAGATTAAAAAAAAAATGGATTGTTTTTTTAAGGAGTTTAAAAATAAGAATTAGTAATGTGAAATTAAGTGTGAATTTGTGAAATCAAGTGGAATTGTGAATTGTGAATTTAGTATTGATAAAATAAGATTAAGAGAATTATGTGGAAAACATGAACTATTAATTGTGACTTGTTAGAAGAAATGAATTTAATTGTCCATGCATGATATTGTGTATGAAAGTGAAATTAAATGACATGATGAGTTATGAAGAATTATGAATATAAATACATGAATGCTATGAACACGAAATGTGAATTATGATTAATCATGAAAAAGACTTATGAGTATGAAAAACTCAATGTTGTAATTATGAGTCGAAATTAAGAACTAGGGTGTGGCTAAGCCTTATACCGGCAATAAAAGAAATGTTGGGATGAAATTTGAAATGAAAAGACCAAGAGTTGGGTCATGTGAAACGAATGAATAAGACCGATATAGTGGGACTACTAAACCTAAGGGATTGATTTGTTCATGATTCAATTCAATTAAGGACTAGATACATAGTGAAGAGGTGATGAAAGTAAGAGAAAAACTTGAGTATGAGGGCTATTGGATTTGCGGTGTGAGAGTATTCATAGGATGTCCCATGATGCCTCATGAGTAGGACGTGGATACTGCTCCAGAGAACCGTCCCGGGGGCGACGCTCGTAGGGTGTTTGGTGACTGCGGATGGTGTCATGTCTAAGGTAGGAGGTGAATTACCACAGGATGCTTGCATGATGAGTCATGTGACAGTGCGTTAAGATTCTCTCTAGGGCGCCTAGACATGAGTTCGTAGGTCATAGAACATCTAGGATACTTACTGTAGTTACAGTAGTAGATTAAGTCATGGCGAGGGATAGAACCCTACAAGATGAAGAATGGTTAAGGGCTTGCCCTCGGACCTATGTATTATGGGCTACATAGACTCTGAACAAGTGCGCATTAGTGTCATATAACATGAATAATTGCATTAAGGACTAAGTGCACATTCACGACACGACATCAATAGGATAGTCCCATTAGCTTTGTTTGTAAACAAGTTTGTGGTTTGTTAAGTACTGAGAATCGTTATACTATTTTCGGCATAGAGAGGATGGCCGTGTATAATATTTCGTCAGTTGAATGAACTGACGTGCCCACAATTTTTATGCAGGGTAAAGCACATGAAAAAGACTAAAGAGGAATTGATGCTTAAAGATTATTCAACTGTTGGTGTATTTCATTCATTGTTGTAAAATTTGCTTCCGTTGTATAAATGTTAATGTAAATGTAACTCTGATGTAAAGTAAAGTTTTATTTCCTTGTAAAATTGTACGAAGAGAAGTGAAAAGATCCTGTGGAACTCGAATTCAGTCTGTTTTGGAATTCGGGGTGTTACAGGATGGGGTATTATTGGTCGTCTGATGGGATGTCGCTTCACGAGCGGGGTTTGATTCTTCGTCGTTTGGGATAAAAAAAATCCCAAAAAAAAGGTCAAACGTTCAATCATTTTTCCGTTTGATTGATTTCATATTTTTTGTATTTTTTACAAATTCCTAATTTTCAACATGTCTCTAGTTCTTTTCTGCTATAAGTTTTGTGTGATGCACTTGGTTCATTCTCAATAAACAGATAGTATCTTCTCCTCTGTCCCAATTCATTCTCCTCTATACCATCTCTTTTTTTTTTAGTAAAGCTTAATCCAGTCTCCAGAATAATATCTCCTAATGTCGATCTGAAGATTTATTTGTAGGAAGAAATCAAAGAGTCAAGCTAGTGAGGTACATCGCAATACAAGCAAACAACTTGAATCAGATATTCCATATATGGATTTAAGGGATCCGACAAACTGGAAATGGGTAGTCGACAACCGGGCTCATATTTGTAAGAATATTATCGAAAACTGCTTTGGTGGATTTTGTGTATTCTGGGGGAGTTGGAAGAGCCTAATCATAGCATACAAGATATGCTCTCGTGTCCCACTAATCAAGAAAATAATTGATAATGCAGGCTGGCAATGTTTTTTCACAATTGATACGAACAACTCATCACATAAGATTGTCGAGGCCTTGGTTGAGAGATAGTGGGACACTACCCACACATTTCATCTGCCGTGCGGTGAGTTAGGATTCACCCCGTTGGATTGGGCGATGGTAATGGAAATATCGATCAGAATAGGTGAAAAACCACCGTGTAACGACGAGAAGTATCTATTCGAAGTAGTTCAAACTTGCTTCTTTCCTGAAATTACAACTGAAGATTGGAAGTCTCAGGGAATATGTTGCTCGTTCTTGAAGAAATATTTTCAAAGTACCGTGAATGAGGAAGCCAAAATTGATAACGTTAAAGCCATGACGGTTGCACGCGCATTCTTTTTGTACTTCTTGGGTGCATTTTTTCTCCAATGCTGCTTCAGTTATAAGGTGTGGTTGGCTTGCAGCACTAGAAGATCTTTCTACAGTTGGCACATTTGATTGGGGTGGTCAAGCTTTTGCACTGTTATACATGTCTCTGGATTCGTGTTCCAGAAATACAATGAAGGCTTTGAACGGGCCATGGCAAGTACTCGAGGTACCCACTATCAATAAAGAATTTTTTATTATGGCTTAAATACAATGTTATTTATTTCATACCCGTAACTAATACATTATTGTAATTTCAGTACTGGTCTTATGAATACACACATGTATGTGTTCCAATAAGTGCAACAACAGAAAATCTGGCCAACACATTAACGGCCGCTGACAAACGGCCAAAAATTACACATTAGAATCGAAGTGAATTGGAGAATCGAAAAATAGATCAGGTCAGGTTCAATATTTCTGTAGCTAGGTATCAATTGGAGATGATGACTGCAGCATCTATTATATGGCAACCATATTTGGGATCTTCATATTCGAATGAGTAGGACATTATATTTGCAAATATCATGTCTCGTCACCGAGTTGTTTTCCAGTTTCTCGAACAGGTAAAAGTGTTATTTATATCCTGTATATCGGAACTGAAATTTTATTATATTTAAATGTTGACCTATTTTGGACTAACAAATTATTTTATAATGTGTTTGGTAACTTGGTGATCGTTGTTATCGTTAATTGACTAGAATTATTGTCATACCGAGAGACCCACCCGTTGTTATGTCTCGGATACCGCAGCAAGATATATGTCCACCACTAGATGCTTCCCAGTTGGTCCAACCTGTGAACCAACGTTTATATAAAAATTATTGGGCCAAAGTATCAATAGATGCTATTATGAAGAAAATATCGCATGCGGCCAATATTGATTTCATTCGACCAGCTAGAATTAATTATCTGACTGCACAGTTACCATTTCCAGCTCCATTTTGGGCTCCTGCAGGTACGTAACACAACCACCTCAAGATTTTCCTGCATACTACGGTGAGTACGAAGTGAAATTGCCATTATATTTTGGTGGTACAGTTTCAAGAAGTTACACACAAGAAATCGCTAGTACAGAGGAACAATTATGACAGATTACTCTTTTAGAAACAGTACTGCGGTCCGCTATTCCATCAGAAGTTATCTCTCTTAGGAGATCAGTATCAAGAGATCGCCCATCTTCTTCAAGCCAATGGGTATGGCATAGGAATGTTGTATACGGCAATATCGAGACGGAAAATCCATCTCCCGATTTTGTTCCATCTACACAACCTGAATATGATGAATAGAAGTCATCTTTATTTGTATGATTTCTGGTAATTAGCATCTTTGTCACGCCCCGCTTCCTAAAAATACGGAATATGAGCATGTAACGTTGGCCCAGTGAATGACTAACATCACCCATTAGCAGTTTATTCGATTAACTCAACAATATAATTAATACAGAAGAAATGTGCAGGCAATAATAATAATCTCATGAACAATAGTACTTTGAATGAAGTAATAAAAATATCCAAATACAATAATAATTCAACGTCTGGAAACAATAATAAAATCCTGGACATAATCCCAAAACAATAATAATCCAATCCAAAATAATAACAAGTCTCAATACATTAAGTTTATTAAAGCAATAAGCAATTAGAAAGCAGTAGTGTTTAGAATGTTTGTTCTCCAATTCCAGCAAGCAATTCTCCTTCATTACCTGTATACACTTCATCCAAAAATAGGAGAAAAAATGTCCTTAGATCAAGTCATGGACAGCAAGTAGAGAAAGCAGAGAACAATGGAATAACGGTATAACAATGAATCAATGGATCAGTAGGAATCAATAATATGGCACGATTGTAATAATCAATGCAACGGTGTAACAATGGTTCAACATTCAGTAACGGTAATCAACGGTTAATATCAATAACACTTAGACAATATTGGGTACAAACAGGAACAATGATGAACAATATGCAATATCGGTGATGTGTCAATCATTATGTCTATTAATCATTTTAATCATAACTAATGCATGTACTATTGCATCCCATACTACAGGATCCATGCATACAATCCATTTTGTTTAGACTCAAATGGTAGATTCTATAGTTCATGTACTGGGTATGATGACGATAACGGTAATAACACGGGCCATATGTAATTTCTTATACGATGACGATAACAGTAATAATACGGGCCATGTGTAATTTCTTACACGATGACGATAACAGTAATAATCACGGCGCATCATCCGAGTACAGTTCTTATATCATCAACTACTCTACTCAATCCCTTAAACCCCGGCTTATTAATTATTTCATCAATGCAACAATACAACATGCAATTAATGGACATTTTGGTGAACGATAGTATCAATAGGAGAACAATAGGTTGGTAACATAAAATAGGACAATTAGTATGATGAAAATAACTCATTGGGAATGTGCAATGTAACATACACACATTAATTAATGCAATAGTACGATATAGGAATAATTAAACTATTAAAATCTGAAATATAAAATTCTGGACAGCAAGAGTAGTCTGTACAAAAATACAGTTTTCCGCTGTTTAAGAAATCAAAAAGTGAATCAACAAAAGTTTGAGAAACTAGACTTCCACACGGTTCCAATGCATATTTAAAGTTCCAAATCCAACAAAAGTAGTTAGGTCAAACACATTGTTCTTTACAGATTTCATGTTCAGACAGAATATCGACATCATGTTATTATAATTTTAGAAACAGCAAAAAATCAATATTAAATTCAGTAAAAATATATTCTAGACTCCTAGACATGTTAAGCAACAATCTAGAAATTTTCAGAGTAAAATTTTATCATTTGATCAACCTTTTTACTATTTAAACATGAAAGGTACGAGAATCTGAAAATCTGAAAGTAAAAAAACAAAGTTATAGTAAAACGGGCATAACTTTTGCTACAAAACTCGGAATTCAAAAATTCAAGATATTCTGGAAACTAGAAAGATAAGGCTACAATTCATATTCAGAAAGTAATTCATTTTAAAATCGTTTACTAGTTTTAAAATAGCAGTCAACATACAAGTCAACAAGCGATATACAAGTTTTGGGTAGTTTTCATCAAAATAAATTAATTAAACATGACGGTGACCAATTCTATTAGTCAATAAGTTATATAATCAGCAAGATGGGTTTCAAAACATGATAAATAAAATTAAAACACGTTCATACATCAATTTATCATCAATCAATCATCAATCGATCAAACAACATATAACCTATCATTTGTCTCTACAATAATTTATTTATGACGACCATATAAACACACTATTATCGATTCTATATGCATTCATAAAAGATCCAAACTTTAGATTCAAAAGTGGCACGATGTCAAGAATATTGGGGTTAGCTCGTGTAAACCCTCAATAGACCCAACGAAGAGATGAATAATGGATAATACGATAACAAAGAGATCTACTTGCAAGAGTTTCAACAAAACTTGAATTTGATACAATTAACAATTCAAGAAGATGGTGACTTGCCTGTTAGACGGTGAAACGAATACCAAGAATAATGGGATAAGGATCCCGAAGCAACGAACCCACGAATACACTAGATGTACGCACAATACACATGCACACAAAGAGCCAAAGTAACACAGAAATCTCAAAGAGGCAGCAACGACAACTACAGTAGAGGAAGAGAGAGAGGGCTCGGCGGCGGCTGGCGGCAGCGCGACGGGGCGGACGGCGTTGAGCGAAACAGAGGGTCGGTGCCGGTGGTGCTGGACGACGAAGTGAGGAGCAAGGGGAAATCAGTGGGTTTTGGGTTCTGCTGTCGACGAGAGCGGGAGAGAAGGATAGGTCGGGGGGTTTCTTTGGTGGCGCTAAGAGGCGGTCGGGGACGTCAGATGGGTGGCGACGACTGGGGAAGTCGTCGAAGGGGGTCGCCGGAGTAGGGGTTGTGGTTGGAGAAGATGAACGATGATGGATCTAAGCTGTTTGGGCGGGAAACCAACGGGGAAAGAGAGAACGGAAGGAGAGAGGAGAGATGAGAGAGAATAAGCGGCTAGTTAGGGTTTCAAAATGTGCAATTTTTAGGATTTGTACTAGGGTTGTGTTGTTGGAATCTAGATACCTAAATAAATAGATAAAACTAGACACAAATTATAAAAACCTCGCAAGTGCACGAATCGAATCGTAGTAATAGCAAGGGTCGATCCCACAGAGATTGTAGTCTTCAACTTACTAATCAATAAAACTAATAATAAATGATGAAGGGTTGTTGTAGAAATCTAAAAGAATTAAAAAGATTAAACTAAGAAAGATGAGTTTGAATCACAAATATCTCTTAAATAGTTGGGTTGTTGATCTCCACCAATAGTTAGTAATGCTAAGTAACCTTCTGAATTTACTTCCAATTACTCATGTTGTTCACTTCAAGGGCATGGTATCTACTCCTTAAAGTATTGTTTCCCTAAGCCAAGAATTAGGCATGGTATCTACTCTAATTCGTTTCTTCCCCTAAGTATTTTAGCATGGTATCTACTAAGTCATACTTAGAGAAAACATAAGAACAGTGGAAACGAACAAACACTTAAAGTTCTAGAAATTGGTATCAGATCTAGATCCTCTAAGTTGATTGAACCAAGAACCCCTAAAGATTCCTTTGTTACAAATTATGGGCACGAGATTCGGTCGTCTCAATATGCTTCATATAACAGATTTAGATAAATGATAACATAAACTTGATATTCTCACGTGCTGTATGTCAGTCGACTGGCTCTCACCTCAGTCGACTGCTCTCAGACTTCAAGATCCAAGTTTGATGACCATTAATCCATGTAAATTCAACCAGATTCAATCAATAAGTAATTAGAAGATCTCAGAAGAATATAGCACTACATAACTACGGTTTCGATCTACCCAACTATGAAATTAGTTCCACATAATAATACTTTTATTGCTTAACAAGTTCAAATACATGATCAACATAAAAGAATAAAGAGAGAAGAAGAAATAAACTAATGGATTCCGGCAATATGGTCGACTGTCTGTCACACAGTCGACTGCCTTCTGGATGCTGGATCTTCTCTCTCCTTCTTCGATGTTGATGGAGTGAAGCACGGGTTGATGACTTGATGGTTGGGAACTCTCTGATTAAGTTGCGTCCACGAGATAGATTTGATGATCCTTGGATGGAGTTGTGGAGTTGAGAGAGCGGAGAGGAAGGAGAGAGCCGTTCTGGAGATGGTATTCTGATATTTATAGAGTACGGCTGAGAATTAGGGTTTCCACTTTTTCAGGAAGATCCTTCTTTAATTGATTTGATGATTAATATCTTTCTTCTTTTTCCTCTTTTCTTCCTTATCTGTTAACCACGTGCTCTTGAAAACCCCCAGTCTTTAGATTTGATTTGCATAAATCTGGATTCAAATAGATGTGAAATTAGATGCAGGTGACTCTTCGAATATCTTATCTTTGTACTCCGCCGCAGACCAGTCGACTTGTCTTCGAACCAGTCGACTGAGTCGAGACTTATGTAGATTTCCCATTTGATCATACCAGTCGACCGGTTTTGAGAGTAAGTCGACTGTGACGAGAGTTGTGGAATTTCAGCTTCTCTTGTTCAGTCGCCTGGTTGAGGAACCAGTCGACTGATCCTCTGCAGTTCTCTGTGTATTGTCCTTGAAGTCCTGAATCTGCTTCGTTTTGCTGTTATAAGCTGTTTCCTATGGAAAAGAGAGAATAAGAGTTAAATACCATATATAGAGCTTTTAAATGTCTAATTACATTAAGATTAGTGCTCTAAAAAGTGAATAATAATGTGTTCATCAAATACCCCCACACTTAGCTTTTGCTTGTCCTCAAGCAAACTAGAATTATGAATAGGGAGTAATAATCAGAATAAGCTCAACCATCAAGATTTCTTATTATGTGGACATCAAAATGAAAAATATAAAACTACAAACAATTTCAGATAAGGTAAAGTTAAACATACCCACTTTCTCCAGTGCAATTGTCTATTCATAAATCCCAAACTTAGTCATATTTGTCATGCGATTAATGTAGTTATAGTATGCATCTACTCAGTCTGTGATTATCCCTTTTCTCTACTACAAATCCAGTAGCAAACTAGAGTTTTTTTTTTTTTTTTTTTTTTTTTAGTCTCTTCTTTAAAGTTGTCGCTTGTCTTTTGACGCGAATGCGAAACATTTGTGATGTATCCACCCGGTTACTTCAACAAGTCACAAACAGTAAAGTGCTTTGCATACTCGTATTTCAAGTTGCTGTTTGACGTAAAGGTAAACATTGGTGATGAATACCCCTAGTTACTAAGCCCTCAAAACATTGGAGTAGACTGACTTTATTCAAATATATATACATATATTGCATCACTCTATTTACTTAAACTCGATTTAGGACTAGATCTAAAGGGAATAATCATCAGAAAAAGCATCACACATTTTTTATTATGTATAATCGCATGACTCACACACTTTTGTAGGGAATTATGAAACTCAACAATCCTAAAGTAACTAAGTATCCTTACTCTTACTTTATAAGAAATTGTTTATCCTAAAAAAAAAATTCAAAAATTCCAAATATGACTAACTAATACCCCCACACTTAGATGGAACATTGTCCTCAATGTTCGAAAGAAAATGTAAAATAGGCATATGTCGCCACCTAGTAAGGAGATACTGAAAAACTAAAAGAAAAGTGAATAACTGAAAGCAAATAAAGGAAAGTGTAAATACTCCCCTGAAACATTGGGTTGCCTCCCAATAAGCGCTGTGTTTCATGTCTTCAGCTAGACAGGATGAGTTCATGCAATGTATTGAATGGGTTGAAGATGCACATCTTCCTCGTGTGGCTGTAGACTCATCTCAATGTATGGCTTCGCCCTATGTCCGTTCACCTTGAATGTTTGATTTCGTTCTTCGCTGTGAACTTCCAATGCACCATGTGGAAAGACTTTTGTGACAATATATGGTCCATACCATCTTGACTTGAGCTTGCCTGGAAAGAGTCTCAATCTTGAGTTGTAGATCAATACCTTTTGTCCTTCATAAAACTCCTTCCTTGCTAATTGTTTATCATGGTATAACTTAGTCCTTTCCTTGTATAGTTTGGCGTTTTCATATGCATCGTGTCTCAATTCTTCAAGCTCATTTAGTTGCAATCTCCTTTTGTCACCTGCCTGTTTCATATCAAAATTGAACTTTTTGATAGCCCAATAAGCTTTGTGTTCCAACTCTACCGGCAGATGACAAGCTTTTCCAAAGACCAAACGGTATGGTGACATGCCAATGGGTGTCTTGAAAGCGGTTCTATAAGCCCATAATGCATCGTTCAAGCGTAGTGACCAATCCCTTCTGCTTGGATTGACTGTTTTTTCCAAGATGCTCTTGATCTCTCTATTGCTAAGCTCCACCTGTCCACTGGTTTGAGGGTGATATGGAGTACCCACTCTATGTGTAATCCCATATTTCTTCATTAAAGAAGCAAATGGGTAGTTATTGAAGTGGCTCCCTCCATCACTAATTATTGCTCGTGGTGTACCAAACCTAGTGAAAATGTTCTCCTGCAAAAACTTGACAACAACTTTGTGATCATTAGTTCGTGAGGGGACAGCCTCGACCCATTTAGACACATAATCCACACCAACAAGTATATAACCAAATGAGTTAGGAAATGGACCCATGAAGTCGATTCCCCAGACATCGAAAAGCTCGATTACTTGTATGTTGTGTAGTGGCATTTGATTTCTAGAAGAGATGTTGCCTGTCCTTTGGCATTTGTCGCAAGTCCTGCAAAAAGAAAAAGCATCTTTGAATACTTTAGGCCAATAAAAACCAGATTGCAATACCTTAAGTGCTGTTCTCTTTGGCCCAAAATGTCCTCCACAAGCATATTGGTGGCAATGTTGTAGAATACTCCTTTGTTCCTCGTCTGCCACACATCTTCTTATAATTTGATCAGAGCAAAATTTGAATAAATAAGGATCATCCCAATAATAGTGTTTGCTCAGATCCACCAATCTTTTCCTTTCCTGATGTGTCATACCTGGAGGAAAAACATGAGCGGTTAGAAAATTGACAATATCAGCAAACCAGGGTAGTTGTTCAGAGAGATAAGTCGACTGGTTGAGGGACCAGTCGACTGCCCCGAGGGTGTGAATATTTATTGCAAATAATTGTTCATCTGGGAAATTTTCATTCAGCGGGGGCACATTTCTCTCGTCCTCGTGCAGTAATCTGGACATGTGATCTGCCACAACATTGTCGCATCCTTTCTTGTCTCTAATCTCAAGATCAAATTCTTGAAGCAGCAGCACCCATCTGATCAACCTAGGCTTAGCTTCCTTTTTAGCCAACAAATATCTCAAGGCAGCATGGTCAGTGAAAACAATAACTTTAGAACCAATTAAATATGATCTAAACTTCTCTACAGCAAAAATAACAGCTAACATTTCTTTTTCAGTTGTAGAATAATTTAGCTGTGCATCGTTTAGAGTTCGAGAAGCATAGTAAATAACATGTGGTTTCTTATTGATTCTTTGACCTAAAACAGCCCCTAAGGCGTAATCACTTGCATCACACATGAGCTCAAAAGGGTGGCCCCAATCTGGTGCCATGACTATAGGTGCAGAAATGAGAAGATTCTTCAATGTATTAAAAGCATTTGTACATTCTTTTGTCCATATAAACTCAACATCCTTGGCTAACAAGTCACAAAGGGGTTTGGAGATTTTTGAAAAGTCTTTTATAAATCGTCTATAAAAACCTGCGTGTCCTAGAAAACTCCTAACACCCTTAACTGTAGTGGGAGGGGGTAGTTTTGATATGATGTCAATTTTTGCCTTGTCTACCTCTATTCCCCTTTTGGACACCACATGACCCAACACAATACCTTGTTGTAC
This sequence comes from Hemerocallis citrina, assembly GCA_017893485.1. Classification (NCBI taxonomy): domain Eukaryota; kingdom Viridiplantae; phylum Streptophyta; class Magnoliopsida; order Asparagales; family Asphodelaceae; genus Hemerocallis; species Hemerocallis citrina. The sequence continues at coordinate 41,944,176 of CM030363.1, forward strand.
CATGAAATGGCACTTCTCCCAATTCAGCACTAAATTGCATTCTTCACATCTTTTAAGCACCAGCTGCAAATGGTTAAGGCATTCATCAAAACTAGATCCAAAAACACTAAAGTCATCCATAAATACCTCAATGAACCTTTCCACCATGTCTGAAAATATGCTCATCATGCATCTTTGAAATGTAGCTGGAGCATTGCACAGTCCAAAGGGCATCCTCCTGTATGCAAAAGTACCAAAAGGGCATGTAAAAGTGGTCTTTTCTTGATCTTCTGGAGCAATAGCAATTTGATTATAGCCACTATAACCATCTAGAAAACAGTAATGACTATATCCTGCTAATCTTTCTAACATTTGATCAATAAAAGGAAGAGGGAAGTGATCTTTCCTGGTTTCATTGTTCAGTTTCCTATAATCAATGCATACCCTCCAACCTGTGGTTACTCTTGTTGGGATAAGCACATTCTCTTCATTTGTTACCACTGTAACTCCACTTTTCTTAGGAACTACATGTATAGGACTTACCCATTTGCTATCTGAGATAGGATAGATGATGCCAACATCTAGTAGCTTCAAAATTTCTGCTCTTACCACTTCCTTCATGTTGGGGTTGAGCCTTCTCTGTGCCTCTCTGCTAGGTTTTGCATCGTTCTCCAGGAGTATTCTATGCATGCATTTGGATGGACTTATTCCCTTGATGTCTGCAATGGTCCATCCTATTGCATTTTTGTGTTCTCGCAATACCTTCAGCAGCTTTTCTTCTTCCTGTGCACTCAAGTTAGCAGCAATTATTACTGGTAGCGTCTGGTTCTCTCCTAAAAATGCGTGCTTCAAATGGTCGGGCAGCTGCTTGAGTTCTATGTCTGGACGCTTCTGTACAGTCGACTGGTCCATGTCAGCAGTCGACTTGTTCTGGGCATCTTGATTCGGTCGACTGGTTAGAAAACCAGTCGACTTACTCTGTTCGTCAGTCGCCTGATCTGAAGAAATAGAAATTTTATCAGATACCAACTGTTCAAAAGCAGGCACAAGCTTACCTGAATGTGACTGTGGAGTTTCAAGTTGATGTACTGTCTCTGCAATCTTCCAGTCATCGTATTCCTGTTCAACATGAGATAAAGTTAGAGATTGAGTGATTGTGGCTTGTAGTGGTTCAACGCTATGTACCTGAAATGTTTGATCAACAATCTCCTGCACCACATCAATATTATAGCATTCATGATCATCTTGTGGTAATTTTAGTGTATCAAACATTTTAAATTCCACTTTTTCTCCGTTTATCTTCATACTTATAATGCCCTTTTTAACACAAATTTTTATATCAGCTGTACTCATAAAGGGCCTACCTAATATGATCGGTAGAGATGATGACATTGAAGATTCCTCCATATCTAACACAACAAAATCAGCAGGCAAAATAAAATCATTTACCTGAACTAAGACATCTTCTAAAATACCTCTAGGTCTCTTGATGCTGCGATCTGCCAATTGCAAGGTGATGGATGTTGGTTTGAGTTCCCCCAATCCAAGCTTTTCGTAAACAGAGTAAGGAAGAAGGTTGATGCTTGCCCCCAAGTCTAATAGTGCTTTTTCAAAGAAGTGCTCACCAACTTTACAAGGAATGGTGAAACTACCTGGATCTTTCAGTTTAGGTGGTAGTTTTCTCAATAATACAGCACTCACTTCTTCTGTCAAAGCAACATCCTCCTTAACCTGAAATGTTCTTTTATGAGTACAACAATCTTTCAAAAATTTGGCATAAGAAGGAATTTGTTTAATAGCATCAAGTAGGGGAATATTAATTTCTACCTTTTTGAGAGTTTCAAAGACGTCAAATAAATGTTGTTCTTTCTTTTTATTGACTAACCTTTGAGGGAATGGTGGTGGAACTGTCCCTACTTTTTGACTTACCTTACTTGAACCCAAAGCTTTTGATGGTTGTTTTTCTGATTTGTCTGTGCAGTCGACTGTCTTGTAGTGACAGTCGACTGGTTTGTCTGTGTGTGTTCCAATCATGTTGTCAATTATCTTACCATTTCTTAGGGTTGTGACTGCTTGGAGCTGTTCTTGACCTCCAGGGTTTGGTATGGTTTGTGAAGGGAGTTCACCTGCCTTTCTTTCGCTTAGCTCTTTTGCAATCTGACCAATTTGGGTTTCCAACTTCTGAATTGCTTGTCCTTGTTGGTTGCTTGTTTGATGTTGTTGTTGGAGCAATTGAAGAACAGTGGTTTCAAAATCCAACTTCTTCTGTTCTGGAGCTGGTCTTTCAAACCCACTTCCCATCTGAGGGTTCCTTGTATGTCCTTGTGTGAATTGATTCCCTTGATTGTTTTGATTATTGCTCCATGAGAAGTTTGGATGATTCCTCCATCCTGGGTTATATGTGTTCGAGTATGGATTGTTCTTCGGTGGAAATACTCCTCGTCCCACATAGTTTGCATGCTCCTGATCTGTAAAAGTAGACATGGGACATGTATCAGTTGTGTGATCTAAATGAGAACAAATTGCACACATTTCATTTGTTTGATTTTTAACTCCACCCATCGTCGACATTGCATTAACAAGCATATCAATTTTTTTATTCATGTTTGCCATTTCTAATTGAATGTTATTATTATTAGAGATTTCGTAGACTCCCTGTTTTTTCGAAGGTCCCCTTCTTGTTGAGAATTGTTGGGAGTTCTCGCTGAGTTCTTCAAAAAGTTCAATGGCTTCTTCTCCACTTTTCCTCATTAGAATTCCATTGCAAGCTGCATCAACAATTGCTTTATTAGTATCATTTAAACCTTCATAAAAAGCTTGTACCTGATCATCCTTAGGCAGATTGTGAGTTGGACACTTGAGAAGCTTGCTTTTGAAATCCTTCCATGCCTCAAAGAATAAATCTCCATCTTTTTGTTGGAAGAGTTGAATCTCCCTTTTTAGCTGTTTGGTTTTCTGGGCTGGAAAGAATTCTTTCAAAAATTTCGTTGCCAATTGCTCCCATGAATTAATTGATCCTGGTTCCAAAGAATTATACCATAACTTAGCATTAAGTTTTAAAGAAAAAGGAAACAAGATTAACCTGATTTGTTCAGCGGTGAGCCCTTGGACGCTTTGTGTCCTGCAAAGATCGAAAAAGTCTTGCAAGTGAAGATGAGGCTCTTCATCTGGTCTGCCACTAAAGTGGGGAACCATACTAAGTAAATGAGGAGATAGGTGCATGTTCCCTGTGGCATTAGGTTGAAAAGAAATGCAGGAAGGTTGCTCAATATTCTTAGGAGTGAATTTGTCCTGCATTGGTACGCGATTGGGTATTTCTTCTGCCATTGCTGTATATGTACTAGGTCTCTGATCAGTCGACTGGTTAGCGTGGGCAGTCGACTGGTGTGCTGCAAATAACTTACCTAGTCTGTGCAAAGTGCGTTCTGTTTCCGCGTCAATTGGTAGTAGTTCTGGTCGAAGTGATCGTCTACCGTGCATTCACCGAAGTCCTGTAACCTAAAAGAAAAAGTATTAATAAAAGAAAAGAAAAACTAATAAAATTCTACTGACTTGTAAGTTAAAATACTAAACAATCCCCGGCAACGGCGCCAAAAACTTGTTGTTGGAATCTAGATACCTAAATAAATAGATAAAACTAGACACAAATTATAAAAACCTCGCAAGTGCACGAATCGAATCGTAGTAATAGCAAGGGTCGATCCCACAGAGATTGTAGTCTTCAACTTACTAATCAATAAAACTAATAATAAATGATGAAGGGTTGTTGTAGAAATCTAAAAGAATTAAAAAGATTAAACTAAGAAAGATGAGTTTGAATCACAAATATCTCTTAAATAGTTGGGTTGTTGATCTCCACCAATAGTTAGTAATGCTAAGTAACCTTCTGAATTTACTTCCAATTACTCATGTTGTTCACTTCAAGGGCATGGTATCTACTCCTTAAAGTATTGTTTCCCTAAGCCAAGAATTAGGCATGGTATCTACTCTAATTCGTTTCTTCCCCTAAGTATTTTAGCATGGTATCTACTAAGTCATACTTAGAGAAAACATAAGAACAGTGGAAACGAACAAACACTTAAAGTTCTAGAAATTGGTATCAGATCTAGATCCTCTAAGTTGATTGAACCAAGAACCCCTAAAGATTCCTTTGTTACAAATTATGGGCACGAGATTCGGTCGTCTCAATATGCTTCATATAACAGATTTAGATAAATGATAACATAAACTTGATATTCTCACGTGCTGTATGTCAGTCGACTGGCTCTCACCTCAGTCGACTGCTCTCAGACTTCAAGATCCAAGTTTGATGACCATTAATCCATGTAAATTCAACCAGATTCAATCAATAAGTAATTAGAAGATCTCAGAAGAATATAGCACTACATAACTACGGTTTCGATCTACCCAACTATGAAATTAGTTCCACATAATAATACTTTTATTGCTTAACAAGTTCAAATACATGATCAACATAAAAGAATAAAGAGAGAAGAAGAAATAAACTAATGGATTCCGGCAATATGGTCGACTGTCTGTCACACAGTCGACTGCCTTCTGGATGCTGGATCTTCTCTCTCCTTCTTCGATGTTGATGGAGTGAAGCACGGGTTGATGACTTGATGGTTGGGAACTCTCTGATTAAGTTGCGTCCACGAGATAGATTTGATGATCCTTGGATGGAGTTGTGGAGTTGAGAGAGCGGAGAGGAAGGAGAGAGCCGTTCTGGAGATGGTATTCTGATATTTATAGAGTACGGCTGAGAATTAGGGTTTCCACTTTTTCAGGAAGATCCTTCTTTAATTGATTTGATGATTAATATCTTTCTTCTTTTTCCTCTTTTCTTCCTTATCTGTTAACCACGTGCTCTTGAAAACCCCCAGTCTTTAGATTTGATTTGCATAAATCTGGATTCAAATAGATGTGAAATTAGATGCAGGTGACTCTTCGAATATCTTATCTTTGTACTCCGCCGCAGACCAGTCGACTTGTCTTCGAACCAGTCGACTGAGTCGAGACTTATGTAGATTTCCCATTTGATCATACCAGTCGACCGGTTTTGAGAGTAAGTCGACTGTGACGAGAGTTGTGGAATTTCAGCTTCTCTTGTTCAGTCGCCTGGTTGAGGAACCAGTCGACTGATCCTCTGCAGTTCTCTGTGTATTGTCCTTGAAGTCCTGAATCTGCTTCGTTTTGCTGTTATAAGCTGTTTCCTATGGAAAAGAGAGAATAAGAGTTAAATACCATATATAGAGCTTTTAAATGTCTAATTACATTAAGATTAGTGCTCTAAAAAGTGAATAATAATGTGTTCATCAGGTTGTATTTATAGGGTATAATTAGGGTATTGGGTTAGCGAATTGGAGTCCAATAAAAGCGATTTTGGATCAAGAACACATGAAATTGGGGTTTAGGGTTCAATTAATTGGTAGATCAAAATCAATAGGTTTTAAATAAAAATACCCACAATTCAATAAAAGAAAAAAAAATAGCATTAACAAGAAAATAGTTCATTTAAGAAAATAAAGAATTCCATGAATAAAAATTTAAATCCAAATGAACAAATAAGTAATACAATAAATATAAATTAGCTTGAAAATAAATCGGAATTCGCCAAGAAAATTAGATCTAGTACGAAAAAAATTAATTCATTAAATGTACTTTAATTAAATAATCAAGAAATTACAATTAATAGTTATAATTATAAAAATAATAAAATCATACAATAAAATAATTATTCGGGTTTAACAATTTTTATTAAAATAATCCAATAATAATAATATGTATGATTTGGGCCCAAATATAATTAACCAATAAATTAAGATTATAAAACAAGTTTAAAATACACCATCATTCGAAATAATATAATTTTCGATTGGAAATATTTTAATAAAATCCGAAATAAATTTAGCACAAAATAACTTTATAAAAATGAAATTATAGAAAATACATGGAAAATACGTATTATCGGGAATGGGAGTTACAATCTTCATTTGTATGATGTATGTTATTAGCATTAATGATGTTGTAATTTTTTTCCTATATGGTCACAATTATTGTTAGTGAGCGTACCCCTATGTGAATTCTATAAACTCTCCAATATTCGTATATGGTCACAACTATTCGTATATGGACAAAAAAATTGTCATGTAATGTCACAAGGTGTATGAAATTTCATGTCACCTCTAATCCATTCCCCTTCACTTATATTCCCTTTCATGTCACAGGGGGTTATTTAAAGTAGCTCACCATCTTCCCTTTCAAACATACAAAAAAGTACCCAAATCACTACTTCTTCAATGGCCATTAACACCTCCTCTCCTAACTCTACTTCTTCGGACAAAGATGAAGAAACTCCTGCAATGATTATTAATAGACGTACGCTGCTATTATTGATGGCCGTTCAACAAAATCAACATACAAACTACCGCCGTTATATTCGTAGCGAAAGAGAAGATGGTGATGGGCGTCTTCACAGGGATTATTTTGCCGACAATCCAATATACAGCGACAATCTATTTCGAAGATGCTTTCGAATGCGAAGATCTTTATTTAATCGAATACTCGTAGCTAATGTAAGTTATGATCAGTATTTTCAACCGCGACAAGATGCAGCAAAAACTTTCGGGTTATCCCCGCATAAAAAAATTACAGCAGCTATACGTTGTTTGCCGTATGGAAGTTCTGCAGATGCAGTTGATGAGTACGTGCGTATTGGAGAATGTACGATTCTAAAAACACTATGTCGATTTTGTGTGTCCGTTATTAACATATTTGGCCAGCAATATATGAGACATCCAATGGCTAAAGATGTGCAGAGGTTATTGGAAGAGAATTCAGCACGGGGTTTTCCCGAAATATTAGGTAGTGTTGATTGCATGCATTGGGCATGAAAAATTGTCCCGCAGCCTAGCATGGCTAATATACCGGTCACGTTCATGAGCTTACAATTATTCTCGAAGCAGCGACGTCCAACGATCTTTGGTTTTGGCATTCATTTTTTGGCATGCCTGGATGCAATAATGTCACGCCCCGCTTCCCAAAATACGGAATAAAAGCACGTGACGTTGGCCCAGCGAATGACTTGCATCATTCATAAGCTGTTATCGATTCAACTCAACAATATAACGAGGAGCAATACAACCACGCATGCAATGAAGAGATAATCACATGAATAACAATACTTGGAACTTGAGCATGAAATTAACAAATATGATAATAAACCAACACTGAAAACAACAATAACAATATTCAGGACAAAAAGACCACAATACATAGAAATAATATAGTTCAAATATTTAAGTCTTCATAACAAGACAATAATCAATTAGTGGAGATGCAAACCATTCTTCACCATTGTAGTTCTCCTAATTCATCAGGCAATTCTCCTTGATTACCTATAAGTTGTTCATCTAAAAAGAGAGAATAATATGTCTTTAGAGCAAGTCGTGGACAATAAGTAGAGAAAGCAATAAAACAATAATATTTACGGTATAACAATGAATTCAATAAATGATAGTCGATGGCAATGAACAATGGCAAAATGATAACAATGCAATGTGCAATTATAATGATCAATAACAATAACAATAAACGATATCAATAATCGATAACACTGTTCAATAACAATGACAATATGCAATGACAAGGCGATGACAATCTCAAGTCTATTATTCATTTTAATCCTAACTAATGTACTTCATGCGTCCCATTTATTTACCACATGGTTGCTATATGCAAACAAGTTACGTTTAGACTTAGTGGTGGATTTTATAGTTCACGTACTCGGCAACGATAATCAATATTCAATAATTACAATTCAATAATTACTGTACATACGATAACTGGCCCCGATACACTATACGATAGATTGGGTTACTGCCGTAAGCCACAATCCATCGATAAAATAATATCCGTTAACAATATTTAGGGAAACACGGGCTCCTCCTCCGAGTACAGTTCGTACATTGTCCACTACTTAAGCCACCCTTAAACCTCGGCTTGTTAACAATTCTTTATTCAATCAATATGCAATGGTTGTTAAAAACATTAATCACAGTAAGTACGTCTATGTGAACATGGTATTAAGATATACAGTGTCCATAATCCAACTAATCACAATCAACTAATACCCTAACATCAATCATGTGAACAATCAACCCTAGTATACAATCTACAATAGTTGTGTAATGTCATGACGTGAATTACAATAACAATTCTTATTCCTATATTCAATAATTAACTACATGAATACATGCAAGATCTCTATAAATAGGAGGCAAAAGACGGCACGAAGTCAAGAATACTACTTGGATTCGCTCGTGTAAATCCGTAGTATCCCAACGATAGATAACAATAGTAGATATACGATAATCAATATAGATCTACTTGCGGGATTCAATAAACAATCTCGAATATGATACAATAACTATTCGAGGGGAAATGACTTGCCTTTTAGATGTTAATTTTGAATATCTAGAATAACGAGATGAGAATCCCGGGCAACGAACCACGAATATGGAAACATGTGTTAGCTACGTGCAACGCTCACACCAAAAGCGGCAACCACTCGATCGAAACCGATGCCAAACAGCAAGATCACAACACCAACACAAGAGCCACTACACCCGAACAGCAAATGGCAATCCGACCAAAATAGTAATTCTGCTCAATCAGCAACAGCGACAAGGGTTGGTCTTGGCGCGACTTCGGTGGCGGCGAAGGCAATGACAGTTGCAGTGGTCGAGCGGGATACAGTGGCGAGGCGACGACGGTAGTGACGCTGTACGGCGACGGAGTTCCTCTATTTCTCGCCGAAATAGAGAAGGATGAGGTGGCGGGAATTCGAGGCGACGATAATGGCGATAAGGGTCTTTGGTGGCTGATCAAGCGGCGAAGTTGATGATGTGGAGGATGTGAGTCGATGATGGTTGCACTGGCGATGGAGGCGAGGGCATCGAGGAGGATCAAAGCTCAGCAATGGCGATAGCGGACGACGAAGTCTTGATGGGTTCTCGGAGGTTTGCGGAGTACAGCGGAGAGGGCGAGGCGGTGGACAAGCTCTGTGGAACTTCGAGCGGAGGAGAGAAGGTGGAAGACAATGAAGGAGGCTGAGGGTGTAATCGAGGCGGCAACGAAGGGACGGGTGAACTCGAGGTGGTGACGGAGTTGAGGTGGGGTTGGCAATGGCAGGGTGGAGGGATGAGGAAGACGAGGAGGTGGCGTTCGGTGGGGCTCAACGAGGTAGAAGGTGATGAAGGTGGAAGGGAGCGAGGTCGGGGGGGTGAGGAGGAAGACGAAGGGGAAGGGGGTGAGTTCTCTTGTAGTAGCCCAGATTTTTAAATAATGTTTTTAAGATTTATAAATGAATTAAAATTATTTTTTGGGAATTTAATAAATATTTTTTTCTGAAAATTTCCTTCATACACGTGCAAAACACGTGCAAATAGTTTCTTGGGTGGTTCAAAATCAAAATTATTTTGGGTAAACTCATTATTTGTTATTAGATATTATTTGTGAATTTTTTGGATTTTTTTGATAATTATTGGACCTATTTGCAAATGTTACAAAAAGATGAACTTTTGTGCAAAATTACCATTTGGAGTGAAAACTCCAGATTTTTAGATTTTTGGGCTCGGAATGATGCCTAGTCAACTTAGAGGTAAAGATTTTACTTTTTTTATAAATAAATTTGGTTTATTTTGCAAGTTTTGATAAAGAATGGTCTTTTTGCAAAATTGCCACTTATAGGGGAAAAGTGCAATTTTGTTTTCTGGGTTTTCAAAACAGTGCCGGCTGATAATAGAGTGGTTGTTCTTGTTTTTAAATCTCAATTAATATGGTTTTATTTGATTTATAATTATAAAGATCTATATATGTAAAGATATATTTAAAAGAGAAAATTTTGCCGAAATGCCCCTGTTTTTGAAAATAATTAGCGAACTGCCCTTGTTTCGAAAACATTTAGCCATTTGTCCTTGTCTGTGACACGTCAGCAACAAACGTTATTGGGAATCACGGCATCAGCTAATTGCATGCCGTGATTCCCAATAACGGCATCAGAATAACGGCATCAGTTTATTTCATATTTGGAATTAATCTCGAGTCAAGATTAATAAAGTAGAGCTCTATTTTTTAAAAATAACCAATGCCGTTATTCCCAATAACGGCATTGGTTATTTTTAAAAAATAGAGCTCTACTTTATTAATCTTGACTCGAGATTAATTCCAAATATGAAATAAACTGATGCCGTTATTCTGAAGAACGGCATCGTTTATAACTGATGCCGTTCTTCAGAATAACGGCATCAGTTATTTACTTTTTGCAGTAATATACTCGAAAAACCCTTCCTCTCCCCCCTTTCTCTTCCGCTCGTGCCTTCCTCATTTCCAAACAGAAACCCTAGACGAAAACCCTAGACGATCAGAAAAAAAAATCCACTAGATCTTTTGGTGTGTTGTTGACTTCTATTTCGGAGTGTACTCCTCAATCCTTCATCCAGAGTTCATTCTCATTCCGATTCCGAAATCTTTGTAAGTAACTAAAAACCCTAATTTATTTTTTGTATAGTTGATTTTGACTGTTTTATTATGTAGTATAGTACAAATATTGTAGGCTAGGGTTATTGAAGTAGTAATTTTGAAAGTACTTCAAGTATTGTAGGTTAGGGTTTACTAAATGTTGAGTTTTTGAGATGCTCAATTTCTTAAATATTCAAGTGATTTACGTTTGAAGTCGGGGTTATGAAGATCCTGATACACTTAATTTTGGTGCTTGTTGCTCATGCACTCAATTTTCCTAATTCACGGGGATATCCTAATACACTCATCTTTGGTGCTTCTTACTTATTGAAAATCCTAATTCACTAGCAGATCTCTGCTCATGCACTCATTTTTTCTACTGAAAATGTTGCTGATTAGTCTTCGTTAATGTGTACAGGCCAATGGATCCTGCACAACCATCTTCTTCGCATGGTGTTGGTGCTTCGTCTACGCCTTCATTTGGACCACGGGGACATCCGGGTCCATTAGATCCTACAGTTCTGTTTCTCCAGGAAGACCACCGATCACAGGCCGTTTGGACCGGGGATGTGGAGAAGATGAGTTTTAGGACGCACAAGGTCATGCCTGTCCTCAAGAACTGTATTGCTATGGAACATTATTTAGTTAGCAGTGGGTTTAGCGGTATGTCAAAGCTGACCAAGATACAGTGTGATCACGCCTTGCTTACCGCACTGGTAGAGCGATGGAGGCCGGAGACACACACCTTCCACTTACCGTGCGGTGAGATGACGGTCACCCTACAAGATGTAGCGGTGATTTCGGGTCTTCCAATTGACGGGGTGGCCGTCACAGGCAATCTGATGTTCAACAAGGTTGCACTAGCACGAGATTATTTGGGGTTGGATGTTGATGAAGTTGACCACGGCATATGGGTTGGGGAATCCATTAGGCGTTCATTCCTAGAAGATAGTTTCACTCACATTCGAGTCGCACCTGTGCATACGGACATCGAGATCCTGAACTACACGCGGTCATACGTACTATCGATGATTGGAGGGATCCTATTCCCTAACTCTTCAGGTGACGTAGTCCACCTCATGTATCTTCCATTGATAGCTGACCTACAGACAGCCGGCAGGTACAGTTGGGGAAGTGCAGCTCTAGCCTCCCTTTATCGTGCACTCTGCAACTGTTCGATGGGTTCGATTCAGATGACCGGGCCGATGTCCATCCTGCAGATTTGGTGTTGGGAAAGAATACATCTCGGCCGACCCCATGTGACGGTACTTTCAGAGAGTTGGAGGGATGTACATGATAATCCCGTGATGAGAGCTCCTCTCGGTGCATACTGGGCGGGGAAGCGTACGTGGAGGGATAACCTACGTGGTGTCCTAACTTATTATAGGGACGAGTTAGATCAATTGAGGGAAGAGCTCGTCAACTGGACCCCGTACACGGATGAGAGACTGGCTCGTCTACCACCTATTTGCATTGCTCATGCGCAGTTGTGGTTGACCTTAGCTCCACTAGTGAATTTCTCAGTTGTGGAGTTTTATTATCCCGGCCGTGTTCTTCGGCAATTTAAACATACAAATCATACAAATCTTATCATTCAAAACAAAAAAAATTAAAGAGAGGTACGACACAAATAAACATCTAGATTAGCTCATACAAACAATTATAAATATGTCCACCATGAAAATAATTCAAATAATTCAAACATGAAAATAATTCAAATAATCCAAACGTCAATTACTCAACATTAATAGACAACATGAAAATAATTCAAATAATTCAAACGTAAATTACTCAACAAGCAACAGACAACATGAAAACATTCAACTAACATATAATGACTAAGAAAAATATTCAAGTGCGTGTAGATTGTGAAGCCCCCGCACTTTGTACACTCTTACAACTGCGTCTATTGTGTCCGCTCACACCACATTTTGAACATACTTTTCCACTACTCCCTCCTTCTCGAGCGTCCATGTCATTGCGGATACGAGTACTCTTAGGCCTCCCCTTGACCCGACGAAGACTAGGATCAACAATTAGAACCGGTGCGCTTTGGGTAGGCCAATAAGATTCGTCAGGGAAAGGATTGAAAGATGGTGCCCATGTTTTTGCTAACGCATCTATAGAGTAGAAAGGATCTATGTACGGTTGATAATCAAGCGCCCGGGAAGCACATGCCGCTAACACATGAGAGCATGGAACGTGGAACAATTGAAATTTCCCACACATACAAGTTCGGCCTTCTAGGTCCACCGTATGCCAATGCCCACCCTTTTGATATCCACCGTCCATTCTAATGCCCGTTTTCACCCCAAAGACACCATCGCGATTATTGAACATTATGGCCTCATGTAAATTTGATTTTTCACGCCGGGCATCAATAAGATCCTGGATTCGTGGTGCCCATAGTTTACCTTCAGCAATAAGTGTCTGCGCGGCCTCACGGCGGTCGGTGAAATACATGTTCAGACGGAAAAATATCTGTTCCACAATTGCGGTGACAGGTAAGCTACGAACACCTTTTAGAACCGAGTTGAACACTTCGGACAGATTTGTTGTCATAATACCATATCTACGCCCACCATCAGCAGTAAGTGCCCACTTCTCAATTGCTTTCTCCTTAACCCAATTAGCCGCATCAGCATTGCTAGCTTCAAGTTGTGCCATCTTCTCTTCATACTTTCTCCACTGATTTTCACTTGCAATCACCTTTAATTTATTCATCAAAAATTTCGAACCAAATTTTTTATGAAAATTGCTAGCAAAGTGCCGCATACAATACCGATGATATGCAAAAGGTTCCCTCCACGTGCCAAACTCATTTCCCATTGCTGATAAAATACCGGCATGTCGATCCGAGATGACGCAAAGACCTTCATATTCTGTCACATAGCACCGAATACAGTTCATGAACCATGTCCATGTTTCTATACTTTCGCCGTCAACAAGTGCAAATGCAAACGGAAACAACCTACCATTTGCGTCTGGTGAAACCGCAATCAACAAACAGCCTTTGTATTTTCCGTACAAATGAGTACCGTTAACACTTATAACTGGTCTACAGGATTTGAATCCTTCGATCGAAGGACCGAATGACCAAAAAACACTCTTAAATGTTTCTATACCCGGCCCAGTCGTAGTCTTCGCCCACTGTACAGCAGTACCCGGATTCGAAGCTTGAATTGCATTGAATAGGTATGGTAATTTAGTGTACGCTGTTTCAAAAGAACCATACAGTTTCTCAATTGCTTTATGTTTTGCCTTCCAAGCTTTCCAATATGATATTGTGTATTGGAGCCTACCCTTCACCTGCCCAATTATGGCTCTTGGTGTTACTGTGAGTTGTTCCCTCAGAGTATCTATTATCAGCATCGATACAACCGTCGAGTCAATTTTGCTGTGATCCTGAGTCAATGTAGGATTCACACATGTGTGTACACCTTCAAGTTGTTTCACCACAAAATAATCACGACCTTTGGGAATAATTGCACGCAAGCGCCATGGACAACCGACTACATTTTGAAGTGATGGATTTTCTGCAATCTGCTCGGCTGAATGGTTGATGGGAGCGTATTTGCATCTCACATGGTACAGACAACGATTTGATTTTACCGTCACGAATTCCCTGTGGTTCTTCACGGCATACATCTTCACTTGATGTTGTAGAGCATCTTTGGATGGAAATCTTTGACCTATGAAGAGTTCATCCAAGTTAGAAGACCCAATGGAAGACTGGCCATGTTCATGTACGGTGGCACGGGACATCCATTCGCTTGACTGCGATCCACGCATAGCTGGACCTGTGTCTTGACTTGGCAACACGCGGGCATTGTTAACCGGCACATGAACATTGGCATCAACAACCGGCACTTGAACATTGGCATCAACAACTGGAGCTTCAAGGGCGATCTCCTCATCATCATCCTCGAGACCGCGTACCTCATCTTCTTCCTCTTCTACCAAGTCGTTATTTACAACGGCGTTATCAAAGTCTGTCAAAGCAATGCCAGCTACCAAAAAATTTTGTGGCAATGGGGTCGGATGGAGCGGCTCGTATTCGGAGGAAACAGGTTCCGTTGGAGTTGTGCTAGTTTCTCCGACAGTATTAGAAATCCTTGCGTGTGACTCTTCAGATGGTCTCAGAATCCTAGTTGGCCTTGGACCGTCGATAACAACTCTTGAAGTATTTGGAAGCCTCGTTTGATCAATATATAACTCAACTATATTCCAACCACAACTTGGATGAAGTGTCCTAAGCAGGACAGACCTCAGAGAACTGTCACTGTCTATGGGTACCAACATGAAGTACTGCCCATCCCCTTTACCAGCAGAATAACGGGCTCTCAATCTCAGAGTCATTTCACTTCTGTCCCAATTGGTTACTTCATATATCTTATCTGTTAATTCTGAGTAACCAAAATTGGGGGTAGCCCAAATAATTACCGGTTCAACATCACTATAAGAATATCCAATTTTTGGATCCTTAATAACTTCACCCCCAAAATATAACCATATAGGGATATCAAATTCCATACCTATGCATAAAAATTAAAAATTAAAACATATTCAAATCATTCACTACTCAAAATGTGACGAATCTTTGAAATAAAAATCAAACATAAGGTTAGTATGATAATACCTTTCAAATGATACCAAAAAAACCACCGGCAAGGTTTTCGTTGACGAGGAAGACTGAAAATGAGAGTGGGAGTGAGGAATTAGGATGTATGGAATTTTATTGGACTCAAATGGTTGAAAATTTTTGATTATGAGATCTAGGGTTTGTGGGTAAAAGGGGTGATGTGAGAGAGATGCGTTTTACAAATCAGAAGGGGAAGAATAGGGGAGAAGAAAGGGGGTTACGCTTATAGGGATTTGTGCAAAAAGTAAATAACTGATGCCGTTATTCTGAAAAACGGCATCAGTACAAACAATGCCGTCCTCCGGAATAACGGCATCAGTTCATTCCTTTTTTGCTTTCCAATCTCGAGACAAGATTGATACAATATAGTTCTATACTAAAAATAACCAATGCCGTTATTGGGAATAACGGCATGGTAATTTTTTCATATACAGATGCCGTTATTGGGAATCACGGCATGCAATTAGCTGATGCCGTGATTCCCAATAACGTTTGTTGCTGACGTGTCACAGACAAGGGCAGATGGCTAAATGTTTTCGAAACAAGGGCAGTTCGCTAATTATTTTCAAAAACAGGGGCATTTCGGCAAAATTTTCTTTAAAAGAGGTATTTTGCAAATCTATTCAAAACCCTAAATTTCCTGGATTTCCAGCCTATAAAAGGTGGAGTGTAGCCGTCTCGTGCTACAAAACACAAAGAGATTTCTTATTATTATTTTCTTGGAGTTCTAAAGTGAGGATTCTTGGTTTTCTTGCGAAAGGAATGATTTCTTATTCTCGTTATTTTTCTTCGGTTGATTCTTCATAGAGGTGAGTGACATGTTTGTTTTGTATTGTTCCATGTATGTTGTATGTGAGGATGTAACTATTAGAAAGCATGTTAGGAGTTTGTATGAAGATATAATAGATTTGATGAGTAGATGAATTCAAAATTGAATCTATACTTGAAACTATATTTATGATAAACTAAAACCCTAATTGATGAATTGAGATTGTTAAAGAACCGAATAGAGATCATGAGTAGGTTTTTTATTCATACTTTTGCTTTTTTGATGGATCATATTAAGTTTGCATGTTATTCCACCACAGAAGGTGAACAAGTCTTGACTTTTACTGTGTATGTTAAGTGCACACTTTGTTGTGATATTTAAAGAATGAAACTTGATTAATAGTTGTTATACTTGATTATACTCGTGAGTAAACTATTGTGAGTAATTGTATCTGGATCAAATGGATCATAAGAGGGGTTATTGAATTAAAAAGATCGAGTTTTGAAGTGAACAAGGGTTGTTGATTTTTAGGTCTGTGATGCACACAGTCGAAATTGATTTTGTGTTGTTTTGTGAAGTTTTGAGAAGTTTTCAATTGGATATGATTGGTTTTAGTACTGAGATTAAATCTAGACACTTTGTTATTTCCAATTGATGGGTTTTTGATGTTTTCTTAATGCACAAACATGCACACATATACTTATATTTATATCATATTTCATTGTTTTAAAGAAATTGGATTTTCTTGTGTTTTGTGGAGTTTTGATTTAATCTTGGTTATTTTAATACTGAAATAGTTCTAAACATCTTACTACTCTTATTGATGGAGATTTGAAGCTTAAACTGATGCTTAAGTCTGCTTTTGAATATATATGTATATAAGTTGCTGATTTTGAAAGATTTTTGTGAAATTTCCTATTTCGAGATCTTGACATGTTTTGATGTGTTTTAATAACTCCTATTTGTTATACAAGCAATAATTGACCATCTCAGGGATTTAGTTTTACAAGTTTGTGTTTTTATGAAGTAAAACGATGTATTGGTTAAACATGCATAGAACCTTAAACTGCAGTCTGTAGGTTCGACAGTCGACCGACCAATGTCGACAGTCGACTATCGATGTCCTGGCTGAAGCATTTTCCTGAGTTTCGGATTTTCTGCAGGACAGTCGACTGACTACCTTATGCAGTCGACTATCACTGCTCTGATTGATGTTTTCCTTGAGTTTTGGATTTTACGAGGGACAGTCAACCGTCTACCTTATGAAGTCGACTGCCACTGCTCTGGCTGATGAATTTTTTGAGTTTCTAATGTTTCTTTAAATGATTATTCTTCAATTATGGATTATTAATCTACTGGATTATTTTACAAAGGGTTGTATTTTGTTCAAACTTGTTTTTCTATAACTTCATATAGTAAAATAAATATGTTTTCCTCGAAGTAATTGATGTTTTGCGGTTTCAAAATATGATTCTCTGTTATTTAATGGATTTAATATTTTATGTGAATTCTGGAATTTTATGAACACATTAAATGAATTTGGGTTTTATTGATTTAAGAAGTTTTCTTCGTATAAACGTTTTGATGATGGAATTGTGAGTTTTATTGGAAGTTTCGTATTGATATTTGTCTTGTGAATCTCTAGAAGTTGAGTGGGAGTCCTGTGAACCGGCAGATGAGATTTTGTTGATTTAGACCAGTTGGGTCTTGGGGTTGTTGTTGTAAAATTTAAGTCCAACATGATACACTAACTCTGGAGATGAGGATTTTGTGTTTTTAATAATAACCAACTTAAGGACAAGCACTAGTGGAGATGTGATGAAACTTGGAAAACGTAAGTATATGCTCTCGGTTTTGTTGGTCCAACGGATGCGTTGCATAACTTGTTTGTTGTTCTGTCTCGAGAGGATATTTGTATGTTCACATGTCGAGGGTCTGCAGGCCTATTAACGAAGCATGCAGGGTGCATTTGTGAGTTGAAGTTTGGCGGGCCTATTCACGGAATGTACTCGGTGTATCTGCACGTCGAGGACCTCGCAGGTCTATTCGTGGGGTACACGGTTGGGAGGTGATTCTCTGGCTTTTGAGCTATTCTTACATGGTGCTTGCGCATCAAGGGCTGTGATACCTATTCGCGTAGTATTCTGGATCTTGTTTCCATCATCGTAGTAGGATTAGTTGCATAACAAGGGATATAACCTTATAAGTAGAGAACGATAATGGCTTGCACCAAACCTATATATTATAGAATCCGACAAGTATGTATTAGAGAGTCAGCATATAGCATTGGTGTTTTCTTGACTTGGTTTTACGCATGTTGTTTTCTGTTTTCCTACACTTGACACTTAGTCTAGTTTCACTTGTTGTTTTCATGCTCTACTATTTACTATCTTATATTTCTTGATGTTTTCATATTTTAGTTATTGTTATTTCTTATTTCATTTATTCTTGCTATTAATACATGTTGTTATGACTCTATGCTTTATATTTTATTTATGTCGTTTTCTTTTATGTCACTCACACCGTTATGCCTGATCCCTATAGTTTTAGGGGTTAGGGTTATCTCTAGCCTCATGTTTTACAGGTAGGTGCTTATAGCTTGGGATTTGGATGCTTGTGCTAAATTGATGTTATGGCTTATGTAAATTGTAAAAGAAAGTGTTGTAAAGGAAAAGATTGTAATTCAAGGTGTTTGTTTTTTCACTGTATTTTTGTAAAGGATTAATAAAAATTATTTGTGTTTTGGCTATATTTACTATTGCAATTGAAGTTGATGCTGGGAATTGTGTCACGTATTTCTGAGATATCATATTGAAAATTCGGGGCACTACATCTTTGTTCGGTTTCGAAATGTGGGAGAGGAGCGGGAGAGAGAAAGAGATGGTAGAGGGAGAGAGAACAGGGGAAGGGGGGTTTATATATATATATATATATATATATATATATATATAATATAATAATATATATATATATATATATATATATATATATATAATATAATAATATAATAATGGGTAGTTATTATGAGATAGTGGGGGTTATGGGGTTATGGGAGGTGAAGAGTGGGGGGAATGTTAGGGAATTTGTATACGGGTAATTAAATTTGGGTAGGGTAGGATAATGGGTTAACGGGTTGGGATCCAATAGATATGGGTTTGGATTGTAAACTTGGACTTTATATTTGGGCTTCACAAATTAGAATAAAAATGAATAAAAAGAATGTGAAATTGGGCTTCAAAAGAGTAAAAAATTTATATGGAAAAATTTTAAATACAGAACACAGGAAAAGAAAAAAATGCAAATCCGTATAAACGGGAATGGGGGTTACAAATAATGATCTAAATGTACTTAACCATTCTCCACTATTCAACAATATTCTCGATGTTTGTCGCCTGCGAAATTTGTGATTAACAATCGTCCCTGCAATATGGGGTACTATTTAGCTGATAGACACCCCGTTGGCAACTATAGTGAAGAATTACCTGCTCCAGATACACCGAAAAAGAAGAAATTTGCCCAAATGCAAGAAGCAACACGAAAGGATGTTGAGTGCGCTTTTGGGGTTTTACAGGCACGATTTGCTATTGTAAGAGGTCTAGCTAGACTTTGGGATGCTGATAGTCTATCGTATATTATGAAAACATGTATCATATTACACAATATGATTGCTGTGAACGAGAGAGAAGAAGGAATTTGTGAGTATGAATACGACCAACATGCCAACTCGACCTTCATAATACCTAATAGGTCTGGACCAACTGAACGTGCAGCTCGAACGACACGTAATGTAGAACTACATGACAGACAAAGGCACCATATACTTTGAAATGATTTGGTCGAACATATCTGGAACTCATATGGAGATGATGAGGATGCCTGATCCCCTCATATGTGAGTGTTGATGATATGATATGCGTATGTCACCAGATTATTGTATGTGAATTTGGTTTCAATCAATCAGATATGGATTTCATTTTAATTGGTCAACTGTTCTAATGTTTTATATTAGAATCAACATAGAACAAGATGTAGCTAATAATAACCATGAAATAGAAGCCTAAAATACATTTTTCTTTCATTTAGAAACAAATTAATATGCAAGAGAAGATACAACGACAT
The DNA here is from genome assembly GCA_017893485.1 of Hemerocallis citrina. Classification (NCBI taxonomy): domain Eukaryota; kingdom Viridiplantae; phylum Streptophyta; class Magnoliopsida; order Asparagales; family Asphodelaceae; genus Hemerocallis; species Hemerocallis citrina. Next base: position 41,964,206 of record CM030363.1, read on the forward strand.
ATACGTAATAATTAAATACTATTTCACCCCGGATGGTAGCCTCTTTTTTGCATTATTTCATGTTGTCGAAAAATGAAATAATAAAGTTGAGTCTCAGGTAAGCTAATCAGGTCCATACACATTATGCGATCTTCTTCCATTCTTTCTTTCAATTCGTAGTCTTTTTGTTTTATCGCTCTAACTTTTTTTCCCTGTGTCGCTGTATAAAAAGAGTTTAAAAAAATTTGTCTCTTCAACCATTGCAGCAATATCAGATGATTCAGCGGTCCTCTTTTCCTTTTTCTTTTCTGCTTTTTGGCCAGGTGGTCAAGATAGTGGTGTAGATGCATTGAACTCAACCGGTATATCAGAATTCCAGATGATGGTTGTGGGCGAACGGGGTGTACTACCACCTTCCCTGGATTGAGAACTCGGGACTAGTTCAAAGACATGAGTTGTACGCAAGAAAAATTGGGGTTGATCTTTAAGAATTTCGTAACACTCTTCGAATTTGAAGGTTTTTCCAGATATTTGCATGTACTCCATTCGAGCATCGCGTACCTATCCTCAATTAATAAATGTAGAATAATAATAGCATAAATTACCAAAGTAAATAATTTAAAATGCACTCTATTTAAAAACTAAACACACCTTATCCGCCTCCGTAGTACCGCTTGCTGGTCTATTTGTGACACTGCTCAACTTCAAACTGTACAAAACAACCACTTTTGAAATGGTTGAAAATCAGCTGGAAAGAGAGCATGATGTTCTATTGGTAGTAGTGCCTAATAGACTCGTAAATGTAAGAAGAATGCGATCCCGAAATTGTCTCTGTCTGATCCATACCGATCAACGGATCTTGGGTGATAGCAACCCAACTTTGAGCCAAAATAACATTTTCAATACCGGAATATGCCCGGCCTCTATTTGGACGACTCGCCATGAAATCAATTAACAGACCAAAAACCGAGACAGAGAAAGCTGAAGGAAAAGAAATTGGGGATGAACCGAATGTAGAATGAACTGAAAATGTGTTTGGAATTTTTCATTGTAATCAACACACACCGTGGGAGCATCTATTTATAGCCATCGTATTCATTCTAGTCGTTATGCTTCGTTTCCCTAAAAAATAGCCATTGTAGCAAAAATTGTGAGCGTTGAGACTACGAGGGTAGATATGTAATTGTCTAAATTAATTTTTATTTTCTTAAAAAAAGGGGTGGGATGTTTGATAATTTACCATCTGGCTTTTTTTTTTCGGAAATGTGATGGACGGGATATTATCTACTGTCCCGAAATTTTTTTAAAAAATTTTCGGACGGTGTAAAATGTCCCGTCCCGCAAAATTTTTTTAAAAAAATGTTAAGCAACGGTGTATAATTAACCGTCTGTTTATTTTATTAAAAAATTTTACAGAGGGTAAATAATACATCATCTGATCTTCAACAAAAAATAATATTTCATCCAGCTATTTTATCCATTTAACCAAATCGAATGCCAAATATTGTTGAGAGTTCACCAAAATAAAAATTTGACAAAATAGTTAACGACTCCAGCATGTTTGGAGAAGTTTTTGAAAAATTGACAAAATAGCTGATGACCACATATGCTCTAATTCCACTATACGGCAGCCAAGTCAAACAATCCTCACCCAATACCATGCGTACCCCCACCGGTACCAGCCAGTAACTAGAACTCTCCCGCCACCTGTCCGTTCCCACAGCCCACGTGTCACCCCTAAACTCACTGTTGCAACTGCTGACGCAATATTTTAATCCCATTACGTCCAATCAACTGACTAATTAATTTTTTAAAAATTAAAACACTAACCCTAATTAAAAAAACTCACTTAATCACAATTAACAATTCTATATAAAGCTCCTCCCCCTCTCTGCTTCCCCACAAGAGTCTCCACAGAAAATCTTTTCCACTCTTCGGTGAGGCTTTGAGTGTTAACAAAAAAAAAAAGGTTTCCAAGGTCTTTTTCTGCCAAAAAAAAAAAACCTTCGTCTACCTTCGATCTGATTCTTTTTCTGCCAATTTCTGTCCTCCTTTTGCAAAAACTAAAAATTTCCTAAGGTAGAAGTTTCAGAACAAGGATCCAGTTCCATTTTTTCTTCTGGGTTTTTGGTTTTCTTTCAATCAGCCTCTAGGGTTCATTTTATTACCCATCAGGCTAATTTCAGTTTATATCTTTTTTGTTTTTTTTCAGTTAACCTCTTGTTTTGTTTTGTTTTTCTAGTATTTATTAGAGACCCATTTGCCTGTTCTTTGGTTTTGATTTGAGAACCAGGTTGGGTTTTGATATTAGTGTTTCGACTCATATATATAATGGCTTCTTCTTTAGATATGTACTATCCTTCTTCTGATCCTTTTAGCGAGGAGCTTATGAAAGCACTTGAACCTTTCATCAAAAGTGCTTCTTCTTCTTCTTCTTCTTCTTCTTGTTGTTCTTCCTCGCCGCCTTCTCCTTCTTCTACCATCTCCTATGATTCCCCTTTACCCTTCCTCCATCAAAACCCGCAGCCTGATCTCAACCAGCTGTGCCCAATTGGGCTGAACCAGATGAGCCCACTTCAGATCCAGCAGGTCCAAGCTCAGATCCAGCTGAACCACCAGTATCAGCTCATGATATCAAGAACCCTGCACCAATCTCAAAGCAACCAGTATGGGCTTGGAGTGAGAGCCCAGCCCATGAAGATTGCCTCAGCTGCTTCCCAGTCGAAGCCCACCAAGCTTTACAGGGGGGTGAGGCAGAGGCACTGGGGGAAATGGGTGGCTGAGATCAGACTACCCAAGAACAGGACCAGGCTCTGGCTTGGAACTTTTGACACAGCAGAAGAGGCTGCTATGGCCTATGACAAAGCTGCGTACAAGTTGAGAGGGGACTATGCGAGACTGAACTTCCCTCATTTGAAGCATAACATTTCTAGTGGCCCCCTCCACTCGTCTGTCGATGCCAAGTTGCAGGCTATCTGCCAGAGCATGGAGAAGAACAGTGGTAAGAAGGAGAGTAATAGTAAGAGTAAGACCAAGGCCACTGCTACATCTGTTGTCGATGTTGTGGTTGAGTGTGATGAGTCTTGTTCTGCGTCTTCTTCATCGGTGTCGAATACAGGGACTACGAACTCGCCCGTGTCGATGTCGGAGATGGAGAGCTTGGATTTTAACGAGGTGCCGTGGGATGAGTCTGAGAGCTTTGTGCTGAGGAAGTATCCATCATGGGAGATTGACTGGGAGGCTATATTGTCTTAAGTTTGTTAATTTGTTGTTGTAAGTTTAGTGGCTGGTTTGCAAATGGAGTTTTTGACATTTGCGAAAGCCTTTTTATGGGTTTTAGTTTGTAGTGGGATGTTGTAAAATCCTCTAGGCCTTCGCTGATTATTTTTTCTTGGCAAAGGTTTGAGAGGGAGGGGATGTGTACAGGTTGTTTCTTGTAGCTTTGTAAGTATATGTATCGGGGTATTTGTGTTAATGGCTGTAGTTCATAAATTTATGTTATATATGTATATGTATATGTGCATTTCTGGTTCTATTAGAGCATCTGTAGTCGTTGGATTCCAAATTTTGGGTATATGGTATATAAAAATTTAAATTTTGAGTTTGTGCTGCAGTTCAAATCTATACTTTGAGTTTTTCGAATATTAAATCGTCTGACGAAACGTAATCTCTCGTTCCTTTAAAAAAAAAAAATTTAAATTTGAAAGTGAAGGGATGGAAACTCCGCCATTGTCTGTCCCAAGTCAGGAATCCGAACACAAACCGGATAAGGTGCGTTAGGAAGTTGACAGTCAGCATAAAATTTTGTCAAATCTTATAAATGTGAATTCAAATAATATACACACAAATGCTAAGGCATTCTCAAGAAGCGATACATTATGTCTGCCTCTGGATGCTTCGAAAAATGTGCAAGGGCATCACACCAGCGTCCGAGTGCGGTAAAAAATGGACAAGAATTTCTGCACCAATCTGGATGTGTGCGGGTAAAGAAGCTAGTCCAGAAAAATAAGCTTAAGTTAGTAACTTGAAATATAGGAATATTGACAGGAAAATGAATAGAAGTAGTAGATACCATAATTAGAAGGAATATTAATATAGCTTGTTTACAAGAAACAAAATGGGTAGTGAAGAAAGCTAAAGAGATATGTGGTTTTAAATTATATTATACCGGTAAAATTGGAAATAGAAATAAAATAGGAATTTTCGTAGATAAGACATTCGAAATAGATGTAGTAGGTGTTAATAGGAAAGATGATAGAATAATACAAAAACATAATTAATATCATTATTGCTTATGCACCCCAAGTAGGATTAGATACACAAGATAAAAATGAATTTTGGAAAGATATTGATGAGATAATTCAAGAAGTACCCTTAGGTGAGAAACTATTTATACAAGGGATTTCAATGGACATGTAGGAAAAAATAACATGGGATATGAGATGGTGAATGGAGAACATAGATTTGGAAATAAGAACGAAGGTGAGAGGCTCTATTAGATTTTATAGTTTCGTATGATCTTATACTAGAAATACTTATTTTAGGAAGAGGAATGTACATTTGACAACATTTAAAAGTGGGACAAATAGGAATCAGATTGAATTTTTCATCACTAGAAAGGTAGATCGTTTGACATGTAAAAATTGTAAAGTTATACTAGGAGAGTGTTTAACTTCACAATATAAATTAATGGTATTGGATGTTAAGATTGGGAAACACATATGTGCAAGGAAGGAGACTAGCAACACAAGAATTAGGTGGGGGCACTTGAAAGGAGATAAACTAGAAGTTTTAGAGATAAAGTTCTTAAAGGAGCATCATGGAATTGTGAAGGGAAGACAAATATGATGTGAACTAAAATAGCTACGTACATAAGAAAAATTTCAAATGAGGTACTTGGAGAATCTAAAGGTAGATGGTTGTTAAATAAAGAAACATGGTAGTTGCAAGAAGAACTCCAAAATATTGTGAAAGAAAAAAGATCAATCTTCAAAATATGGCAAAGGAATGGAAATGAAGATGATTTAGAGAGATATATGACCGTAGAAAAGAAGCTTAAAAAGCGCTAAGAGATGCAAAAGAAAAAACTTGTAATGATTTATACACAAAATTAGAAATAAAAGAAGGAGAAAATAACATTTATAAACTTGCTAAATAAATGGATAGAAAAACAAATGATCTGGATACAATTATGTGTATTAAGAGCGAGGATTCATGAATTTTTGTAAAAGATGAGGAAACGAAGGAAAGATGGCGAAATTAGTTTGAGAAGTTATTAAATTAAAAAGGTTATGGACAACTTAAATATAGAGGACTCGAGGGAGAGTCGAGAGCATATAGACCTCGGAGATTCGAAATGCTGTAAGAATGATGAAAATATAAAAAGCTTTAGGACCGGATGATATACTCATTGAAGTTTTGAAGTGCCTTAGAGATGTAGGAGAGAGTTGGCTAACAAAATTATTTAATAAAATTTTGAGAACTAAGAAGATGCCCGATGAATAGAGAAAGAGTATTTTAGTACATATATATAAAAATAAAAGAGATATATAAAGTTGCTCAAACTACCGAGGAATTAAATTTGAGTCATATGATAAAAATTTGAGAGAGAGTGATCGAACATAGACTGAGACTAGAAACTACAGTGTCTGAGAATCAGTTTAGGATTATGCCTGGGAGTTAATAATGGAAACAATTTATGTACTAAGGAGACTTATGTAAAAATATAGGAAGAATAAGAAAAATCTATATATGGTTTTTTGTAATTCTCCGCAAAATAAGATGATTTATTTTGCATTATTAAATAATATTAAATTTGTAAAGTTGACTATTTTGACTATTTTTTTGAAACCACAATTTTGCACATGCAGCACATGTGCAAAGTTATGAATTTTGAATTCTTAAAATGTTATGATTTATGATTGATTTTCCTCTTTTGTTTATGATATTTTAATTTTCAGATTTATTTAAATCAATTTAACTATTTTACAAATTTGTCAATTTTACACGTGCAAATATTTTTGGTTCAAATATCCAATTTTAAATTTTTATTAAATTCTCCTACTTAATTGAGTCTATCCTAAATTTTGGGATTTTTCTGAATAAAGAAACTATTTTTATAAATACCTCGAAAGAGATGGGCTTTTATGTAAAAAATCGTTTGGATCTCAAATAAATAATGAATATTTGTTTTTACTGATTTTTTGGCTTGCCATGGTCACCATTGAAAATAAAATATATTTAAATTCTATTTAGAGTTGATTTGGTAAAGATTTAAACAAATATGGTGTTTTTACAAATATGGAATTTATGTTAGATCTTTTGCAAATATTTTCCTGGAAAGTAAAGGTCAGATATTTTAATTGGAAAATATAATATTTATTATTAGATATTATTTTTGAATTTTCTGGATTTTAACTAATATTTTATGATGTATTTGCAAATTTTACGAAAAGAAAGATCTTTTTGCAAAATTGTCATTTTGAGGGATGAAAGTGCAAAACTAATTTTCTGGACCTTTCAAACAGTCCGGTTGGAAATAAATTGTTTATTTTGTTTTTTTAAATCTCAATTTAATTGGTTTTATCAAGTTTCCAAGTATAGGGATCAATTTATATAAAGTTATACTTTAAAAGGGTTATTTTGCAAATGTGTTCAAAAACCCTAATTCTCCTATTCTGGCCTATTTAAAAGAGTAAAGTGCAGCCGTCTTTCGCTGCACAACACAAAGATTTTATTATTTCTTGGAGATTTAAGAAGGTGACCTTGGATTTCACAATAGAAAGACTTTTCTTATTAGATTTCTTCATTTGAGGTGAGTGACTTATTGTGTTTCATTTTTATTTTGTGCATGTTGTATGTGAGTAATATAATTTGTTTTGTTTTATTCTTGTAATGTTGTATATGGTATTTCATCTACTAGAAAGCATGTTGGGCTTTGATTATGAATATGTACATGATGGATTAGATGGATTGAAGAATTGAAAATTGATCTTTTATGAACCCTAATTATCTTTGGATAGATTTGCATGTGGATTATGTGAGTTTTTATTATCGTGAGTTTGGATGAACACATCTTGATTATAGAAATGTTAGATTTGTTCATGTTCATGAGTTAATAATGGTGATTAAGTTTGAGGAAATTTTGAGATGGACTGATGAATTAGGAGATCATGTCTTGCGAATTGGATTTGAGATAAATTGGATTGAGTTTGAGGAATACAACTAAATTAGGGATCTTTTTGAGATTTTGGTATTGATATGGTTTGGATCTGAATATGAAGCTATTTCAATGAACGATTAATTTTTAGAAACTTTATTTTTGATTATATGCACAATTTATGTTTATTTGAAAGAAATTAACAAATCGCTATTTTTATAAATTCAAGTAGTTTGATGTAGTTTTTATGGACTATTATATATCCTACAAGTTGTATTTGATCAAAAAGAAATATGCTTTTGGTAGAAATCATTTTCATAAAGTAAAACTATGTATCGGTTGAAATATGCACAACTAAAAACTGCAGTCTGCAGGTTGACAGTCGACCGGTTAATTTATACAGTCGACCGTCGCTACCTAGCTGCTGTAATTTTCTTGAAGTTTTAAATTATCACGCAGAACAGTCGACTGACTCATTTTGACAGTCGACTGAGTCTGCTCTGTTTTGATGTCTCCCTAAGACTTGGGTTTTTTTTGGACAATCGACCTATGACCTTTTTCAGTCGACTGCTATACTTAGAATTATTTCTTAAAGATTATTGGATTTATCGTTCTGGACAGTCGACCTATGACCTTTTACAGTCGACTGTTATACTTAGAATTATTTTCTTAAAGATTATTGGATTTATTGCTCTAGACAGTCGACCTATGACCATTTTCAGTCGACTTATAATACTTAGAATTATTTTCTCAAAGCTATTGGATTTTCCTTCTAGACAGTCGACCGATGCCTTTTGTAGTCGACTGATACTGATATATCTATACATACTTTAATGTTCTTTTAAATAATTTATTCTCTAAATGTTTTAATCTATAACCTACTATTCTCTACTGCTACTGAACATATGTTTTCAAGTGGTTGAACTGAGCAATTTATATTGGAAGATTAGTTTGGATATTGGGTGTGAGTCTTTAGAGGGTGTGTGTGACCCTAGTATACCGGCAGTTGAGATATTTATGTTTGGGCTTGTTGAGGCATTTTAGTGGATCAGTTATCGAGTTATGTCCGGTAGGGTACACCAACTCTAGGAGATTCGTAAAGTAATTAAATAACTTAAATGATAGGGACAGGCACTAGTGGTGATATGATGAAAGAGAACATGGGTTATGGACCTCAGTACGGCTCGTAGTGCGAGATAATCTCCGGAATTATCCAGGTGTGAGTGAAATAGTCTCCGAAATTACCTATGGTGTGAGATTGATCTCCGGAATTATCGGGGTCGAAGCGATGCACATGTGGTATTCGTGTGATGAGGTGCCATTGCTTGTGGTGTGGGGTATTCTCGAAGATTCCTAGGTGTGAGTGAAATAGTCTTCGGAATTATCTATAGATAGAGTTTGACCTCCGGAATTATCGGGGCATGGGCTAATACTCACAGTTTATCTTTATCTCGTAGTAGTCATCGTAGTAGGATTAGTTGCATGGCGGAGGATTAAATCCTTTAAAGTGGAGACGTTAAGGGCTTGCACCGGATCTATGTAGAGTGGGATGCATAGACTCTGACAAGTATGCATTAGAGAGTCAGCATATAGAATTTTGTTTTCTTGACTTGGTTTCGTGCATGTGTTTTTCTGTTTTCTACACTTGACACTTAGTCTAGCTTCACTTGTTGTGTTTTCGCGTTTCGTGATTTTCCTATATTCACTTACTCCTGTTTATTTCATGTTGTTGATGAATCCATGCTTTACTTATATTGTTTGTTTTTATGTCACTCTCACCGTTATGGCTGACCCCTTTAGTTTTGGGGGTTAGGGTTATCTCTATCCTCATATTTTACAGGTAATTTCCTATAGCTCGGGATTTGGATAGTTAAGTTAAAATGATGTAATGACTTATGTAATTTGTAAAAGAAAGTATTGTAAAGAAAGAAATTTGTAATTCATTGTGTTTTGTATTCCACTGTGCTTTGTAAACAATTGATGTAATAAAAAGTTTTAATTTCCCCTGTATTTGGTTGCTATGTTTATGATTACATTGAAGTAGATACTGGAATTGTGCCACGTATTTCTAAGATATTATATTGAAAATTCGGGGCTCTAGATTTTTATAGATCTAAAAAAAATATATGATAAAGTTCCTAGAGACATAATATGGTATGTGTTAAATAATAAAAGAGTAACTATTCGGTATATTGAGGTAATTAAGGATATGTATGTAAGGGCAACGACCACAATTAAACAACCACAGGAGAGACCAGCGATTTTCCTATTACAGTTGGTTTACACCGAGGTTCGACTTCTTTACTTTGGTTATGGATGAATTGACGCGAGGAATAAAAGATGAGGTGCCTTGGTGTATGCTTTTTATCGATAACATCGTCTTAGTGGACGAGACTAAAGCAGAAGTCAATGCTAAATTAGAATTGTGGAGGGAAACTTTGGAAGCTAGAGGCTTTAGGATAAACAGAACTAAAACAAAGTATATGAAGTATAATTTTAGTGATATTCGGAACACAACTGATGAAGTAGTTAAGCTTGATTGCCAAGAGATACCTAAGAGAGACTGTTTCCGATATTTAGTCTTGATTATACAAAGAGATGGGGAGATTTGCGAAGATGTTATACATAAAATCCAAGCAGGGTGGCTTAAGTGGAGAAGTGCCAGTGGTGTTTTGTGTGAAAACGTATATCTTTGAAGTTGAAGGAAAATTTTTATAAGATAGCTGTTAGACCAGCAATGATGTATGGAGTAGAGTGTTGGGCAACAAAGAAATGACATGTCCAAATAATGAGTGTAGCGGAGATGAGAATGCTAAGATGGATGTGTTGTAAAATAAGGAATGATAGAATTAGAAACGAGCATATACTAGACATACTAAAGGTAGCTCCAATCAAAGATAAGTTAAGAGAGGTGTACCCGATTCTTAGAGGAATCTCGTCGTCTTACCTCTAGAAGGTTGTCGATCGGAGCCTCATTCCTGATCTTCTCGGTAAGCTTTTCTTCCCGTTCCGTTTCTTTGATTTTTAAATGGATGGGTTCTTTGGATCTTCATGATCGGCGGGACCGAGTCCGATATCATGTGGTTTAGACATGTCACATGTAGACCTACTAGTGCCCCCGTTAGAAAGAGTAATTTAATAAGTATTGAAGGTAAAGTTAGGGGTAGAGGAAGATCGAAACTAACTTGGGTGGAAACGGTGAAAAAGATATGATAGCTTGTGACCTTACAGAAGATATTGCGCTAAAGCGGGCAGAAAGGAAAACCAGGATTCATGTAGCCGACCTCCAACTAGTTGGGAAAAAGGCTTTGTTGTTGTTGTTGTTGTAAAAGTAAAGGGACGAAGAATTATTTATCGTCGCTCGATTTTTATATTTTTATTTTCAAAAAAAATGAAGGCACAGGAAATGATTTTCCGCCCGTCGTTTTTTATTATTAAAAAACAAATTGAACGACCGGGAAATGATTTCTCGTCCGTTTGATTTTTTTATTTTAAAAAATCAAACAGACGAGAAATTATTTCCCGTCCGACGTTTTTCTTTTCTTTTTATTTAAAAATCACGGACGAAAAATGATTTCCCATCAGATCGATTTTTTTTTTTAAATTAGGGACGGGAAAAAATGATTCCCTGTCGGATAGGTTAATTAAAGAAAAATTGAGCGACGAAAGATCATCTTTTGTCGGCTATTTTTTCCATATTCCTATATCTTCTTCCAAAGATAGCAGACCACTGTTCCCCTAAAACCTAAAATTTGAGTATATAGACAACGATTGCAACACCTATTTATTTCTATTTTTTTCCAAAATTTGCAATTTAGCCAACGACTACAGATGCTCTTAGTTCTTGTTTATGTTGAGCTTAGCCCTTTCTGAACTGGTTGTTATGTTGGCATCTCTGTGAATTGTAACTTGCATATAGTTTGATCTGGTGTTTTGGTTATTACAAGTAGTTCGTGTTTGGTTTATTACAAGTAGTTCGATTTTGAGTTTGGCACATTACAAGTAGTTTTTTTTTTGGAGGTTGACATAATAACAAGTAGATGACATAATTGGAGTTGCTTTTGTTTTGTTTTGAGGGACTCTAGGCTGCTTTGCTTTGCAAAATTGCTACAAATAAGTCTGCATTATGTTTCCTTTTCTTCACTTCTATAACCCTAACCTAATTGGGGGACCAAAATTCCAGTTCTCAGTCATCTCTCTAAGGCTTCTAGTTAGTTGTTGAAGGTCATGAAAAGGAAAACTAAAGCTCACTCAGCTCTTGATCAGATCCACTTGTTCAAAAAGCTGTTACTATTGCCAGATCTCTGGTTCACATTAATGATTCTTGATGTTGATGCGATAAATTTGCTTTACACATGGGAGATCATTTCTCACTTGTCTAGAGCTCGAAGATTTCGTCATACTAACTTACAAGCAAAATGCTAGACATAGATGAGTTTTTATCCCAAACATACATTATAAATGCATTGGGGTCCACTTTTTACTAAAAGACAATTTAGTGAGAAGTGGGCCCCAATACATTTATAATGTATGTTTGGAATAAAAACTCATGTATGTGTAGTCATCCTTAACTTACAATTCCATTGATACCAACTGTTGATACCAACGATATTCATTGACTTGTGGTTTTAGGCTTGTGATTCAGCTGGAAGGTAGGAGATATTGACATTTTTCTCCTGGAATAGTATCATAGCGAATATAGTCATCTCTGTTGGATATATTGGTATATTCTCTCTATATAAATAAAGCACGTGCATATGTGTAACACGTGTAATGAACGTACAATTGATTGGATATTGGAACGCGGGTCTATGGGCTTATAACCCGATACCCAAACCAGTATTTATCTATAAATACTGGCTTGTGATAGCAGTCTAGGTATTCCAATTTTGATACCTAGGGTGAATATCTCAAGCAACTTAGATCTAGAGATAAAACCCTAATTCCCAATTGCTAATTTCCTCACAGAATATAACAATCTTGAGATATTAATTAATTTTGTGAGATTAATTAAGGGGATACCATCGGTTTTGTTCAATCCCATCGGATCCCTCAGTAGCCGCCAGATCACATCGGAACCCTAACGCCGTCGCTCGCCGATCGCGTCGCTGGGTCCGTCGCTCGCCGTACGCATCGCTCGCCGACCCGCTGCGAAGCCGACCGCCCGTCGCTTCGTCGCACGTCGATCGCGTCGCGAGTCGTCAGGCGCCGAAACCCACTGGGTCGCACCGGTTCCTCTCTCTCCCTTCTCCGATCGCAGTCGAAGGCAGTCCCACTCAGGCGCCGACTCCTTCTCTCTCTCTTTTTCGATCTGTGTGGAAAACTCAAATTGAAGAAGAAGTCAGATCTGGTATTTCTAAAAACCCTATGATTTGTGCAATTTATCTAATCCATCTATTCTGTTATTAGTTAGCAGTTCATCTTCTCCCTATAAATTACTTGTGTAGTAATAATTCAGAACATACTCTCGAATTTAGGAAATCATAGTTTATTCCTTGAGATGGAAAAACATGATCGACCGTATGAGGTTCCTAAACTAGAGGCGTTTAGTAGTTCTGAATTTAATAGTTGGAAGAGGAAAGCACAGTATGGGATGAAATTCATGAAGATCTTTTATACCTGTCAAATGACTTATGATGACTGTACCGAAGATGTGGATGATGCCACTTGGATCAGAGATGAGGACCTGTGCAGGGAGTTTTTGCTAAACAGTATTTCAGATCGGTTAGCAGATGTGTACATGAAGTATGGAACAGCTAAGGAGATTTGGGACAATTTGCTGGATGAATTCAAAAAGGAGGAGAAGGTCTCCAAGACTCGGTTGATAAGTTCATGAGCTTTGAATTCAGAGAGGAGAAGGCCATTCTCCCTCAGGTAACTGATCTTAAAAACTTAGTAGCTAAATTGAAAACTAAAGATATCACTGTGTGTGATGCCTTTCTCACTGGAGCAATAATCTTTAAATTACCTGCATCATGGCTCACATTTAAGACTGAAATGTATAGACTGCCAGAACAAATTAAGCTTGCACAACTCAAACGATGTATTAAAGTAGAGGATGAAACAAGAACTAGGATAAATTTGGAGTTGGCTAAGAAATAAATTTCTCATGCTAATGTGCTAACCAGTTCCAAATATGTTCCTAAGTTTAAGAAGAACAAGCTTAATAAGGTTAAGGGTGAACCGTCCAAGTTGGAAGCCAATAAAAAGATTGTGAAAAAGAAAGGGAAGTGCTACAACTGTAGGAAGTGGGGTCACCATGTTACCGAATGTAGGCTACCCAAAAGAGAACAACCTAACAATGAAACGGTGAACTTATTAGAGGATAACACTGAACCCATCAACTTTCTGTGTGTTGTTGGTGACGATAAGGTCAGTGCCTCTACGAGTTGGTTGTTGGACTCGGGGGCTACATGTCATGCTTGCAACAATAAGAACCTGCTAACTGATCTCAAAGATGCAAATGAGTCTGTCTCTATGGCAAATGGAGAATCAGTCAAGGTGCTCCAGGTTGGAACTGCAAATCTCAGTCTCTCATCAGGTAAGAATTTAATTTTGCGTAATGTTAAATTTGTTCCTGCTTTAGCAAAGAATTTAATTTCTATTAGCTTACTGAATAATGTTGGCATGGTAGTTTCTATGATAAGTGGTAGAGCAATATTATCTGTTAACTCATACTACTTTGGTTGTGCTTATTTAGTCAATGGCATGTATAGACTTAGTTTAGCAAATGAAGTGATTAATGCTGTTAGCTCAAAACTGTGTAGCCCTTCTACTTGGCACAACAGATTGGGACATGTAAACTATATTAAATTACTTGCTGTTGCTAAAACTTTTAATCTGCCAATTGATACATCCTTAAGGTATGACAAGTGTGAAGTGTGTGCTCAGACAAAGATCACTAGAAAACCCTTTAGTTCTGTTTCTAGGAGTACACAACTTCTTGAACTAATTCATTCTGACATATGCGATTTTAAAAACTTTGTGACGCAAGGAAGTCGGAAGTATTTGATCACCTTTATAGATGATTGTTCTAGATATTGTCATATCTATCTGTTAAAATCAAAGGATGAAGCACTTAATAAATTCAAAGAATTTAAAGACCGTGTCGAAAATCAGTTAAATGCTAAAATAAAAAGGTTCAGATCTGATAGAGGTGGGGAATATGTGTCAATGGGTTTTAAAGAATTTTGTACTTCACATGGCATTATCTCTGAAACAACAGCACCCTACTCACCACAGTCAAACGGTATAGCCAAAAGAAAGAATCGAACACTTACAGAAATGTTGAATTCTATGTTATTGACTACTGGATTGCCTTCGATTTTTGGGGAGAGGCTGCATTGACTGCTAATAATATTCTTAATTTGTTACCACACTCTAAATTGACTGAAACACCTTATGAGTTATGGCATAAACACACACCGAGCTTTGATAAAATAAAAACATGGGGTTGTATTGCTTTTGTTAGAATACCAGACCCAAGAAGGCCTAAAGTAGGACCTCGTACAAATACCTGTGTGTATCTAGGAAATGCAGTTGATAGTGCGGCATACAGATTTTATGACTTATCTCTTAATAAGATAATTGAATCTAGAGATGCAGAATTCTTTGAAGATGTGTTCATCAAAGACAAAGGCATAACACTATCTGGCCACACAGACTTAGTCAATGATTCACAAATAGAATCTAGACCTAGCATAACTGACACTGAAACTACAAATGAAATTGAGCCTAGAAGAACCTCCACCAGAGATAAGACACCTAGAACCTATGGTGATGATTTTGTAACTTATGCACTGTTGGCTGATCCACTTAGTGTGAATGAAGCTCTTCGGTCTAGGGATGGTCTACTTTGGAAAGAGGCTATTGATGATGAAATGGATTCTTTATTACAAAATAAAACTTGAAAATTAGTTGATCTGCCAAAAGGGGCTAAAACCATAGGAAATAAGTGGGTTTTGAAGAAGAAACTTAATCCAGATGGGACTGTAGCAAAGTATAAAGCACGACTAGTAGCTAAAGGTTATACTCAGCAAAGTGGGGTAGACTATTTTGATGTTTACTCACCTGTTTGTCATATTGCTACAATAAGGATTCTTCTTGCCCTTGCATCCATTGAAAATTTTGTTATTCACCAAATGGATGTTAAAACTGCTTTCCTAAATGGAGATCTTAATGAAGAAATCTATATGAAACAACCTGAAGGTTTTGTACTTAAAGGTTTAGAGAACAAAGTTTGCAAATTGGTAAAATCTTTGTATGGATTAAAACAAGTACCAAAACTATGGCACGAAAAATTTGATACAACAATAAAGAGCTTAGGTTTTGAATCTAGCAATTCTGACAAATGCCTTTATTTTCGTGATCTATCAAATAAAATTGCTATAATTTGCTTGTATGTTGATGACATGCTTGTTGTTGGAAGCGACCTCTCAACTGTGGTTGAAGTTAAAACAATGCTATCCAAAGAATTCAGCATGAAGGACCTAGGTGTTGTGGACACTATACTAGGTATGAGAGTGAGTTTTGGTAGGCAAAGCATACTCCTTAGTCAATCTCACTATATCAATAATGTGTTACAAAAGTGGGGATACAGTAATTGTAAAAGGTTTGAAACACCTTATGATTACAACAAAAAGTTGACACCTAACGTTGGTGCAACAGTGAGACAGTTGGATTATTCCAAACTGTTTGGAAGTCTCATGTATGCAATGATCTGCACTAGACCAGATATAGCCTTTGCGGTAGGCATGCTTAGCAGATTTACTAGTAATCCCGGTAAGACACATTGGAATGCCCTTGAGAGGCTAATGGGTTACCTATGTGGTACTCAAGAGTTAGTTTTGTGCTACTCTGGACATCCTTCAATTTTGGAAGGATATTCTGATGCATCGTGGTGCACAGAACATGGTGAAAGTCGATCCACTAGTGGTTATGTGTTTACACTAGGAGGAGCAGCTGTGTCATGAAAATCTAAAAGGCAACCAGGCATTGCATTCTCATCTATGGAGTCTGAACTCTTTGCGCTATCTTGTGCTGGTGAAGAAGCGGAATGGATGAAAGACCTGTTGCTAGATATTCCATTGAGAAGGTTTAAAGTAACCACTCTTAGCTTGTTTTGCGACAACCAAGCTACAAAAACTGTAGCAACCAATTCTCTTTACAATGGTAAGAGAAGAACTGTCGGTCTTCGACAGGCAAAGTTGAACTATCTCATTAAGCAAGGGATTATTACCCTTATTGATGTGAGGTCAAAACAGAATGTGGCTGATGCCCTTACCAAGGGATTACAAAGAGGTCTAATTGTCAAAACTGTGGGGGAAATGGGGTTAAGAGCCATTAAGTCACAAAGGCCTTAACACCCTAGTTATTTTGATAATTAGAACAGCCATAGAGAAGTTCAAACTTAAGCATCAATTTGACAGTTAACGTGTTTCAGATAATCATGATGATTCCACATAAATTCTACAGACATATAATATCATTCCAATTTTGATGATATCATATATCTATAGAATTTACTTAGAATAATCATATTATTCCAATACGAAACATGAAAACTTGTCGATATGTTTCCGATGATTAAATTGTCCTAAATATCATTCCAATTTTGATGATATGTCTCTTATGGATGCATGTTTCATTCCAATTTTGATGATTCAATGTTAAACCATGAGTGAAACGGCAGTTTTCATTCCAATATGAAACATAGTATGGTTCTTGTGTAGAAACTATAAAGTTCATGTACTTTATTTGTTAAAGATACTTGATTGTGATGCTTGTGTTAAAATTTTGCTAGCCAATTTGAATTGTACTAAGTTCTTTTGTTTGAACTAGATACTTTTATGCAATTTATTTGAATTCAAAGAGAAATGACTCATGAAATTCTTATTTGCAATGTTGAGCAACAGGTGCTAGCAAAGATAATGGAGGTGGAATCTTAGATCTCGATTTTGAAGATGATGACTTGCTCGATATGGAGGAGTAATCATGAAGCAGCATACAGGGATTTTCTTTTGCCAATCACTTGCTTAATAGAACTTCTTTTGAGTTTAAGACTACTTTTGGAGCTTAAAACTCTGTTGTTTGGTTTGAAGTTTATTTGCTTTATTTAGTTTGAGACTATGGTTTATTTATCTATTGGTTTAGTCTTTGTGAACTATTCTGAATTGGATATGGTTTGGAACTATTTAATTATATTGGTTTAGTCTTGATTGAACTATTCAATTTTATAATTATTTCGGTTTTTATGAAACTATACCATTATGATGCTTTTCCTTTATGGACTGCTATCAGCCAGTCAGTTGTATGCTGATCTGATGAGATAATCCTGTACTTTATATATTGAGAATATAGGAGGAGATTGTTGGATATATTGGTATATTCTCTCTATATAAATAAAGCACGTGCATATGTGTAACACGTGTAATGAACGTACAATTGATTGGATATTGGAACGCGGGTCTATGGGCTTATAACCCGATACCCAAACCAGTATTTATCTATAAATACTAGCTTGTGATAGCAGTTTAGGTATTCCAATTTTGATACCTACGGTGAATATCTCAAGCAACTTAGATCTAGAGATAAAACCCTAATTCCCAATTGCTAATTTCCTCACAGAATATAACAATCTCTTGACCTACTCTTTCTTCCTTATTTATACAAAGATTCTCCTCTTTGGTTAACTTGGCTCAAACCACGCGTATGAACTTAACTTGCATCATCTTAATGAGGTAGGAAGGTAGGTTTTGCTTAGATAATTAATGATGATTTGGTGGTTAGAAACCATAATTAATGCCAATTAGGATACTAATCCACACCTAAACTCGTCCGATCTAGGAAAATTTCATAAGAGCGTACTCTTTTGAGTTAATATTGGGTTTCCTGTCTCCTTAGAAATTAAGGGTACAACGGTACGATTTTATATAAGATTTTGTTGAAGCAAAGGTCGTAATTCCACAAGTGTTGAATGGTAATATGGAATGAGACATGATGGCCAATAAGGTTAGGTTGCTTCTATATTTTAGTCTCTCCATAGACCTTTATTTTCAACTTAGCCTTTAAATATTTATGGCCAGTACCTATTTCTAACAGCTGTATTCTTAGAAAAATAGCATCTCATTGATTGTGAACTTATATTGTAGCCGCTGCAGTAGTTTTCTACCAGTTTGCTTGATTGGGATGGTCAAGGCTAAGGTCTGAACACATGAATTTAGACAAACAATTAAATATCTGATAAAGCTAAATGTAAGATTTTTTTCGAGGAACAGAGAAACACAAGATGATCCGGTTTCGAAATATTTATGAGATTGTCCGTAATTTTATTCATAATTGTACTTAGGATATGGAGGATATGGGAAGAGAATTTTCTTGAAACGGGATGTTACTTGGCGATACGAAGGGATCAAAGCTGTAAGCGACAGCTATGATTCTCACCTTAGACTCCCAGTGATTAAGTCAATGTACATTTTCTTGTATTATTTTGTACAGTTAATTTGCCGATGACACTCATCTTTGGCATGTGTAATGACTTCGGGACAACATCAACTGGAATATAAATTACCTCCTAAACAATTATTACATCGCTTCGGGACAACATCAACTGGAACAATTCATCAATCCATGCTAATGTCGATCATCTCAATCTTTCTTCATGCCAATCCCTGCAGAACTCCTTTCACTGTAGAATCTCCAGCGCAGACTTCACTTAACTTATGTAACATCCTAGAATTTTAAATAATGTTTTTGAAATTAATAAATTAATTAAAGTGATTTTTGCAAATTTAATAAACACTTTTCTGAAATTTACCTTTTACACGTGCAAAACACGTGCAAATATTTTTTTAGAAATTGAAAGTCAGAAATTATATTGGGGAAACCTAATATTTATTATTAGGTATTATTTATGAATTTTCTGGATTTTTTCTGATATTTATTTGACATATTTTTAAATATTACAAAAATAGAGACTTTTGTGCAAAACTACCAATTTGAGTGAAAACTCCAGAATTTCGTTTTATTGGGCTGAGCATGAGATAGCCAACTAAGAGGTAAAGGTTTCAATTTTTTTTCTAATAAATTTGGTTTATTTCGCAAATTCGTTAAAGAATGGTCTTTTTGCAAAATTGCCACTTAAAGACAAAATTTACAAAATTTATTTTCTGGGTTTGAAAACAGTGCTGGCCAGATCAGGGTAGTTATTTTTTATTTTTAATCTCAATTGAATTGTTTTATTTAATTTCCTAGTATAAAGATTTATATATGTAAAGATATATTCTAAAGAAATATTTTGCAAAATCTTCTCAAAATCCTAATATCCTGAATTTCGGCCTATTAAAAGAGAGGTAGCAGCCGTCTCTTTGCTATACTAAAATAAAGGGTTTTCTTTATTATTAATCTCTTGGAGTTTCGAAGCGATGATCTTGGATTTTTGCGAAAGAAATGATTTTTCTTGTTCTTTGTTACTTTCGGTTGATCCTTCAATAAGGTGAGTGATATATATATTTGTTTTCTTATTGTTCTACGCTTGTTTTATGTGATGTTTTGTTTATTAGAATGCATGATAGATGGATGTATGATGATATAATGAGTTATTGGTGGATGGATGAATAAAGATTGAATCTTTTCATGAAAACTACGCTATTGATGATTAAAACTCTATATAGATGACTTGAGATTGTTAAGAACCTAATAGAAATCATGGGTATGTTGCTTTCTTTCATATTATTGCTGATTTGGTTATATATAATGAGATTGTATGATGTAAATTGCATAAAAGTGAATATGGTTTAGTTCTTTACTGTGTATGTATATGTATGTTCTGTTTGGGGTATTTTGATGAAGAGAACTTGACTAATACATGTTGTATATGCATATGATCAAGGGGTAAACTAATATAATCAGTTGGGGTATGTGTAACAAATTGCAAAGAGTTTTAAGTATCAAAAGATCAAATCTTGAAGTGAAAAGGGGGTTTTGATTTCGGGTCGGTTGATGTACAGCCGAAACTTGATTTTTTGTGTTTTTGTAATGTTTTCGGTTGGATCTTGATGTATAAGGATACTGAGATTGAGTTGAACAATATACTACTTATATGCGATGATTTTCTTGATGTTTTACTGATACATAAACATACCACACATATATACATTTACTTTTACTGTTTCGAAGAAGTTTGTCGAAAAATTGATCTTTTGTGAATTCGATGAGGATTTGATTTATTTTATAAAGTCCAGTATGTTAGGCAAGTTGTATTTGATCATCTCAGGAATTTTATTTTACAAATTTATGATTTTACAAAGATTAAACTAAGTATCTGTTAAAGCGTGCACGAATATTAAAGTTGCGAATTTTCGAACATGTACCCCTTTTTGAATTGTGGGTGACGGTCGACTGACAGTTCTTGGATTTTGAAAATTGAGCATGACAGTCGACTGTCGCATTTTAAAACTATTTTGACAATCGACCGACAGCTGTTGTATGTGCTATTTTGTTGAGTTTTTCGTCGTTTTTCTTGAACGATTAATTCTTTGAACTTATTGATTATTGATCTGCTATTTTAGATGAAGTTTTGCTACAGATTACTGTATTTTACAGAGAGTTATATTTTGATTATAATAGAGTTTAAATTTGTATTTCTATAACTTTAAGAAGCAAAATATATATGGATTGCAAGATGTGGATGTTTTGTGATTTTTCTACGACTTCAAAATACGAAACTTAGTTATTTAATGGATTTAATATTTTATTTCAGTTTTGAAAATTTGTGAGTATATTGAATGAATTTGGATTTTGTTGATTGAAGAAGTTTTCTTAATATAAACGTTTTGATGATGGAATTATAAGTTTTAAATGAAAGATTTTGTGTTGATATTTGATTTGTGAGTCTCTAAGAGTTGAGTGGGATTCCTGTGAACCGTCAGATGAGATTTTGTGGATTTTAACCAGTTGGGTCTTGGGGTTGTTTGGTTGGAATTAAGTCCGGCAGGATACACTAACTCTATAGAGGGAAAATAGTATTTTAATTAATAATAATCTACCTAAGGACAGGCACCAGTGGAGATGTGATGGAACTTGGAAAACGTAAGTATATGCTCTAGGGGTCTAGTCCAACGGATGCGTTACAGGACTGTGTGTTGTTTTGTCTCGAAAGGACAGTTGGTATGTTTGCGTGTCGAGGGTCTACAGGCCTATTCACGGAACATGCGGTGCATTCGCGTGTCGAGAGTCAGCAGGCCTATTCACGGGATGTACTTATGTATCTGCACGTCGAGGGTCGGCAGGCCTATTCGTGGGGGGTGATTCTCCTAGGTGTCAGAGCTATGCTTACCCGATGCTTGTATGTCGAGGGTTGTTTGGCCTATTCACGGAGTAATCTGGATCTTGTTTCTACCACCATAGTAGGATTAGTTGCATAACGAGAGATCTAATCCTATAAAGTGGAGAACGATAAGGGCTTGCACCGGTCCTATGTAGTATGGAATGCATAGAATCCGACAAGTATGCATTAGAGAGTCAGCATATTGTATTTGTGTTTTCTTGACTTTGTTTTATGCATGTTTGTTTTCTGTTTTCCTATACTTGACACTTAGTCTAATTTCACTTGATGTTTTCATGCTTTATTTATTGTTATTTCGTATTCCATTCGTTACTACTGGTGATATGTGTTGATCATGACTTTATTCTTTATGTTTTATTTATGTTGCATTTCTTTTGATGTCACCACATCGTTATGGCTAACCCCTGTAGTTTTGGGGGTTAGGGTGATCTCTAACCTCATGTTTTACAGGTAGGTACCTATAGTTTCAGATTTGCATGCATGTGGTAGAATGATAATGTGGCTTATGCAATTTGTAAAAGAATGTATTGTAAAGAAATTGCAATTCAAGGTGTTTAATTTTCCGCTGTGCTTTGTAAAGAAATGATGTAATAAAAGTTAAAAAATTTTCTGTGTTTGGCTATGTTTACTATTACATTAAGGTAGATGCTGGGAATTGTGTCACGTATATCTGAATTTATTATATTGGAAATTCGGGGCTCTATAGAGATTGGTATCAGAGCATGCTTCAATAGTAATGATAAACATGGTATAAGAATAAACCTCGGTGTGGACATTAGAGTGCGAGTAGCACATAGAATTAAAACAAGATGTTATGGTTTAGGGTATGATTGAGGTTTTCCCATAAGATATTGATGTGAATGTGAACTGTGTTGTGATGCTCTAACTTTTCTCTCATTTTGCAGTATTCAGTATAATGGCAGGACCCAGGACTAGGAAAGGTGAAAATGGTGATGGGGTTGAGGGTTCCCATGGGGCTGAACTTGATCTTGAGACTGAAATTGCCAGGGTGTATCAGACCTTGAACATGTTCATGGCAGCCAACATGGCACAGAATCAGAATTAGAATCAAGGGGCTGGACCAGTGCTTGTTAATGCTGATCCAATTAAGTAGGTTGAGTCCTTCAAGCAAATGAAGCCGCCTATTTTCGAGGGGCAGTCTGATCCAAATAAGGCTGATGATTGGATTAGACAGATGGAGATGGTCTTCGAAGTTTTAGAAACCCTAGCAGCCAATAAGGTGAAATTGGCTACAATACAGTTAGAGAAGGATGCTGGCGTCTGGTGGCAGTTAGTGAAGAGTACTTTTGGGGATCAACAGATGACTTGGGAGGCTTTTCTGGAGGAGTTCAGGGATCGTTTCTTCCCTCTGGATATTCAGGAGAAGAAGGCAATGGAATTCTTGAATCTGCAATAAGGCAACATGTCAGTGCACGAATATGAGACTAAGTTCGCCCAGCTGTCAAGGTATGCACCGGAGCTGATTGTTGATGAGGCGAAAAAGGCCAAGAAATTCGAGCAGGGCTTAAGGCCAAATCTGACATCGCGAATGATACCGTTGGGTATCAGAATGTTTGATAAGATGGTAAGGAGAGCAGCTATGACAGAAAAAGATATGGATCAGTTCCAGAAGAAGTAGAAGACCTGGAACAGGAGCAAGAGGCCAGCTGCAAGTCAGAGCAGGAAGAAGTTTCCAGTGAAGTAGGGAAAGTTCAGTAGGCTAGAGCAGAAGGCACCCACAATTCAAGGCGTGACTTGTTTCAACTGCGGAGAGGTTGGCCAATATCAGTCAGCATGCACCAAACCACTTATGGTGCGGGCTTGTTATCAGTGTGGTTGTGAAGGTCATATCAGACCAAACTGTCCGCAGTTGAAGAAGGAAGGTGCAGGCGGAGGCAAATTTCAGAGGCAGGTTCGAGTGTTCGCATTAACTGAGGAGGATGCAGATAACTCGGAGGATGTGATCCAGGGTATGCAAGAATTTTAAATTCATTTATTTTATGTATTAAGTAAAACTTTGTTATGAATAAATTGGAGATTTGAGTATCATTCTTCATGTAACAGGATTTGTCTTGATTAATGGAATAAAAGCATAAGTTTTATTTGATATTAGTTCTTCGCATACATTTGTGTCACCCAATTTTGCTAAAGTTTAGGTGTAGAACCTAAGGTATTTTTAGACAGAGTCTTGTCAGTGGCAACACCATCAGGGAAAGAATTGATTGCTGATCAATATTACGAGAGATGTGATATCTAGATTGGTGGGAGATTATTTGGCATTGATCTCATTGAACTACAAATCATGTGTGGATGTGATCGTGGGCATTGATTGAATGGCAATATATGATGCCAAAATTGAGTGCAAGAACAAAGAGGTGTTGGTGAAGGCACTAGGAGGTCCCGCAGTGACTTTTCAGGGGAAGAAGAAAGACCTGAAAGTGACTGCAATGGTATCTAAGTTGATGATTCCAGATGAAGTCAGAAGCATTCTAGTTGTCAGGGATTTTCCTCCGGTATTCTTGGAAGATTTACCGAAATTACCGCCGTAGCGAGATGTTGAGTTCTGTATTAATGTTCAGCCGGGAAGTGCTCCAATTTCTAAGGCTCCGTACAGGATGACGTTTGTAGAGCAGGATGAAGTTAAGAAGCAGATTAAGGAATTGCTGAGTAAGGGATTCATCAGGCTGAGTACTTCGCTGTGGGGAGCACCATTGTTGTTAATGAAGAAGAAGGATGAGTCAATGGGGATGTGCATTGACTACTAGGAGTTGAACAAGGTGACAATTCAGAACAAGTATCCACTTTCACGGATTGATGATCTGTTTGATAGGCTTCAGGGAGCAGCTATATTTTCGAAGGTTGATCTGCGGTCAGGGTATCATCAGATTCGAGTTAAGGAGGAAGATGTGAGTAAAACAGCTTTTAGAACTCGTCATGGATTCTATAAGTTTTTGGTAATGCCATTCGGCGTGACGAATGCGCTGGCAGTGTTCATGGATATGATGAATCGGATTTTGTGGCCATTCATTGATTCCTTCATGGTGGTATTCATTGATGATATTATGGTATATTCGAAGTCAGAGGAAGAGCACTCTAAGCACTTGATAGAGGTATTGAAGAAGTTACAGGAACATAACTTGTATGCCAAGCTGTCGAAGTGTGAGTTTTGGAAGTTTGAGGTAGCTTTTCTTGGTTATATCCTTTCTATGGAGGGAGTGGCTACCGATCCTTAGATGGTTGAAGCAGTGAAGAATTGGCTCAGGCCAAGGACAGTGAAGGAAGTTAGAAGTTTCTTGGGTTTGGATGGGTACTACAGGAGATTCATTCAGGGCTATGCACAGATCGCAGTTCCTTTGATAGGGTTAACTTGGAAGAATGTGGCATTCACTTGGACTGATAAGTGTGAGGCAAGTTTCCTTGAGCTAAAGGAGAGGTTGACAACTGCACCTATCTTAGCTTTGCCACAAGCTGGGAAGTACTATGATATCTTCAGCGATGCATCACTCAGAGATTTGGGGTGCATCTTGATGCAAGAATGAAAGGTTATTGCATATGGTTCACGGTAGTTGTGTCCGCATGAGAAGAACTATCCAACGCGCGATCTAGAATTGGCAGCTATTTTTTTTTCCTTGAAGCAGTGGATCATTATGTATATGGAGAGAAGGTCAACATGTATACAGACCACAATAGCCTGAAGTATATTTATCAGCAGAAGGATTTAAATCGTCGGCAGAGAAGGTGGTTGAAAGTGTTGGAAGACATTCGTCCTGAGATCAAGTATCATCCAGGCAAGGCAAATGTGGTGGCCGATTGGCTTAGTCGGAAGAGCAGTCTATCGAGTTTGATCACTACTCAGAGAGAGTTGGCAGCAGAGTTTGATCAGGTAGGTATCGAGGTGGTACTGCAGGGTTTGAGAGCATATTTGGCTCAGTTGAGGCTGCAGCCTTCTTTGAAAGAGCAAATTATGGAGGGTCAAAAATCAGATGCAGAGATTTAGAGGATGTTGCAGCAGGTTTTCGAAGGTAAGTTTTCAAAGTTCCGTGTCCAAGATGGAGTTCTATAGATGGGTGAGAGGTTATGTTTACCGAAGAATGCAAATTTGAGAGAGATTATCTTGCAGGAGGCACACAATACCTTGTTTTCAGTACATCTTAGAGGCACAAAGATGTACAAGGACATCAAACAAAACTTTTCGTAGTCAGGTATGAAGAGAGATGTGGCAGACTTTGTGGCAAGGTGTCTGACTTGCCAAAAAATCAAAGCAGAGAATCAGAGGTCGGGAGGTTTGTTACAGCCATTTCTCATTCCGGAATGGAAGTGTCAGAATATCAGCATGGATTTTATCACAGGGTTGCCGAGGAGTTCGAAGGGCAATGACTCAATTTGGGTTATTGTGGACCGTTTGTGTAATATCCCGGACGGATATTACCGTGTATAAATTCTTCTTTTATTATTATTTTGTTTTAATTCCAAAATTGAATTATTTTGGTGATTTTCACCCGGTTTATTCATAGACATTATCTGTACCCAGATATCGGTCAGTATACATCCGTATTGTATCGAATTGATACCGTGATCTTCCGAACTAATAATAGAATTTATTTTATTATTATTTCCGAGATTAAATTATTTTATACGGATTATGCGAAGATTTTGTTATACAGACCTATATGCGCACATACGTGTAGTATGTCGATTAGTACATTATACAAATTGTGTGTTGTGTATTTTTGGACAACACTTGTCTTTGTTATGACAAAACCTATTAGATTGTTAGGGTTTATAAGTTGTTAACCTAGGTTAAATGTGCATGAGAGAATTAGGAGAAATCTTCTAGAAGCTTTCTACCTCACATAACGCCTCCACCACACCACACCTCCACCACACCCTACCCTCCTACAAGCATGGCCGGCCGCCATTTCATGGGGGGAGGTTTTTGCAAATTTGTGTGTGCACATTTGCACTTTCCACCCTTCTCTCCACCTATAAATACCCCCTTCCTCCACCTTTGTCTCATTTTAGAAAGATCAAAAAGAAAGAAAGAAAGAAAGGAAAAAAAAGAGAGAACACCATACTAATTGGAGAGTTTTCTTTGTAGGTCTTCTTTAGGAGTTCTTAGAAGCTAAAGGGAAGGAGAAGGAGCATAGGCTAGTCCTTCCTTCAAGGGAAACTAAGGTGGGGGTTCTCCTTTGTTTGTTTGGTTGTTTGTTTGTTTGTTTGTTTGTTTGTTTGTTTAAATGGTTGTTTTGACTTCTTCTTCTTCTTACCCTCCTTATTTTGTTTTCTTTGGTTCTTTTGGGAATGGTTTGTTGAAATGGGATTGTTGTATGTATGTTTGTAAATAATAATAATAACCACATAAAAAGAAAAGAAACAAATGGTAGTGTTAAATACACATAAAGATTAAATCTTTATAGTTGTAGTTGTTGTTTGTGTTTGTTATTGGACTAAAATGACATAAGGCATATGAACTTGCACATACAACCGATTGGGGGTTGTAGGACTTGATATGAATTCATGAACAAAGCATATGAACATTTTTTATACAACCATTTTGGTTGTAGGACTTGTATTGAACTTGGACAAAAATAACAATAAGCATATGTTGGATGAAGGTTCTCACCATATTTTTATTATTGTTGTTACCTTAAAAAGAACCTAAATTAGATGTTATCTCTAATTTATGAAAAAGAAATTAACCTAAATCACTAGTTGTAGAATGAATAAAAAGATCTTTTCTTTTATAATCACTAGTGATAATAAATCAATAAACAATAGTAGACAATAAAGTAGTAGTAGCATGTTGTTAAAATAGTAGTGGTATGTTGTTAAAATAAAGAAGTAGTAGTAAGTGTTAAAAGAAGTAGTTGTAGATAGTTGTATGTTATATTCTTGGTTAAAATGAAGTAGTAGTAATAGTAGATAGTTGTAGATGCTTATGTTCATGATTAACACAAAGTAGTAGTAGTAGTAGATGATAAAAAGAAGTAATTGTAGATGCTTTATATTATGTTAAAATGAAGTAGTAGTAATAGTAGATAGTTGTAGATGCTTATGTTCATGATTAACATAAAGTAGTAGTAGTAGTAGATGATAAAAAGAAGTAATTGTAGATGATTTATATTATGTTAAAATGAAGTAGTAGTAATAGTAGATAGTTGTAGATGCTTATGTTCATGATTAACATAAAGTAGTAGTAGTAGTAGTAGATGATAAAAAGAAGTAATTGTAGATGCTTTATATTATGTTAAAATGAAGTAGTAGTAATGGTAGATAGTTGTAGATGCTTATGTTATATTCATGGTTAACATAAAGTGGTAGTAGTAGTAGATGATAAAAAGAAGTAATTGTAGATGCTAGTTGTAGATGTTTATTTTATGTTCATAAAGTAAATATCATGCTAAGATTGGATTAGATTAATTTATTTATGTTTAGAATGTTGTAGGATTCATTCTAAAATTATCTATCATATGTAGAAATGATATACATGTTGTAGGATTTATTCTAAAAATACCTAGCATGTTTAATGATGCTTAGAATGTTGTAGGATTTATTCTAAAATTTTCTATCATGTTTAGGAAGGTTATTTATGCTTGGAATATTGTAGGATTAATTCTAAAAATTTCCTACCATGTGTAGGAATGATATACATGTTGTAGGATTTATTCAAAAAAATACATAGCATGTTTAATGATGCTTAGAATGTTGTAGGATTCATTCTAAAATTTCCTATCATGTTTAGGAAGGTTATTTATGCTTGGAATATTGTAGGATTAATTCAAAAAATTGCCTACCATGTGTAGGAATGATATACATGTTGTAGGATTCATGCTAAAATTGTCTATCATATTTAAGAGTGACATACATGCTAGAATGTTGTAAGATCCATGATAAAATTACTTGCCATGTTTAGGGATGATATGTACCATGCTAAGTCTTTCTACATGCTTAGAATGTTGTAGGATCCATGATAAAATTACTTACCATGTTTAGGGATGATATGTACCATGCTAAGTCTTTCTACATGCTTAGAATGTTGTAGGTTAATCACTAAATAAATACCATGCTCACATTGTTGTAGGATTGATGCTAATTAATCTACCATGTTTAGAAGTATATATATATATATATATATATACTTAGGAATGTTGTATGTTCATACTAGTAGTTACCCATGCTTAGTAAGACATTCATGCTTAGTAGTTATTCATGCTTAATAAAGATTCATGCTTGGATGATTATAAGAAAGTAGTATACCATGCTAGTTTCATTTATCTATGCCTAGATAGTTGTAGGAAAGTGGTATATCATGCTAGATTAAATTATCCATACTCACATGCTTATAGGTAAGTTGTATACCATGCTAGATTAATGGTAGGAAAGTTGTATACCATGCTAGATTAAATAAATATTCATGCTTACATGATACCTATGCTTAGATAAGTATATGTTCATGTTATGTTAGTAGATGATCATGCTTAGTCATTATTCATGCTAAGTGAATAGGTGTCATGCTAATTATTGTTTATGTTAAGTTAATGGTATCCATACTAATGATATTCATGCTTAGATTAAAGTAACTACCCATGGGTAGTTGTAGTGATTTTTACCCATGCTTGTAGAAACTCATACTATGTTGTAGGTTGATACTTAACTAGTATATATGACGAGAGTGTTACTAAAATGTACACCATGCCATATGTTAGTGTTAAAGTAGCATACCATGTCTAGGAATGAGGCATACCACGCTAAAGTTTAAATGCATGCTTAGAATGTTGTAGGGTTAATATTAGAATACCTACCATGCCTTGGAATGTTGTATGTCATATTAGTTATATATCCATGCTTGGGTTGTGGTGATTAGTCATGATAAGTAGTAAGCATTCACGCTCAAGTTATAACCTATGCTTGACCGTAGTGGACCTCATGTCTAGATCGTAGTGATTTTCATGCTAAGATTGATATAAGCACATGTTTAATCATATTCGTACTTAGGAGTATTGTGGTGAGTGGTTATGTTATATAGTTAGATTGTCGTAGGAAGATGCTTACAATTGTATGCCATGCTTAAGGCGCTATAGGTTGAAGTAATGAGGATTGGGAAGACCACTAGTAGTAGTCAGTTGATAATGGTTGTTATGTCGCCTTCGGTTTTTCATTAGTAGAATACCGATCATAGACTATTAGTGATTCTTCTGTTGCTTCTAATAATAGAAGATCAAGTTTGCTAGTAAGCACGTTCGGTTGCTTTTAAGATTGATTACCTGTATGGTTGTTTGCATATGGTCATGCTCGTACGTGGCTCGACTGGCCCGTACGTAGCTGTGGGTCTCATACGTAGCTTATTTGTCTCGTATGTAGGTTGTTGTCTCGTACGCGTCTCGACCGGCCCGTGCGTAGCTGTTGGTCTCATACGCGGCTTATTTGGCTGGTATGTACGTTTTTATCTCCTACGAGGCCTTCCTGGCTCGTAGGTAGTTATGGTTTCATACGTAACTTATTGGCTCGTATGTGGTTGTTACTCGTATGTAGCGTCTTAGCTAATACGCAGTTGTTGTGCTCATCTAGGGTGATATCATTGCCCTAGGGCTATCGACCATCATGATGTGTGTTTAGCTTACTCCTAGGGGACTGTGGACGAGTCACTTCGCGGGTGCCGTCAGATCTTAACCGTTGGTTGATTGCGGACCGGAGTGTGACGAAATCCAAGTTCAGGTAGTAGCATGCGAATGCGTTCGTATTACCGGGGTCTTGGATCGATAGGCCATGAACCGGATCCTGAGGGATTCTGGTAAGTCTAGGTTGAGCAGCCTAGTAGAGTTGTCTTGTGAGGTCTAATTTAAGACCTAGCATGTTGTGTTTATAATATTATCGTCCCTAGGATTGTTGAGTCAGGGACATCATTAAGGTAGTGACTTAAAAAGGTCATTTTGCTCAGACCCTAGCCGAAGAGAGAGGAGTTGGTTGTAGGGGGCGCCTTACGACCAACTTGTCCCTTGAGGCAGGCCTTAGGTGGTGATAATGGGTTGTACCTTCCCGTCAAAGGGATACGTACGGTGCCGTCTCACAAGTTGAGGACACGGGTTGCGTATCTCGCGCTATTAATTCCTGGAGTACCGTGGCTGAGGGTGCCACAGGGTAGACTTCGCGCTGCCCTGCGCTTGCGAGACCCCAGAGGGTGCCACAGGGTAGGCTTCGCGCTACCCTGCGTTGGTGAAACCCTATGATTTGGATTTTGGAATGACGATCGTCTGTTTGTTGTGTGAGGTCCGGTTAGCCGGGTAGCAGTGGCGAACATAGACACCACGGGCGTACTGCATCAGTGGGACATAACCATGTCTGCAACCTCATCAGTCACGTGTAGGTGTCAGGAACAGGTTGTGTACAATTAGAAATTCATAACGCGGGTTCAATCCCTATATATGGAGAAACGGCTTGAGATGGGGTCGCATGTAGTATGGGCTGCATGTTGCTTCGGAGACTTGCTGCCATTAGAATAGGGAGCATCATAGTTCTATTTAAATATCGCATTAGAGTCTAGTCCTAGCACTCACGAACACTTAAACTACACCAACACCATTGCTATATTTTGTATGTTGTTTGGGAGATTCGCTGCTATATGATCAGCCTTTAAGCGACAGTGAATACTGACGTCCCCACTTCCATAGGTACTGGATCGCCGAAGTACAAAGGCGAGATTCAGGAGGACTCAAGGCAAGGAAAGCAAGGAGTCAGTGTTATGTTTAGTTCCGCTGCAGTGTATGTATTGATTATCTATTAGTTGAGAAGTACTCAAGTGAGAGTCACCAAGTGTTGTTCTTCATTCCTTGTACTATAATGTAAGATATTGAAGGTTGTAATACTTGAAAATGTAAAGGTAATATTGTAACTCTATTGTAAGGTATTGCAGTTGTATAATATTCAGACTTGTAATACATTGGGTGTTGAAATAAAAGTTTTAAATTCTCCTGTTTTTCTGTGTATTGTGACTAATTGAAGAAAAAATCTTTGCTCGTGTCACGGTTTCCCAGTATTGAAAATCGGGGCGCTACAGTTTGACTAAGTTAGCTCACTTTCTATCTATGAAGATTACTTGGTCGTTGGAGAAATTGGCAGAGCTGTACATTGATGAGATTGTGAGACTTCATGGAGTTCCTGTGTCGATTGTTTTCGACAGGGATGCGAGATTCACATCGAGGTTTTGGAAGAGTTTGTAGGTAGCTTTGGGTACCAGGACCGATTTCAGTACCACTTTTCATCTGCAGACCGATGGTCAGACTAAAAGGGTGAATCGGGTATTGGAGGATATGTTGAGGGCCTATGTTATCGATTTTGGGGGTAGTTGGAAGAGGTACTTGGTATTGGTTGAGTTTTCTTATAACAACAGTTACCATGCGAGTATCGGTATGGCACTATATGAAGCTCTATATGGAAGGAAGTGCAGGATACCCATTTGTTGGTATGAAGTTGGTGAGAGCTAGATGTTTGGGCCTGAGATTGTGCAACCGACATTGAAGAAGATCAAGCTGATTCGTAAGGGGTTGGTCAAGGCTCAGAGTCGGCAGAAGAGTTATGCAGACACATTGTGAAGGGACTTGGAGTTTGAGGTTGGAGATGCCGTTTTTCTCAAGGTGTCTCCGACTAAAGGAGTGATCAGGTTCGGAATGGGAGGCAAGTTGGCGCCAAGGTACATTGGGTCATACAAGATTTTGGGGCGGATTGGTAAAACAACATATAAATTGGAACTGCCCGAGGAATTGATACAGGTGCATGATGTGTTCCATGTGTCGATGTTGAGGAAGTATGTGCCGGATCAGAATCATCAGTTGGTGGATGTGCCGAAGGTCTACAGCTGAACTTGAGTTACAAGGAGATGCCTGTAGAGATTGTTGATCGTAGGGAGAAGGTATTGAGGAATAAGGTGATACCTATGGTCAGAGTATTATGGAGGAACCAACAGTTTGAAGAAGCTCGGGAGCCGGAGGATCGCATTCAAAAGGATTTTCCTGAGCTTTTTGTATGATTGTATTCTTTTGGTTAAATTGAATTCTTTTGTATGATTGCATTCTTTAAGCTATATTTCCATTTATGTGATTGCATTTTATTTTTGCTTATGGTGTTTGGTCCCTATTAGTAATAGTTCTGAGAACAAAACTATTCTAAGGAGGGAGTTATGTAACACGTTAGATTTTTAAATAATGTTTTTTAGATTAATAAATGAATTAAAGTGATTTTTGGTGATTTAATAAATATTTTCTGAAATTTATCTTTTTACACGTGCAAATATTTTTTTCGAAGTTCAAAGTCAAAAATTATTTTGGTGAAACCTAATATTTATTAGTATGTATTATTTATGAATTTTCTAAATTTTTTCTGATATTTATTTAGCATATTTGCAAATATTACAAAAAGATGAACTTTTGTGCAAATTACCACTTGGAGTGAAAACGCCATGATTTCGTTTTTCTGGGCTAAGCACGATGGCTAGCCAACTCAGAGGTAAAGGTTTCAACTTTTATTCTCATAGATTTGGTTTATTTCGCAAATTTGTTAAAGAATGGTCTTTTTGCAAAATTGCCACTTAGAGACAAAATTTACAAAATTTATTTTCTGGGTTTGAAAACAGTGCCGGACAGCTCAGGGTAGTTATTTTTTATTTTTAATCTCAATTGAATTGGTTAATCTAATTTCCTAGTACAAAGATTTATATATGTAAAGATATATTCTAAAGGAATATTTTGCAAAATATTCTCAAAACCCTAATAACCTGAATTTCGGCCTATTAAAAGAGAGGTAGCAGCCGTCTCTTTGCTGCACTAAAACAATGGGTTTTCTTTATTATTAATCTCTTGGAGTTTCGAAGCGAGGATCTTGGATTTTTGCGAAAGGAAAGACTTTTCTTGTTCTTTGTTACTTTCGGTTGATTCTTCAATAAGGTGAGTGATATATATTTGTTTTCTTATTGTTCTACGCTTGTTGTATGTGATGTTTTGTTTATTAGAATGCATGATAAGGGTGTATTATGATATAATGAGTTATTGGTGGATGAATGAATAAAGATTGATCTTTTCATGAAAACTATGCTATTGATGATTAAAACTCTATATAGATGACTTGAGATTGTTAAGAACCTAATAGAAATCATGGGTATGTTACTTTCTTTCTTATTATTGCTGATTTGGTTATATATAATGAGATTTTATGATGTAAATTGCATAAAAGTGAATATGGTTCAGTTCTTTACTGTGTATGTATATGTACATTCGGTTTGGGGTATTTTGATGAAGAGAACTTGACTAATACATGTTGTATCTGCATATGATCAAGGGGTAAACTAATACAATCAGTTGGGGTATGTGTATAACAAGTTGCAAAGAGTTTTAAGTATCAAAAGATCAAATCTTGAAGTGAAAGGGGGGGGGGGGGTTGATTTCGGGTCTGTTGAGGTACAGCCGAAACTTGATTTTTTGCGTTTTTGTGAAGTTTTCGATTGGATCTTGATGTATAAGGATACTAAGATTGAATTGAACAATATACTACTTATATGCGATGATTTTTTTGAGGTTTTACTGTAACACCCCGAATTCCAAATACAACCGAATTCGAGATTTCCACAGTATCTTTGCGTCTCATTCGATACAATTTTACAAGGAATTAAAATTTTTCACTTTACATCAGAGTTACATGAGGTTTTACACTTTGCATTTCACAGCGGAAGCATATACATCAATAATTTACAAATAATGACAACGAAAACAATTACAACATTATACAAAAGATACACAATAAATAATCTTTGAGCATCGGTTCTCTTTTAACCTTTACCAAGCCAATTATCCTGCATATAAAACTGTGGGTACGTCAGTTTTTTCAACCGACGATAATTATACATGGTCATCCTCTCTATGCCAGAAACAGTATAACGATTCTCATTTCTTAAGAAATCACAAACTTGTTCACAGATCAAAACTAAAAGGGACTATCCTGTTGATGTCGTGTGGTGGTTGTGCACTAAGTCCTTAATGCAGTTATTATGTTAAATGACACTAATGCGCACTTGTTCGGATTCTATGCATCCCATACTACATAGGTCCGAGGGCAAGCCCTTAATCGTACTTCATCTTGTAGGGTTCAATCCCTCGTCATGACTTAATCTACTACTGTAACTACAGTAAGTATCATAGATATTTTCTGACATACGAACTCATGTCTAGGCGCCCTGGAGGGAATCACAACGCACTGACACATAATGTAGCGCCCCGATTTCCGATACTGGAAAACCGAGACACGAGCCAAGATCTTTGCTTCAATTAGTCACAATACACAGAAAAACAGGAGAATTTAAAACTTTTTATTCAATACACAATATGTTACAAGTCTGAATACTGTACAACTGTAATACTTTACAATGGAGTTACAATATTGCCTTTACATTTCTAAGTATTACAACCTTCACATCTTACATCAGAGTACCTCTTAACTAATACAGAATCAATACATATTTTGCAGCGGAACTAAACTTAATACTGACTCCTTGCTTTCCTGGCCTTTAGTCCTTCTGAATATCGCCTTTGTACTTCAGCGATCCAGTACCTATGGAAGTGGGGACGTCAGTATTCACTGACGCTTAAAGGCTGATCATATAGCAGCGAATCTTCCAAACAATATACAAAATATACAAACATAGTAATGGTGTCGGTGTAGTTTAAGTGTACGTGAGTGCTATGACTAGACTCTAATGCGATACTTAAGTAGAACTAGGACACTCCCTATTCTTATGAATTCTAATTGTACACAACCCGTTCCTGACACCTACCCACGGCAGTTCAGGAATTAACAGCGCGAGATACGCAACCCGTGTCCTCAACCTGTGAGACGGCACCGTACGTATCCCTTTGACGGGAAGGTAGAACTAGGATGCTTCCTATTCTAATGTCAACAAGTCTCCGAGAGTAACATGCAGCCCATAAATACATGCGACTCCATCTCAAGCCGTTTCTCCATATATAGGGATTTAACCCGCGTTATGAATTCTAATTGTACACAACCTGTTCCTGACAACTACACGTGACTCGCGAGGCTGCAGATGTGGTCATGTGCCACTGTTGCATTTTGCCCGTGGTGTCTATGTTCGCCACCGCGACCCGGCTAACCGGATCTCACTCAAATTAGACGATCCCGACGTATCGGGTGTCATTACCAAAAACCAAACCATAGAGTTTCGCAAGCGCAGGGTAGCACGAAGCCTACCCTGTGGCACTCTCTGGGGTATCGCAAGCGCAGGACTGCACAATGCATCCTGTGGCACCCCTAGCCACGGTACTTCAGGAATTAACAGCGCGAGATACGCAACCCGTGTCCTCAACTTATGAGACGGCACCGTACGTATCCCTTTGACGGGAAGGTACAACCCGGTACACCACCTATGATCTGCCTCAAGAGACGAGTTAGTGTCGGGGCCCCCTACAACTGACCCCTCTCTCCCGGCAAAAGTTAAAATGATCCTTGTAAGTCACTACCCTAATGATGTCCCTGACTCGAACAATCCTAGGGTGACAATATTATAACCACAACATGCTAGGCCTTAAGTTAGGCTTCGCAAGACAACTCTACTAGGCCGCTCAACCTAGACTTACCAGAATCCCTCAGGACCCGGTTCGTGGCTCATCGATCCAAGACTCTGGTAACAATCTCTCTCTCAATCATCACTACCCCTAACTCGGATTCTACCAACACTCTCGGCCCACGGTCAACCTACATTGGTTAAGATCCGTCAACGTCCGAGGTGAGATCTATCCGTTTTGCTCTAAGGAGGTAGGATGTGGTCTTGATGGTCGATAGCCCTAGGGTGGTAACATCACCCTAGACGAGCGCAACGAACTGTGTACTAGCTAACAAGCTATACACGAGTAACAACCACATACGAGCCAACTAAGCTACGTATGAACAATAACTACATACGAGCCAGACGGGCCTCGTAGGAGATAACCACGCACATACCAGCCAAATAAGCCGCGTATGAGACCAACAGCTACGTACAGGCCGGTCGGGCCGCGTACGAGACAACCACCTACATACGAGCCGACTAAGCTACGTATGAGACCCACAGCTACATACGGGCCAGTCGAGCCACGTACGAGCACAACCGTGTGCAAACAACCATACAGGTAATCGGTCCTAGAAGCAACCAAACATGCTTACTAATAGCTCAATCTTCTACTATTAGAAGCAACAAAGGGATCTACTAGTAGTCTAAGATCGGTATTCTACTAAGGAAGAATCCGAAGGCGACATAACCGCCTTTATCGAATTAACTATCGCTAATGGTCTTCCCGATCTTACTACTTCGACCTATAATGTCTTAGGCATGACATACACTCGTAGGCATCTTCCTAAGGCAATCCAATTACAAAATAGAACTACTCACCGTCACACTCCTAAGTATGAATATTATTAATGCTTGTGCTTTCATCGAGCTTAAGCATAAAAATCACTATGACCTAGACATAGAGTCTAATATAGTCAAGCGAGCATGAAAGCTTACTACTTATCTTGGCTAATCACCATAACACAAGCATGGATAGATAACTAATATAACATACAATCATTCCGAGGTATAGTAGATATTCTAACATTACTCCTACAATGTTCTAATCATGTATTACTCTAGCATGGCATAGGATCCAACATAAATCACAACAACTAGCCATGGGTAGTTTCTTTACCCTAAGCATGGACATCCTAGTATGGGTATCCTTAACTTAATAAGATCAATAATTTGCATGATCACTCCTTACTTAGCATGAATCATGGTCATTCACTAACTTCTCTACCATTTATCCAGCATGGTACACAATTTGCCTACAATTTAAACTAGCATGATATGCAAAATACTTACGATTAAGCTAGCATGGCATATCGCTTTCCAACAATTAAACTAGCATGAGAACCTAGTAGGATATTTTTAGGAAAAGTCCTACAACATCCTAAACATAAAGCATGATAGGATAATTTTATAAAACATCCTACAACTAATTAAGCATAGATATGGCTTCTAATTATTTTTAGGAGTAATCCTACAACACATGAAGCATAGAAATGGCTTCTAATTATTTTTAGAAGTAATCCTACAACACATGAAGCATAGAAATGGCTTCTAATTATTTTTAGGAGTAATCCTACAACACATGAAGCATAGAAATGGCTTCTAATTATTTTTAGGTGTAATCCTACAACACATGAAGCATAGAAATGGCTTCTAATTATTTTTAGGAGTAATCCTACAACACATGAAGCATAGAAATGGCGTCTAATTATTTTTAGGAGTAATCCTACAACACATGAAGCATAGAAATGGCTTCTAATTATTTTTAGGTGTAATCCTACAACACATGAAGCATAGAAATGGCTTCTAATTATTTTTAGAAGTAATCCTACAACACATGAAGCATAGAAATGGCTTCTAATTATTTTTAGGAGTAATCCTACAACACATGAAGCATAGAAATGGCTTCTAATTATTTTTAGGAGTAATCCTACAACACATGAAGCATAGAAATGGCTTCTAATTATTTTTAGGAGTAATCCTACAACACATGAAGCATAGAAATGGCTTCTAAATAATTTTAGAAATAATCCTATAACAATGGAAGCATAAAACATGGCTTCTAAATATTTTAGAAGTAATCCTACAACATGGAAGCATAAAACATGGCTTCTAAATATTTTAGAAGTAATCCTACAACATGGAAGCATAAAACATGGCTTCTAAATATTTTTAGAAGCAATCCTACAATGTCTTAAGCACAAAACATAAAGGAATATTTTTAGAAAACATCCTACAACATTCTACTACTACTACTACTTCTATTTTGATCAACACATACACACAATTATCTACTACAATAAAAATCACCACATACAACTATCTATTACTACTACTTCATTCACAATAAAATCACAACATACAACTATCTCATTCTACTACTTATTATTTAGCATACTATTCCTTAGTTGCTTACTAACCTCATTTATTACTAGTGATAAAGAAAGGATTATTTTATTTAAGATAGCTACAACTAGTGGGTAAAATAAAAGAAGATCTTTTTGATTAATGGCTACAACTAGTGATTAAGAAGATCTTTTTGATTTATTAGCTACAACTAGTGTGTAAAATAAAAGAAGATCTTTTTGATTAATGGCTACAACTAGTGATTAAGAACAAAAGAAGATCTTTTTATTTTGTTAGCTACAACTAGTGTCTAAGAATAAAAAGAAGATCTTTTTAATTTATTAGCTACAACTAGTAGGTAAAACAAAAGAAGATCTTTTTGATTAATTACAACTAGTGGTTAAAAATAAAGAAAGATCCTTTTTTAATTAATTACAACTAGTGATTAAAAGAAAGAAAGATCTTTTTATTAGTTTCTACAACTAGTGATTAAAAAGAAAGAAAGATCTTTTTATTAAGTTTCTACAACTAGTGATTAAAAATAAAAGAAAGATCTTTTTAGTTAATTTACAACTAGTGGTTAAATAAAAAGAAGATCTTTTTATTAGGTTACAACTAGTGGTTAAAATAAAAAGAAGATCTTTTTATTAAGTTACAACTAGTGATTGAAAATAAAAGAAAGATCTTTTTAGTTAATTTACAACTAGTGGTTAAATAAAAAGAAGATCTTTTTATTAGGTTACAACTAGTGGTTAAAATAAAAAGAAGATCTTTTTATTATTACATTAGTTACAATTAAGTCCTACAACCAATCAATGGTTGTATTGTCCAACAATATGCAATATGTGAAGTTCTTAGTCCAATAACATACAACAAAAGGTTATCATACTAAAGTTATGATCTTTAGTGCTTACTACTACTACTTCTCTTTTTTTTTCCTCTTTAACATACCACACACTCAACCCAAAAAAAACAAAATAAAACAAGAAGGTAGAAGAAGAAGAAAAACAACAAACAACAAACAAACAAACAAACAACAAACAAGGAAAAGAAAGCAAAGAGAAGAAACCCCCACCTTAGCCCTTTTTGGAAGAACTAGCTAGCTATTTCTTCTCCTTCCCCTAGCTTTCTTTTTGAACTCTTCTAAGACCTACAACACAAAACTCTCTAGTTAGTATGTTCTCTCTTTCTTTTCCTTTCCTTCTTTCTTTCTTTCTTTTGTTTTTTTTTTTTTTCTAAAATGAGAGAAGGAGGTGAATGAGGGGAGTTTTATAAAAGGAGATGGGAGTGGTAAGTGCACCAAAATGGCACACAATAAACCCCAAGAAGAGTGTGGCCGGCCAAGCTATAGGGGAGTAGGGGGTGAGTTTTAGAGTGGTGAGGTGGAGGGAGGTGTTATGTGAGGGAAGGTTGTTTCTAGAAGGGTTTAGTTCTAATCTTGTGCATACAACTCTCTTTTAACCTTCTAATCAAACCCTAATTCTCTAATTGAGTAGCCATGACAAGCATAAGTGTATTGTCCTAAAGTACATACTATATACTAGGTATAATATACTAAGTGTCATACGATTATGTGTATGTGTACATGTATGTGTATACAAACAAATCTTTTTATAAAATCCTCATAAATTCCCAAAAATAATTTAATTTAGAAAATAATAGTGAAATAAATTTTATTATTACTTCGGAGAGTTGCGTTATCAATTTGATGCGCTTTGGATGCGCACCGACCGATAGACGTGCGTAGGCACTGTTTGTGGGCAACCCGGCGAAAAATCGCCAAAATAGTCCGATTTTGGAGTTAAGATAAAATAATAATAAAATAATAATAAAATAATAATTTATATGAGTTAATATCCGTCCGGGATATTACATTACTCCCTCCTTAGAATAGTTCTGTCCTCAGAACTACCTTAAGTTAGGAGAATGAATCGACAAACATGAAACAGTATAGTCGGAGAACAAGAAATGAACCGAAATTTTCCATTGATCATCCATCAAATGGGTTACATTCATATGTACATCAACCCCTTGTTTACAAAATGTCATTTTTTTCTAGGTACTAACCTTCCTACCTATACTTTACAAGAGTAGGAGTCAAAATAACAACATAGTCTTCCTAGACCTACCTGTTTACAAAGTGTCACATTTTTCTTAGTGACATCCTCCCTATCTATACATCATACATGTAGGGGTCAAAATCCACAAAATGACAAAAACAGCTTCTAGGTACCCAACTGCCTAGTCGGTACTGCTGGCTCCTTCTGGCGGGTCCTGCCCGGTGATCAGCGCCAGTAACTGCGCAACCTGGACCTGAAGGTCCGCGCATCGGCGCTCCAAGCGCTCAAACTGTGCCCTGTAGGCACGGTCCCGGATCACCATACGGCGCTGCACCCTGGCGTTGGCGCTCCTCAGTCTCTCCATCTCCCTGGCGTGGTGGTAGTTGACGAACTCCGAGGAGTCCATCTTCGTCTCCAGGTGGATGTGCGACCACGTCAGTACGGAGATGTCGTCGAAGACCTGCTGGAAGGCCTCCTCGACGGGAGTAAGCTGGGGAGGTGGTGGTACCGGGGCCTGACCTCCAAAAGCGAAAGCCCCCTGCTGTGGCAGCTGCGGGGCTCCGAGGGCCAGTCCGGCCTCTACCGGTGGCTGTGCCTCCTCCATGACGGGCTCGGTATCCGAGTCTATCTCGATCACCTCTCCCTGTCCCCACCCACTCCCCGTGGGAACTGAGCTGTCCGTCATCCTGCAAGGAGTGGATACAGAAATTAGCATTGATATAGAAATATTATAAAACATAAGTTGAAAGAACAACAATATGAGTTATAATTATCTACAACTAGCTAAAACCCAATCTCCTACAGGCATCTAAGTTTAAATTTTCCCACTGTGTTGGACTGTAAATTGAAGCTAGCTCTGATACCACTCTGTAGCGCCCCGATTTCCGATACTGGAAAACCGAGACACGAGCCAAGATCTTTGCTTCAATTAGTCACAATACACAGAAAAACAGGAGAATTTAAAATTTTTTATTCAATACACAATATGTTACAAGTCTGAATACTGTACAACTGTAATACTTTACAATGGAGTTACAATATTGCCTTTACATTTCTAAGTATTACAACCTTCACATCTTACATCAGAGTACCTCTTAACTAATACAGAATCAATACATATTTTGCAGCGGAACTAAACTTAATACTGACTCCTTGCTTTCCTGGCCTTGAGTCCTTCTGAATATCGCCTTTGTACTTCAGCGATCCAGTACCTATGGAAGTGGGGACGTCAGTATTCACTGACGCTTAAAGGCTGATCATATAGCAGCGAATCTTCCAAACAATATACAAAATATACAAACATAGTAATGGTGTCGGTGTAGTTTAAGTGTACGTGAGTGCTATGACTAGACTCTAATGCGATACTTAAGTAGAACTAGGACACTCCCTATTCTTATGAATTATAATTGTACACAACCCGTTCCTGACACCTACCCACGGCAGTTCAGGAATTAACAGCACGAGATACGCAACCCGTGTCCTCAACCTGTGAGACGGCACCGTACGTATCCCTTTGACGGGAAGGTAGAACTAGGATGCTTCCTATTCTAATGTCAGCAAGTCTCCGAGAGTAACATGCAGCCCATAAATACATCCGACTCCATCTCAAGCCGTTTCTCCATATATAGGGATTTAACCCGCGTTATGAATTCTAATTGTACACAACCTGTTCCTGACAACTACACGTGACTCGCGAGGCTGCAGATGTGGTCATGTGCCACTGTTGCATTTCGCCCG
The DNA here is from genome assembly GCA_017893485.1 of Hemerocallis citrina. Lineage (NCBI taxonomy): Eukaryota > Viridiplantae > Streptophyta > Magnoliopsida > Asparagales > Asphodelaceae > Hemerocallis > Hemerocallis citrina. The sequence continues at coordinate 42,006,436 of CM030363.1, forward strand.
TGGTGTCTATGTTCGCCACCGCGACCCGGCTAACCGGACCTCACTCAAATTAGACGATCCCGACGTATCGGGTGTCATTACCAAAAACCAAACCATAGAGTTTCGCAAGCGCAGGGTAGCACGAAGCCTACCCTGTGGCACTCTCTGGGGTATCGCAAGCGCAGGACTGCACAATGCATCCTGTGGCACCCCTAGCCACGGTACTTCAGGAATTAACAGCGCGTGATACGCAACCCGTGTCCTCAACTTATGAGACGGCACCGTACGTATCCCTTTGACGGGAAGGTACAACCCGGTACACCACCTATGATCTGCCTCAAGAGACGAGTTAGTGTCGGGGCCCCCTACAACTGACCCCTCTCTCCCGGCAAAAGTTAAAATGATCCTTGTAAGTCACTACCTTAATGATGTCCCTGACTCGAACAATCCTAGGGTGACAATATTATAACCACAACATGCTAGGCCTTAAGTTAGGCTTCGCAAGACAACTCTACTAGGCCGCTCAACCTAGACTTACCAGAATCCCTCAGGACCCGGTTCGTGGCTCATCGATCCAAGACTCTGGTAACAATCTCTCTCTCAATCATCACTACCCTTAACTCGGATTCTACCAACACTCTCGGCCCACGGTCAACCTACATTGGTTAAGATCCGTCAACGTCCGAGGTGAGATCTATCCGTTTTGCTCTAAGGAGGTAGGATGTGGTCTTGATGGTCGATAGCCCTAGGGTGGTAACATCACCCTAGACGAGCGCAACGAACTGTGTACTAGCTAACAAGCTATACACGAGTAACAACCACATACGAGCCAACTAAGCTACGTATGAACAATAACTACCTACGAGCCAGGCGGGCCTCGTAGGAGATAACCACGCACATACCAGCCAAATAAGCCGCGTATAAGACCAACAGCTACGTACGGGCCGGTCGGGCCGCGTACGAGACAACCACCTACATACGAGCCGACTAAGCTACGTATGAGACCCACAACTACATACGGGCCAGTCGAGCCACGTACGAGCACAACCGTGTGCAAACAACCATACAGGTAATCGGTCCTAGAAGCAACCAAACATGCTTACTAATAGCTCAATCTTCTACTATTAGAAGCAACAAAGGGATCTACTAGTAGTCTAAGATTGGTATTCTACTAAGGAAGAATCCGAAGGCGACATAACCGCCTTTATCGAATTAACTATCGCTAGTGGTCTTCCCGATCTTACTACTTCGACCTATAATGTCTTAGGCATGACATACACTCGTAGGCATCTTCCTAAGGCAATCCAATTACAAAATAGAACTACTCACCGTCACACTCCTAAGTATGAATATTATTAATGCTTGTGCTTTCATCGAGCTTAAGCATAAAAATCACTATGACCTAGACATAGAGTCTAATATAGTCAAGCGAGCATGAAAGCTTACTACTTATCTTGGCTAATCACCATAACACAAGCATGGATAGATAACTAATATAACATACAATCATTCCAAGGTATAGTAGATATTCTAACATTACTCCTACAATGTTCTAATCATGTATTACTCTAGCATGGCATAGGATCCAACATAAATCACTACAACTAGCCATGGGTAGTTTCTTTACCCTAAGCATGGACATCCTAGTATGGGTATCCTTAACTTAATAAGATCAATAATTTGCATGATCACTCCTTACTTAGCATGAATCATGGTCATTCACTAACTTCTCTACCATTTATCTAGCATGGTACACAATTTGCCTACAATTTAAACTAGCATGATATGCAAAATACTTACGATTAAGCTAGCATGGCATATCGCTTTCCAACAATTAAACTAGCATGAGAACCTAGTAGGATATTTTTAGGAAAAGTCCTACAACATCCTAAACATAAAGCATGATAGGATAATTTTATAAAACATCCTACAACTAATTAAGCATAGATATGGCTTCTAATTATTTTTAGGAGTAATCCTACAACACATGAAGCATAGAAATGACTTCTAATTATTTTTAGAAGTAATCCTACAACACATGAAGCATAGAAATGGCTTCTAATTATTTTTAGGAGTAATCCTACAACACATAAAGCATAGAAATGGCTTCTAATTATTTTTAGGTGTAATCCTACAACACATGAAGCATAGAAATGGCTTCTAATTATTTTTAGGAGTAATCCTACAACACATGAAGCATAGAAATGACCTCTAATTATTTTTAGGAGTAATCCTACAACACATGAAGCATAGAAATGGCTTCTAATTATTTTTAGGTGTAATCCTACAACACATGAAGCATAGAAATGGCTTCTAATTATTTTTAGGAGTAATCCTACAACACATGAAGCATAGAAATGGCTTCTAATTATTTTTAGGAGTAATCCTACAACACATGAAGCATAGAAATGGCTTCTAATTATTTTTAGGAGTAATCCTACAACACATGAAGCATAGAAATGGCTTCTAATTATTTTTAGGAGTAATCCTACAACACATGAAGCATAGAAATGGCTTCTAAATAATTTTAGAAATAATCCTATAACAATGGAAGCATAAAACATGGCTTCTAAATATTTTAGAAGTAATCCTACAACATGGAAGCATAAAACATGGCTTCTAAATATTTTAGAAGTAATCCTACAACATGGAAGCATAAAACATGGCTTCTAAATATTTTTAGAAGCAATCCTACAATGTCTTAAGCACAAAACATAAAGGAATATTTTTAGAAAACATCCTACAACATTCTACTACTACTACTACTTCTATTTTGATCAACACATACACACAATTATCTACTACAATAAAAATCACCACATACAACTATCTATTACTACTACTTCATTCACAATAAAATCACAACATACAACTATCTCATTCTACTACTTATTATTTAGCATACTATTCCTTAGTTGCTTACTAACCTCATTTATTACTAGTGATAAAGAAAGGATTATTTTATTTAAGATAGCTACAACTAGTGGGTAAAATAAAAGAAGATCTTTTTGATTAATGGCTACAACTAGTGATTAAGAAGATCTTTTTGATTTATTAGCTACAACTAGTGTGTAAAATAAAAGAAGATCTTTTTGATTAATGGCTACAACTAGTGATTAAGAACAAAAGAAGATCTTTTTATTTTGTTAGCTACAACTAGTGTCTAAGAATAAGAAGAAGATCTTTTTAATTTATTAGCTACAACTAGTAGGTAAAACAAAAGAAGATCTTTTTGAATAATTACAACTAGTGGTTAAAAATAAAGAAAGATCCTTTTTTAATTAATTACAACTAGTGATTAAAAGAAAGAAAGATCTTTTTATTAGTTTCTACAACTAGTGATTAAAAAGAAAGAAAGATCTTTTTATTAAGTTTCTACAACTAGTGATTAAAAATAAAAGAAAGATCTTTTTAGTTAATTTACAACTAGTGGTTAAATAAAAAGAAGATCTTTTTATTAGGTTACAACTAGTGGTTAAAATAAAAAGAAGATCTTTTTATTAAGTTACAACTAGTGATTGAAAATAAAAGAAAGATCTTTTTAGTTAATTTACAACTAGTGGTTAAATAAAAAGAAGATCTTTTTATTAGGTTACAACTAGTGGTTAAAATAAAAAGAAGATCTTTTTATTATTACATTAGTTACAATTAAGTCCTACAACCAATCAATGGTTGTATTGTCCAACAATATGCAATATGTGAAGTTCTTAGTCCAATAACATACAACAAAAGGTTATCATACTAAAGTTATGATCTTTAGTGCTTACTACTACTACTTCTCTTTTTTTTTCCTCTTTAACATACCACACACTCAACCCAAAAAAACAAAATAAAACAAGAAGGTAGAAGAAGAAGAAAAACAACAAACAACAAACAAACAAACAAACAACAAACAAGGAAAAGAAAGCAAAGAGAAGAAACCCCCACCTTAGCCCTTTTTGGAAGAACTAGCTAGCTATTTCTTCTCCTTCCGCTAGCTTTCTTTTTGAACTCTTCTAAGACCTACAACACAAAACTCTCTAGTTAGTATGTTCTCTCTTTCTTTTCCTTTCCTTCTTTCTTTCTTTCTTTTGTTTTTTTTTTTTCTAAAATGAGAGAAGGAGGTGAATGAGGGGAGTTTTATAAAAGGAGATGGGAGTGGTAAGTGCACCAAAATGGCACACAATAAACCCCAAGAAGAGTGTGGCCGGCCAAGCTATAGGGGAGTAGGGGGTGAGTTTTAGAGTGGTGAGGTGGAGGGAGGTGTTATGTGAGGGAAGGTTGTTTCTAGAAGGGTTTAGTTCTAATCTTGTGCATACAACTCTCTTTTAACCTTCTAATCAAACCCTAATTCTCTAATTGAGTAGCCATGACAAGCATAAGTGTATTGTCCTAAAGTACATACTATATACTAGGTATAATATACTAAGTGTCATACAATTATGTGTATGTGTACATGTATGTGTATACAAACAAATCTTTTTATAAAATCCTCATAAATTCCCAAAAATAATTTAATTTAGAAAATAATAGTGAAATAAATTTTATTATTACTTCGGAGAGTTGCGTTATCAATTTGATGCGCTTTGGATGCGCACCGACCGATAGACGTGCGTAGGCACTGTTTGTGGGCAACCCGGCGAAAAATCGCCAAAATAGTCCGATTTTGGAGTTAAGATAAAATAATAATAAAATAATAATAAAATAATAATTTATATGAGTTAATATCCGTCCGGGATATTACACATAACTCATCATACAGGCATCCTGTGGTAATTCAGCTCCTACCATAGACATGACACCACCCGTAGTCATCAAACACCCCACGAGCGTCGCCACCGGGACGGTACTCTGGAGTAGTATCCATGCCCTATCATGACTCATCATGGGACATCCTGGTATACTCTCTCGCCGCCAATCCAATGGCCCTCATACTCAATGTTTTTCTCTTACTTTCATCACATCTTCACTATGTATCTAGTCCTTATTTTATTAGAATCATGAACAAAATCAAAGCTCTAGAGTTAGCCTCTCCACTGAACCGGACTTAATTATTCATTCAACATGACCAACCTCGGTCTTTCTTTTTAAATTTCATTTCATTTATTTCCAATTGCCGGTGGGAGACTTAGCTACTCTTTTGTTTCAATTTCAATTCACAATTTCCAAAGATTGAGCATTTCCAGTTCATGAGTTCATTTTCATAATCACACAGATTTTCTTTTTCATGCTCAAAGCTTTTTCACGAAATAACGAATCCCGTAAAGCTTCTTAATGCGATGCACGACTCCTTGCTCCTTGCTCCGCACCGAAGCTCCCTCTGTAGTGATGATCGGCCTCCAAAGTACTCACTCTCAACTCTCTTACAATATGTCTCTCTTATAAGTGAAATTCTTAGTGTAAAAGAAACAAATGAGAGAGGGGGTATTTATACTAAATCCTTGGGTGAAATGGAGGGCTAGGATTTAGTAGATGGTTATGAGATGGAGGGCTAGGATGAGAGTAGGAGTTGTAGTAACAACCCACATCTAGGTAACCACCCATGCATGATACCCATTTCTCCAAAACCGGCCAAAGAAGAATAGTGTGCAATGCACACCATGTTGCATGCACGTGCTATTCTAGTCTCCATAATAAAACTTGTACACTATACATTTTTATAAAAATAATCTTTTAAAAAAAAGTTTTACCTCACAAGTTGTTACTCAAACAATTAATTAATGGGCTTACATTGATGGGCCAAAATATTAGTTTTTACAAAATAACTAAATTAGATTTTGGGCTTAAGTTTGTTTGAAACAAAAGGGCCTTTTATAAAAAATAATTTAAAGAACACATATACATATATATATTCATACACTCATCATTCATAAGGAAAATAATTATAAGATTTCATATTACGAAAACTGCACGTGCACACTACGTGCAAAATAAATAAGTAATTTTCATAAATGAAAATTGGGGCGTTACAACACTCCCTCATTAGAATAGTTCCGTCCCCGGAACTACAATCAAGAGCGAGGAACAAAAGGCAAGCATAAGAAAATACAAAAATACAAATCAAACAAAAAGCTCACGATGATCTCTCAACATCCTCTCCTCAGATTTCCAAGTAGCCTCTTCAACCAAATGGTTTCTCCAGACTACCTTGACCATCGGTATCGTCTTATTCCTCAAGACTTTCTCTCGACGATCAACAATCTCGACAGGAGACTCGATGTAATTCAGATCCAACTGCAAACCTTCCGGCACTTCAGGCAAATGATGACTCGGATCTGGAATATAACCTCTCAGCATAGACACATGAAAGACATTCTGTACCTGAGACAACTCTTCTGGTAACTCTAGCCGGTAAGCAGTTTTCCCGATCCTTTTCAATATCTTGTACGGGCCTATAAATCTCGGGGCTAACTTCCCACTCTTGCCGAAACGGATCACGCATTTACTGGGCAATACTTTCAGAAAGACAAAGTCACCAACCTCAAACTCAAGGTCCCTTCTCCGGTTATCTGCATAGCTCTTCTGCCTGCTCTGAGCTTCTACCATCCTCTTCCTGATCAGATCAATCTTTTCAGAGGTTTGCTGCACAAGCTCAAGACCAAACAATTGACGCTTTCCAACTTCAAACCAACAAACAGGCGTCCGACACTTCCTGCCATACAAAGCTTCGTACGGCGCCATCCCGATGCTAGTCTGAAAACTATTGTTGTAGGCAAACTCTACCAAAGGTAAGTGCCTTTCCCAACTGCCTCCAAAGTCTAGTATACAACACCGAAGCATATCCTCAAGAATATGGTTGACTCTCTCCGTCTGCCCATCGGTCTGGGGATGAAAAGCAGTGCTGAACTCCGTCTTGGTACCCAAAGCTGTCTGAAGACTCTTCCAGAAATGCAAAGTAAACCGTGCATCTCGATCGGATACAATCGACAACGGAACGCCATGAAGCCTGACAATCTCACCAACATACATCTCAGCCAACTTGTCCATCGAAGCAGTAAGTTTCATTGCCAAAAAGTGAGCAGATTTGGTTAATCGATCGACTATAACCCAAATCGCATCATTGCCCTTAGAACTCTTGGGTAAACCCGTAATGAAATCCATACTGATGTTATCCCACTTCCATTCCGGAATAGGTAACGGTTGCAATAGACCTCCAGGTTTTTAATACTCGGCTTTGATTTGTTGACAAACCTCACACCTCGACACAAATTTGGCCACATCCCGCTTCAAACCTGACCACCAGAAATGCGGTTTGATATCCCTATACATCTTGGTACTCCTAGGATGTACAGACAAAAGAGTAGAATGCGCCTCCTGAAGGATACTCTCTTTCAGATCCGCCTGATCCGGAACACACAGCCTCTCTCCAAACCACATCACTCCATCCCTGATTTGAAATCCGGGCAATTCGCCAGCACCAACCTGCTCAAACATCTTCTGAATCTCTGCATCAGCTTTCTGACTTGCAATAATCCTTTCGTTTAGTGTTGGTTGAAGTCTCAACTGAGCTAAGGATGCTCCCAAGTCATGCAGAACAACTTCAATACCTGCCCGATCCAACTCCTCTGCCAACTGCCATTGAGTCGTAATCAAACTTGCCAGACTGCTCTTGCGACTAAGTGCATCAACAACAACATTAGCCCTCCCTGGGTGATACTTAATCTCAGGTCGCATGTCCTCAAGCACTTCCAACCATCTCCGCTGCCTCAAATTCGAATCCTTCTGCTGATAGATGTACTTCAAGCTTTTGTGGTCTGTGTATATGTTCAGCTTCTCGCCATACACATAATGTCTCCATTGCTTCAGGGCAAAGATAATCGCAGCCAACTCCAGATCATGAGTCGGGTAATTCTTCTCATGCGGTCGTAGTTGCCTAGACCCATACGCGATCACTTTTCCTTCTTGCATTAAGACATAACCAAGCCCACGATGTGAAGCATCGCTGTAAACATCATACTCAACACTTGCTCTTGGCAAAGCCAAAATAGGTGCAGTAGTCAGTTTCTCTTTCAACTCCTGAAAACTCGCCTCACATTGTTCAGTCCACTTGAAGTTCACATTCTTCTTGGTCAGACCAGTAAGCGGCACGGCCAACTGAGCATAACCTTGAATGAATCTCCTGTAATATCCAGTCAATCCAAGAAAACTCCTGACTTCCTTCACTGTAATTGGCCTTGCCCAATCTCTCACTGCCTCTATCTTCTGAGGGTCAGTTGCCACTCCCTCCTTAGAAAGGATGTGACCTAGGAATGCCACTTCAGATTTCCAGAAATCACACTTGGATAACTTGGCATACAACTCCTGCTCTACTAGCTTCCCCAAAACTGCTGCCAGATACTCAGTGTGCTCCTCCTCTGACTTGGAGTACACGAGAATATCATCGATAAACACCACGACGAAAGAATTAATGAACAGCCTCAAAACTCTGTTCATCATGTCCATGAAGATTGCAGGTGAATTCGTCACTCCAAATGGCATAACTAAGAATTCGTAATGCCCATGTCGAGTTCTAAATGCAGTTTTGTGCACATCTTCAGCTTTCACTCGAACTTGGTGATATCCTGATCGAAGATCTATTTTGGAGAAAACAGCTGCTCCTTGTAGACAATCGAACAAGTCATTAATTCGAGGAATATGATACTTATTCTGAATAGTGACCTTATTCAGCTCTCGGTAATCGATACACATCCTCATCGATCCATCCTTCTTCTTTACCAAAAGCACTGGTGCTCCCCAAGGTGACGCACTAGGTTGAATAAAGCCTTTCTCCAACAGTTCCTCAATCTGCCATTTGATCTCATCTTGCTCCACTGGTGCCATCCTATACGGTGCCTTAAAAATGGGTGCACTTCCTGGTTGAACAGTGATGCTGAACTCTACATCACGATGTGGGGGTAACCTAGGAAAATCATCCAAGAACACAGTCGGATAGTCCTGAACCACAGGTATCAACTGCACCTCTGCCGGAATCCTTTTCTTCTAGCTGATAGCAGCCACCAACTCTAAACATCTCCTCTTCCCTTGGAAAGTGACTTCAGGTCCACCTGGAGCATTCACTATTACCGTCTTGGTCTTGCACTGTACACCAACATCCAATCAATGCCAATGATAACATCGACTCCCAAAACATTCAGCTCGATCAGATCGATCCCAAAGATTCGATCACCAATCACGATCTCACAGTCAGCATAGTACCGATCAGTGGTTAAGTCTCCCCTGATGGAGTAGCAACTGCCAAGATCTTGCCTGGAAAGATCTTCGGTTCAACTCCCAATACTTTAGCAAACTTAAGAGACACAAAAGTATGAGAGGATCCAGTATCGAACAGAACAACAGCTTTCATTCCATTCAAATAAAGTTCGCCTGTTACATAATACATACTCATTACGCAATAGTTCACTAAATAAGCGGGAAAAGAAAACAACATGAACCTCTAAACATCCGCCCTCGTACCAGTGATGACATGATCAACCTCATCGGCATCAGCTTCGGTCAAGGCAAATACTCGCCCTGGTTGGTACGGTCTCTTCCCAGTCTGCTGCATTGGCACATTGTGATTGCCAGTCCGTGGTTTGAGACATTGAGATTTGTAATGTCCCGTCTCACCACAGTTGAAGCAAGTTACCGCAGGAGGTCTCACTGCATTGTTCCCAGGTCCTCCAACCACACTAATAGCATTCGCCCCTGTCGGTTTGAACCTTTGTGCAGATGGTTGTCCCTTGAAACTCCCAGAAGTTGCGGGCCTCTTTCCAGACTGCCAGTTGTTCCTCCGATTCTGAACAACATGAAACTGCTCCATGTCTGCCTCCGTGGCTGCTGCTCGCTTGACCAACTTGTCAAATCTCCTGATACCAAGAGGTATCATCCGGGACCTCAAGCTCGGCCTCAAACCATGCTCGAACTTACGAGCCTTCTTCGCCTCATCCATCACTAACTCAGGAGCATACCTAGAGAGCTGAGTAAAGTTGGTCTCATACTCCCTCACTGACATGCCACCTTGCTGTAGTGGCAGAAACTCCATAGCCTTCTTCTCCTGGACATTGGAGGGAAAATAGTGACTGCAGAATTCTTCCAAAAATTCCTCCCAGCCAAGAACTATGCCTCCCATTGTCCGCTTCATCGACTGCCACCAAACAGCCGCATCCTTCTCAAACTGCAGAGTCGCCAACTTCACCTTGCTGCCTTCCGGGATCTCCAGCACTTCGAAGATGGTCTCTACCTGACGAATCCAGTTGTCAGCCGCATCAGGGTCTGACTTCCCTTCGAATACAGGTGGTTTCATCTGCTTAAACGATTCCACTAGTTTAATCGCCTCGGGCACTGGATTCACAGGTACCCTTCCTTGGTTCTGATTCATGGCCACGGCGTTGAGTGTCTGAGAGACCCTCGCAAGTTCCGTTTCCAAATCCAGACCTTCCCCGTTTCTAGCTCCTCTTCTAGCCATATTCTGATGCAAAAGATCCATTAAATTCGAAGTATAAGACATGAATTTTAAGTCAACTTGCATTTCATTGAATTCCAAACTTTATACATTCGAATTGAAAAACATTTCTTGACATGAGAATAAAAATAGTAGAAGCTATAACAGTCTAACTCCTATGGTTCCTCTTCGCTTCACGAAGTTCTCCCTGTAGTTCATCAACTTCTTCCTTCAGCACATCGGTCATATTCTTCCTCTTCTCGAGTTCCCATACACGATGACTGAGAACTAAAAAGTCGTCCTTGCGCTTGGCCAACTGAGCTTCCAACAATCCAACTCTCTCCTGCAGTGATTCAACCTGCCTCTGAAGAGATGCAACAAGACTATTCGAAACTGGTCCCTCTTCTTCATCAGAAGAAGAATCATCAGACGAGTCTGGAGGTGGGGTAATCTCTCGAGACTCAGGCCATTCCTCTTCATCAGAATCTGCTTGCCCAGGATGGTACTCTTCCTCGGGATCTGCTTGTCCAGGATAGTACTCTTCCTCAATGATATGCCAATTGTCGTCACCAGTAGGGTCGAAGTGATCAGCCATCTTTAGAAATAGAGAGGAAGAAAACATAAGTCATAGAGCAACACAAATGTAAGTCACTTACATTTAAATCTCTAGACTCAAACACACACTCTAATGTCCACTTCTAGGGTGTCGTTCCTTATAAATTTGTACCAGTGTGAAACGAAGCTCTGATACCACTCTATAACACACCGAATTCCAAATACAAGTGAATTCGAGATTTCCACAGGATCTTTGCGTCTCATTTGGTACAATTTTACAAGGAATTAAAAATTTTCACTTTACATCAAAGTTACATGAGGTTTTACACTTTGCATTTCACAGCGGAAGCATATACATCAATAATTTACAAATAAAGACAGCAGAAATAATTACAACATTATACAAAAGATACACAATAAATAATCTTTGAGCATCGGTTCTCCTTTAACCTTTACCAAGCCAATTATCCTGCATATAAAACTGTGGGTACGTCAGCTTATTCAACCGACGATAATTATACATGGCCATCCTCTCTATGCCAGAAACAGTATAACGATTCTCATTTCTTAACAAATCACGAACTTGTTCACAGATCAAAACTAAAAGGGACTATCCTGTTGATATCGTGTGGTGGTTGTGCACTTAGTCCTTAATGCAGTTATTATGTTAAATGACACTAATGCGCACTTGTTCGGATTCTATGCATCCCATACTACATAGGTCCGAGGGCAAGCCCTTAATCGTACTTCATCTTGTAGGGTTCAATCTCTCGTCATGACTTAATCTACTACTGTAACTACGGTAAGTATCCTAGATGTTTTCTAACATACAAACTCATGTCTAGGTGTCCTGGAGGGAATCTCAATGCTTTGACACATGACTCATCATGCAGGCATCCTGTGGTAATTCAGCTCCTACCATAGACATGACACCACCCGTAGTCGTCAAACACCCCACGAGCGTCGCCACCGGGACTGTACTCTGGAGCAGTATCCACGCCCTATCATGACTCATCATGGGACATCCTGGGATACTCTCTCGCCGCCAATCCAATGGCCCTCATACTCAATGTTTTTCTCTTACTTTCATCACATCTTCACTATGTATTTAGTCCTTATTTTATTAGAATTATGAACAAAATCAAAGCTCTAGAGTTAGCCTCTCCACTAAACCGGACTTAATTATTCATTCAACATGACCAACCTTGGTCTTTCTTTTCAAATTTCATTTCATTTATTTCCAATTGCCGGTGGGAGACTTAGCTACTCTTTTGTTTCAATTTCAATTCACAATTTTCAAAGATTGAGCATTTCCAGCTCATGAGTTCATTTTCATAATCACACAGATTTTCTTTTTCATGCTCAAAGCTTTTACATTCATATAACTTTCACCAATTCTAATAAATGATTCACTTCATATAAATTTATGCAAGGACAAATTGAGTTTACTTCTTCTAAACTGTCACAACCAATATTCAACATAAGATTCACAATCTTTATCATAAAACAAATCATAAAATTGCTGAGATGTCAAAAATTGATATGGACAGTCGACTTAGAACTTATCCAGTCGACTTGTTCAGCCAAAATAAAGTTCTTCAATAACTGCTCGGAAGAGTCGATTGCTGCACATGGCCAGTCGGCTGTTCCGCAGCGTTCAAAATCTAAATATCATTACGGGGCAGTCGACTGTCATTCAAACCAGTCGGCTGTTCTACAGAGTTCAATCATACAACTGTTCAAGCTCAGTACAGTCGACTGTTACATACATTTGGTCGATTGAAACAGGGTTAATTTTCAAATTAGGGGATCATCTCTCCCTTCTGTTCTTCAATTAACACACAACACTTTTGTCACACTACAATATGTTCATTGTTAGCACAAACATGTGATTCTTATCTGTTTATTAACATCACAACATAGTTTTCAATTAAGTGTAAATTTCGCACAACTAGTATTTTCTTTCATCTAAATACAATTTTAATCAAACACTTGTATTACTTGTCTACGGAGATAAATACCAATTCCAAACTTAGCATGCTAGGAAATCAGGATTTAAAATACATCATTTCATGGAATTTCAATCTGTACATAATATATATTCATCGTACCAGTCGACTGCTCCTAAAATCGGTCGCCTGTACAGGTCGTTTCCAGTTTTCTAAATATCATTAGTTCTTTATCAATCCTTCACATTACATATAGCATGAAAGATTTCAATTAAGCAATCATTCTATCACTTCAGTTTACACATACATACACAATTCAATCTCAATTCTAACATGAATTCTATTCTAGATGTCATGAGAATCACCCACCTTGTTGACGAAATAACGAATCCCGTAAAGCTTCTTAATGCGATGCACGACTCCTTGCTCCTTGCTCCGCACCGAAGCTCCCTCTGTAGTGATGATCGGCCTCCAAAGTACTCACTATCAACTCTCTTACAATATGTCTCTCTTATAAGTGAAATTCTTAGTGTAAAAGAAACAAATGAGTGAGGGGGTATTTATGCTAAATCCTTGGGTGAAATGGAGGGCGAGGATTTAGTAGATGGTTATGAGATGGAGGGCTAGGATGAGAGTAGGAGTTGTAGTAACTACCCACAACTAGGTAACCACCTATGCATGATACCCACTTCTCCAAAACCGGCCAAAGATGAATAGTGTGCAATGCACACCATGTTGCATGCATGTGCTATTCTAGTCTCCATAATAAAACTTGTACACTATACATTTTTATAAAAATAATCTTTTAAAAAAAAGTTTTACCTCCCAAGTTGTTACTCAAACAATTAATTAATGGGCTTACATTGATGGGCCAAAATATTAGTTTTTACAAAATAACTAAATTAGATTTGGGGCTTAAGTTTGTTTGAAACAAAAGGGCCTTTTATAAAAATAATTTAAAGAACACATATACATATATATATTCATACACTCATCATTCATAAGGAAAATAATTATAAGATTTCATATTATGAAAACTGCACATGCACACTACGTACAAAATAAATAAGTAATTTTCATAAATGAAAATCAGGGCATTACATTTATTGATACATAAACATACCAGACATATATACATTTACTTTTACTGTTTCGAAGAAGTTTGTCGAAAAATTGATCTTTTGTGAATTCGATGAGGATTTGATTTATTTATAAACTCCAGTACATTTGGCAAGTTGTATTTGGTCATCTCAGGAATTTTAGTTTACAAATTTATGATTTTACAAAGATTAAACTTAGTAACAGTTAAAACATGCACGAATATTAATGTTGCGAACTTTCGAACATGTTGGTCGATTGCCCCTTTTTGAATTGTGGGTTACGGTCGACTGACAGTTCTTGGGTTTTGAAAATTGAGCATGGCAGTCAACCGTCGCATTTTTGAACTATTTTGACAGTCGACCGACAGCTGTTGTATGTGCTATTTTGTTGAGTTTTTCGTCGTTTTTCTTGAACAATTATTTCTTTGAACTTATGGATTATTGATCTACTGTTTTAAATGAATTTTTGCTATAGATTATTGTATTTTACAGAGAGTTATATTTTGATTATAATAGAGTTTAAATTTGTATTTCTATAACTTTAAGAAGCAAAATATATATGGATTGCAAGATGTGGATGTTTTGTGATTTTTCTACGACTTCAAAATACGAAACTCAGTTATTTAATGGATTTAACATTTTATTTCAGTTCTGGAAATTTGTGAGTGTATTGAATGAATTTGGATTTTGTTGATTTAAGAAATTTTCTTAACATAAATGTTTTGATAATGGAATTAAGAGTTTTAAATGAAAGATTTTGTGTTGATATTTGATTTGTGAGTCTTTAGGAGTTTAGTGGGACTCCTGTGAACCGGCAGATGTAATTTTGTAGATTTTAACCAGTTGGGTCATGAGGTTTGTTGGTTGGAATTAAGTCCGGCAAGATACACTAACTCTAGAGAAGGAAAATTGTGTTTTAATTAATAATAATCTACCTAAGGACAGGCACTAGTGGAGATGTGATGAAACTTGAGAAACATAAGTATATGCTCTAGTGGTCTAGTCCAACGGATGCATTCCAGGCCAGTATTTTGTTCTGTCAAGAGAGGATAGTTGGTATGTTCGCGCGGCGAGGGTCTGCAGGCCTATTCACGGAACATACGGTGCATTCGCGTGTTGAGAGTCAGCAGGCCTATTCGTGGGGTGGTGATTCTCCGAGGAGGGTCAGAGCTATGCTTACATGATGCTTGCGCATCGAAGGTTGTTTGGCCTATTCGCGGAGTAATCTAGATCTTGTTTCTATCACCGTAGTAGGATTAGTTGCGTAACGAGTGATCTAACCCTAAAAAGTGGAAATGATAAGGGTTTGCACCGGAAATATGTAGTATGAAATGCATAGAATCCGACAAGTATGCATTAGAGAGTCATCATATTGCATTTGTGTTTTCTTGACTTTGTTTTATGCATGTTTGTTTCCTATTTTCTTACACTTGACACTTAGTCTAGTTTCACTTGATGTTTTCATGCTTTATTTATTATTATTTCGTATTCCATTTGTTACTACTGTTGGTATGTGTTGATCATGACTTTATTCTTTATGTTTTATTTATGATGCATTTCTTTTGATGTCACTCACACCGTTATGGCTGACCCCTGTAGTTTTGGGGGTTAGGGTTATCTCTAGCCGCATGTTTTACAGGTAGGTACCTATAGCTTGGGATTTGGATGCATGTGGTAGAATGATAATGTGGCTAATGCTATTTGTAAAAGAATGTGTTGTAAAGAAATTTTAATTCAAGGTGTTTAATTTTCCGATGTGCTTTGTAAAGAAATGATGTAATAAAAGTTGAAAAATTTTCTGTGTTTGGCTATGTTTACTATTACATTGAGGTAGATGCTGAAAATTGTGCAACGTAGTTCTGAGTTTTTTATATTGGAAATTTGGGGCGCTACACCTTGGGGCTCCTAAACTATGAAAACACCAACCACCAATACTTTAGCTCCTTTCATTAATAAAATCTCTTCCAAACTCGCACAGTGGCAATGTAATTACATTCATTTCTGTTAGGAATGTGTCTTGAATACTCGTGGTTCATATTAGAAGAAGATAAGATGAAGCACGAAGGTCGAAGCGTCAAAAAGAGTAGAAGGAAAAACAACAGCCACAAGGTGCTGGCAAAGTAATGGATCGACCGTCCAAGGGTATGGTCAACCGCACCGCTGACCGCCGTAAGGTTTGATCGAGAAGAGGATGGTCAACCGATCTTATTCGATGGTCCATCGCCCGTGGCGCTGTGTATTTTCTAGGCCTCGATTTGTTAGGTCGTTCCAGCCTAATCCTCAACTCCAAGTCAGATCTTATGGCTCCTATTCAGTTACTTCTCCTACAGGTTATATCGGACGATTGAGAACCAATATTAAACCTAGGGTTCTCTCTATTCTTCTATATATATTGTGAACTCCTCCAATATGAGAGAAAAGTAATTCACTGATATTTTCTCCATTGCAAAGAGAGACTTGAGAGAGAGATTGTTCTTGATGAGAGAGTTTAATTTCTTGTATTGTGTGAATCATTAACTCCTTATAATCTCTTCTAGTTGAATGTCAGATCTCCCTAAATTTTCCTCCGGATTAAGAAAAAACTAACCGGGATAGATCCTTGTTTTGTTTGTGTTAGATTGGTGGATCTACTTACTTTCTTAATTAATTCGTTGCATCTACTTCGACTTCTTCATTTCCTAATTTAGTTCCGCTGCAATAATGGGTGTTGGTTGATGCCCCAATCCCAACAACTGGTATCAAAGCTTCAGGTTGCCAAGTTCCTTGGTTAAGATGACAGGTCACAGTCTTTTGAAGATCAAGCAGTTCGATGGAAAGATCAATTTCAATCTTTTGAAGGTTGACATGTATGATGTCCTTATTCAAGAACATTTGCAGTTAGCCATTAAGAAGAAAGAAAAAGCATCCGATATGAAGGAGGATGGTTGGGAAGATATTCATGAAAGAGTCATATGTCTGATCTGACTATCATTGGCAGACAATGTCAAGTGCAGATTTCTTGAAGAAACTGATTAGGCGAGTTTATAGGAAAAACTCATAGCTTACTACTTTGCTTCGTCGTTTATTAGATCGGATGCATTGGAAGATAAAATTATTTTGTCTGTCAATGAAGGAAGGTACCGATCTCCAAGACCACATAATAGAGTTCAATAACGTTCTATCTAAACTCAAGGTGATAAACGCAGATATGTGTAAGGAAGATAAAGCTTTCAACCAGATATATTTACTGACGGATTCCTACGAGCTTTTCATCACTACCATGCTACACAGTAGATCTGCCAAAGAGAGTGTTTCGGTATATGGTGTAATCAAAGCATTGAAGGAAAATTAACTTAGGAATGAGACCTATAAATCAACGTCCACTTCGAGTTTTCTAGCAGTGGAGGTTCTTCTGGGAAAGACAAAGTGCTATGCAATAGGATTCGATCCATTGCCGTAACTGCGAGAGGTCATGGCATATCAAGAAATACTGTTGAAAATTGCAGAATCAGAAGAGCGCCGGGGATGGGAATCCAACCGCAAATGTGGTTAGTGCTTATGATTTAGGTGATTCATTTCTTTTTATTTTAAATTCTTTAGAAGTGGATTCTAGTTGGTTTCTTGGCTCAGGGAGTTCTTCTCATATTTGCTCCGAGAGAAAATTGTTTTCTACTTATAAGTCTACTACAGGGCATTGTGTGAGAACAAGAACTAGAGAAATTTGTGAAGTAGTGGGTGAGGGGACAGTTGAGTTGAAGATGCCAAGTATAAACATATTCACTTTAAGGGATGTTTTGTATATTCCTCTTCTTAAACGGAATCTGATTTCCTTGGAAACTTTTGATGCACTGGGTTGTAGGTACACAGCTTGATGTGGAGTTTTGTCTGTTTTCCAGGGTCGTCGTAAGGTGAATAGAGGTATGAAAGTGGTTGGGTCAAGCCAAAACAATCTCTACAAGCTTTGGGGAATCTGAAATACCTGCGCCGGTTACTCATTTTTCCATTATTCTCGCAAGCTTATCTATTTTACTGAGGTGTGTCCTTGAAGGGGTATACTGATCGGTGAGATTGGGTAGAGATTTGTTCAATTAGTAGAAGAAACTATTGTTCTAAATATTTTTGTAAGTGGAGTTCATTAGCGTTTGGAGATGAATAATCACATCATGTGATAGCACTCGTATGCAATCCAAGGTGGAGATTGTTAGGAATGTGTCTTAAATACTCGTGGTTCATAATAGAAGAATGTAAAATGAAGCACGGAGGTCGAAGTGTCGAAGAGAGTAGAATGAAAAACATCAGCAACAAGGTGCTGGCAGAGTGACAGGTCGACCGTCAAAGGGTACGGTTGACCGCACACCCGACCGCAACACCGACCGCACACCCGACCACAATTTTGTAGGGTTTGGCCGAGAGAAGGATGTTCGACCAGTCTTGTTGGACGGTTGACCTCCCGCAGCGCTGTGTGTTTTCCGGGCCTCGATTTGTTAGGTCATTTCAGCCCAATCTTCAACTCCAAGTCAGATCTTACGGCTCCTATTCAGTTACTTCTCCTACAGGTTATATTAGACGACTGAGAATCAAGAATAAACTTAGGGTTCTCTCTATTCTTCTATATATATTGTAAACTCCTCCAATATGAGAGCAGAGTACTTCATTGATATTTTCTCCATTGCAAAGAGAGGATTGAGAGAGAGATAGTTCTTAGTGAGTGAGTTTAATTTCATGTATTGAGTGAATCATTAACTCCATGTAATTTCTTCTAGTTGAATATCAGATCTCCCTATATTTTCCCTCGGATTAAGCGAAAGCTAACCAGGATAAATCCCTGTATTGGTGGATCTACTTGCTTGCTCAATTGATTCGTCCCATCTACTTCGACATCCTCATTTCTCTATTTAGTTCTATTGCAGCAACAAGTGTTGGTTAACGCCACAATCCCAACACTTTCCTGGTAGAATAACTCTAGCCAAGGCTGTTCTTAAACAAATTCAATCGATTATTTCGTGCTTCATTTAGGGTAGCTATAAGCTCCACTAGGGCTAGTTGGGCAAAACTTTGTGCACCGTACTCTTTAGGAGGACTCCAATTAAGAGATATACAACGATATCATAGATTGCTTGCTAAACAACTTTTTTCCTTCCATAATGGGAATAATTACCTTTGGAGACAACTTATCGAGATTAAATTTCAGCCAACCTTCCACTCTCCCAACCCTCCTAGATCATCGGCTGCGAGGTCATACCATTAGAATTTCAAGATTATCTTCGTTGACCTTAACTGTCACGTCACGCTTCCCTTTATACGAAAACTCAGGCACGTAATTGAGGCCCGGCGAATGATATAAGTATACCAACTCATATCATCCATAAGCTGTACAATACCAATAAGCTCAACACTACAATAATAATAATAACATGAACGAGAATATAATACAATAACCAATATCTGGGATACAAGAACTTAAAAAATGTTCGAGAATAAATAATGCCACTACAACACAGAAGCTATTCGCCGGCATTTTTTTAGACCTTCATCGGCGGTTTTTTACGCCAGTGAAACATTCACCGGCGTTTATAAAAATGTCGGTACAAATGCCGCCGAATCGAGCGTCGCGGAAAGATAGGCGTATTCACCGGCGTTTCTACTGGACGCCGGTATATCTTGAAAATACACTGGCAGCCAGACAACGCCGGTATATGGAAATTTCTGGGTGTCGTTCTTTCCCCCCAATATACATTCACCGGCGGTCACATACCGCCGGTATATATCTTTTCACCGGCGATTGTAAAAATGCCGGTGTATGTGTAATATTTACCGGCGGTCATAGAACGCCGGTGTATGCTTGTTTCTGAGCGCCCTTCTTTCCCTACTTACAATCACCGGCGTGTCGTAAACACGCCGCTATAGAGATATTCACCGGCGTTTTGTAAAACGCCGGTGTTTCTTAGTACTGTTGCAACTTATGGGTACACCGACGTGTGTGGAAACGCCTCTCTAACGAAATTTTCAACCAAACAATTAGATACACCGGCGTTTTATGAAACGCCGATGTATGCCCGTTTGTTTTTCCTGCTCCAGTTTTCCATTCGATTTCAATTCACAATTTCATTTAAAAAACCTGTAAACTAATTCACAACTGATTCAACCAATTTCAGGCATATTAATGCGCAAATCACAACCAAACACAATAATTAAAGATAATAAAGTTTCACACGTGTTATATCATCGTCCAAATTCACCGCAAAATTAACACAGTGTCATAATTAACAAATACAATAACGAACATCCCAAATATCCCAACAATTACTTAAAACAACAATACAAGACATAACAACAGCAAGGAGGACATAACAACAGCAAGGATAGGCTGACCACAGATTCATACCCCTCGAGTAGCTTCAGTTCTGATCACCAGAATTTCCTTCATCTCGGAGACCGCTCTATGAAAAAAAACAATAATTTAGTTCAACAGTAGACCACAATACAGAATATACATATTTTTTGAACTTGCAAAAAGATCTACCCAATTCATAAATTCTAAGATCAAAGTGTCAATTGCAAATGGAATTGTTAATGATATATAGAGACGTAAAATAATTACATTGCAGTGCTAAAAAGCTAGTACTTAATTTTTTTTTGAATATATCTAAAACAGCAAAACAAATGAAAATCAAGTATCTAACTTGAAACCTTTATATTCTCCTCTGATTGGGAATATCCAGTATCTAAAATAGTAAAACAAATGAAAATCCAGTATCTAAGCATGCCTTTCATGGATTGTTCAGACAATCCATGAAACTGTCATCGTGGAAGGAAACCAAATATAGAAGCTAGAAATGGAAACAGAAAATGGTAGAGAATGAGGATACACTAGGCTAACATAGCGGCATTTTCCTCATCTCTCTCTCATCCCTTCTTTCCCTTCAGCACACGCACACAAAGAGACATCAGCAACAACAGCAAGAGCGACAAGAACAATAATAATAATAAATTATTATAAACGAGATGTCTCTATATGGGTTTCCAGATCTCCACTCGAGCCCTCTCTTTCTAATTACAGCCTAATTAAGAACATAGACGACAACCACTTAACAATCCAATCACAACCCAATCTAAATTTGCCATCCTGGATCTTAAATCTTCAGATACATGAATTCAGCTTCTTTAACAGTAAAAGAAAATGAAAATTTCCAGTATCTAAGCATATATGTTTCTCTATTATATCTTCATCCCAACTAAATCATTGATGTTTGTGGCTCCAAAAGAAACCTGCACAAGGTTTGTTCAGCCCAATTCTTGTACAGATTTGGAGGATTTTGGTATACATACAGCATCCTTAGTTGACAGTGAACCCATTTTGGTAAAAAAATCGTGCTAAGATGACAATCGGATGCATGAATTCAGCTTCTTTAACAGTAAAAGAAAATGAAAATTTCCAGTATCTAAGCATATATGTTTCTCTATTAATTCTTCATCCCAACTAAACCATTGATGTTTATGGCTCCAAAAGAAACCTGCACAAGGTTTGTTCAGCCCAATTCTTGTACAGATTTGGAGGATTTTGGTATACAACTAGCATCCTTAGATGACAGTCAACCCATTTTGGTAAAAAAATCATGCTAAGATGACAATCAGATGCATGAATTCAGCTTCTTTAACAGTAAAAGAAAATGAAAATTTCCAGTATCAAAGCATATATGTTTGTCTATTAATTCTTCATCCCAACTAAACCATTGATGTTTGTGGCTCCAAAAGAAACCTGCACATGGTTTGTTCAGCCTAATTCTTGTACAGATTTGGAGGATTTTGGTATACAGCTAGCATCCTTAGATGACAGTGAACCCATTTTGGTAAAAATAATCATGCTAAGATGACAATCAGATGCATGAATCCAGTTTCTTTAACAGTAAAAGAAAATGAAAATTTCCAGTATCTAAGCATATATGTTTCTCTATTAATTCTTCATCCCAACTAAATCATGATGTTTGTGGCTCCAAAAGAAACCTGCACAAGGTTTGTTCAGCCCAATTCTTGTACAGATTTGGAGGATTTTGGTATACATACAGCATCCTGAGTTGACAGTCAACCCATTTTGGTAAAAAAATCTTGCTAAGATGGCAATCAGATGCATGAATTCAGCTTCTTTAACAGTAAAATAAAATGAAAATTTCCAGTATCTAAGCATATATGTTTGTCTATTAATTCTTCATCCCAACTAATTCATGATGTTTGTGGCTCAAAGAAGATTTTAGATCCAGGATGACAAATTTTGATTGGGCTTTGAATGGAGATTCTAGTCATAGATCGATTGTTTGGAGCTCGACTTTCTAAAAAAAATGCCATTTGGAAGTATGCGGGTACATGTTTGTTTGTTAACCAAAACTCCCATTTTTATTGAAGAAAAATAAGAATATGGCTCATATCAAGTGTAGTTTTAAGGAACTGTCATCGTGGAAGGAAACCAAATATAGAAGACAGAAAGAGGAATGGTAGAGAATGAGGATACACCAGGCTAACATAGCGGCATTTTCCTCATCTCTCTCTCATCCCTGCTTTCTCTTCAGCAAACGCACATAAAGAGACATCAGCAACAACAACAAGAGCGACAAGAACAACAATAATAATAAATTATTATGAACGAGATGTCTCTATATTGGTTTTCAGATCTCCACTCCAACTCGTCTCTTTCTAATCACAGCCCAATTAAGAACACTTGTTGACAGTCACTAAACAATCCAATCACAGCCCAATCAAAATTTGTGATCCTGGATCTAAAAACGTCAGAATTCCCAAAATCTGTACAAGAGTTGGTCAGAACAAACCTTGTGCAGGTTTCTTTTGGAGCCAGAAACATCAATGATTTAGTTGGGATGAAGAATTAATAGAGAAACATATATGCTTAGATACTGCAAATTTTCATTTTCTTTTACTGTTAAAGAAGCCGAATTCATGCATCTAATTGTCATCTTAGCATGCTTTTTTACCAAAATGGGTTAACTGTCAACTAAGGATGCTAGTTGTATACCAAAATCCTCCAAATCTGTACAAGAATTGGGCTGAACAAGTATGTGTGCAGGTCATAGAATGTCATCTAAGCATGCTATATGCCAAAGTGGGGTTGGTCATAGAATGCATGAACGACACGTATTAGTGTTTGTGAGTATGTAGTGGGGTGCAGCTATGATCACTAGTTGGATCACCAAAACTCCCAATTTTATTGAAGAACAATAAGAATAGGGCTCATATCAAGTGTAGTTTTACGGAACTGTCATCGTGGAAGGAAACCAATTTAATATAGAAGCCATAAATGGAGCCAGAAAGAGGAATGGTAGAGAATGAGGATACACCAGGCTAACATAGCGGCATTTTCCTTAACTCTCTCTCATCCCTTCTTTCTCTTCAACACATGCACACAAAGAGACATCAGCAACAACAGCAAGAGGGGGTTGGTCCAACAATAATAATTGATTATAATAAACGAGATGTCTCTATATGGGTTTCCAGATCTCCACTCGAGCCCTTTCTTTCTAATCACAGCCCAATTAAGAAACATAGACAACAGCCACTAGACGACAACCACAATGCAGACTCACAAACACTAATACGTGTTTTTCATGCATTCAAAATTATAATCTCTTCAAAATTACCAATTTAAAGACTTACCGGTGGTGGGACTTGAGATTGCTATCCTATTAACTGGGCCATTTGTTCTTGGAGGAGTGCCACTTGTGCCTTTAATGAAGTCATCTCCTCGTCCCGAGTCCCACTTGAAGTAGATTCACTCCGCCCGAATAACCGCGAGGGGGTTAGTCCTAGCCCCATACCACGGACACGTCCATGCCTTTCCTTTCCCCTAACTGCGGTCAAGGCAAGTCGTTGGCGGGTACGAAAATCTGTGGATGCCGCCGTACGGATAGAATCTGAAGCGGAAGAGATTTCATCAAACTTTTTCCGAGCGTTAGTCTGTAAAAGGACATAACAATCAGAGTTAAAAGCAGATGAGATTTCGACAAATTATTAGCCATTTACAAAAATAAGCTATAAATCATCAAAAAGTAAAAGCAACTGAAGATATATATAAACAATAACATTGCTATAGCCTATATAAAGTAGTAAATTTCTAAAAGGTCATCACTAAAATATTATGTCATAGCTTATAGTCAATTTTGTGTTCCAACTCAATTCACTAAATATTTAATTACCCATAACTAAAATAGTTATAATGATAGTCAATTGTAGATCTGATAGATATTAGTTCACAAATTACCACAATCCGTGCTGCCTCAGGGGTCGCATACGTCCCATCCTTTGACTTGTGGGTGGCATCGAAAAAATCTATGTCGCCAAACTCCGTAGGACCCCCCAAATCTTCTTTCTATATATTAGTAAGATGAAATGCTTATAAACAAATAACTGTAAGTCAAAAATGTTCAATTTGATTGTGCTTACCAATTCTTCCCGAACCAGAGCAAAGCTCTGTGTACCAGCGGTGTGCAACACTAGCTGCTTTGACCGACTGGCAACACCCACCTCCGCCCTTTTCTGTACATGCCACAATGAAGTTAACAAAAAATTTAATTAGAGTAGCCATACAACCACAAAGTCATTAAATTTTGGTTAGTAATGTAAATACCTGACCGACCGGCGAACACCAGTAATGCACAAGGAATTGCCAATCTGAAGGCTCCACATTCGGTGGCACATCCCTTACATTATCCGCCTCTGACTGGTCTTTGTTAAAAAACCTAGCCTTCAAGTCACTCTTGTAGTCCCTCCACTTTTTGGAGAGTGACTTTTCAACCCAAGGCGTAAGGGAGTCCTAGAACGAGAAGTATTGCTGCAAAATTTATGAAGTTTAACAAAGGATAACTGAATTGCATAAACCGAATACCCATCACTAAAAATACATATTTCAATAATATATTTGAGCCTACCAATTATTTATTTTAGATGGGAAATACCTTGATTGTTGTAATTGCAGTTGCCTTTGTCGTGGTTGGCACCTTCGGCCAACTCTCGTACGACAAAGACATTATCCGTGGGTTCCTTGCTATTACCCCAATAAAGGATGAGAATTTGCTTGCATTATCACCAACCGGTTGCCCGACACTGTTTTCCTCCACCAAAATCCTTTCGTCATTATTAAGTTTCCATATGCCCGGCATTTTAGTTCGCCCTCGATGTTTTTTGATAGTGGGCGGCGTGCTACCCTCCCCCTCCTCTGTTTGACTGTCACTATTATATAGTGGCTGCTCATCCCCATGGCTTTCATTGCCATCATTTATGTTTATCCTTTTTCCACGCCTCGGCATCTTGTACCTGTCAAAGATTCAATAAATTCATTAGAGGAGCAAAATTAATCAACCCATTTTGGTAAAAAAATCATGCTAAGATGACAATCAGATGCATAAATTCAGCTTCTTTAACAGTAAAAGAAAATAAAAATTTCCAGTATCTAAGCATATATGTTTCTCTATTAATTCTTCATCCCAACTAAACCATTTATGTTTGTGGCTCCAAAAGAAACATGCACAAGGTTTGTTCAGCCCAATTCTTGTACAGATTTGGAGGATTTTGATATACATACAGCATCCTTAGTTGACAGTCAACCCATTTTGGTAAAAAAATCATGCTAAGATGGCAATCAGATGCAT
The DNA here is from genome assembly GCA_017893485.1 of Hemerocallis citrina. NCBI lineage: Eukaryota > Viridiplantae > Streptophyta > Magnoliopsida > Asparagales > Asphodelaceae > Hemerocallis > Hemerocallis citrina. The sequence goes on from CM030363.1 coordinate 42,032,051, forward strand.
GAATTCAGCTTCTTTAACAGTAAAAGAAAATAAAAATTTCCAGTATCAAAGCATATATGTTTGTCTATTAATTCTTCATCCCAACTAAACCATTGATGTTTGTGGCTCCAAAAGAAACCTGCACATGGTTTGTTCAGCCTAATTCTTGTACAGATTTGGAGGATTTTGGTATACAGCTAGCATCCTTAGATGGCAGTGAACCCATTTTGATACAAAAATAATCATGCTAAGATGACAATCAGATGCATGAATCCAGTTTCTTTAACAGTAAAAGAAAATGAAAATTTCCAGTTTCTAAGCATATATGTTTCTCTATTAATTCTTCATCCCAACTAAATCATGATGTTTGTGGCTCCAAAAGAAACCTGCACAAGGTTTGTTCAGCCCAATTCTTGTACAGATTTGGAGGATTTTGGTATACATACAGCATCCTTAGTTGACAGTTAACCCATTTTGGTAAAAAAATCATGCTAAGATGACAATCAGATGCATGAATTCATTTTCTTTAACAGTAAAAGAAAATGAAAATTTCCAGTAGGATTTGTACTTCAGTAGGATTAACAAACCAACATAATTACAAAAAATTAAAAAAGTGAGATTTGTAACAAATTCAATTACAATGATAGTTTGATGCAAATGACACTAAGCATAGTTTAATGTAAATGACACCAAGCAGTAGAAAATAGAAAGATAATTAAACCAACATGTTCGGAATTACAAGACATAATATTACAACAAGATTTAAGACACGAAAATTACAGGACATATAATATTGAGCTATGAAAATCAAGTAAACTACAATACGACATCTTCCAATACATCGCCCTCTTCTCCATCCTTGCGGAGCCAAGTCCCGCAAATTCCGCCGTCGGTTGTGTTTACATCAAACATTGGAAACTCAGAAGCAATGTAACTGTCCATGACTTCACCGTCTTCATCTTCTGAAGTATCGCCCAGTTGGAATACATCTCTTGGTTTCATAACGAGAGCCACATACGATTTTGGCAGGGTTGGATCTTCAATGTAGAACACTTGTTGCACTTAGGATGGGAGCACAAATGGTTCGTGGCTAATGTGTGTACCGATGTAAATCAATTTTGAGAAGTTTACAACTGTAAAGCCTAACTTATCCTTGTTATTAGCAAAATTCCTATCAAACTCAGCCTAATCCCCACGAAATAAGACAACACGAAAATGACCAAAATAATTCAACTCAATGATATCCGTGAGCACTCCATAGTAGGAGATCTCCATCTACCGGCCTCGTGTCCGACTTGGAAGCATAACTTCTAGTCTTAGAAGTCACTACCATTCCACTATTTTGAGACTTCAAATTACATTCACGATCCTTAGTACGAAATCTAAAGCCATTGAATATGTATCCTCCGTATCTTTTGACCATCTTATAGGGACCTTTGGCAAGTACTTGTATTTTAGATAACACACCTTCAGGACCCAAAGAATGTACCAATTAATTTTGCGCAAATCGTATCAGCACCATGGATAATGTAGATATAATGAAGATTAACTTGCATTTTCTTAATTCACCTACATGAGATTCAAACCACTTATGAAATTTTTCATTCATCAACTTGTTTTGTTCACATGGTGGTAGTCTTCTTAGTCTAGCCCTTCGTTTGATGTCCATGACAAATTCGCTAAAATACAAGCAATTGAAGTAAGGAATAACAAAAGTAAGTTAATATCGAACTCTGCGGTTTTCACTATATTCGATTTAAATTCAAAAGCAACTTACTTTCGAAATGGTTCCACTGATGCATGGTGGTCTAACACATATCGATGTGCCTGTTCCCATGTTAAGTTATCTAGCTTAAATGCATCAACTTTACCAATAGTAGTGCCAGCGGTATCGAAAAGATATTTAGCACCATCAAGGTTGAAAATGTCTGGATTTCTCCTTGGTCTAGTCAAAGATGTCTCTACACCCTGCAGATACCTGGAACAAAAATGTGAACACTCCTCTGATAGATATCCCTGAGCTATTGACCCTTCAGGATATGCTCTATTTTTAATATAACCCTTGAGCCGGTATAGGTACCTGAACATGTACAATTAATGAATTAGAGCGGGATAGGGGATTAAAAGAAATAAGCTTTTGAAAATTCAGTTTTGTAAGATGCATGAATTCTTTTACCTCTCAATGGGATACATCCACCGATAGTGAACAGGACCGCCGATTCTGGCTTCACCAGCAAGGTGGATTATCAAGTGAATCATTATAGTGAAGAACGATGGAGGAAATATCATCTCCATTTTACTAAGTGTCAATGCCGCCCGCTGCTCCAATTTGTCAATATCTTCAACACGAAGCATTCTTGAGCAAATACCTTTATATATGCTACAAAGATCTTTCAGGACAGTAGTGATTTGCTCACACATTGAAGACCTTAGGGCCACAGGAAGGATATCCTGCATTAGGATGTGGTAGTCGTGTGACTTTAGACCCTGAAGCCTCTTCTCTTTAAAGTTGACACATCTTGCTATGTTAGAAGAATAGCCATCAGGAACTTTAAGTTCCAGTAGAACTTTGCAAAACAATTCCAACTCCGATTTTGACATTGAATAGATTGCAGGAGGTAGGAGTACTTTCCCGTTCGGTAATTTCTCTGGGTGCAACTCATGTCGGATGCCCATTGACTTCAAATCAAGTCGGCTCTTGAGATTGTCCTTTGTCTTCCGGTCATCTCCCATAACTGTTCCTATACAATTTTCACCAATATTTTTTCTGATATGCATCACATCTAAATTATATCGCAATAAGTTGAATTCCCAATACGGCAACTTGAAGAAAATACTCTTCTTCTTCCATGCACCTAAACTCGTCATGTTCTGATCCTCATCTTCGCCACATAGATCGGTCTCCTCACCTTGCTCCGACCTTGCCATTTTCTTGCCCTTTTTGCTGACTTGTGGTTTTTTTCCATATTTGAACTGATGACCATCTACTCGCCTTAAAATATCTGACCCAGAAGAAGCTCCAGGAGCATGTTCCCACTCGTTGGTACCATCAAATGTCGCTGTCTCTGCCCGAAATATATGTATGTCAGGCAACCATCTCCTATGACCCATATAGCAAAACTTTCTGCCATTGTACAACCACCTTGAACTAGTTTGGTCAGCACAACAAGGACATGCATAACATCCTTTAGTGCTATATCCAGATAAATTTGCATATGCTGGAAAATCATTGATTGTCCAAGACAACACGACCCGAAGAGAAAATGTTTCTTTAACCACAGCATCATAGGTTGGAACACCCACCCACAATTTCTTAAGTTCATCTATTAACGGTTGTAGGTACACATCTATATCATTTCCAAGACCTTTCGGTCCAGGAACTATCATGGACAAAATAAATGAGGACTAAATCATGCATTTCCAAGGCGACAAATTGTATGGTATTAACACAACAAGCCATATGCTGTATGTACTACTCATTTGCCTAAAAGGGTTGAAACCATCACTAGCTAGTCCAAGTCTCACATTCCGAGGATCTTCTGCAAAATCGGGATATCTTTCATCAAATTTTTTCCAAGATTGAGAATCAGCTGGATGTCTAAGAATCCCATCATTAGTGCGACCTTCAGCATGCCATTTCATATCAGAAGAAGTTTTCGTAGACATAAACAACCTTTGTAGCCTAGGAATCAGAGGAAAGTAACGCAGTATTTTGGCAGGCTTCTTTCTCCTACTTTACTTAGTAGATCCACTGGCTTGATCGTCTTGATTTGGTGTTTCTCACCATTTCGAAGAACCACGGACTTTGTAATTCTCCAGACTTTTCTTACCTCTCGTGAAAAGCATACAGTCATTTGGACATGCTGCTATCTTCTCATACCCTAGATCGAAAGAACTTAGGAATTTTTTGATTTTATAGGCTGAGTTTGGAATACAGATTTCTGGAAATGCTTCATTCAACAGTTCAAGTAGCATACTGAAGGACTTAGCAGACCACCCGTTTAAATATTTAATCTGAAATAGTTTGACAATGAATGAGAATTTAGAGAATTTGGTGTAATCGCGGTACAGCAGAGTACTAGCATCTTCAAGCAACTTAGCGAAGGATTTTTGCTGTTTATTATTTTCAGGGGCGGGGTCAGGCATTTCCTCGTCCACCCACCACCAATGTGTGATGTTTCTGTTGAATCATTATGAACTTGGGTTGTTGGATTATTGGTGTGGAAAGAAACATTATGAATCCCCAAGGCGTCTTGCAACAAAGCATGCATCTCATCAGGAACACTTAAGTCTTCGTTCACTAAGGGCTCATCTTCATTTTCTAATACAACCGGACGAACAAGAGCTTACGTATGATCCTCTCCATGACAAAACCACCGTGTGTACCCTTGAAGAAAACCGTTGACAAACAAATGTGTATGTACTACGTCACATGTCCTTAAATTACAATTTGTACACCGGAGGCATGGACAAAGGATTAGGTTGGGATCACAGGAATGTCGTTTGGCAAAGATAATAAAATCTTTAATACCATCACGGTACTCCTTGGATAATCGTGGTTTACTAATCCAACTTCTATCCATTATAACAATAGCACACAATCTGAAATTAAAATTTGATATATTAAATAGTGATATGGCTAAAATTGGGGTTAAATCGGGACCGTCCAGATCGAGCACGAATCCTGAAGCACGGGGGTAAAAAGATAATTTCACATACAGATGGATCCAAAACGGGTATTGGGCCTCCTTCTCGCAGAACCAACCACCCGCGAATAGATCCACTTCAATTGGGTACGGGTCCCGACCCGATACAAGCCCAATCCACCAAGAAGAGAATCAGGCCACTGATTTGGTCAAATCAATAAACCTGATTAGCTCTCACCAGGGAATCAAGGCCTAACTTCCCAAAACAGAATAGGAGGATTTTTCTCCTATTTGTTAGGCAGGAAATTAGGCCCCAAATCGTTCCAAAGGCGACTATAAATACAACCCCTCTACCACCGAGACCAGGTTAATCACTTCTCCACCATCTTAAGCTCTTTCTTAATCTTTAGCTGATTACTGACAAGAGCGTCGGAGGGTGCGTCGCCAGAATTAACCCCGGTGTTTCGCACTTCCTTGCAGGTAGCAGCGGGAGCAAGTAGGCTGAGTAAGCTGTTCAGGTTTTCCTCGGATCCACAAATTCTATCTGTTTACCCCCACACCGAAATCAGCGGTAACAGATTGGCGCCGTCTGTGGGAACGCCACACGAACAGTCTCAACTCCTCTTCCGTCGTCCTCCGCAGCAATGCCGCCGAAGAAGAACAGATCCAGGGGGTCGAACCGTGGGGGGAACCCCACCGACCCAGCAACTGAAGCTCCGGTCAACCCTATCCTTCAGCCCGACCTCCCTCCGTTGACCCAGCAGATCCTACCTCCTCCTCCTCCTACGAAACAGCAGCCCAACAATCGTCCGTCCGGCCATAACGGTCGGAAGGAGAAGCAGCCTCTCAACCCGGGTCACGTTTCGGTCCATAACGGGTCCTCGGACTCGATGGCTTCCCATCACCCTGACCTCCGTGTCACACTCCAAAACCGCCATAAGGACGACGACCTCCGTACCCATCTTGAGGAGAGGCGGGCCCGAGAGGGAGCCTCCCGCCAGCGTCAGGGCGAACGGTCACCACGTCGTCGGGATGGCAGAAGGTCCCCGGAGCGCAGAGGCCGAGCGGCGTCCCCTGAGCGCCGAAGGAGGAGGTCCCGGTCCCCCAGGGATCGGCGCCATCCGAGGAACCGAGATATGCCCATCAGCCGAGCCGAGTTCCTCCAGTTTCAAGAGACCGTTCTGCAGGCCCTCGATCTCCGACAGAACGCCCAGAATGCTCGGCGGGTTCCGACGCCCCCCAGGGGTCCCAGTCCACAGCGCCGAACCCGGAGTCCTTCACCGGCTCCCAGCCGACAGCAGCGGCAACAGAGCCCTCGACGATCCCAGGAGTACCGACGTCGCAGTCCGCGCTCCCCTTCCTATGAAGAGGAGTCCGGGGGATCATACGACTACCAGCGGAGGGACGACGCGCTCATCCGCCGTATCCATGAGGTGGAGAGGCGCATCGGCCGTATGGACAGGGAAGAAGAGTCCCGAGCCGGAACCTTCCGTCCGAGCCGACCTCCCTTCTCAAGGTCGATCATGGAGGCCCATATTCCGAGGAGTTTCAAACCGCCACAGTTTGAAACATACTCAGGGGAATCCGACCCGGTCGACCACGTCGAAAGCTTCAAGACGCTGATGCTTATCCACCAAGCTTCCGACCCAGTGCTCTGCAGGACCTTCCCCGCCACCCTCAGGGGGTCGGCTCGGGAATGGTATTCTAGACTCGCCCCCTCATCCATCTTCTCGTTCGAACAGTTCGAGACGCTATTCATCACTCACTTCGTGAGTAGCCGGCGAGCCGAGAAGACGAGTCTTTCCTTACTGAACCTGCGGCAGGAGAAAGAAGAAAAGCTGCGGGACTATGTGAAAAGGTTTACCGCAGAAGTCCTGTCCATAGCTTCCTTGGACCAGTCCGTGGCTACCGTGGCGTTCCAGTCGAACGTCCATAACGCCAACCTCCGATCATCCCTCGCCAAGAAGCCTCCGCATGACTTCGCCGACCTCCTCCTGAGGTGCGAGAAGTACATCCGAGCAGAAGAGGCCGAAGCCCTTCCCAGCTTTGGGGGGCCCTCCGCAGGATCGAAAAGGAAGGCGACGGGGGAGGAAGGGTCGAAAAAAGCTCAGAAGGACATGGGCGGTCAACGTCGCCCTCCCCCCAGGTTCGAGAAATTCACGCCCCTCACAACTAATGTCTCCACTATCCTCATGGAGGTAGAGAAGGAGGGGGTCCTCCCTCCAGCCCCGAGGATGCACAAACCGGCGAAGAGGAGGGACAAAGACAAGTGGTGTCGGTATCACCGAGACCACGGGCACGAGACGAATGACTGTCGGGCTCTGAGAGATGAGATCGAGGCCCTCATTCGAAGGGGGCAGTTGGCCAAGTTCGTGAAGGCTAACGATCGGACAGATCGGAACTCTCCTCCCCCTCGGGGGGCTAACAAGCGCTCTGAGCGGTGCGAAGTAACACCTGAGTTCGAAGAAGAAAGGGTTCTGCATATGATCCACGGGGGCCCCATGGGCGGCTCCTCTAATACGTCTCGGAAAGCCTTCGTCCGAGAGGTGAACTCGGTCCACAGTGCTCCTCCTCCCAAGGGCTTCGGTGTGCCCGTGTCCTTCTCCGACGCCGATCTCGAAGGAGTCCGAACCCCTCACTGTGATGCCCTCGTCATCGACCTCCGCATGGCCAACTTCAAGGTGCAGAGGATTTTGGTTGACAACGGGAGTTCGGTCAACATCCTATTCCTCTCGGCCTTCCGGGGCCTCCAGCTGTCCCGAGACCGTCTCAAGCCAGCCGGATACACTCTACACGGGTTCACGGGGGTCCCGGTAACTGTCGAAGGGGTGATAACCCTAGACGTTACTGCGGGAAGCACCCCTACTACCCGGACGGAGCCGATGGACTTCATGGTCGTCGACGTCCCGGCAGCATATAATGTCATCCTAGGCCGCCCCGGCCTAGCCGCTCTTGAGGCTGTCCCCTCGGCATACCACTTGAAGATGAAGTTCCCCACTCGTTCGGGGGTAGGGGAAGTCAGGGGAAGCCAGGAAACAGCTCGGAAGTGCTACATGACTTCCACCGGGGGACCAGTGCTCTCGCTCGAGACACTCGAGATCCCCGAGCCAAAGGCTCGCCCAACGTCCGAGCCAGCGGACGAGTTAGAAGAAGTACTCTTCTCCGACGAGGATCCGAGCGGAAAATTCCTCGTCAGCAAGTCCTTGCCGACCGTGCTATTCTCCGACCTGGTGAGGTGCATCCGGGATAACCGCGACCTATTTGCTTGGTCGGCCGCGGATATGCCCGGCATCTCCGAAGACTTGCTCGTCCACCGCCTAAGCGTCGAACCGGGGTGCAAACCGGTTCAGCAGAAGAGGCGAAAGTTCGCTCCCGAGCGACAGCAGGCAATCAAGGAGGAAGTGGATAAGCTGCTGAAGGCCAAGTTCATCCAGGAGGTGAATTATCCCGAGTGGCTGTCGAATGTTGTAATGGTCAAGAAGTCCAATGGCTCGTGGAGGATATGCATCGACTTCACCGACCTCAACAAAGCGTGTCCGAAGGATCCCTTCCCTCTCCCGAACATCGACACCCTAATCGATGCCACCTCGGGCCATGAGCTCCTCAGCTTCATGGATGCCTTCTCGGGGTACAATCAAATCCGGATGTTCCCTCCGGACATCCCGAAGACCTCCTTCGTCACCGACCAAGGCCTCTACTGCTACCGAGTAATGCCGTTCGGTTTGAAGAACGCGGGCGCCACCTACCAGCGCCTCGTCAACAAGGTCTTTCAGCATCAGATCGGCCGAAACATGGAAGTGTACGTTGACGACATGCTCGTCAAGAGCATCCGCGGCACTGACCATGTAGCCGACCTCCAAGAGGCTTTCGGCGTGTTGAGGAAGTACAACATGCGGCTAAACCCGAACAAGTGTGCGTTCGGAGTCTCCTCTGGCAAGTTCCTCGGTTTCATGGTGAGCCAGCGGGGAATTGAAGCTAACCCCGAAAAGATCAAAGCCATATTAGACATGGCCCCGCCTCAGAACGTCAAAGAGGTGCAGAAGCTCACCGGTCGGCTCGCAGCCATTGGTCGGTTCCTCTCCAAGTCAGGGGAAAAGTGCCTTCCCTTCTTCAAAGCACTCCGGGGCGCTAAGGGATTCGAATGGGGCGAGGCACAGCAAGAATCGTTCGACCAGCTGAAAGCCTATCTGGTGAACCCCCCTCTGCTCAGTAAGCCGGTCCCGGGTGAACCTCTCTTCATCTACTTGGCCGCTTCCGAGCAGACCTTGAGCGCTGTGTTGGTAAGAGAAGAAGACCGGACCCAAAGGCCCATTTACTACGTGAGCAAGGTGCTTCGGGACGCCGAGCTCCGCTACCCGAGGATAGAGAAGATAGCCTACGCTTTGGTCATGGCAGCAAGAAAGCTTCGGCCCTACTTCCAATCTCACTCGGTCGTCGTCCTCACCGATCAACCCCTCAAGCAAGTCCTCCACAAGCCCGAAACCTCGGGCCGGCTGATGAAGTGGTCCATAGAGCTGAGTCAGCACGACATCTCCTATCAGCCTCGGACGGCAATTAAGGCTCAGGCTCTCGCCGACTTCATTGTAGAGTCCACCATCCCTGAGGTCGGCCACGTCCCAAATGGGCCCCCCATTTGGACAGTCTTCGTGGACGGATCCTCTTGCAGTGAAGGAAGCGGCGCCGGGATTATCTTAAACGGCCCTGACAACTTCGTCCTGCAGTATGCGATCTGCCTGAACTTCAAGGCTTCGAACAACGAGGCAGAATACGAGGCCCTCATAGCTGGCCTCGGACTCGCACGAAGTGCTGGGGCGCAGCGCCTTCGGGTTCACAGTGACTCCCAACTAGTTGTGAATCAGGTCTTGGGCGAGTACGAGGCCCGGGATGAGCGAATGGCTAAGTACCTCGCCAAGGTCCGGGGTCTCATGGGTCGGTTCGAAGAAGCCGTCATCCAGCGTGTCCCTCGGGAGGAGAACTCACAGGCCGATGCTCTCTCCAAATTGGCTTCGTCTTCTCTGCAGGGTCTTGAACAGACCGTGCTGATCGAAGTCCTCTCCAAGCCGAGCATCGAAGACGAGACGCCCAGCTCGATGGAGACATTGCCGGTCGCGCTGCAGGACAATTGGATGAAACCACTGGTGGAATTCTTAAGGGATGGAGTTCTGCCTCAAGATCCCAAAGAAGCACGCCGAGTTAGAACCCGAGCCGAGCGCTATGTCTTGATCGAGGGCATCCTATACAAGCGCTCCTTCTCCCAAATAGACGGCCGACCGTATCTACGATGCCTCTCTCCGGATCAGCCCGAATATGCCCTACAGGAGCTTCATGAAGGGATCGGCGGGGCACACTCGGGATTTAGGTCCCTGGCCCGAAAAGCTCTGAATTATGGGTACTTCTGGCCGACGCTTCTCCAAGACGCCGAGCGACACGTTCGGCAGTGCAGCTCCTGCCAGAGACACTCTAGCATCCGACGCCTCCCTCAAGCCAACCTCACCTCCCTATCGAGCCCTATCCCCTTCGCGATGTAGGGAATGGACTTGATAGGGCCTTTCCCTCCAGCTCCGGGTCAGCTCAAGTTTTTAGTCGTAGCTATCGACTACTTCTCGAAGTGGGTCGAGGCCGAGCCCCTTGCCACGATAACCGAGAACAAAGTGGTGCAGTTCTTCTGGAAGAACATTATATGCAGATTCGGCGTCCCGCGCGTCCTCGTGACAGATAATGGGACCCAGTTCACTGGCTCAGCATTCCGAACCCTGTGCGACGACCTCGTCATTCAACAGCGTTTCTCGTCCGTCTCGCACCCCCAGTCGAACGGACAAGCCGAGAACGCTAATAAGCAGATCCTTGCGGGGATCAAGAAGAGGTTGGACAAGTGCTCCAAAGGACAGTGGGTCGACCAACTCCCTAGTGTGTTGTGGAACTACCGCACAAGCATGCGGACGCCCACCGGAGAGTCCCCTTTCAGCCTTACTTATGGGGCCGAGGCCGTGATACCCCTCGAGGTCGGAATACCTTCCCCCCGGCTCATAGCCTATGACGAAGCGCAGAATGCCAGGGACCTCAGAGGAAACTTGGACCTGATAGATGAACTGAGGGAAAGGGCGTCGATTCGGCAACAGAATTACAGAAGGAGGGTCGAGCTAGCCTACAACAAGAAAGTCCGACCCGCCAACCTTGAGCAAGGAGACCTGGTGTTGAGAAAGCTAGCCATATCCCTCCCCAGTCAGAGGAGCAAGCTAGCTCCGAATTGGGAAGGGCCGTACCGAATCACAAAGGTTGTCCGGCCCGGGGCATACCGACTCGAAGACATGGACGGCAGAGAGCTTCCGAGGACCTGGAATGCCGACCACCTCCTGAAATACCAAGAGAGCGCTCCGGCGCCTCTCTAAGTAATCCGAGGTGTCGAGCCATTCCTCTCCCCCAACTTGTAACCCATTTTTTCTCAAATTGTATTATGTAAAACGGTTCGCCGTCAAATATCAATAAAGAAAGCTCGATTGTGTTTATGAATATGCACGTCACTCTTTCCTCTTATCACCTACATTTCATGTTGCGATCTCAACCGATGGTTCGGAGTCCAGCACTCGGCTCGACTTTACCTCCTCAGCTCGTCTCCGGACGAACCAGGGGTAGATCGCCGTTCGGAACTGCTCCCACAGCCGTTGAACTATACCGATGGTTCGGAGTCCAACACTCGGCTCGACTTTACTTCCTTGGCTCGTCTCCGGACGAACCAGGGGTAGATCGCCGTTCGGAATTGCTCCCACAGCCGTTGAACTATACCAATGGTTCGGAGTCCAACACTCGGCTCGACTTTACCTCCTCGGTTCGTCTCCGGACGAACCAGGGGTAGATCGCCGTTCGGAATTGCTCCCACAGCCATTGAACTATACCGATGGTTCGGAGTCCAACACTCGGCTCGACTTTACCTCCTCGGCTCGTCTCCGGACGAACCAGGGGTAGATCGCCGTTCGGAATTGCTCCCACAGCTGTTGAACTATACCGATGGTTCGGAGTCCAACACTCGGCTCGACTTTACCTCCTCGGTTCGTCTCCGGACGAACCAGGAGTAGATCGCCGTTCGGAATTGCTCCCACAGCCGTTGGACTATGACTAAGGTCCGGAACACGTATCCCAACCACTCTTGACTGTCAGCCGAGGTCCGAAGGCGAACATATTCGGTCGGCGTCCGAGCAAGTGCCTTCCCGAGCTGGTAAACGGGGAAAACACACTTCCCCCTCAACTTTCGTGCGTGATCTCGATCAGACGGCTCAGATCGTGCCACTCGCGCAAAACGACAAGATAACGTTTTCTTGGAAAATGAGCCGCCTCGAGATTCGCGCCTACATTCAACGGCTCAGATCTCGCCACGTCAAAATAGCACTCTCGAGAACGTCGCCGTGTCAGACCCACTAAGCGACAAATCGCCGCACCCCTGGGGATCCATTCGGCTAAATAGACACGCTCAGCTCAGATAGTTCGGCACGGCCAATACAGTTATAAACAAAGACAGACGTACAAAACAACGAAAGGGAATTTTATTAAATATCGGCGTACAGTTCAAGATAGACCATTACAAAAGTGTCGGCAAACAAAACATACAACCCCCGACCAACTACACTTGTCTTTCATAAAAATGCATCCTCTCCATCTTGTTCGCCCTCCTCGGCAGACGGTTCCTCCGCCTCTCCTCGAAGCTTCGCCATTTCCGCCCGCAGGTGTCCCATCTCCGAGAGCAAGTCGTCCCGTTCGGTAATAAGTTTCGACTGAATGTGCCGAATACTTTTGACCCGAAGAGCATTGCTGAATGCGGTCTGCGAGTCCTCGTCCTCCCCTACGGGGCTCAGCTCGACGATCTTGTTCTCCAAGCGTTGTGTTTCGGCCTCCCGGAGACTGAGGACCAACGAAAGGTGACTCCACTCGCCCTCGGCTCGGCGTAGCTTCAGATCGACACTCCTGGGGCTCAGAACCACCGTCCCAGAGGTCGCCTCGGATGCAGAGTCATCATTCGGACGCCCGGAGTCCGATCCATGGATCGCCGCGACAAGCTGAAAAATAGGAAAAACGGACAACGCAGTTTCAATACAATGCCGAAGACAAACACTTGAAAGTTTTTCAGAATTTTTATGCATTCAGACATAATAGTGTTACAGACGGTCGACCAACCCCACAACTAGGTTATTACAACGGCCAACAGAAATGAAAAGTGACATAATCAAGTCCTCTTCGGAAGGGGAATGCTTCGGTTTAGGGAAACGCGAGGACGACGAGGCCGACCCTCTGAGCTCGACCCTAAACCAACGAAGCGCGACCCCCCTTCACTGCTAGTCCTAACAGCCGCGCCGACCGATGCCCCGCTCGACGAGACAGCCACGCTGCTCTGAGCGTCAGCCGGACTCCGCCTGGTCGTTAGCGGGCGCGTCGCGAGTTCATAAAACGTGATCCCCCTCTCACTTTCCTCGCGAGTGCACGACGTGCTGCGGACATTAGCCCTCTCCGGCGCAGGCTTGAGCGACGCGATCTCCTCCTCCAGTTCGATAATCCGATCCCTCAAGACAACGTCCTTCGCCAATTTCTTCGATCGAGGGGCCTTCAACGAGCCCGAGGCATTGGAACTATCAGTTGCAAGCCGCCGATAGTGGGTGACCTCAATCCCCCTATCTATTGTGATCCTTCTGAGCATGTCGACTTCGGCCAATAGTTTCTTACGCTCGGCCAAAGCCCCCTCCAGCTCGGAGGCCATCTTCTCCCTTTCCGCCGAACACTCTTTCTCCGATAGCTCCAAGTATTGTACCTCGGCCAAAAGATCGTCGTTCTTCTGCTCGGCGGCTTTAAGCTCCCCACGAAGCCGCTCAATTTCCCCTTCGGAACCAGGACCCTGGGAGTGCTTCCGGAGTTGATGCAGCTCGCGACAGTTCCTCCTCAGAACTGCCCTGACCTCCTCCGCCTGGCCGAGCAGGAGAAACCGCTTCTGCCGGCTGTCCGAAAGTTCACGCTTCAAATTGGCCAGTTCCTTCCGAAGGAAGACCAGCTCCGTGACCGGACCAAACACCACCTGAAAAGCGGAAATAAATCCGAGGCCCAACAGTTGGAGAAATTTTACGCCCAAAACGCCCAAAACGCACACTAAGTTCGAGGCTCAACACTTGGACAAATTTTTGGCCAAACAAAATACTTTTCATTCAAAACAAAGGCGGTGGCCAGTCCGCAATAAGGCTTACAAAAAGAAAACAAAACCACAAAGACTGAAAGTAGGAAGACAACCGAGTCAGGGGTCGACCTTTTTGTCGCTCGGATCCGTCGACCCCTCGGCCTTGCCCTCGCCATCACCCTCGCCCCCGCCTTCGCTCCAGCTCTCCTCCTCGGAGAGTTTCTCCTCCTCGCCCTCGGCTTCGGTCTCCCCATCGCCTTCGGCGGGTTCCGTCTCTCCATCGGGACCGAGTAGACCCTCGGTGATCCCTTCTTCCCCCTCCACGGGCTCTTAAAAGTCATAGGAGGACGAGTCGAAGCCCGGGTTCTTCGCGACTACGTGGGTTAGGGCATGGCCGTAGGCGTCCAGCATATTCTGGATCATGTGCTGCGCGGCCTCCTCTTGCACGGCCTTCTTCACCTTCTTCACCTTCCTCAGGTGGTTGGCCTTGATCCTCTCGGCTCTCTTCCGAGCAGTCTCCCCTTCCGACCGAGCCTTGGCCAGCTCATCCTTCAGCTCGGTAACCTCCTTCTCCGCTCCCGACCGAGCGCTGGCCAGCTCCTCCTTCAGCTCGGCCACCTCCTTCTCAAGCTTGGCCGCCGTATCCTTCGACGATTGGATGGCGTCGGCCAACTTCTTCTCCAGGTCCTCCACTTCGGCGACTCTCTTCGTCGAAAGAAGCAGCTCGGACTCAAGTCGCTTCGCAACCCGAACGCGCTCCGTCCTCTCCTTCTCCTTCTCCTGATCTTTCTTCGCCATCTCCTCGACCAGCCAACTGAAGTGGCAGAGGGTCTGGAAGAGAACAACACGTTAAAATCCGAGCCCAAGGACTTAGGAGAAATTCCAAGGAAAAATATGAATGAAGAAGGGCTCGACACACTTACCGACATAGTGCTCCGGGCCATCTGCATCATGTTGTCCCCTGCCATCCCGGCCCTCAGGGTCGCTCGGTCCTTCGGGGTCGGCAGGTGCCTCACTGCCTCCATGCAGATGTTCCCGTCGCCCAAAAAGCCGTCGACGTTCATCACCTGCCAATCAGGGACGAAGATCTGTTTATGACGCTCGGTCAAGATCTTCTCCGCGTCGGAGGTGAGGGGCGGAACCGGGAGGGACAGCGCATCAGCCACTCCGAACTCACTGCTCGACGGACCGGGAGCGTCCGCCTCCGGGGTAGGAGCAGGAGCATCCGAGGCCGAGGGATCGAGGTCCACGACCCCCCCTGCTCGGGGACCGCGACCTTTGCCGGAGGGACAAGGACCTCAATCTCTCCCTCCTTCAGGACCGCAACCTTCGGTTGGTCGGCTGCCTTCACGACCGAGGCCTTCTTCGAAGCTCGGTTGTCCTTAGGCACTGTCGACGGCCTCTTCTTCTTCTCCTGATCGGCCCTGCCCTTCGCCACCAGAGCCTTGTAATCGAGCTTCATGGTCTCTGCAAAAGTCGAATGAAAAAACTTAGAAAATTTTTTATAAACTTTACGGAGAGAAGTATAAATACCAGAAGCGTACGAGGGTCGATCGGACTGAGACCCCCACGGAACAGATGCTCTTCGGTGATATCCTTCCAGCTAAGCATCGGCAGGGCAAGGATCTTCTTCTGGACCTCGGTCTCTGTAGCGTTCAGCGGAACGTCCTTCTTTGTGCGCTTGGGTAGTCCGTCCGCCCAAACTGTCGGTATCACCCATGGCGTCAGATTCCGAACGAGAAAGTATTTGTCCTTCCAGTGTTTGATCGAGTCCGGATTCTCGATCAGTTTCACGCCCGTCCGGGGCGAAAGATAAAACCTCTGTTCGTCTTTTCTCGGCCGGACAGGTCGGAAGAGACTTCGAAAGAGGTACATGGTCGGCTTGGCGCCGATCTCTTGGCATCGGAGGAGGAACGCCACAACTTGCCTCCATGTGTTCGGCATCAGTTGGGCGGGACTCAAACCATACCAAACCAGGACGTCAACCACGAACGGGTGGAGGGGAAAGCGAAGACCGGCAATGAGGGAGTCGACCGGAAAGACGCATATGTCTGGAGAGGACCTAGTGTTGGCTCGGAACCCCGGCCCAGGGAGGAGCAACACGTACTCGAGAGGGATCTGGAAGCCCTCTCGGACCAGATGAAGGTCCGCTTCGGTAAGAGTCGAGATCTTGTGATCGACCTCGGACAGCTCCCTAGGCTCGTTCTCCTCCACCAGTTTAGCCGTACCTTGGGTAACCTTCTCCAAGATATCCTCAGTATAATCCCGGACTCCTCCCACACTCGACACGGCGATGGGCTGCCGACCGAACTCCCCCGCTCTCCTCGGCGTCTCCATTATAGTAATTACGGCTTTGCCCTTTCGGGACTCCGCCGCGACTTCTTGGGGCACCTCGGCCACTCCGCCCTCCGCATCTGGACGAACAACGTCCTGCTCGCTCGGCTCCATTACTCCTTTCTCTTTCTCCCCTCGGCCAACGGCTTGCTCCGAGGCGGGGTTCTCAGCCGAAATCTTAACCATATTTTCCTAAAGAGAGAAGGGAAAGAGACTGACCTTGAAGTGACAGCTACGGTCGGAAACTTCGCCGGAACTAGGAACGCTACCGCGACAGCTAGCGACACCACCAGGGAGCTAAAGACTTCGAGGCAAAGTAAATACGGAAGAGAGAGAGTAAAAGTGAAAAGTGAAGACTTGGTCAAGGGGGGGGTAAAGATTTATAGTAAAAATGAGGCGTCTCTTGGACTTCCAGAGCGACTTTTGGGCTACTCTCGAAGCATCTCGAAGGCCCACCACAAAGTCAACCAGCTCGGCAAGATGGGATCTGAATCCGAGCTGCGAGCAAACCGAACGTGGCTGCAGTAGAGTCCGCTCGGAATCCGTGCAAGTGCCTTCCCGAGCTGGTAAATGGGGAAAACTCCCTTCTCCCTCAACTTTCGCACCTGATCTCCATCAGACGGTCCAGATCTCGCCGAGAGCACTAAACGACAAGATAGTGTTTTCTTGGAGAAAGCGCCCATCTCGAGATGCGTGTCAGCATCCGGCGGCTCAGATAGCGCCACGTCGCCCGGACGATCGGACCCTCGGACGCCCCACCTATGTCTAAAAAGAACCCGGAAAATTTTTTGATTTAGTTTTGAGGCGCCGCCTTCGGCGAGCGCCCCCCAGGTCCCGTGCACCAATCGGCATTCTGCCAACTACGGGCCCCGGGCGGGAACAGATCGGCACTCCCCCCATCTCTAACTCCCCCGGGCTGATATCCATCAAAAGCCATCAGCCCGGAAGGAAGACAGAGATTAGAGGAGACCCATCCACACTCAGGAATCGGGAAGAACGCACCATTCCGAGCCAGTTGTTTGCATCTGGAAGGCGCGGCTTGCCAAAGGGCTCTAACCACAGCGCCTTCACAGTTGCAAACAACAGGCTCGGACGGTCCAAAAGCCCGAGCTGCTACTCATGATGAAATGGACCAAGAGATCGGCATCGGACATGGATCGTCACTCTCTCACCAAGACCTCCGCTCTCTCCGACGCTCGCTTCGGAGCCACCAAAGAAAGCCGAAGATCTTGGTGAGAGAACGACCACCCGTCCTTCCGAAGAAGTCCACACCCCGGGACAGGACTATTTTCGTCGACCCTACTGTCTTATTGCTCCCCGCTCCTAACACCACCTTTTCGGGAGCAGAGAGGAATGGGGAAACAACAAGACAACAAGGCGACCGCCCGTCCTTCCGAGGTAACTTATCCCTCGGATCCGGACCACGGTCGCCGCCACTACTACCTCGTCCCCCCTCGCTCCTAACATCCACTTTGGGGCCGTCAGGAACGAAGGGAAAACCAGGCAGAAGAGCGACCACCTCTCCGGACCTCAAGAAAGAAGCTACCCAAGGCAGACGCCTCTGAGGTCTGGAACTCGATTTGGTTGTGACGAAAGCGACAAAGGGGGTGGAGTACTTATAACCTGCCCCCAAGAACCAGCCATTACTACCCTCGGAAATTGAAGCGCCGCGTTTTAATTGAGGGAATTACTGATCCTCGGAAGTTGAAACGCCACGCATTAATTAAAGGAATTATTCTTAATGATCTGGGAAAGGGGAATGCCGCACAAACCCCGAGCGTCATTAATACCCTCGGAAGCGAGATCGCCTCCGAACAGATAGCGCCACGACGCTGCCGAACCCCTATACCTTCGGTCGGCTGCCGAGCAGAGGCCTTCCCGAACTGGTAAATGGAGAAAAAAAGGCACCGAGCTATCTCAGCCGTTGGATCTCTCAGAAATTCACGCTCCCAATGGCGAACGGCTCAGATTGCGCCACGTGCGCTAAAAGACAAGATAGCATTTTCTTGGGAACCGTTCCCGTCTCGAGATGCGTGCCAACATCCAACGGCCCAGATAACGCCACGTCACTCAAGCCTTCGGTCGGCTGCCGAACCCCCATACCTTCGGTCGGCTGCCGAGCAAAGGCCTTCCCGAACTGGTAAACGGAGAAAAACGCTGCCGAGCAGCAGCAGCCGTCAGATCTTTCCGAAGCTCGCGCCCATCTGCGATCAGCGGCCCAGATCGAGCCACGCCATAAATCGGTATTTAAATCATTTTTTATCTATTTAAATTGTTTTATTTGTTTAAAAATTGCGAGAAAATTGTTAAAAATTCGGGAAAATTAGCCAAAAATTCTGGAGAATAATTGAGATTTGGGGGGCACATTTTCGAACCCCTGAACGAACAATTATCGCCCAGAATGTACGATTAAGGCCCCCGAATGATTAGCAAGCATGTCGCAAAATTAAACAAGTAGTCCGAAAAAATAGATAAAAACTCTTGAATACCCAATGTGACCAGAGAACTGCCAGCGGCATCAAAAGTTGCCTCACTACCCCCTTTCTAGATTCAAAATCCCATGCCTGGACTCCAATACAACTCCATCAGCCACTAAAACAGCTAAACTACTCCTCAAAGTCTGATCACACTCAGTCTTTAGGAGTGGGGGGCTAGTGATATGGCTAAAATTGGGGTTAAATCGGAACCGTCCAGATCAAGCACGAATCCTGAAGCACGGGGGTAAAAAGGTAATTTCACATACAGATGGATCCAAAACGGGTATTGGGCCTCCTTCTCGCAGAACCAACCACCCGCGAATAGATCCACTTCAATTGGGTACGGGTCCCGACCCGATACAAGCCCAATCCACCAAGAAGAGAATCAGGCCACTGATTTGGTCAAATCAATAAACCTGATTAGCTCTCACCAGGGAATCAAGGCCTAACTTCCCAAAACAGAATAGGAGGATTTTTCTCCTATTTGTTAGGCAGGAAATTAGGCCCCAAATCGTTCCAAAGGAGACTATAAATACAACCCCTCTACCACCGAGACCAGGTTAATCACTTCTCCACCATCTTAAGCTCTTTCTTAATCTTTAGCTGATTACTGACAAGAGCGTCGGAGGGTGCGTCGCCGGAATCAACCACGGTGTTTCGCACTTCCTTGCAGGTAGCAGCGGGAGCAAGTAGGCTGAGTAAGCTGTTCAGGTTTTCCTCGGATCCACAAATTCTATCTGTTTACCCCCACACCGAAATCAGCGGTACAGATTTCTGGAAATGCTTCATTCAACAGTTCAAGTAGCATACTGAAGGACTTAGCAGACCACCTGTTTAAATATTTAATCTGAAATAGTTTGACAATGAATGAGAATTTAGAGAATTTGGTGTAATCGCAGTACAGCAGAGTACTAGCATCTTCAAGCAACTTAGCGAAGGATTTTTGCTGTTTATTATTTTCAGGGGCGGGGTCAGGCATTTCCTCGTCCACCCACCACCAATGTGTGATGTTTCTGTTGAATCATTATGAACTTGGGTTGTTGGATTATTGGTGTGGAAAGAAACATTATGAATCCCCAAGGCGTCTTGCAACAAAGCATGCATCTCATCAGGAACACTTAAGTCTTCGTTCACTAAGGGCTCATCTTCATTTTCTAATACAACCGGACGAACAAGAGCTTACGTATGATCCTCTCCATGACAAAACCACCGTGTGTACCCTTGAAGAAAACCGTTGACAAACAAATGTGTATGTACTACGTCACATGTCCTTAAATTACAATTTGTACACCGGAGGCATGGACAAAGGATTAGGTTGGGATCACAGGAATGTCGTTTGGCAAAGATAATAAAATCTTTAATACCATCACGGTACTCCTTGGATAATCGTGGTTTACTAATCCAACTTCTATCCATTATAACAATAGCACACAATCTGAAATTAAAATTTGATATATTAAATAGTATTAACAGTAAAAGGCATTTTGTATATTTAATTTCACCTTTTTTAAAACCATCCCTAGATGCAAATAAATACACGATATAACAATTAACTGTAAAATAAAGAAATCGTGGTTCCAAAAATGTATAAAAAAACAATTAAATCTTAATACAATCTACTCTATTCACATAACCCTAAACTACCTTTGTGGAAATTATCACAACCACCTTAGTGGTATTTTATCGCACACCTTGTGTTCAAGTGTAATATCGATTCGACTATAGTCTCCCCTGTATTTGGCTTTCCATTCAAGGAGATGATGATGGTAAAGGGTATTTGCTGAGGAAGAGGAATCAGACGAATAACGAGGGCGTCGTGCTGTAAATACGGTAACAAGAAGATCTGATGACTCATGACCTATTCTGTTCATGGCTACTAATAATCAGTTACTTATCCCAAAATAATAATAATAATAATAATAATAATAATAATAATAATAATAATAATAATAATAATAATAATAATAATAAACCTGCACAAAAGAAACTAATATGGCTACTAATATGTTTCTCTATTAATTCTTCATCCCAACTAAATCATTGATGTTTGTAGCTCAAAAAGAAACCTGCACAAGGTTTGTTCAGCCCAATTCTTGTACAGATTTGGAGGATTTTGGTATACAGCTAGCATCCTTAGATGACAATCAGATGCATGAATTCAGCTTCTTTAACAGTAAAAGAAAATGGAAATTTCCAGTATCTAAGCATATATGTTTGTCTATTAATTCTTCGTCCCAACTAAATCATGATGTTTGTGGCTCCAAAAGAAACTTGCACAAGGTTTGTTCTGCCCAATTCTTGTACAGATTTGGAGGATTTTGGTATACAGCTAGCATCCTTAGTTGACAGTTAACCAATTTTGGTAAAAAAATCATGCTAAGATGACAATCAGATGCATGAATTCAGCATCTTTGACAGTGAAAAGGAGAAAAATCAAGAGAAATTACCGAAGAGAGAGAGGGGGGGGCGACGAGCGGTGGCGTAGGAGATAGAGAGAGAGCGGGGCGACGAGCGGTGGTTTTCGATCGCAAATTCACCGCGAAATAGAGAGAGGGAGGAGGGAAAACGAAGGCGGCCAAATATTGGGTTGGGAAAATTAGCGAGCAAAATGTTAGGGTTCGCAGGGATTTATCTCAGTTAATTCACCGGCATTTGAAATTACAAACGCCAGTAAATGTATCTGTATATTCGCCGGCGTGTTTTATTAAAACGCCGGTGATTAATACCCTTCACCGGTGTTTTTAAATAAATCACCAGTGAATATCATGATTCCCCGGCGTTTTATAGAGGCTGCCGATGTATAACCATCCAATCTGACGCCCCATTCCTGGTCACTCCCTATCCCAGCGCGAATAGTAAAATGCCGGGGAATATACGCCGGTAAATCGAACCTGTGTTGTAGTGTGCAGTAAGTAATTCACCAACTTCCTTCAGTATCTCATCGTTGTACATGTATAACATTAACTCAAAAAAAGATAGATGGTACCCGTTAGAGCAAGCTACGGGCTGCAGGTAGTAAAAAGCAAAATAGGAACAGGAAACAAGGCATAACAAGAAAAGCAATAAGAACTCACAATTCAATTATGGAACAAGCATGAAAACAAGAAACAATATGTAACAAGAAAGAAATAAGAACTGAACAAGAAGGAAAACAAGAACTGGCGATGTAATTGTAATACAACATGATGTAATGCAAATGATAACTGGAACAAGACTCAAAATATAACCAATCGGGAAACAAGGAATCCAGAATGCAGGAAACAAGTCATGTAAACGGGAAGCATGAAAACATGTAAACAGGAATCATGTTGACTTGTAAACAGGTAACATGTAACTTGTAATTAGGAATCATGTAACTTATAAATAGGAATCATGCAATCTTGTAAACATGAATCATATAACTGGAATCATGTAACTTATAATTAGCAATCTTGTAAACTTATAAATAGGAATCATGCACATGCTCAGAGTTAATCTTATGTCTATCACTCTTTTATTAATCCTATCTAATGCACGCAATCTTGCATCTCATACCACAGGTTCAGGTGCATACAAACAAGTTAACATTTAGACTCTAGTGGTGGATTCTATATGGTCATGTACTCGAATCTAGCAGTGATAATAACTTAAATCATATCATATCATGTAACCAAAAGTCATATCATATCATGTAAACATATAAAAAGTCACTATTACGGAAAATAAGGGCCCCCTTTCTGAGTACACTCTCCTATATTGTCCACCACTAGATTATTTCCATTATTACCCCAGCTTATTACTCTTTTACAATAATTAAACATGGGCATGCAACAACGAGAATTGTATCAGGAAAAGATTGAGGAGTTATCAAGGGCTATGCAATGCATGATATAAAAGTTTAATTAATTAAATGCAAGAAATAAACATATTTACAATCAAGGATAAGAAGTTACAATTCTGGACAGCAATCCATTGTTGTACAAAAATTAACTTTCCCGTTGATACAGATAGGAGAATCAGGTACTGTCAAGGGTTACAGAAAATAGACTTCGTGCCAGTTCCAACACATATTTACAAGACATATTATAGATACAATAGCTAGGTCAACTAAACAATTCTCTATTGGACTGCTATTCTTTTTTTAGCCTTTCATTAAACCCATGGACCTAAGAATAGATTCTAGCCCACTAGACTAATTGATTAAATTAATTAAAAGAAAGCCCACAAGACAAGCCCATTAATTAAATCTATTTTTTTGTTGTGCATGGACTCACACATGACATGCAACAACTTTTAATACACATATTAGAATTATAAGATTTGTATTTAAATTTGTGTGTGTGTGTGCACTAGTGCACAACATGTGCACGTGCAAATAAAAAGAGAGAGGGGCCGGTCGGTTATGGGGAGAGAGAGAGGTAGGGGTTATGGGAAATGAAGAAATGGGGAGTTAGGAAAGTGATAGGTTGAGTGGGTAATTATTAGGTGGGTAAAATTTGTATTTTAGCCCTTCTCTTATCCTATAAATACACCCTTGTTTTCTTCTCTTTTCACACCAAAATAAACCAAATTAGAGAGAGGAAAAAGAAAGAGAGTTAGAGAGTGTTCTTGTGCATTGGAGGCTTTTTTGGAGTGCTCTTGCAAGGAGGAGAAGGACTTGGAGTTGCATGTTGGAGCTAGGAGCTAGGAGTTGTGTTCCATCATTCTTTGGTTGCAAATTCTTCATAAGAGGTGGGTGATCATATGCTTTCTAAATATAGAAAATGCATGCTAGTATGTTAAATGAGCAGTATAGATAAATTTGATGTGATAATTGTAGAACAAATCCATGCTTTTGTATGTGCTATGAATAGTAGTAAAATTTGTTATGATTAAGAAACTAATTGTCATCATGTTAGTAGAAATGAGAAAAAGAAACAATAAGTTGTTGCCATGAACAATATGCATGTTAATTTACAAATATCGAAATATAAAATTGTATGAGAAATTGTTGAGATTTTCCCTTGTGTTTAAAATAAATTTTTGTGAAGTTAAATTGATACACATAGAATCGTTTTAATTGATGGTAAGAGATAAACAATTGTTATTTTGATTAAATTGAAGAAACACAATTTTTGTTCATTAAAGAGAAGGAGATAATTTGGAATATAGATAAAATGTCTAAAATATAAATTTGGGAATTTATGAATTACTGATTTCAATCGAAATCAATAAGAATGAGAAAAATGTAGTCCATTAAAAAGATTAGCTCGGCCATATGTCGGAGTTTTGTGAAATAAATTAAATACAATGCGGTATGAACAAAAGTTTAGCATTCTAATTCCATAACAGTGACTAGGGTAGGACTTATTGGTTAGCGGAGGCTCTTTAAGACTGTTACTATAGCGGACCTGTGGCCTTGGGTTGTGGGTTCGAATCTTAGCAATCCCTTTTTTTTTGTTTTCGGTTTTAAATAGCACAAACAGAAAGACACTGTATATATGGGTTTCGGATCACCTTTATAACATAAAGTCCACATGGACTTAGTGGCTTGCGGTTGGGCTTTGGGTGCTTGGTAACCTTGGTCGGGGTGCCTAGGTTCGAAACCTGATGGCGCCATTTTATTGCTTTTGGTTTTTTTTTAGGTTTTTAAATGAGTTTAAATGCAATTAAAAATTGGGGGAAAATTCTAATATTCTTATAAAATGATATAGAATTTATTAAAAATAGTTTTAGAAATTTTCATGAATATTTTGAGAAATAAGAAGAGGAATTGAGATAGAAAATGAGTTATTGATTTCAAAATTGTTTATTTGAGTATATGACATTTATTTTAGAAGAAAAGCAAATTATTCATGTGAATTGAATATCTCTTGAAGAGATTATACACTTATTGACTTAGGAAGTATTTTATGTGGGTCGAGATATATTATATGAGCTTTTGCTAAAGAGATTTAAAGTGGATGAATTTATATTCATGAAAAGAGATCGTTTTATTTTGAATTGTGAATGAATAAAAGACTCATAAACATTGATTAAATTTGAGAATAAGTTGCAGATAAGAATACATTGAGCTAATACATGATTATGAAGGGTATGAGTACCCATGAATTCTTGTACATGAAAGGTTGTGATCTAGGGTTTAGTGAGACCTCGGATACCGGCATTGTTGAATTAAAAGATTTGAATTATATTTTTGAGATATAGCCATGGAGCTATCTCGGTATTTGTGATTAAGTCTAGTAGGGGGTAAAACTAACTCTTGATATGATAATTTATTCATGTCTTGAACATTAAGAACTAGGCACTAAGAGAAGATGTAGTAAACCTGGGCAAACGTAAGTAGGGCACTCTATGTAGTCGGGCGATATACTTCGGGACTATAGACCTTGTAGGGAGGTGTACTCCGGGACTGAGGTTGCTTCGATGGAGACGAGTTTTTATTTTAAATCTGGGACTATGCGTAGTCGGGCGGATAGTTTGTCGTGCTCCAGTGTATATACGTATATCGGGGCTAGAGGGACACTTGCGGGATGTTCAGACGACAAGGAGTCTGTGTAATAGTTGGGCGGTGTACTCCAGGACTGGGATCCGTACTCGTGGAATTGTCTAAACATTGCTTTTATTACTGGGTAGTTTTCATGGTAAGGGATCGAACCCTTTTAATGTGGAGTACGTAGGTGCTTGCCCTCGGACCTATGTAGTATGGGATGCATAGAATTCGAACAAGTATGTATTAGTGTCATCCTAGTATAAAATAACTGCTTTAGGTATTAAGGCATCGCATACACTTACATGTTTAGAGTAATCATATTTAACACTTTATTTGCATTCAAGTTTGTGATCTGTTAAAGTATTAAGATCGTTATATTTCCGGCATAGAGAAGATATCCGTGTATAACATTTTCGTCAGTTGTAAGCAACTGACGTGCCCACAGTTCATTATGTAGGAGTTGGATCTTTCATGAAGATATAAAGTTGATATGCTGTTGTTGATTAATTACATATTAAAGATGTTGCAGATTGTATATAATTTTTCATTATTGTAATTCATTTTGTCTTCCGCTGTGTAATAATTACAAAGAACTCTGTTATATTATAAAAAATTTAAATTTCTTATAAAATTGTACGAAGTGAAGTGTAAAGATCCTGTGGAACTTCGAATTCAGCCTTATTTGGAATTCGAGGCGTTACAGATGGTATCAGAGCCACGCTTCATAAGTAGTACAAATTTGTAAGGAACGGCACCGTAGAGTGGATATTAGAGTGTGAGTTTCAACTTATAGAGATTTAAATGTAAGTAACTTATGTTTTATGTTGCTCTATATGATGACATTTTCTCCTTTCCCTATAAGATGGCCAATCATCCTGATCCCCAGAATGAGGCACATTGGTTTGTTCCCTTCGAGGATGAAGAGGATGAGCCAATGGAGGAAGAAGAAGACCCAGAGGAGATAGAAGAGGAATTCCCTGAGTCCAGGGAGTTACTCCACCTCTGCCTGATTTCCCCGAAGAATCCTCAAACAAAGAACTCGTTCCAGATGACCAAGATGATATTGTTGCTTCTTTTGAAGAGAATTGGATGCTCAAAAGTGAAGAGTAAACCACTTGGAAGTGCAACGGGCAGAAGATAAGGAGCGCATTCAGGAGCTGAGTTTTCAAGTGTGCAAACTCGAGAAGTTTCAGAACGTGAATGATCGATACTTTGCCAAGTTGGATCACCTCACTCGCTGGGACAAGCAGGAACGACATCAGAGTTTTGAAGATATGAAGAAGGAAATCTAGGAACTACGGGAAGAGCTCAGAGCAGCTAAGAGAAACCGTAGAATCTAGGATGTCTTTTGTTAAAAGGATGTAATGGATGTATTGAAGCAAAGTTTTTTCTTTCTGAATGTAAAAAAGTTTAATTTTGGAATGAATAAATTTTTGTTGAAACGATGTTATTTGTGTTATTTATGATGATTAATGATGAATTCTATGACTCGGAAATGGCACGAAGGAACAGGGACGACGAAGGGCATATCGGTGAGAATGGGCTAGATTTGGAGACTGAACTAGCTCGAGTATATAATACCTTAAATGCTTTCATTGCCAACATCGACGGGAATGCTGGGCCAGGGCCATCTATGCATGTCCCCGAAGCAATTAGGCTAGTAGAGTCATTCAAAAGGATGAGGCCACCTGTGTTTGAGGGCCAGGCAAATCCAGATGCTGCCGATGACTGGATTAGGCAAATTGAATCAGTCTTTGAAGTGCTAGAGACCCCAGAGGCAAGTAAGGTGAAATTGGCCACCATCCCGCTAGAGAAAGATGCAGGAGTTTGGTGGAAATCCTTGAGGAGAACCTTGGGCATTGTGCATCTTACTTAGGAAGAGTTTCTTGAAGAATTCAGAAGTCACTATTTCCCCATGGATATTCAAGAGAAGAAGGCTATAGAATTATTGGGCTTGCAGCAAGGTGGTATGCCTGTGTGGGAGTATGAGACCAAATTCAACCAATTCTCAAGATATGCGCCGAAAATGGTTCAGGAGGAAGCCAAGAAAGCGCGGAAGTTTGAGCAAGGGTTGAGGCCAAGCTTGAGGACCCGCATGATACCCCTAGGTATCCGTAGATTTGAGAAGTTGGTCAGGAGGATTGCCGCTACTGAGTCAAACATGAACCAGTTCCAGACAGTATAAGTCAAGAGGAATAATTGGAGCATGGGCAAGAGGTCTGCAGCACCGGCAATTTCAGGGGACAGTCCCCAGTACAGCGTTTCAAACCAATCAGAGCAAATGCTGTTGCAGTGACTGGAAGGGTACCGACCTCCTTCAAGTGTGCAGAGTCAGGACACTTAGCTCCTGGGTGTACCAAGTCGCAGGCGAGCAAGACTTGTTATCTTTGTGTCAAGGAGTGTCACATCAAGCCATTTTGCCCTCAGCTTTAGCGGGAAGGGTCGAGTCAGAAATAGTCCAACCCAGGGCAGAAGCAATTCTGGTAAGGGCGAGTGTTCGCTTTGACCGAGGCAGATGCCGATGATGTGGACAATGTCATCACGGGAATGGGAGAAGATGTTTAGTTGCTTTGTTGCTTTCTATTTATGTAAGAAGTGTTATGTAATGAGAGTACTCTTATGTAACAGGAGACATTCAAATAAATAGAATAAAAGCATCAGTTTTATTTGATATGGGATCATCGTACACATTTGTGCCACCCTCATTTGCAAAACGATTGGGAGTCGAACCTAAAATTTTTCCTGGCAAAGTTCTATCTGTGGCTACTCCGTCAGGAGAAAACTTGACTACCGACCGATATTATGAAGGGTGTGATCTTGATATCGGAGGTAGACTCTTTGGCATCGACCTCATTGAGTTGGCAGTTTTGGGGGTCGACATCATTATTGGCATAGACTAGATGTCAGTTTACAGTGCCACTATTGAGTGCAAGAGTAAGGAGGTTGTGGTGACGGCACCAGGAAGACCAGCAGTTACATTTCAAGGGAACAGGAAGCGTAAGAAGTTGGTAGCAGCTTTGGCGAAGTAGAAGGTTCCTGAAGAAGTGAGGCAGATTCTAGTGGTTCGAGATTTTCTAGCTGTGTTTCTTAAAGATCTACCTGGGCTTGCCCCTCATCGAGATGTAGAGTTCAGCATCTCCGTTCAGCCAGGGAGTGCACCTATATCCAAGGCATCATACAGAATGGCACTGGTTGAGCAAGATGAGATCATGAAGCAGATTGAAGAGTTGTTGAGCAAAGGATTCATCAGGCCAAGTGCGTCACCTTGGGGATCCCCATTTCTTTTGGTGAAGAAGAAGGATGGATCAATGAGGATGTGTATCGACTACAGAGGTTTGAACAAGGTTATAGTGCAGAACAAGTATCCAATTCCTCAGATCGATGATCTGTTCGACCATCTACAAGAAGCAGCTATTTTCTCCAAGATAGACTTGTGATCAGGATATTACCAAGTCCTAGTAAAGGAAGAATATGTGCACAAGACGGCTTTTCGAACTAGGCATGGTCACTATGAGTTTCTAGTCATGCCGTTTGGAGTAACCAATGCACCTGCTATCTTCATGGACATGATGAACAGGGTCCTACGGCCGTTCATCGATTCTTTTGTCATCGTGTTTATCGATGACATATTGGTCTATTCCAAGTCAGAAGAAGAGCATGCCGAGCACCTAGTAGAGATACTGAAGAAGCTACAGGAGCACAAACTGTATGCGAAGCTGTCCAAATGTAACTTCTGGAAAACCGAAGTCACCTTCCTAGGTCACATCCTTTCTAAGGAGGGAGTGACTACTGACCCACAGAAGATTGAGGCAGTGAAAGATTGGCCAAGACCGACCACAGTGAAAGAGATTAGGAGTTTTCTGGGTTTAACTGGATACTACAGAAAATTCATTCAGGGCTATGCCCAGATAGCTGTGCCACTCACAAGACTTACAAGGAAGAACGTGAGTTTCAGATGCTCAGAGCAGTGTGAAGCTAGCATTCAGGAGTTGAAGGAAAGGTTAACTACCGCTCCCATTTTGGCTTTGCCAAGAGTAGGAATCGAATATAATGTCTACAGCGATGCTTCCCATCGCGGTTTGGACTGTGTGCTGATGCAAGAGGAAAAGGTAATAGCTTATGGGTCTAGATAGCTGAGACCGCATGAAAAAAATTACCCAACCCATGATCTGGAGCTGGCAGCGATCATTTTTGCATTGAAGCAGTGGAGGCACTACGTGTGCGGGGAGAAGGTCAACAT
This sequence comes from Hemerocallis citrina, assembly GCA_017893485.1. Classification (NCBI taxonomy): domain Eukaryota; kingdom Viridiplantae; phylum Streptophyta; class Magnoliopsida; order Asparagales; family Asphodelaceae; genus Hemerocallis; species Hemerocallis citrina. Next base: position 42,061,329 of record CM030363.1, read on the forward strand.
GTACACGGATCATAAGAGTCTGAAGTATATCTATGAGCAGAGGGACTTGAATCTGAGGCAGAGGAGATGGTTGGAAGTGTTGGAGGATATCCAACCCGAGATCAAGTACCATCCAGGTAAGGCCAATGTTGTGGCTGATGCACTTAGCAGAAAGTGCAGTTTGTCCCGATTGATCACAACTCAGGAGAAGTTGGCAGAGGAGCTTGATCGAGCAGAGATTGAGGTGGTTTTGCAAGGTTTGGAAGCTTTCTTAGCTCAGTTAAGGATTCAACCTACTTTAAGAGACAAGATCATCGACATTCAGAAGACCAATCCAGAGATTCAGGAGATGATGGAGCAGGTTGGCATTGGCAGGTTGGTAGGATTTCAGGTGAAGGATGAAGTGTTGTGGTATGGAGAGTGACTGTGTGTGCCAAATCTAGCGGAACTGAAGGAGAGTATTCTTCAGGAAGCACATGCTACTTTATTATCCGTGCATCCAAGGAGTACCAAGATGTACAAGGACATAAAGCTATATTTCTGGTGGCCAGGGATGAAGCGAGATGTGGTTGAGTTTGTTGCCAGGTGTGCAGTTTGTCAGTAAGTCAAAGCCGAGAATTAGAAACCAGGAGGTTTGTTGCAGCCATTACCCATCCCGGAGTGGAAGTGGGATTGTATCAGCATGGACTTTATTACAGGTTTGCCCAAGAGTTCCAAGGGCAATGATGCAATTTGAGTGATAGTGGACCGAATCACCAAATCGGCTCACTTTTTGGCAATCAAGCTTACTTGGTCGATGGAGAAGCTGGCCGAGTTGTATGTTGGCAAGATTGTGAAGCTTCATAGAGTTCTGCTATCGATAGTATCCGACCAAGATGCGCGTTTCACTTCGCATTTTTGGAGAAGTCTTCAAGCAGCTTTGGGAACGAGTACTGATTTCAGTACGGCCTTTCATCCTCAAACTGATGGGCAGACTGAGAGGGTCAACAGGATACTGGAAGATATGCTGAGATGTTGTGTGTTGGATTTTGATGGCAGTTGGGAGAAGCATTTGGCTCTTGTGGAATTTTCCTACAACAACAGTTTCCAAGAGAGCATTGGGATGGCACTGTATGAGGCTCTGTATGGAAGAAAGTGCAGGACACCGGTATGTTGGTATGAAGTGGGGAAACGGCAGCTGTATGGGCTACAGATTGTGCAGTAGACCTCAGAAAAGATCGAGCTGATCTGGAAGAGGTTAGTCGACGCACAGAGCAGGCAGAAGAGTTATGCCGACAACCGAATGAGAGACCTGGAGTTTGCAGAAGGTGACTTTTTCTTTGTGAAGGTGTCTCTGACCAAGGGGGTGATTCGGTTTGGCAGGGGAGGAAAATTAGCCCCAAGATACATAGGACCTTATAAGATATTGAAAAGGATTGGGAAGACAGCTTATCTGTTAGAATTACCAAAAGAGTTGGCTCATGTACACAATATCTCTCATGTGTCTATGTTACGAGGTTATATCCCAGATCTGAGTCATCATTTGCCAGAAGTGTCAGAAGATTTGCAATTGGATTTGAGCTATGCAGAGCGTCCAGTAGAGATTGTGGATCGTCGAGAGAAGGTCTTGAGAAATAAGACAATACCTATGGTCAAGGTCATTTGGAGGAACCAATTTGTTGAGGAGGCCACTTGGGAATCAGAGGAGAGGATGATGAAAGATCACCCTGAGCTCTTTAACTAAAAATATTTGTAAATTCTTTTCTTTTCTTTTCTTTTCTTTCTTTGTCTTTTCTCACTCTTAAGTGTAGTTCCGAGGACAGAACTATTCTAAGGAGGGAGTGCTGTAACATCCTGTATTTTATTTTTAAATAAAAAATACATTTTTCAATTTTTCCACGTACAATGCACGTGCTAATTTTTTCCTTCTTTATTTTTCTTACTCTCATTTACTATTTTAGCATGCATGAGTCTTTTTTAGCCTTTTATTAAACCCATGAACCTAAGAATAGATTCTAGCCCACTAGACTAATTGATTAAATTAATTAAAAGAAAAGCCACAAGACAAGCCCATTAATTAAATCTATTTTTTTGTTGTGCATGGACTCACACATGACATGTAACAACTTTTAATACACATATTAGAATTATAGGATTTGTATTTAAATTTGTGTGTGTGTGTGTGCACCAGTGGACAACACGTGCACGTGCAAATAAAAAGAGAGAGGGGCTGGTCAGTTATGGGGAGAGAGAGAGGTAAGGGTTATGGGAAATTAAGAAATGGGGAGTTAGGAAAGTGAACGGTTAAGTGGGTAATTATAAGGTGGGTGAAGTTTGTATTTTAGCCCTTCTCTTGTCCTATAAAAACACCCTTGTTTTCTTTTCTTTTCACACCAAAATAAACCAAATTAGAGAGAGGAAAAAGAAAAAGAGTTAGAGAGTGTTCTTGTGCATTGGAGGCTTTTTTGGAGTGCTCTTGCTAGGAGGAGAAGGACTAGGAGTTGCTTGTTGGAGCTAGGAGCTAGGAGTTGTGTTCCATCATTCTTTGGTTGCAAATTCTTCTTAAGAGGTGGGTGATCTTGTGCTTTCTAAATATAGAAAATGCATGCTAGTATGTTAAATGAGCAGTATATATAAATTTGATGTGATAATTGTAGAACAAATCCATGCTTTTGTATGTGCTATGAATAGTAGTAAAATTTGTTATGATTAAGAAACTAATTGTCATCATGTTAGTAAAATGAGAAAAAGAAATAATAAGTTGTTGCCATGAACAATATGCACGTTAATTTACAAATATCGAAATATAGAATTGTATGAGAAATTGATGAGATTTTCCCTTGTGTTTAAAATGAATTTTTGTGAAGTTAAATTGATACACATAGGATCATTTTAATTGATGGTAAGAGATGAACAATTGTTATTTTGATTAAATTGAAGAAAAACAATTCTTGTTCATTAAAGAGAATGAGATAATTTGGAATATAGATAAAATGTCTAAAATATAAATTTGGGAATTTATGAATTACTGATTTCAAGCGAACTCAGTAAGAATGAGAAAAATACAGTCCATTAAAAAGATTAGATCGATCATATGTTGGAGTTTTGTGAAATAAATTAAATACAGTGCGGTATGAACAAAAGTTTAGCATTCTAATTCCATAACAGTGACTAGGGTTGGACTTATTGGTTAGCGTAGGCTCTTTAAGACTGTTACTGTAGCGGACATGTGGTCTTGGGTTGCGGGTTCGAATCTTAGCAATCCCTTTTTTTGTTTTCGGTTTTAAATAGCACAAACAGAAAGACACTGTATATATGGGTTTTGGATCACCTTCATAACATAAAGTCCACATGGACTTAGTGGGTTGCGGTTGGGCTTTGGGTGCTAGGTAAGCTTGGTCAGGGTGCCTAGGTTCGAAACCTGATGGCGCCATTTTATTTCTTTTGGTTTTTTGGATTTTTAAATGAGTTTAAATGCAATTAAAATTTGGGGGAAAACTTTAATATTCTTATAAAATGATATAGAATTTATTAAAAATAGTTTTAGAAATTTTCATAAATTTGTACTACTTATGAAGCGTGGCTCTGATACCATCTGTAACGCCCCGAATTCCAAATAATGCTGAATTCGAAGTTCCACAGGATCTTTACACTTCACTTCGTACAATTTTACAAGAAATTTGAACTTTTTATAATACAACAGAGTTCTTTGCAATTATTACACAGTGGAAGATAAAATGAATTACAATAATGAAAAATTATATACAATCTGTAACATCTTTAACATGTAATTAATCAACAACAGCATATCAACTTTATATCTTCATGAAAGATCCAACTCCTACATAATGAACTGTGGGCACGTCAGTTGGTTACAACCGACGAAAATGTTATACACATCTATCCTCTCTATGCCGGAAATATAACGATCTTAATACTTTAACAGATCACAAACTTCAATGCAAATAAAGTATTAAATATGATTACTCTAAATATGTAAGTGTATGTGATGCCTTAATACCTAAAGCAGTTATTTTATACTAGGATGACACTAATGCATACTTGTTCGAATTCTATGCATCCCATACTATATAGGTCCGAGTGCAAGCACCTACGTACTCCACATTAAAAGGGTTCGATCCCTTACCATGAAAACTACCCGATAATAAAAGCAAGGTTTAGACAATTCCACGAGTATGGATCCCAATCCCGGAGTACACCGCCCGACTATTATACAGACTCCTTATCGTGCGAACATCCCGCAAGTGCCCCTCTAGCCCCGATATACGTATATATATTGGAGCACGACAAACTATCCGCCCGACTACGCATAGTCCCAGATTTAAAATAAAAACTCGTCTCCATCGAAGCAACCTCAGTCCCGGAGTACACCTCCCGACAAGGTCTATAGTCCCGAAGTACATCGCCCGACTACATAGAGTGCCCTACTTACGTTTGCCCAGGTTTACTATATCTTCTCTTAGTGCCTAGTTCTTAATGTTCAAGACATGAATAAATTATCATATCAAGAGTTAGTTTTACCCCTTCTCTTAGTGCCTACATCTTCTCTTTGGGGAAAATTCTAATATTCTTATAAAATGATATAGAATTTATTAAAAATAGTTTTAGAAATTTTCATGAATATTTTGAGAAATAAAAAGAGGAATTTAGATAGAAAATGAGTTATTGATTTCAAAATTGTTTATTTGAGTATATGACATTTATTCTAGAAGAAAAGCAAATTATTCATGTGAATTGAATATCTCTTGAAGAGATTATACACTTATTGACATAAGAAGTATTTGATGTGGGTCGAGATATATTATATGAGCTTGAATTGCTAAAGAGATTTAAAGTGGATGAATTTATATTCATGAAAAGATATCGTTTTATTTTGAATTGTGAATGAATAAAAGACTCATAAAACATTGATTAAATTTGAGAATAAGTTGAAGATAAGAATACATTGAGTTAATACATGATTATGAAGGGGATGAGTACCCATGAATTCTTGTACATGAAAGGTTGTGATCTAGAGTTTAGTGAGACCTCAGTTACTGGCATTGTTGAATTAAAAGATTTGAATTATATTTTTGAGATATGACCATGGAGCTATCTCGGTATTTGTAATTAAGTCTGGTAGGGGGTAAAACTAACTCTAGGTATGATAATTTATTCATGTCTTGAACATTAAGAACTAGGCACTAAGAGAAGATGTAGTAAACCCAGGCAAAGATAAGTGGAGCACTCTATATAGACGGACGATGTACTTCGGGACTATAAACCTAGTCGGGCGGTGTACTTCGGAACAGAGGTTGCTTCGATGGAGATGAGTTTTTATTTTAAATCCGGGACTATGCGTAGTCGGGCGGATAGTTTGTCGTACTCTAGTATATATACGTATACCGGGGCTAGAGGGGCACTTGCGGGATGTTCGCACGACGAGGAGTCTGTATAACGGTCAGGCGGTGTACTCCGGGACTGGGATCCATACTCGTGGAATTGTCTAAACCTTGCTTTTATTACTGGGTAGTTTTCATGGCGAGGGATCGAACCCTTTTAATGTGGAGTACGTAGGTGCTTGCCCTCGGACCTATGTAGTATGGGATGCATAGAATTCGAACAAGTATGCATTCGTGTCATCCTAGTATAAAATAACTGCTTTAAGCATTAAGGCTTCGCATACACTTACATATTTAGAGTAAACACATTTAACACTTTATTTGCATTCAAGTTTGTGATCTGTTAAATTATTAAGATCGTTATATTTCTGGCATAGAGAGAATGGCCGTGTATAACATTTTCGTCGGTTGTAAGCAACTGATGTACCCACAGTTCATTATGCAGGAGTTAGATCTTTCATGAAGATATAAAGTTCATATGTTGCTGTTGATTAATTACATGTTAAAGATGTTGCAGATTGTATATAATTTTCATTATTGTAATTCATTTTGTCTTCTGCTGTGTAATAATTGCAAAGAACTCTATTGTATTATAAAAAGTTCAAATTCCTTGTAAAATTGTACGAAGTGAAGTGTAAAGATCCTGTAGAACTTCGAATTCATCCTTATTTGGAATTCGGGGCGTTACAGCTCAGGACTGAGGTGCTACAGTCGGTGGTTTGGGGGTGCAACAATGGTGGAGTTATTGGGGGTGGCCACTGTGGTGGCAGAGGCGGTGAGGGTCTGGTGCCAAGGTGGTAGCAATTTGGGTGGTGCTCGGGTATCACTGTGGGGCTGGCAAGGGGTGATGGAGGTGTTGATGGTTGAGGCAGGGGATCGGTGCTACACTGCAGCGATGGGGGGAGAGAGCTCGAGGTGGCTGCAGTCGAGGGGTGCGGTTGCAAGGAGGGGGAGCGATCGGTGGTGTGCAGGTGAGGCGGGCGGCGAGTGCAGTCGGGGTCGAGGTGCAGGTGATGAGGGGAGGAGGAAAATTTGGGATGTGGTCGAAGGTCGCAGTGGTGGTGGTGGGGTTGTACGGAGGTCGCGCACGAGAAGGTGTCAAGTTGGAGCTTCGACGCTACAGGCAGGAGGTTGGTAGTTGGTGATGCTCGGTGAGGAGTAGTGGCGGGGCACAGTGGTGTCGTGGCGGTAGAAATGGTGGGACGGCAAGGGAGAGGAGGCGTCGATGGTGCTTCGGTTGTTGGGTTTCGGAACCAGACGAAGAAGAAGAAGAGAAGAAGAAGTGGGGAGTTGTGGCTGTGGGGATTAAGAAAAATAATAGTGTAGCGTCCCAAATTTCAATAATAGAAATAAGAGACAAGTCCAGTTTACTTCAATGTAATCTAAACACAGTATAAACACAGAGAAAATTACAACTTTTCATTATAATAGTTCTTTATTACATTGCACAGTGGAAAATTACAACACTTTTGATACATCTCAAATGAATAGCTAAAATTCAATCTTCTCATAGCTCCAACTTCAAACCCTTTCTAATCTACTCACTTGCAAATCCTGCAAAATAAATTGAAGAGTGGGCATGGCAGTTGAAGGCAACTGACGCATTACCATAGCAATAGTAACCCTCCAAAGTCTCACAATCACAAACTTGTCACACAACATAAAATAAAACAACAATAGGAGATTCATAAAATCAACAAGTCAAACTATGCTAAATAAATGTGTGTTAAGAAAATAAAGGAAAATTCATAAAACAACATCCAAGAAAACACAATGCACAATAATGCATACTTGTTCGGATTCTATATATCACATTTTATATAGGTCCAAAGGTAAGCCTTAGCATTCACCACATATTAGGGTTCAATCCCTCGCCATCAAGACTACATCAATGACAGAAACAAGATTAGACAACTTCGTGAATAGATCCCAGCCCCGGTACGTAATCCGCCAAGCGGTACTAGAGTAAACATGCAAGCACCCCGCAAGCATCGCTCTAATTATGGAGAATCACCTCCCTGCAGTGTACCCCGCGAATAGGTCTGCCGACCCTCGACGCGCAGATACACCATACATTCTGCTAATAGGCCTGCCAACCCTCGACGCATGAATATACCGTACGTTTCGTAAATAGGCTTGCCGACCATCCACGCTCGAACATACTGTACATTCCGTGAATAGGCCTGCTGACCCTCGACACGCGAACATACCAAATCTGTCTCACTTCTAGACATTCAGCGAATAGGCCTACCGACCCTCGACGCACGAACATACTAGAGAGACACAACAAATACACAGTCCCGGAATACATCCATCCGACTGGCAACAATGCCCATACGTACGTTGCCCAAGTTCCGTCACAACTCCCAATTTAGTGTATATCCTTAGATTTGTAATAACAACATCATGAGCCACCTAGAACTAGCTCTACTCTACCGAACTTCACTTGCCAAACCAGGCACACTAACCCTGCAGGCTAATTTTCCACAATCAAAAATATCCACTGCCAGTAATCTTGTGTTCACTCAGTGTCTAGTGCTCCCAACTCAACGCCTCAAGCGTCCATCCCGGGTTCTCACAATAACCCTCATCACAATCAAAAAGAAAAATCCCACTTGGTTTAATCATCAAAATATTCAAAATATTCTCTTTTCTGAAAAACAAAACTTTTCCTACAACGCCACGGCTGTGAATTAAAAATCTCAACAGGATTATCTCATCCCAAAAATACACATTTTTACATCCATAATCTCTTCATTATCCACATTTCATTTAATAAATTGTTACTACCATAAAAGGTTCATTCTTATATGGAAACAAATTCAATCCACAAAAAACCTTTAAATTCCACTTTTGAATATCACTTTCCATACATACACAAATTCAATAAATTTCTATTAAATCCAGTCAACTCAAACTGAAACAAGTCTCTTTTGAAACTGAACATAAACCTCTTTATAGTTTAAAGTTGTTGTCTTTCAAAATCGAAACATACATTCCCTCAACTGAGTTTAACACTGATAAAAATATAGATTTTTGCACCCCTCAAATCTATTACTTGAACACACACAAATCTGAAATTAAACTCCCCCAAAATCTGAAATTTGTACTTTCGTAACTCGATAGAAGAACCAATTAAACTTCATACAAATATTAGATTTAAACATATACATATACTCATCTATATGCATACTAGGGTTCTTAAACCCCAACACACAAAATCCTTCACAAATCCATCAAAATCCAAGCCCTAAAGGATAATGCTCCAAAATCGAAGGCCGAACACAGCCCTGGGGTCTGTAGTGCTCGGGTTGCACTATGCAACCCCGGTTTATTGTTGTAACCTGACCCGAGCCAACCCCAGGTCTAGGGTTTAACCCCAAAACCCTAACCCTAGGTTCTTCACACATTTTTGCACATATTTTCAATGATTTTTTTACATGAATTCGAGTATAAAATTCTAATTTTCAACTCATCATGAATACATATTAAAACAGTGAATAACTCACAAAAATTCCATCTTTTAATTACTCAAATCATGATTCTTTTATCATACAATAAGATCTACACATCAACTTCTTCTATCCACTCAGGATGCTGACGAAACTCGAGATGAGTGGTTGCGGACCCAAAGAGAGGGTCCGCCACACTCCGACGGCCCCTTTACCCCCCCACCTTCATACCCATGCCAAAGCTTCTGTTCCCACCCTTCCGAATACCGACACCTCTATGTCCAATCCCTTGGAAAACATCCCCATCACTATTACAACCCCTGACCTTGTGCCCAACTGTGTGGAGGGGGATACCCCGGGGCTCAAAAACGAAATTTCCCACCTGCAGGCACATCAAAATGCGCTACCACGGCAGGTGGGGAATGCTTCGGCTCATCATCGCCCCTTGGTAGTAGAGCATTGGAGAGGGAGTCTTCCTACAGGCCAATCACGGCATAAGAATCCCCCCAATCGACCGGCATCCATCTCTAATGCACCTCAACTCTGAAGTGCACAGCAGGCACAAGCACAGGGAGCACTACACATCAGATAGAGAAAGGAGGTACAGGGATTCAACTCACCGCTCGCACCCTCACATTCAACCAAGAAAGCCTCAAGTTTTTCCTTACCAGCATCATCAAGCTAACCAACAGCAAGTTCTACCCATCACACCTCACCAGCCAATTGAGGCACTACACCCACATTCCCCCTTTACTGTGATCACACCAACATTGGAACCCAACAAACAACGCCTACCTCAACATCCTGTTTCCCCCCGCCGCAACTCCATTCATGTACTGCCAAGGAGGATGACCAGCGACCCCCCAAGATCCACCGCTATATGGGCCCAAAGAAGGGGTCCAAACGATGGAGCTGGGGAGGGTGATGGTTTACCTCCGGTTGGGGTAGTTGAAGAGCAGTGGCAAGAAGTGGTTCACAAAAGAAAAAGAAAATCCAAATCCCTACCGACAGCCCCTAGTGAACCCCAAAAACAACAGAGAAAGGGGAAATGCAAACCTACTCTGTGTTTCAACTGCGGAGAGTTGGGGCATTATCGAACAGAGTGTACCAAAGAAGTCAGATGCCTTAGATGTATGATGTGGGGCCATATGTCCTACACTTGCACTAATGTCGTCGCCACCAGTGATGATGAAGAGAGGCGAGTATTCAGGGGATGCTCTCCTGACAAGCCAGCAACAATCAAATTGGCAAATAGCCTCGCAGCGATCAAACAGGAGGAAGTTTGGTTGAGGCAGTGGTGCGCGATAGCAAGGGTGAGCTCCGGCAGACCCTCGGAGGCCCATGTGCTGCAGGCGTTGAGTGAGAGGTGGATTATGAAGGCTCACCGGGATTGGATTGTCAAGCGAATGTGCCTACTACTGTTCCTAGTGTCCTTCCCCTCTCTGCAAAAGATGCTAGAAGTCACCGGAGCTAGCACAGTGGATTTTAGGCATTTTAGAATGGATTTCGAAGCTTGGACACCTAGCTTCGGTGCTGAGAAGCCTCAAGGGGAGAGATACTGGGTATGGATCCACAATGTGCCATTTCATTTTTGGAAGAGAGAGGCCCTACAAGAGATGGTCTCCGATTTCGGAACGGTGGAAGATATCGACGAGAAAACTGTTCGTCGATCGGATCTAGTATCGGCGAGAGTGCTCATCAGAAGTATAGACATTGCCTTGATGCCAAGATTCGCCAAATTCTTCTCCTTTGATGATTCCTATCTCATTCGCTTTGTGCTAGACAAATGCGCTGATAAAGAGACAGCCCATTCCTCCATCATGCCCCAATCGCCTACAGCCTCGCTAAGAGACAGCCGAAGCTACAGGGATGTTGCTTTGCCGTCTTGGGAGATCTCTATAGATGGGAGCCATGAAGTGGAGAGAGCCCACCGTGAAGTCATCAAAGCGGCGCGAGAGATGGATGCACGTCAAGAGGCCAAGGCGGAGGGATCAGAGTATCAGGGATCAAGGCGGGACACCGATGGTCGGAGGCAAAGCCAGACCAGATGATCCAACGGCCTTGCTGGTCTTCACCTAAACTTGGTAAATTTCTCTACTTCAGGTGGCTTTCAGAAAAAGGAGATACCACAGAATACCCAAAACGGCAATCGAGAGCCCCAAAGTGGTCAAAAGCGGCATGCAAGGTAGGAGGCACAGTCTGTGGGTCTGAGGACGGGGACTGGGCTTGCAGGCCCCCAAAGTGGCAAGACCCAGCTCTGCTCCTCCATGCATGCAGCAGATAACGACTCTCTGGCATCAAGACAAGAGTTGGTGAGGGAAAGCGCCAGAGTGGAGAACAAGACAAGCGAAAGCTCGCTGTCAACTAAGGAGTGGGTTGAAAAGAGATGGTTTTCAGCAAAAAAAACGGAGCGGGCGTCTGTGGAGTCAGGGCGACAAGAGTCAGAAACGACTCTGGAGAAAGCGAAGTGCTCAGATCTGAGCCTCCACAAGGGTAAAAACCCACCAGAGGCGCAGTGTGACGCTCATGGCTTGAGATCAGATATTTGGGGTAAAGAAGACAACGGTGGAGAAGAGATTGGAGTAAAGGACCTCGGCCTAAAGAAGAAGATGGGAAATGGCAGAGTGAGGTTGGTAGAAAAGATGAGCTGTAACACTTCGATTAAAGCCCCCACTTCAGCGAAAATAGCGCTGACCTCTGTTTTCACCGCTGTCCCAACCAATAGCGTTAAGACAGTTGTCGAATGCTGTGTGGAGGGAAGCGCGACTTTGACAGAACAGATCGTTGGAATCGAGGGGGCGGTATTATACTCCGCGAAGCAGCAAATGGCTATGCGGCTAAAGTTGATTCTTATGGGGCCGATGAGATCTCTAAGGGGGGGTTGGATTGTACTCATCTAATAGGCATTAATGGGCCCAAAGAGGGGCCCAAGAAGCATTTTATTGTATCTGGGACTAGCAGACCTGAAATTTCGAACATTCTAACACAATATCAAATTGGTAGCGGACCCACTGAGGGGAATGCAATGGAGGACGCCAGTATCAACACTGCTATTCTTGAAGCGCGTCCGTCATGCGATGGGCTCAATGAGGAGTCCAAAATTAGAAAGACCTCTCCTCAATTTCAAATTCAGCATGCTGATAGTGAGGAGGACCTAGAAGGGCGTTTGAACCTGGACGTTGACTTCTCACTTACAGACGAGGACTCAGGGGACTCAGAATTTATTACTGATACACAAAAGGAGTTTTCGCCAGAGATGGTGCTATCCACATTGCCAGAGTTGGCCCCACGATTCAGCACCGGATCGTCTCAAAGGATGGCTAGTTTTAAGGTGCAGCGGTCGCCTAAGAGGGCTCATGCGAAGTCCTTGGATGACTTTTTGGAGGTAGCTGCAGCCGCCAAAGCGGCTAAACACGACATTGGAGGTACAAAAATTTTTCTTGCTAATATTTTAAATTTCATGTCAGACTCTGAAGTTTTTCTATTAGCTATGACCTATGGTTTGGAAGTCTGTGATATGGAACGTAATGCGTTACTTCTCAATAAAATGAGGGGTTGGGAAACTGAGAGGGCTAAATCTAGTGTTCATAAGGATCTAAGACCCAACTCTAGGGGGATAACGATCTCTGAGGGCGAAACCTGCCCGAGTCCCTCACACACTGTCATCTCGGACATGGTTCCCCAATGAATACACTATTCTGGAACGTCCGGGGTCTGGGGGATAAAAGTAAAAGAGATATGGTTAGAGACGTTATCACGAAGACCAAGGCGGAAGTGGTTGGGCTTCAGGAGACCAAACTTATACATGGGACCAAACCCAAGAGAATAGGGGGAACAGAATCAAGGAATGGGTTTTACGCCCATCTGCGGGAGCCTCAGGGGGAATTGCCATTGGCTTCAACTCGGACCTGCTCACTTGTTCAGAGGTCTATAATGGTACATTCTCCCCGACTAAAATAACGATCTGATAAGTATATGCAGACTATCACAGTTGTTTATGGCCGAACGTGGCTTCAGAGCATGATGCCTTTTGGCAAGAACTGGTCAATATTCGTCTCCGTTGGCCGAGGGCCTAGATTGTCGGGGGGACTTCAATATTACTCGATTTGCGTTCAAATACAAGGGTAGAGGTTCCAGCGACAGGCACAGAGCAGAGTTCAATAGGGTGATAACGGATCTTGAGTTGATAGATATCCCTATTAATGATAGACTATTTATGTGGTCTAACATGCAGTCTGCTCCGATTATGGCAAAATTGGACAGGATTCTCGTATTGATGGATTGGGAGGCTAAGTTCCCCCTTGCAACTGCTAGATCGATTCCTAGACCAACGTCAGATCATACTCCAATCCTTCTTGACATTGGGCTTCAGGGAGCCAAAAGACATAGAAAATTCCGATTTGAGAAGGCCTGGCTGCAGATTCAGGGGTTTCACCATCTGGTGATGGAAAACTAGGCGCTCCCAGTGACTGGCACAGATGTTGCGGGCCGATGGTATGAAAAAATTTGCAGATTAGGAAAGCGGCTACGTAAATGGAACCGATCTAGATTCTCGACCATCTGGCACGTAAAAGATTCCTTGTTGGAAGGAATTGATGAACTTGAAAGAGTGGAGGAATCGAGAGACCTGTCACAAGAGAAAAGAAATAGACTTCTGGAGCTCCGTGAGAATATTGCCAATCTCTATAAGATGGAAGAAATTAAATGGCAACAAAGATCTAGAATTTCGTGGCTCAAAGAGGGAGACGCGAACACGGCCTTCTTCCACCGAGTGGCAAGTGCAAGACGCAGGTCCAATCTTATTTTATCCTTATAAACAAGCTCGGGGACAGTATAAGATGAACAAGTGATTTCCACAGCCTTCCAAGGATACTACAAGGACCTCTTGGGGAAGAAGAATGATTTTTGGGTCCCACTCAGGAATGATTTCTGGCAGACTTACCAGATCGAGTCATCGCCTTCGCTATCCTGCCTGGAGTCTCCGTTCTCGGAGGAGGAAGTTAAAAAGGCTATCAGTCACATGGGAACGGACAAGTCGCCAGGGCCAGATGGCTTCCCAATGATGTTCTTCCAAATTTTCTGGGAAGAAATTAAAGGGGACTATATGGCATTACTGGATGACTTTTTTAACAACAAGCTCAGATTGGGTATGTTTAATTTTGCGGTTGTAGTCCTGATTCCCAAATGGAAAGAGGCATCGAAAGTGGGCGATTTTAGGCCGATTAGCCTCATAAATTGCTCGGCAAAGATTATTACAAAAATCCTAGCTATCCGCCTGGGGAGTATTATGGACAGCCTTATCAACAAATCTCAATCGAGCTTCATTAAGGGCAGAAATATCCTAGATTGTGTGGCAACGGCAGAACAAGTTATCCACCGCTGCCATACGACCAACTCTAAGAGCTTTCTGCTTAAGCTAGACTTTGAGAAAGATTATGACTCAGTTGATTGGGAGTGCTTGCTGGAAGCTCTCAGGGGTAGGGGCTTAGGGAATAAATGGATCTGCTGGATCAGGCAGTGCTTGCAGACTAGCAAAACGGCCATATCAGTGAATAGTAGGTCGGGACAGCCGTTCCCTTGTAGGAAGGGTCCCAAACAAGGGGACCCGCTATCACCACTCCTGTTTACTATCGTAGCAGATGTGCTGAGGGTTATGCTAAAGAATTGCCAGGAAAAAGGTTGGAACACACCAGTGGCCAGTTCCGTGTCTACTAAAGGGTGTACGATCCTGCAATACGCAGATGACACCCTACTCTTTGGTAATGGGTCTAGACGAGAAACTGTCTGCTTTAAAGGGACCCTATACTGTTTTGAGGCCTAGTCAGGCCTTAGGATTAATTTTCACAAGAGTGTGCTGACGCCAATTTCCCTATCAAATGATGAAGCAGGGGAACACGCTACTATTTTGAACTGTACGACGAGTGGCTTCCCTATCAAATACCTAGGGCTACAACTCAGACCAGAAAAATTATCTAAAGCAGACTGGTTGCCTATCATTGATAGGGTGGAGGACAGACTGTCTGGTTGGAAAGGTAAATCGCTGTCTCTCGGGGGTAGAGTGATACTCATCAACTCAGTGTTGTCTAACCTGCCAATCTACTACATGTCATTTTTCGAGCTTCCAAGATGGGTGATCCAGAGGATTGACCTGATTCGAAAATGATTCCTTTGGAAGGGGGCAGACTCGGATAAAGGAGGTTACCACCTCATCAAATGGAGTATCGCTTGCATGAAGAAGAAGCATGGAGGGCTAGGCATCATCGACCTCAGAGATATGAACCTTGCCCTGCTGGGGAAATGGTGGTGGAAGGTATTCCACAACAGCGGGGAAGGTTGGCAGGACTTCATTCAACCTTATCCAAGGGGAAAAGGCACGAGAAACCTTGGCTTCCGAGTAGGGGCTAAAGTTTCGCGACTCTGGAAAGGAATTGCCAAGGCTAGCGGCCCCTTCAATTTGGCAGTTACGTCAACTATCGGCAATGGCCAGTCCACCAGATTCTGGTGGGATAGGTGGTGTGGAGCCCATACCCTGAAGGAAACGTTCCCAGAAATATATGAGAGGTCGAGTCGACCGAATATGTCCGTTGCCGAAGGTTGGAAAAGGGGAGGCTGGAGACCGGCGTTCCGAGGAACGCTCACCCCAAATTTACACCAGCAATTGCTTGACATGCAAGCACACATCACACGGGCAGACACAAGTTGCACACAAGGCCCAGATCAGAAGCGATGGGGACTTGAGAGCAAGGGAGCTTTCTCGGTGAGATCTTTGTATCATCGGATCCATTTTCGAGGATGCAGACCCAGCTGGGCACGGGTGTTGTGAAAGGCGAAAACTCCCCTTAAAGTCAGAGTTTTCTTATGGCTAGTGCTCAATAATGCTATCCTCATTAGGCAAAACCTTGCCAAAAGACAACCACAGGTGGCGACCAACTGTGGTTTCTGCGACGTACATGTGGAAGATCTAAATCACCTTTTCATTCACTGCCCAAGAAGTAAGGCAACTATGGTTGAGGTACTCCGAGCCTTAGGAACGGGCGACTACCCCTACGTATATGAGGATTTGTGGATTGGCCCCAAATTTGCAACGATTCTCCATGATATGAAGGATGCGTGGTACATCGCAATAGCGGCAACAACATGGGTGTTATGGCTTAACAGAAATAATTTTTATTTTCGTGCTTCATGTAATAGTATTTCTGGTAACCTGACTCACATCATACAACTTATCTCTTTTTGGGCTACAGCTGCGGCCACGGGGGCAAGAGGAAGGATAGCCAGAGTATTCCAGGTATAGGAGTTTGATGATGAGGAGGTAGAGTTTGGGCCGATGCTTGGCTGAGGGACTGGCTTCACCAGTCATGACAGTGCTTATGCCAGCTTGTGTTTTGTTTCAACCTACTATACTTTCTGGTTGCTTGATGTTTGAGTAGTTAGACCCACCCCCCAGGGTTTGTTGGGGGTGTATGTTTGTTTTCTTTCATTTTCTTCCTGCATTGTACTTTTATTTTGTACTGTTATTTTCTCCCGGTACACCGGGGTTGTTTTATTAACTTCTTATTAATGAAACAAGGTGGCCTTATTCCACCTTTTACCTCAAAAAAACAATAACATATAGGCTCATTAGATCTATTTCTACCAATAAAAATTAGATCCTTCAAGCATAGAAAACTCCCTTATTCAAGAATGAATTATTTTAGATTAATACACAATCAAGATTCAATTTTTATGCCTCATAATCACAATCTCATATCATACATATATCTCAACAAGTACTACAATCAACACACAATCTATGACATACAAGAGTCCATCCCTAACATGATACTAAATATATGAGATAAAACAAAGCAAGAGAGTTGGAGTGTTACCCACCTAAAGAAGATATTGGCTGCAAACTAGAAAACCCTCTCCTCTAAACAAAATATCCACCCCAAAACTCAAGAAAATCCCCCAAAATAGCCAATACAAGAGGAAGATCAAAATCCTCTGTTCAAACCCTCTCTTATATGACCGGGTGTTGGTTTTTTAGGGTTTTGATCGCAATTTTGCAATTTAGTCACTTCACAATTCCAAAATTGCATAATTAAATATTTAATCATTCAAATCAAATCAAATTTGATTAAATGGATAAAATCTCTCCCCAGATCTCTCTACTATCAAAACCGGCCCTGATATGCAGCCAGCTATTTTTTTTGAAATTTAAATTTGCCTCCAATGCCCTTTTTTGCAAGAAAATCTCTTTCTTCCGAAATATTTACAAAAGTAGTTTTTCTTATTCAGAAAAATCCCAAAAATTCAAATATGTCCAATAAAAAATAATAGAATTTATTTATCAAGTCCAAATTCTAAAACTTCAATTTCAAAAATATTTGCACGTGTTTTGCACGTGCAAAACGACAGTTTCACCAAAATTTGAAATAATTAAATAAATTAATTTAATAATTATTTATTAATTTAAAATATTGTATTAAAAATTATGGGGCATTACAAGGAGGTGGGGCCGGATAGTTAGGGTAATTAATAGGAGATTAAGGGGTTAGGGGGGGATTAGTTAGCATGCAGTTTGGGGGTTTTAGTTAGGAATTGATAATGGGGTGATTAGGAGATGATTAGGGGATTAGTTATTATGTGAGTTGAGAGATTATAGGAGAATTAGTGGGAAAATGATTTAACAGTAATAGGGGTATGGTTTACGAGTTAACGGGTTGGCTAGGACTTCGGGGTTGGGTTGGATTAATAGGCTGGGCTTAACACCCAAACTTATATATATATATATAAGTTTGGGTGTTAAGCCCAGCCTATTAATCCAACCCAACCCCGAAGTCCTAGCCAACCCGTTAACTCGTATATATATATATATATATATATATATATATATATATATATATATATATATATATATATAGTGGTTTAAAACAAGGAACTTTAGTTTGGGCTTCTTCACAAATTTAATAAATAATCAAGAAGAATAGAAATAGGATTATAGATTCGAATATGATTGTGTCAAATATAAAATCAAGAGGGAAAAGAATAATATTGTAGAATGAAATAGAATTTTAGAAAACATAAATAATTTATGAATGATCAAATGAAAATACAGAAGAAATTGTAAAAATTGAAAATGGGTGTTGCAATCAAATTATAGAATTGATTGGGAATTGAGATTCACAATTAAATAAAGTAATAAATAATAATATGATAGGATGGATTAGAATTTTGTATTCTAACAAAATAATCGAATATACAAATGAATTCAATCAGGTTCAAGAGAATAGGAGAATTTATATATGGACTTGGGTTCAATCAAATAGGAGATGTACAAGAAAATGAATCCAAATGAAATAAAATAATTTACAAAAAAATTGAAATATAAGAAAGAAAATAAAAATAAAAATCTCTATAATAAAAATAGCAGTTACATCAAATCAATCCCCAAAACTACATCAAACAACACAGAATTGCTTGCCCTTCAATGGGAATTAACTTTACTTTACATCAATGGCCTACTCAACATTACATTGTGGAGGGGGGATTCTCAGATCACAATCAATAGGGTCATGAATTCCTATCAACCCAATTGGAACTCTTGGACCATAATTCACTCTATTAAAGCTCTTATTAGTCAAGCAAAGGAAGTCTACTTCCAACATTGCTTACGCGAAGCAAAATTTACTGGAGCTAACTCTAATAACTAACCCACTTTCAATAATTATTTAGCAAAACGACCCACTTCCAAAAACATTTAGTCAACTGACCCACTTTCACAAAATATTATATCTAACTAACCCTATTAATATAATAACCTAAAAACAAAATTTTCTATATAACCCTGCTTTAGAAATAAAAAACTATAATATCTCTTAACGTCATAAAAAACTGGATATTTCACAGAAAATAAACAAACAAAAATTAAAGAATCTTTCAAATTTTAAAATTAGATACGTTGATAGAAGATTAACAGAAAGAAATTATATTACTAATAGGGAAATATCAGATTACTTGTTACTAACAAGAAAAATAACTAATAAACTACCTAAAAAAAATGCAAAAAGAGATAGCATACAAAGTATTAGATTACAGAAACGAAGAAGCAAGTTGGTATTACCAACACCTACTAGCATATAGAATAACAGGCTAAGTATGGCCAATGAAGCAGTTGCATTAAATCCTAATATAAGCCCAGAAATTTATATGATAAACATATAGGAGTTGGAAGAAGATTGCAATAGTTCTGAGTTTGTAGGAGATATAAGAAAAGATTTAAAAATCATAAATAAAAATATAAAAGAATTAGATAGATATATAACTGACTACCCAGAAGAAGAATTAGGCATAACGGAAGAATATATGAAGGAGTTAGAAGCCAAAACAAAACTTAATATAAATATTTTGGAAATAGAAGATTTAATGGTAAATCCTAATTCAGTAGAAGTAGAAGACGCCTTAAAAAATTTAGATTGAACAAATGAAGAAATAAAAATGGACCAAGATAAAGAAAAGATTATAGCAAAACCTATAGAAATTCCAAATGACATGTACGAAATCTTAAGGCCACCACCTAACAAAAAACCTTATCAAATACCATGGAAGTAGCAAAACACAAAAAGAAAAATGCAGCTAGGAAGAGACAAAGAAAAAGAAACCCTAAAATGAGAACCTACAGAACACTATGAAAAAGGAATAGCAAGAAATGGAGAATGGCTAAACCTAGACTTTGTAAAAGACGTAGATAGAACAATAGAATAATGGGTAAAGGTCTCACTAATAGTACGATTTAGGCAAAATCTTACAGGAAATGCATTTGAAAAATTTATAGAAGCCACATTTATAAGAGTAGTAGCAAAATGGTGGAATGGACTAAAGGAAGAAGAAAGAAATACTATAAGAAAATCAAGACCAATTGATGATAGAGGAACTGAAGAAACCTCAACACAACGAACCTTAGGTTTAAAAGAAATAATTACAAATTACGAAATAGCAATAAGAACAGAATTCAGTGTATACGATAAAAGAGAAAAACACACTATATACAAAAAGAATCAAGCAAGGTGGAGACTAAGTAACTTAGAAATATGCGACATGTGTTATTTTGACAACTATGCTTGTGAATTCCGAGAATATTTTCAAGATAGTTATTACATTGGACTCATTCTTTCTAAAACTACCTGATCCATAGATTATAAACATATATAGTGCTTTCATAGGTAAGAAAGTAAAACCAGAAGTAGACACTTTAGGGTATAGAACACAATTCGTAAAAGATTATAGGAATAAAGTATGCCAAGATGCTAGAGCAACAATGAAATACTATAGAACATATAAACAAAGAATTTGTTGTGAAGATGCAAGACCGAATCATTGGGGATATAATAATAACTATAATTATACAAGGAAGAGTAAACATAAATTCCAAAAATATAAACCAAAATATAGAAAACTTTTAAGAGATATAAAAAACCCTATAAAAAATACTTTAGAAGAATAAATAAAAATAAAAAATAGACAATATACAAAAACCCTAAAAAATGTAATTGTTACATATGTGGAGAGGTAGGACATATATCACCAAATTTTTCTAAAAGAATGAAAAAAGAAAATGTAAAATACGTAGAAGAAATTGAAGAAATGAATAACATAAATTATGAACCTATAGAATGTGAGGAAGAATGGTCAGAAATAAGAGAAGATGAAGAAATAATGGTAATGGAAGAAGATAGTGGAAGTAGTAAAGGTGAAACAGAAGAATGTAAAATAAACATGATGACAGAAATGACAGAAATAACAGAAATAGGAGAACCATCAGAAAGAGAAGAAAATAATGAAAAAGTATGAGAAAGAATGTGCTTTGACATACAAAATACGATAAAATAAGACCGACCAAATTAGATATAAATCCAAAAGAAAATTTTAAACTACTAATATTCGAAAGGAAGAAAAGTACCATCATAATAGCCAGGAATAATGAACAACCTATAGTCATTGAACGAACACAAGGAAAAAACATAGTCTCATTAATAACCGAAAGAATAATAAGACGAGGTGGAAAAATAAATGAGAAAACCAGAAAAACATTAAGACACATACATTTAGGAGTTGTACAAATAATAATAAAAGCTTATTTTAAGAAAAGGATAAATACACCCCTGGAAATATACCTAATGGATGATAGAATAATATCAAGTACACAAGATGCCTTAATAGGAATAGTACAAGAAAACCTAATGTACCAAAAGATAAAATTTACAATAAAACCTAATTTCTTTATAAGCATGGGAGAAGAAAATAAAGACAAAAGTCTAGTCATGTATCACAGATTATCAGGAATAGAAATGATAGAAAAAGGCAAAGTTATGAGTATACAAATAAGAAATATTTATGCGTTCACTAGTAAGCATGAAGTAAAAAAATAGAAATACAGATAATTTTAAAATAGAGCCTCTATTCAGCAAAATCATAAGATACAAACCAGGTAGAGAAAACCCTAAAATGACTATATCAAATTATATAGAATTCGACTTTAATAAAGCAAAAGAAACTGCAAAAGAAAAAGCACCACCATAATGTTCGGAAAGAGATCACTATCAATAAGAAATAAACAACAAGCATTGGAATTAATACCAATAAAAAATACCTTAGAACACCAAAACAATAACTAATTTAAAATAGAAATAAAATATTATGACAATGGAAAATGGAATAAACAAGTTGCCTTAGTAGATACAGGTACTAATAATTCACATATTAAACAAACAAATGTAAAAACAAATGAATTAATGCCATAAGAAAACTCATATTACTACCTAGACTATTACAATAATAGACATCCAATTGTACATAAAATTACACTGCCACTAAGGATAAATGGTAGAAATGAAATATTATTACACTAACACATAGACCCAGAACAACTAACTTCCTTACATCAGTACAACCTTACTCAATTCAAGAAGAAAAAATCACAATAACAGTAAATAATGAAAGGGTATAGTAATAAATAGAATATTGGACAAATGAATCCATTAAGAGCAACAAAAAAACACATAATACATACTAAAAGAATTTGTTTACGAAGAATACAAATCAAGAAACTATCATAGTCTAATAGACACCAGAGCAGGAACTAGCCTATGCCGAGAAAATATACTACCAAAATGGAAACAAGATGGATATAATAAAAAAAAATAACTGAATTAACTGGACAAACTATCATACTTGATAAGTATCAACAAAATGTTGATATACAAATAGGAAATTACATACTAAAAATACCAATAATATACCAGTTTGATGATTTGAATAATGATGTGCTCTTAGAAAATAATTTTTTCCAACAATACTATCCTATAACCATATCACATAAATCAGTTGTATTTACGATACCTTGTCGACACCAAGCAATAGCAATTAGAATAACCCAACTTTATTCTAGAACCGACCTACCACACATCAGAGTTTCTTCAACCCAGCATGGTGAATATCAATATTTACCAAACAAAACTAGAATACAACAAGTCCAAGAAATAACTATAAATTTTTTTTTTTAAAACAATTAGAAGATCTGTACGGAGAAGATCCCTTGGCAAAATGAGACTTAAGTAAACCCATATAGAGTTAATAGATAAGAACAAAGTAATAAAAATTAAACCTATAAGGCACACTCCATCAGATCTAGAAGAATTCAAAAAATATATAAAAGAATTAATGGAAAGTAATTACATAAGAAAATCACAAAATCCACATTCATCACCAGCATTCATAGTAAGAAAACATTCAAAAGAAAAAAAAAATAAATCTCGAATGGTAGTAAATTATAAGAAACTAAATAAAAATACGAAGAGATTTGGATATCCACTACCAGATATGCAAATACTACTCAATACAGTCAGGACTAGAAAAATATATTCAAAATTTGATTGTAAATCAGAATTTTATCATGTAAAACTAACAGAAGATTCGAAACAATTAACAGCATTTAGCATACCTCAAGGATTCTATGAATGGAATGTATTACCATTCGGTTATAAAAACAGCCCAGGAATATTTCAAGAATATATGGATACGATATTTAAAAAATACAATAATTTCATATTAGTATATGTAGATGATATTCTAATAGGATCTGAAAACGATGAACAACATAAAGAGCATCTACTAAAATTCATAGAAATAGTAAAAAATGCAAGTATTATACTATCAAAAAAGAAAATGGAATTGTTCAAAACTGAGATAGAATTCTTAGGAACAAAATTATCACATGAAGGAATAGAACTGTAACCACATATAGCAGAAAAAATAAAGATATTTCCTAATGTCCTAAAAGAAAAAAGAGAAGTACAATCTATAATCGGGTTACTAAATCAAACATGATGATACATACCAAATTTATCAACAAAAATAAATTGGTTACAATAAAAACTATAAAAGTTTAAGAAATGGGAATGGACCCCATAAGATAAAGAAAAGCTTAAAATATTAAAACAACAAACTTCAAAATTAAATAAGCTAAGAATACCTGTTAAAGAATGTTCATGGATAATAGAAACAGATGCATGTGAACATAATTGGGGAGTAGTATTAAAATTCATTGAAATAGGTGAAGAAGAAAAAAGACTAGCCAGATATACTAGTGGATCATTCACACAGATCCAACAAAATTACCACATAAATGAAAAAGAACTACTAGCAATTTTAAAAGCTATAAAAAGTTTGAATTATTCATGATACATACAAAATTCACAGTAAGAACTGACAATACACAAGCAAAGAGTTGGATTAACAAAATAATAGATCCAACTATAGCAAATAAAAGGTTGATAAGATGGCAAATGGAGTTAGCACATTATGACTTCTCAATAGAAAATATAAAAGAAAAAGATAACATCCTAGCATATTTCTTATCAAGAAACTAACAATTTCATTTTTACAGGATGGAAAATAGAGTTCAGTATATAGAACAGGATATAGTCTATCTAAAGGAGACTGTGGAGCAATTAAAAGGAGCATTTAACCAACTACAGCTGAAAATATGTGGACTTCAAAGTATATTTTACCAATATATAAATACAGATCATATTGAAAAAATGAGCAAAGGGAGTGAACTTATTAACCCACAAAATACATGTGATCATATCACAAAAGTAGCCACACAAGAGGAAAACTCAACATCCATACAGCCTACTAACTACAAAGAGAGTTTACTCTCAGATCCTCCAAAATACTCCAAGAATGATTTATTTTTACAATATATTGAAAAATTATGCCAAACCACTCAGGTCAACCAATTTATCAAGATTATTTCTCAACAACATATGAACAAAGCGATCATACTACCAGGAGAAAATCTAAAAACAGTGAGAGTATTGTTCGAAAGAGGACTTATCCACTGCATCTATCCATCTCGAGAATGTGAAGAACTTAGCCAGTTACCAAAAGAAGTATATAAAGCTACTAAAAGTTATTTTGGTCTTACTAAGGCATCCAAAATATATGTCCAGGTATTTTCAGCTATTCCAGAATTCCTTGAAGATGATGAAGAACTACCAGTTGAACATATTATAAAGATAGGGATGAATACACAAATTCTATTTGGAGCAACCAATATTATACCATATAAAAACGAAGAATTTGAAAAACTGATCCTAGAAAGAAGAGCTACGGAATTTAGAACAATGTATTGTGAACTGAAGGACATACAAAATAGAGACGATGACATATGGATCTATGATAGCCTGACCCACAAAAATTAATGATTTACATCATAGAAAAAATTAAACAACCACAGTCAAAGAAAGAAGTCTTTGACAACTGGTATCGAATTCTGCATAAAGAAGACATGACAATGACAGAAGAGACAGCTGTCCACTACTGTAGATTGATAAGGATGGAACCACAGCATGAATGCAGACAATGCAAAAAAGAACAAGAGAAGGCTGACGAAGAGTTATTTCTGATGTAAAGCACGTGAAGATGTTGGCCAGAAAAGAATCTTCAACGTAAGCAGTGACGTAATTGTCTCAATTATTTATCTATGATGTAAGAAATGATGTAATGAGAACAATAATTGTATCTGATGTAAAGTCATCCCTTCTTCTATAAAAGGGGAGGCATGGTAAGGCAGAAAGGCAGACCATTTAGGAAGAAAGAAATTTCATATAAGTTTGTAAGAAAAGTCTGTAAGGAGATTGAGAGGAATAAAAAATTATCTTTCTTGTTCAAAATAAGAGATGACTAACTAATCTCTCCCCATCGGGGAGAGTTTTGTTAGGCTCTGCCTGAAAAATCTTGCAAAAAGTCCAATTTGCAGCCTTCTCAAGTTGAGTTGTACACCCAGTAGCAGGAAACGAGCTAGGTTGTGGTTGCCTGTATCGAAGTGTTACTAGTTGTTCCAAACGTATCTCTTAGGTGAAGCTCTCTTGAAGAGCATAGTAGTCCTGAGATGAGAGGAACGTAAAAAGAGCACTGAAATCGAGGTGCATACCAGAGGTATTTTATCCACTAATAGTAACTGGTACAGAGCATTTCAAAGAAGTTTAACTAGGTCGGAAGCATGATGGGCCGTTTTGTTTTGATTTTTAGGGTATCCTTAGAAATCTCTCTCTACTCCTGATTTTATAATTATTATTGTTCAACAAAACTAATGGATAATAATAGTTTGAGTATTATCTCAGAAATTTTTGAATTAATGATTAATTATCAAGAAAGTGATAGAATGCTAGTTTTTTATGTTTATTATCCTCATAGAGTAACAAGTATCAATGATTATTATGAATTCAAATTATTCTTCTTTAGTATACAACAAGTAATAATTATAACAATAAATCAAATAAATCCTGGAGAAAGTAGTAATATAAATGTCGAAATAATTGATGATCTAACTTTTTATGAAAGATCTTTATTATTCTATGAGAATTGTGTATTTAGTAGTTATATCTAGAGCCCTACAACAGCATATAGACAATTTCTAGAAGAAAATGAACAGATTGGAGAAGGAAATAGACATATAGAAGAACTCGAAGAACCTCCATATGATAGTAGTAGTGAAATATCTGAGACAGAATTAGAATATTTAGGGGATCTTGAAGACATGTTTGATTACTTTTTGAGATAGACAATATACATTATTTCGAAGAATATCATTTTACAGAAAGTCATCATCTTTAAAACTTTTGATCCTTTAAAGTTTTAAAGTTTTTTAATACTCTCTTTAATTCTATTTTGCATAAGAGATTTCACGCTTCGCACCCAAGTTGGTATCACAGCCTTATTCAGAGTGAGTAAATCTTATTTAATTTCTACAATTTTTCTAGATTAAAACACCAATTTATAACCCATAGAATAAGAAACTAAAGATTTAATCTAAAAATAGAAATTATGTAAACACCCAAAAAAATTTAGAATTAAATGAAAGGTCACACATTCTATAGAAATTATTATAGAAAGTATATATACTATAGAAATTTAAATAGTAACTAGATCATTTAGCTAAATAGTTTTCAAACTAGGTTATTTGGTCAAATATTCTCAAAAGGTGGGTCATTTGCTAATTAGCTCAAATTACTGCGGATATATAGTATGTCCAAAGATTAGGGATGGTAACTGAGCCGGGTCAACCGGCGACCCACCCGCGACCCGGTCCGCGAACCCGGCCCGGTTAAGAAGTTGGCGGGTTCGGGTTGAACCCGTGTACAGTAACGGGCCGACCCGGGTCGAAGAAAACGCGAATTCAACCCGTTTAACCCGGCCCGTGAACCCGTTAAAAACGCTCCAACCCACCTCCAATCCGCGGGTCGACCCGCGGGTTACGACCCTTTGGACCCGTACAGGTCGAACGTTCGACCCGTTATGGGTCGACCGTTGACCGCGGGTCGAACGGTCCGTTGGACTTGGACAGAGCCGTTGTTAACGGCTCTTTAGCTGTTTTTTGGCTTTTTTTTGTTTTTTTTCACATTTTGAGCCTATAAATACCCCCAATAATCTCCTAAAAAAATCACACCTTACTCTCTTACTCTCTCTACTATTATACATTATTTCTAAAGAATTTTTCAACAATTGTAGTATTCAACAAGCAAGTCTACAACGAGGCATATACACGATCAATTTTCGATCGTATCGAAATCAAAATTCAACATCTTCAACGTCTTCAACTTTCTTCAACCCTCGTCAAATCTCCTTCAAGCTCTCCTCAACTCTTCAATTGCGGAATCGGCAAAGCGCTTCTTTCTAGTTCTATTCTATTCTTATTTTCACGGTTTTTTTTACATACGTGTATTCCACGGTGAATGGTATCAAAATTTCATAGCTCTCTCGTTATATTTTTTTGTATTGTAGTTAAAATTATTGTTGATTTTTTTATCTTCTCTATCTCAACCCTCTTGTTTTTTAGATTTTTTTTTTATAATTCAACGTTCCTACATTGTAAAATTTTTTTTTTACATACTTCAGCACATTACTACATTATGTCTAGATCACGTGGTAGCGATCGTAGCGGACAAGATTTCTCCTCCTCTTCCCACAGGCCACCAATTGTCCCAACTAATGAGCCCGCCCAAGAATACCATGATCCTCCTATCCAACAATGGGGTACACACGACGAGGTTGTATGTGACATACAATTGGAAGAAGAAGAACAACAACAACAACCAACCGAAATTACACAACCCCGTAATAGTAGGAAAAGTAGAGAAGAAACTAGTGATTGGCATAAGTTTTACGATTATATCCCGGACGAACATACTCCGGGTATAGGTTTGAAAGTTTGTAAAACATGTGGTAAAACATACAAATTCAAGAGGGGTGACGGCACCGGTACAATTAGTAGGCACATCTAACATAACCATAAAAATCTTCTTACTGAACTACAAGGCCAACAAAAAATCAACCCTAGGACCGGTCTAGTTGATAGCCACCCTTATGATCCCGATCTTGTTCATCGGGAAATGGCCCGATTAGTCTTTAAGGAAGAGTTACCATTTTCCTATCCCGAGAGTAGGGACTTGGAAAATTTTAATCAAACGGCCTTGAACCTTCATTTTAGAAGAATTCCGAGAAATACTTGCAAATCGGATTGTTTTAAAATATACATCGAAATGAAGGACGCTTTGATTGCAATTTTATGGAGTTTAACTTGTAGGGTTAGTTTAATATCGGATTGTTGGACGGAAGTCAACAATATTTTAACGATGGGAATAACCTGTTATTGGATCGACAATGATTGGATTCTTCAAAAAAGAATCATATCACTTGCGGCGTTGCCGTATTCCTATAGTGGCGCTGAAATAGCAAATCGTATTATAGAAATTTGTAATGTTTTTCATATTCGCAATAAAATTATGTGTATTAGTTTTGATAATGCATCTAACAATAATGTAGCAATTACTACTTTAAAATTCATATTAAATCCTCCATCTGACAATATTTTTCATGTTAGATGTGCATGTCATATTATAAATTTATGTGTTCAAGATGTATTAAAAATAGCCGATCCATATATAATTAAAATTAGAAATTGTGTACATTTCATTGCATTAAGTGTAAGTATTTTACAAGAATGGAAAGCTTGGTGTAGGGTTAGAAATGTTCCTTTTAGAAGATTTTCAAAGGATGTTAGACACCGATGGAATTCTAACTTTGATTTACTAAATGTTGTTACCGAATATAAAGCAGTTGTAAATGATTTTTGTATCGTAAAAAATATCCACAATTTTGAAATGACTCCCCCCGATTGGTTTTTTGCTGAATCTTTGTTGAAATTTTTAGAACCTTTTAAAACCGCAACTTTAAATTTTTTAAAAACATATGAATCTACTTCTAGTAGCATTTTTATTGAATTAGGTAGCATGATGCAAACATTTAACGAAATGTTAAATGATACTTTTGTTGGTGAGATTGTAAAACCTGCATTCAAAATTTTTTTGAAGTATTATTTTCTTTCTCCTATATATGTTGATTTGTGTTGCTACCATTATGGATCCTCGTATCAAATTAGAAGGTATGAAGAGTTTGATTGAAATATTTTTTTTATTACTTGGGGAAAATATAGAATTAGTAGAAGATTGAACTACTTTTTTAGTTCAGTATGAATCTATACTAAATAACTTGTATAATTATTATGATAGACATTTTGCTTCTAGTAGTTCAACTTCTGTAGTTAGTTCTTCTTCTGGTACTTCTAAAGGTAAGGGTAAAAGTATATTTGGTGATAGAATATTTAATTTATTTGAACAAATTCAATCAAAAAAACCTAGGACTAATCAACAAAATGAATTAAATTGGTATAACCAACAAAATTCTGAGCCTTCGACTTCTCCACTAGATATTTTACAATGGTGGAAAGACCATAAACACACTTTTAGTATTCTGTCAATTATGGCTAAAGATTTACTAACTTCTTCTGTCTCTACAGTTGCTTTCTGAGAGTGCATTTTCTTCAAGTGACATGGTTCTAACTGATTACAGGAATCGCATGAAGCCCGACACATTAGAGATGCTCGTTTGCACAGAAGACTGGCTGAAGGCTGAAGATAGGACACAAGGGAAAGCACTATCAACGTCCACAAGTGGGAGCAACTCGCCGGAAGAATAACAACAACAACAACAACAATAGCTTTGCTTATTATGTTAAATTAGAAAAATTGTAGTCAATTAAAATTGTATATAAGAAATATGTTATTGTATAAAACTTATTTGTGAATTGAATTCTTCATTTCATTAGAAATTGTGAAAATTGTATAACTTAAATTCATATGAATAATATTTCAAAATTTGTTGCCAATTTCACTCTTTCAATCTTATTATTATTATTACGATTTTTAATGTTTATTAATATTATTACTTAGTATTATTATTATTATTATTATTATTATTTTAAGTTACAAACACCAAAAAATAAAAAAATAAAAAAATAAAAAAAATCTACATATATAAATGGGCCAACCCGCAGGTCGACCCGACCCGACCCGGGTTGAACCCTAAAGGGTTCACGGGTTGGCGGGCCACCCAAATCAAGTTTGGGCCCAGCTCGGCCCGGTCCGGATAAGTGGCCAAACCGGCCCGAGCCCGTCCAATATACGTGCCAACCCATACGAATTAGGCCCGGCCCGGCCCGTTCGACCCGTTCGCCATCCCTACCAAAGATTGCGTTAAATCTCCCCATCAACTCACTTGTTTTTCATGCAAAGAGCTCGATACCAGAGGCTCATATTCAATTTGCAATTTTGGAATTGTCTCTTCACAGAAACAGGGGTCAAAGAATGTGAGGTCCATTCCCTGTAGTCTATACACAAATGCTCGAAGGTGGATTTCTGCTTCTCCCTGAACGCTGCTGCATCATCGTTGGTGGATATATTTATTTTTTTTGAATGAAAGCCTAGGCTAACTATAGCTTCTCATCATCAGAATCAGCTGCTCCTGGTTTTTTATGTCTAAGAATTGAAGTATATAATACTAATATCAAATGTTTATCTACTTATGTACTATTTCTTATGTCACCCTCAGCCTACATTAACTCCCTAATGGCATCGTACTTAGACTTTGTATTCTGCTAATGAATGGATGGGGCCGGTAGGTCATTATTAAAAAAAATTAAAAAAAACTATTTTGCTCAATTATCCTTCTAGTTTAATTTAGTTACCTTTTGAAAGAGAAGGACTTGGTCAAAGCACAGTACCCAATAATATTATTATTATTTTTGTGCACTACTAGTAGAAGAACTATTAATCAACAGTTCTCCCAAATAATGCAAGAAGTGGCTGAAGATGACGAAAGAAGCAACTGGAATCCCTGTAACCTAATTGGCTTATCCTTTGAAAAGGAACTACTTTGTCATGCATGTAGAAACAAAACCAAACCTCATCAACTCATCCCCCACTTTGCCATTAATTTTTTCACAGAAAATATATATATACTAGGTTTGCCCGTTGACACGTATCTACGGTACGTCTTCGGAACGGTGCACCTTGTTTGATCATATAAAATAGTTTTGGAGGTCCAGCAAATTAATTGAAGCAGCAAATATATTATATGTGAAACTTTTGGGGTCAGCAAAAAACATATTATATGATTTTTTAATTTTTTTAATTTTTTTTTAAAAATTTTAATTCTTTAAAAATTTTTATTAAAAAATTTCTTAATTTTTTTAATAGAAGAGGGAGGGAGGGAGAGAAAGAGAAAGGAAAAAGAAATTAAATAAATATAGGAGTTGTTTTGAGTGGATGATTTGAATTTGAATTTTTGGGGAAACTTTTAGGGGGAAAAATATGTTTTGTATGCTTAGATCCAGGCCTTTGATTTTTTGGGAAATTGAAGGAGAGCCACTTGATAGCTTTCTTTGTGTTTTATTATATAGATATATCTATGAATCCAAGGGTCGTCATGAACTCCGGTGTATAATGAAGCCTATATAGTCCATCGTCCATAAAGAATTAGGATTAAGAAGACAGGAGATTAGAGAGAGAGAGAGAGAGATGCCTCATCAGCAATGAGTCACATATTCTGTTCCTCTCTTTGTTCTTACCTTGATATTCTATACTCATCTCATTTCTATTCCATAGAAATGATAGAATGCTTACCTTCAAAGGGTTGTTTGGGGCTTGGAAAGTAAAGCTAGCTAACAAAAGTTGAGATAGATGATGTGCATGTCTTTTGCTCCATTGAAGAATCCAAATCGTATAAATCTGGCATGTTAGCTCGTACAATGCATGGGTAGATTCATTATACATTTATTGCGAAGCCAATATAGGTTTAATAATTATAATACTACGCTACTGTCCTATGCGATGCACATGCTCCTGGTAATTTCACATTACTTTTTCTACCTCACTTTTCGTGTCCAATAGGATATTTTCATCCGTTTACGTATGTGCTCACAACAAATCATTTCTTTGAGCTCTGTAGTATGTAGGATAACAATATATTTTCTGGAGTAATGCTTTAGCCACTACCAATTTCACTACCATTCTCTTCACTACCTTAGGTGGCATACTCCAATTGGAGAATTCTCCCACCTACTCTATCTTCTCCTATCTATTGGAGTGTGCCACCTAAAATAGTGAAGAGAAATGTAGTGAACTTGGTAGTGGATGTAGCATTACTCTATTTTCTGTAGCATGACTGACTGCAGACAAAATTTCATCGGTGGCAGGACTTGGGGAATGTAGAGCTATCATTGCATGGAGATATGGAGAAGATAGAAAGGGAAAGATAGGTCGAAACAAGTTGGCATGTGATGCTTTTCATATTGGTAGAAGAGTAATGCTAGAGCCACTACCAATTTCACTATATTTCTATTCACTACCTTAGGTGGCACACTCCAATAGGTAGGGGATGATAGAGTAGGTGGGAGAACTCTCCAATAGAAGTATGCCACCTAAGGTAGTGAAGGAAATGGTAGTGAAATTGGTAGTGGCTAAAGCATTACTCTTGGTAGAATGTAGAAAGACTGAGATGAGACTGAGGGATTGTTTGGTTCATTCTAAAATATTTCTAAACAATAAAAATTACTGTAGAGAAAAAAAAATTGTAAAAATAAATTCAAAAAATATAGTTTCGTTGAATATAGATTTACGTAGAAAAAATAGTTGTGCGTGAAAGTTTATTTAAGTTTTGAGTTGTAAGAATACTGTAGCGAAAGTAATTTTAAACAGATTTTTTTTGACTTTTGGTTTTTTGCATGTAATTAATCTTAATTAATGAGGACTTAATCCTAATCAAATTAGAGATTAATCTTTTAAACAGGTTTTTTTTACTTTTGGTTTTGCATGTAATTAATCTTAATTATTGAGGACTTAATCCTAATCAAATTAGTGATTAATCTTAATCTTGTTAGGTTTTGTGAGAAATTAACAATTAGGAATCATGGTTAATATCTAGATCTAAGTTGCTTGAGATATTCATCCTAGGCATCAAGATTGGAATATCTAGACTGCTATCACAAGCCAGTATTTATCTCTAAATACTCGTTTGAGTATCGGGTTATAAGCCCACAAACTCGCGTTCTAATATTCATTCAATTGTACGTTCAATACATGTGTTACTCATATGTATATGCAATATTTATATAGAGAGAATATACCAATATATCCAACAATCTCCTTCTATATTCTCAATATATAAAGTACAGGACTATCTCATCAGTTCAGTATAAAACTGACTGGTTGATAGCAGTCCATAAAAGAAAAGTATCATAAAGGAATAGTTTCATAAGAACCAATAGAATTATAAAACTGAATAGTTCAATCAAGACTAAACCAATATAATTAAATAGTTCCAAACCATATCCAATTCAGAATAGTTCACATAGACTAAACCAACTGGAATAAGTTGTCATAGTTTCAAACTCAAATGAAGCAAATAAACTTCAAGAACAAAATATGAGTTTTAAACTCATGAACACAAGAGTCTTAAACTCAACAGAAGTTTTACCAAGCAAGTGACTAATTTATTCTCGAAAGAAATAAACTGAAATTCTATCCTTACACACTGCTTTATGTTTACTCCTCCATTTTCAGCAAATCATTATTTTTGAAATCTATGTTGACAAATTCAACTCCTCCATCTTTGCTAGCTTATAGAAAACAAGAATATCAAGAGACACATGTCTAAGAATTCTAACGAATTTCACAAAGTATCTAGTTCCACAAAAGAACTTAGTACAATTCATAATTAGCTTAGCAAAAATATAACGCAAGCATCACAATCAAGTATCTTTAATAAGTAAAGTACATGAACTTTATAGTTTCTACACAAGAACCATATTATGTTTTATATTAGAATGAAAAGACTGCCATTTCAATCATGGTTTAACATTGAATCATCAAAATTGGAATGAAATATGTATCCATAAAAGACATATCATCAAAATTGGAATGATATTTAGGACAATTTAATCATCGGAAACACATCGACAAGTTTTCATGTTTCTTATTGGAACAATATGATTATTCTAAGTAAATTCCCTAGATATATAATATCATCAAATTAGAATGACATTATATATTTGTGGAATTTATGTAGAATCATCAAAATTATCTAAAATATGTCAACTGCCTAAAATTGATGCTTAAGTTTGAACTTCTCTATGGCTCCAATTGGATTCTAAATTTCAAAATAATTAGGATGTTAAAACTTTGACTCAATAGCTTTCAACTCCATTTCCCCACAATTTTGATAATTAGATCACTTTCAAGTCTCTTAGCAAGAGCATTAGCCATACTTATCACAATTGCACTTTATCTATGAAAAAGTTCAACTAGGCTTCTTTCAGCCTTAATGTACTCCTCTTACTATTATAGAGTGAGTTATGAGCTACAGTGCATTATAGCTTGATAGTCGCATAGCAGAATTATAGAGTTACTTAAACTTCTTAATGGATAACTAACAACAATTTTTTCAATTCACTCAGTCTTTTTTCCTGCAGAGGATAACACATAGAGGTCTGATTTCATAGATAATAGCACAGTGCCTGTTTGCCTTTTATTTCCATAACATTTCTTTTCCTCCTACTGTAAACACATATCTACTAGTTATCGACTTTCATTAAATTCTGAACATCATAATGCATCAGATCAGCCACTCATACGAAGAATGACTAGAGTAGTACAAAACAAATTCTTGAATACCACTCAGGTATCGCATTAGCCTCTTAAGGGCACTCAAATGTGTATGGGATTATTAGTGAATCTTCAGATCATACCTACCTCAAAGGCTATGTCTATTCTAGTGCAGATCTTTGTATACATGAGACTGTCAATTTCTTTAGAATGATCTACCTGTCTCATAATTGTACCATCATTAGGTGTCAACCTTTTATCATAATCATAAAATATTTCAAAACACACTTTCAATTACTATATCCCCACTTTTGAAATACATTTTGATTTGATGAGTTTGACTAACAGTTATCCCTTGCCAACTAAAACCTCACCCTTATACCTATGGTGTCCATAGTACCTAGGTTTTTCATGTTGAATTCTTAGGATAGCACAATTTTTAACTTCATTTGTAATAGAGATGTCACTTCCAAGAACATGCATATCAACAGAACAAGTAAATAATAACCACTATATTTGACACACCACAAAGTTAATTGAAGGTACTGATCTGAATTACTTGATTCATATACTAGGCCCTTTCAAGAATTTGTCAAATTATTTATTTGTTGGCTATACATGTTTTAAGAACATACAATGATTTTACTAAATTGTAAATCTTGTTCACTAAACATATTAGTTCAAAACTTTCCAGTACAAAACTGTTCATTACAAAGCCTTTTAAATATCCTTTATGAATGACAAAATTTTCAATAGATGTAAGGGTAAGAAGAATACTTATTGTAGCAATATGACAAACATGTGAGTAGACATCAAATAAATCTACCTTATTTTTCTCAGTCAATCTGTTAGCTACTAAAAAGCATTAAAATTGCTACTGAACAATCAAAATTAAGTTTGTTCTATAAAACCTCACTTACTTACTATAGTTTTAGCCCCTTTCGGCAGATCAACTAAATTAAAGCATTATTGTATGACACAAAATCATCTCATTGTCTACTAAAAACTGTTCTTAGCTCATTTGTCATTCAAGTTTAAGTGTCAGTATGACTAGTTCTAGATTCCAACAGTGAATCATTGACCGTGTCTGTAGGACTGGATCATTTCAGACATTTATCTTTGATGAAGACATCCTCAAAGAACTCTGCAAGTCTAGATTCTTCTAACACAAATTAGATAGATCCAACATCTGTCCACGGAAACTACTTTCTGCACTTTCTAAACACACACAAATATTTATTGTAGGTCATACTTTAGGCCTTCTAGGGTCATGTACTCTAACAGATGTATCACAACACAAATTTTTACTTTAACAAAACTATTGTGTTTTTATACCATGATCTATAAGGTGTATTCAATTTAGAGTGTAGTAACACATTAGAGATATGATTAACAATACAAAATTACTCATAATTACACAAGACAAACAACAGTCAATAATATAGAATTCAACATTTCACTAAGTTTTTTATTCTAACTTTTATCAATACCGTTTGACTGTTGTAAGTAGAGTGCAGTAGAGATTATGCCCAATGCAAACTTCTCTAAAGTTGTTAAAACATATTCACCAGCTCTATCAAATCTGAACCCTTAATTTTTAGCATTTAAACTATAATTTTTAATTCATTAAGAATAACAAGTGCTTCATTCTTCATATATATGACAGACTTATATTAATCATCTATAAAAGTGATTAAATATTTCTGACCAACAATCGTCTCATCTAGTCACAAAGTTACTGAGATCACAAATATCAGAATATATTGACTCAAGAAGTTGTGTGCTCCGAGAAACCATACTAAATGATTTTTTAGTGATCATAATCTAAGCACAACTTTCATATTTGTCATATTTAATGGAGTGTCATTTAGTAGTTATGAGTTTTAACAAGAACAAACAATTTAATATATATAGTTCATAGTGATTTTAAATTTCAAAACAACTTGGATGTTAAAGCTTTTTACTCAATAGCTTTTAACTCCATTTTTCCCATAGTTTTGATAATTAGATCACATTTCCTTACAAACAATTGAATATATAGTTCTCAAATCCTAGCCAATTATGCTATGTTCAAGAACACAATTAGAACTATTATTATTAGTTATCTCATTTGTTAAACTCAACTTATACATGCGATTGATAATATATGCACTTTATAAGAGTAAATACAAAATTACTCTATCACATTTTACAAAATTGTTTGCTTTCTCTAATGGTTCTAACAATGTCCACTTGCTCAAACACATTGAGCGAAGAGTTCTTTCCTTTATTCGTTCTTTATCATCTTCATAACGCTAAATGAGATAATGACTAACATATTATAATTCAACTTTGCACACACAGTACAATGAACGAGAAAGAACAAAACGTAACTAATAGAGTCATATCCTACATTAAGAGATGCTCTCTCATAAGTTACAGATATTTGTTATATATTTTATACACTTTTTATTTTATTTTAA
Source organism: Hemerocallis citrina (assembly GCA_017893485.1). Classification (NCBI taxonomy): domain Eukaryota; kingdom Viridiplantae; phylum Streptophyta; class Magnoliopsida; order Asparagales; family Asphodelaceae; genus Hemerocallis; species Hemerocallis citrina. The sequence goes on from CM030363.1 coordinate 42,098,147, forward strand.
ATTTTAGAGAAGCAAAAATGTATTCTCACACAAACTGCAAACAATGGATTTGTCAAAATATCTATACACATAGTATGATAAAATACTTAACAATCCTAAACATGCTAGTTTTCCAAAGCGAGAATAACTATGATCTAAAACTCTCAATCATATGATCAAATGCACAAAACGTTAACACATTCATCACATGAAAGTACTAAGCAAGATTAGAGTAGATCATACCGACACTTCAAGTTAGAAGTGTTTTTCAAATTCGATGGAGAAGCCTGCGTGGTGCAGACTTATTCAACCGTGAATGCATATCTATCGTCTCCAACATACACAATTTGTAGGTAACTTTGAAGTTCCTACATTCATCAAATTATTAAAGATTAGCCAATTAAACGAATTATTGACACTGTTTAATTCTAGCAATAATTTAATTTGAAGATCTAAACTTTATAGTCAAAACATATTGTTTAACTTATCAAATAGATATTTTGTTTTAACACATAGCCAAAACAACTGTTCAACTTGTATTTAATTAAACAAATGATTAATACAGTCTTGAACTTAACCACTTAGCATCACAGTAATTCTATAATTTAAAATATAAACTTAAAACGAATGTTTTTGAACTTCCAGCACATAGCAAAATATTTAACAAAAATTTAATATGAGAAAAGTAAAGAACTTATCTTTCACCGTCTCTTCCCCTTCAATTGATTAGAGTCAAGTCTGTTTGGGAACAAATCGATCTATTCTGTATTGCACCCAAAACACCACGCACCAATGGATAGACTCAATCTAAGGTCGGGATCTGGTCAATTCCAAGAGCACCAAAGATCCCTTTGTAGAACCCCGTATTTTCAAATATTATTTTAAATATTTGAAAATGAATTAAAATGATTTTCGGGAGATTTAATAAATATTTCTAAACATTTATCTTTTACACGTGCGAAACACGTGCAAATAATTTTAGTGTGAATATACAATTTTATATTTTTAATAAGTTCTCATACTTATTATGGAGTGTATTCTAAGTTTTGGGATTTTTCTGAATAAAGAAACTAATTTTTACAAATATCTCGAAAGAGAGGGGCTTTTATGTAAAAAATCGTTTGGATCTTAAATAAACTATGAAAATTCGTTTTTACTGATATTTTGGTTTCCCATGGTTAGCATTTAAATTTAAATATATTTAGATTTTATTTAAAGTCGATTTGGTGAAGATTTGGTCAAAAGGGGTGTTTTTGCAAATAAGGAATTCATGTAGAACTTTGTGCAAATATTTTTCTGGAAAGTAAAAGTCAAATATTTTTGATTGGAAAATATAATTTGTATTATTAGATATTATTTCGGATTTTTCTGGATTTTTACGAATATTTTATAATGTAATTGCAAATATTACAAAAGGGAGGGCTTTTGTGCAAAATTGCCACCCTGAGTGTAAATCCGGAATTTTCTTATCTCTGGGCTGTGCTGGGTTGTTGGAAAACTTAGTGGTAAAAGGATTTTATTTAGTTTTGATTTATTTAACTTATTTTAACTAAGGAAGGTTATATATGTGAAGTAATAAATTGAAAGAGGACTATTTTGCAAAAGTACTTCAAAACCCTAATTCCTTTCAATCCCGGCCTGTTTAAAAGAGGGTGTGCAGCCGTCATTCGCTGCACAACTCCAGATTTATTATATTTTTTTGGTGATCAAGAGGAGAATTTTTGGACCTCACAAAAAGGAAGGCTTTTCGTTGGATCTTTTCAATTCAAAGGTGAGTGACTTTGTTTGTTTTGTTTTGTTTTGTGAATGATATGAACTTTGTGTGGTGGTTTGATTGATGTGATCGACTGTTATGATTGTTTGTTTGACATGAACATTATTTAGTATCTTGCATGGGAACAATGCAAAGATCGTTGTTTGTATCATGTTTGTGGAATCTAAGAATATTGAGTAGATCTTAACATACGAAATTGTATCGCTAAAATGCATGTTAAGATTTGAGTATGGTTATGATCGGATGATGAGCATCTGGATTTTATATTTGTAAATCAGATTTTTATTAAGAGTTGTGAAAGAAATTTAGTATTGAGAAACCCTAATGTGAGAATTAGTAATTTAGAACATGAGAACTTGAGTTTTGACATATTTGATGTTTTGAGTAATGCACCCATAATGAGGAATTATCGAGATTTGTCATTTTACCTGAATACGAATTATTTCATGAACAAAGAACCTTTAGAAAAACTTCAGTTTTGATTTTTGTATTCAGACCTAAATTACGAAAACTGAGGGCCGACAGTCGACTGGTCTACTATTCAGTCGACTGGTACGACCCTACTGCTGTTGTATCTTCAGTTCTTTTGAAATCCCCTCTGGACAGTCGACTAGACTCTTAAGCAGTCGACGGGTGTCCTGAGATCTTTATTTTGTAAAATTATTTCAGTCCTTTCTGGACAGTCGACTAGACCCTTGTTCAGTCGACTGGTGTACTTAGACTTATTTTGCAAAGTTATTGCAGTATATTTTCTGGACAGCCGACCTATGACCTCTTTAAGTCGACTTATGTACTTAAAATATTTTTAGTGAAAATTATTAGAATTTGTCTTGGGTAAGTCGACTGGTAGCTTTTCAAGTCGACTTATATGACTTAGTTAATTTTCTTAAAAATCGTGGATATTGTCCTCTGGACAGTCGACTTACCACAGTATGAGTCGACTAGTACTGATGGATTCTTGTAACTTGAGTGTTCTCTCGAATGATTGGCTTTCAGATAATTCTGTCTATACTAGATATTCAATTAAGCACTTGGTTTGAGATATTCAGTTGAGCTAATTTTGTTTAGTGGGAAGTTGATTAAGACTTTTGAGTTTGAGTCTCTAGAGGTGAGTGACCCTGGTATACCGGTATTGAGTTATTTTGTTGAAGCCCGTGAGGCATTTCAGTTAGTCAGTTTGAATTTAGGCCGGTAGGGTACACCAACTCTAGGAGATTCGTTAAGTAATTAAATAACCCAAATGATAAGGACAGGCACTAGTGGTGATATGACGAACGGGAACATGGGCTATGCACCTCAGTATGGCTTTAGATGTGGGATTTAATCTCCGAAATTATCCAAGTAACTTACTTGTGATGTGGGATTTATCTCCGGAATTATCCAGGTAAATTACCTGCTATGTGAGATATATCTCCGGAATTATCCAAGTGATTTGCTTGCGGTGTGGGATTGGTCTCCGGAATTATCAAAGTCGAGGCGACGCACATGGGATATTCATGTGATGATGTGTCAATGTTTAGATGTGGGATTGGTCTCCAGAATTATCAAAGTCGAGGCGACGCACATGGGGTATTCATGTGATGATGTGTCAATGTTTAGATGTGGGATGATCTCTGGAATTATCCAGAAAAATTACCTGAGATGTGGGATCTATCTCCGAAATTATCAAGCATGGGCTAATTCTCACAGTTTATCTTTATCTCGTAGTAGTCATCGTGATAGGATTAGTTGCATAGCGGGGGATTGAACCCTATGATGTGGAGACGTTAAGGGCTTGCACCGAACCTATGTAGAATGGGATGCATAGACTTCGACAAGTATGCATTAGAGAGTCCGCATATAGACTTTGTGTTGTCTTGACTTGGTTTTGTGCATGTGTTTTCCAGTTTTCCTACACTTGACACTTAGACTAGATGCACTTGTTGTTTTCATTCTATGATATTTTCATGCTTTACATCTTTGTTATTTTTCATTCATTTATCATTGTGGTTAATACATGTTGTTGATGACTTTATGTTTTACGATTAAATTATGTTGTTTGTTTTTATGTCACTCACACCATTTATGGCTAATCCCTTTAGTTTTGGGGGTTAGGGATCATCTCTAGCCTCACATGTTGTAGGTTGTTGCTTAGAGTTTGGAGGTTTGGATGCTTGAGGCATATTTGAGATAAATTGGTTTATAAGAGATTTGTGTAAATTTGTAAAAGCGGTTTTGAGATAATTTGAGTTGTAAATGACAGAAAATATTGTTTGAGTTGTTTTGAATTTCGCTGTGATTTGTAAAAGTTTGTTGTAATAAAAGTTAAAAATTTTAGTGGTGTTGGTTGTGTTTAATGTTACATTGAAGTGGATGCTGGGATTGTGCCACGTATTTTCTAAGTTATTATATTAGAAATTCGGGGCGCTACACCCTTCTTCAATCCTAAACACAAAACTCCCAAACACATAAGAGTAGGTCCTTAACCATAGGACTCTTTTCTTGGTCATTTCTAAGTCAAAAGAACACACAAAGGATCCCTTCCTTGACCCCGAGCACCAAACACCATGATGAACCAATCAACAAATCAAATCAGAACAGATCTGATCTCTCCTTCTTCCCTTCACTGTCTTCTTCAAACTAGGTTCCACACACACAAACCCAATCTACCAAGATGAAGCAGAGAGAAGATGATCGGAGTCGGTGCCTGAGGGGGAGGCTGCCATCGACTGCAATCGGACAAGAGAGGGGCGAGAGCGGCCCTGGCGAGTCGAGTCCCGTTGGGTTCGCGCGACCCCAGCGTCAGGGGCGACAGAGGAGCCCAGCGACGCCTCCACTGGTGTCACCAGGTCCGAACGCAGATGCCTTCATTGGATCTTACGCGGGGATGTGGCGGCGGCAGCCAGTGACGGTCAGCGGCGGGAGCCATCGGCGCAGCAGGCATCAGGGGTGGCAGCAGCCAGCCAGCAGCGCGGCGGCTCCCAGCGGCGCAACTGTGTAATCCGACAAACGTGAACATGGATTCGACGATATCCAACAAAAGCCCTATTTTCCCTCTTGATTAATCTCACGAATTGATTAATAATATCTCAAGATTGTTAGGTTTTGTGAGAAATTAACAATTGGGAATTAGGGTTAATATCTAAATCTAAGTTGCTTGAGATATTCACCCTAGGTATCAAGATTGGAATACCTAGACTGCTATCACAAGCCAGTATTTATCTCTAAATACTGGTTTGGGTATCGGATTATAAGCCCACAAACCCGCGTTCCAATATCCATTCAATTGTACGTTCAATACATGTGTTACTCATATGCACATGCAATATTTATATAGAGAGAATATACCAATATATCCAACAAATCTAATCTTAATCTAATTAGAGCTTAATATTATTCTAATTAAGCCCTAGTTAAATCTTACTCTTAATCTTAATCTTAATTTAATTGTGGTTTAATCTTAATCTAATCATAATCTAATCTTAATTAAATCTTAACATAATCATAATCAAATCTTAACCGTAAGTGAGAGGGAGAGAGATGCAGTGGATTTGGAAGGGATTTATAGTCACATATCGGCTGTAGAGAAAGGGAAAGAGATGTTTAAATAGTACTAGTGTTACCCTGTGCAAATTGCACAGACTAAAATAATCTTGAGGGACTCATAAAATTATATATTACTTAAAATTTTAAAAATACATCTTAGCTATTTCAATCACAATATAATAAAAAGATGATAAATCTACAAATTAACTAATTCACACTTTCAAACTAACCAACATCATTCTATATATCTATTCAATTAAAAGAAAATAACAAAAAACAGTCGAATAATTACCGAAATTTAGAGATACTAAGAAAAAGACTTATAATCTTGTCAGATTCCTCAATTCTAAAACTTGCTTACAAATACTCATATTATCTAAGTTACTCAATATTTGCCTCCAACTTTTCTATATTACTCCTTAGTTGTGTCTGTATAAAATGATCAAACTATAAAACACACATACAGTACTATAATTCACCAAAACTTTTTAAACAAAAAGAAAATGTGGAAAAGATACCACTATCTGCATGTTGTTTCCCTTCTGATTCCAACATATTCTGAAGCTTCTCTTGCTTCATCAAATTTTCATCTTCTTATTTCATCAACCATCTGATGGAAGTCCTTAGCTTTCTTATATATTCACTCATTTGTTCACTTTTACCCTAAGAAAATAAAAAAAATAAAATACAATGATGATAAAATTGACCAAACTATTCAACTTTCATGCTTTTTACCATCATCTACAATCCATCATTCTTTGTAATTGAAAATTTAATGATAATATTACTTAAAATGCAAAAGTTCAAATGAAAACAGATATCAATTAGAAGAAAAAGCCCTCATATGTAAGTTAATTCGTTCCAATTTCACACTTGACGATCCCCTTGCTTCTAATCCTAAACCTTATATTATTAGGTTTGCATTTGATCCTGAATCTCAAAACTTGACCACATTATCGTAAAAAAGAAGAAAAATACTCAAACACAAACAAATTAAATATTACCCTAAAAAGGATATAAAAACTGAAACAACAATTCTAATGGAAGAAAGATTGCTAAAATAATTATGAGAGATTTCTTAAAATAAATGAAAAGTTCAAGAACTTAACAAAAATAATTTTTCATTAGAAATAATTATAAGAAATAGTGAACACAATTACCATCAAATTGAAGAATAAAAGTTGATCTTCAGGTAACCTACATCTGGGTTAATTGCAGCGACGGTATGACATACATGTCTTATTGCCATCTCCGTAATCTCTGGGAGTACACATTGGAGAGAGTAGTGTAAATCAGTGAATAAAAAACAAACAAACATATAATCACTTATATTACCTCTTACTTTCCCACAGTTTATTCTTTCCTTCATCTCTTCGCCTTCCAAAATCCTGATTTCTACCATAGCCTCTAAAATCTAATTTATTTGGATTTGAAGAAACAAAGAATCAAGAACAGAACATTAGTAAGGATTTGGTCTGAAAATAATCAATCTTTATTTTTGAATCCATAATTAGGCTTTGTATTTTAAAATTTTAAGAATTGAAACGCCCTAATTAGAAATCAAGAGTAAAAGCGGGTGGTAAATTAGGGTTTCATGAATATAATATTAAAAAACAAATTAGGAATTCAAAAACCCTAATTCATAGGAGAATTCTTACCAGCGGTGTCACCCATGGCAGGCCAGCGAACGTCGACGGCGAGGATTTGGGCGGGTTGGCGAACGACGACTGCTGAGATTTGGGGGGAGGAGGGTTAGCGGGATTTTGAGGAGGGGGAGTTTGGAGTGGAAGGATTTGTTTTTGTTTTTGTATTTGTTTTTGTATTTTATTTTGTTAAGTAAAAAAATGTAGTCTGCACGTGTTAAGGTATGTGTGATTTTCTACTTTTGCTCTCCTTTCTTCATTTTAAAGTAGAAAAAGAAGATAAGGATAGGCCTATTAACTTAAGATATAGTATAATAGTATAATTTCGTTAATTTAATAAACGTTAAAACCAATTCAGAAATGGAAAGAGAGGGAAAGGGAGAAATAAATGCGTAAATTATTCGTGAAGAGTATAATGCACACATGTTTATTACCCTCGGGAATTTCTTATCACTCTATCCTGCGGTTCACATTTTCTTGATGTTTCTTCATGCCATCATCAATCCTGACAGTGAGATAATGCTGAGAGCTTACGCCCACTTCAGGTATCTAATGTTAAGTCAACTAGGGTGAGAACTGAGTCAAATCCTCCAAACACTGACTCTAGAACAAAATTATAAGGACTTTCAATCATTGATAGAATTTTGTTTAATTATAGTCACAGTTGCAGTTGCAAAATGGACCAGATAAATTCAAGAGGCGCGTACATGAAGAAGGTTAACATAAGAATGATGATCGAAGGACACAAGAACATAACCCTGACAGACTTGAGATTGTTGAGTACGAAAATGAGAATTTAGAACTTAAAAGGCATTTAGAACTTATGTTACGTTCTTAGGCCTGCTTTCAGCCCTTTAAAACAGTTGCAATTTGGTCCAGTTACAAAATTGGATTAGTACCGGATGTTGCCGTGGAGATGGTGAAAATGAGGTCAAACAAACTGCATTACTAACAAAACGCATAGCGGAATATTCTTTCCACATGATACTAAATTTTGAAAAGATAAATGGTGCGATAAAATACTCTCATTAGCCTATTCTCGGGCGCGGCAGCTGTTACGTTGAATACGGACACGGTAGTGACAGGCGTATGGAAAAATGGTACACTGAGAATCAAGGTAGTGGATGTACCAGACCTGGAGAGCACTCAGCAATTGCAAAGTTTGAATAACTATATTAGGTCAGAAGGAATGTACACAAACGAAAATGAGGATGAGAGATGTTGGAATTTAGATCCCTAGAAGACCTTTTCTGTCAAGTCAATGTACAAGATGCTAAATGATGGGGGTATAAGATGCAGTCAGCCCTGAGGTATTTAAGGCCCGGGATGAAAAATAAACTTGTGTCATTTATAGATATGCATCTATTTATATATATCTACATAATAAAACTCAAAGAAAGCTATCAAGTGGCTCTCCTTCAATCCCCCAAAATTAAAGGCCCAGATCTAACCTCACTAAACACATTTATTCAAATCTTCCCCAAAACAACTCCTTCATTTATTTAATTCTCTCTCTCTCTCTCTCTCTCTCTCTCTCTCTCTCCCTCTCTCTCTCTCTCTCTCTATATATATATATATATTCACTTTTGAAAATATGGACTTTTATTTACAACTAATTATTGTCATACCATTCGAACTTGAGCTAAATAATTGTTAATTTACTATTTACATGGCTTCTCATATTCTGTATCGTTCTGAAGACGTGTCGTAGGCACGTTCCCACTGGCAAATCTAGTATATTAATAAAATATGATATAACGGCGGGAGATATAAAATCAATACCCCGGAAAATTAAGATTTCCTTGTTTTGTTTTATGACATCAAATACCTCATATTTTTCATTAAGTATAGTGACATTAATTCTTTCATCTAAAAAAAAAAATTCAAATCAATCACATCTCATCTTAAATGATATTTTTGCATTTTAAAATGCAAAATCATCAATTATATGTTCAACCTCAATATTTTTCAGTATATTCTTTTTAATACTTCAAATTGCTAATCCATTTAACCTATCTTGAATCATAGTTATTCACAAATAAGATTTTAACAATTTTAATTTTGAAAAGCTTATTTTCACAGATACCACAGTCACAGGTACAGTGAATAAAATCCTATAAGCAACCAAAATATTTGGAAATATATCCATTTTTTTTTCAAACTCTATAATTTTAATGGAATATCATGGTTTATCTGTTTCAAATGCTTCTGTCACGCCCCGCTTCTCAAAAAGAAATACGGAATACGGATACGTGACTAAGTCCAGCGAATGATTTTCATCATTCATAAGCTGTCAGGATCTTTACAGTATTTTACAGGAATATCAGAGTAATACGCAAGGAGAAGTCAACCACGCGTGCATAAATGAATCAATATACCAAGAGAATTTACTTGAAACAAAGCTTAATAATCTCAAATAAATCAAATCTGGAAACAAGTTAATATTTCTGGGTCATACTGCCCAATATAAAATAATCCAAGTAACCAAGTATAATTATTCAAGATAAGCAACAAGAAATAGATAGATATAGCAAGAACTCCAGCTAACTAGAATCTCAGATCACCTACTCCATCGGGCAGCTGATCACCATAATCTGCAATTTTAATAATTGCAAGAAAAAGAAAGAGAAAACAAAACTCCCGTCAATGCAAGTTACAGGCCGTTTGTAGTGCAGGCACAAGTACAGAAAAGATAAACAGATATAACATAACGGTAAAAACAAATATAGTATGGAATAGATATGACAAAGCAAAATAGAATGTCTAACATGAATCAGAAAACAGAATCAAGTAACATGGTATGCTAACAGGTACATGTGATATATAACAGATGTCAAGTGTCATGCAAACAGGTAAACAAATAACAGATGTCAGGTAGCATGTAACGGATAAACAGATATAGATGTCAAGTAGCATGTAACTGATAAACAGATAACAGATATCAGATAATGTCAAGTCTTATATTTATTTCTGATATGGCTAAAAATAGAGTTAAATTGGAACCGTCCAAATCGGACACGAATCTTAACGCATGGGGGCAAAATGGTAATCTCACTTACAAACGGGTCTGAAATGGGTCTAGGGTCTTCATTCTAAAAGGCCCCACAGCCCATGAACGGATCCAGCTCAACTGGGTGCGGGTTCCAACCCGCAACAAACCCGGTCTAGCGGGATAGAATTAGGGTTTCTGATTGTATTGAATCAACGGCCCTGATTCACTCTATCGTTTCACGGGGAATTAGGAATTTCATTCCTAAACTAAACCCTAAAGGCAGCTATAAATACCACCCATCCACCATCATTAAGAGGTAATCAATCTTTTGCCAATTTACGCTCTTTCATAATTTTTTCTGGTTATTGACTTGAGCATCGGAGGGTGCGTCGCTGGGATCAACCCCGATGTCTCGCACTTTTTGCAGGTGAACGGTGGGAGCCAACGGTCAAACTCCGGTGGAAAGGTTTCAGGTTTGCTATTATGTTTCCCTGAGAATCCACAAATTCTATCTGTTTGCCCCCACACCATATTTAGCGGTAACAGATTGGCACCGTCTGTGGGAACCCACGAATAGCACTCCTACCTCTTCTCTTGGTTAAGATCATCTCTAGCCATGCCTCCCCGAAAGCTAAGATCCAAAGGGTCCAACTGTGGACCCACTCCTCCTCAACCGCAACAGGAGATCCCCCTCCAAATTGTCCAGCTGCAAGGGCAACTCCCACCACAGCCTGATCAGCCCCCGCAGCAAGATCAACCTCCTCTTCAGAACCTTCAATCTCACAGGGCTCCGCTCGGGTCCCAAAATACCGATGCAGGGATCTCCCATCCCAATCCTCAGAAACAACCCCTTCATCATGATCACGTCTCCATGCACAACCCCTCTACTGATTCGATGGCATCTCACAACCCCCAAGCTTCCGAAGACCTCCGCAATATCCTTATCAATCGGCAGAAAGAAGAGGACCATCGCTACCGTTTGGATGAAAGATGGGCCCGTGAGGGAGCCTCCCACCAAGAACATCCAAATGAGCGATCTCCTCGTCGTTGGGACTATCGGAGGTCCCCACCTCACAGAAGACAGAGAGAGTCCCCTGAGCACCATAGGAGAAGGCCTCACTCTTCCACTGGTCGGCAACCCCCGAGGGACGATACTGCACCCATCACCCATGCCGAATTCCAGCAATTCCAAGCAACCGTCTTGTAAGCCATCAACCTCCGGCCAAACAACAACAATGTCCGGAGGGTCTCCACTCCTCCTTCGGTCCAAAGTCCTCGCCATCGGTCCCTAACCCCTCCTCAAGCTCCGACTAACCGCCATCGCAGTCCTCGCCATTCCCCTAGCTACCATCGCCGAACTCCGCGCTCCCCTTCTTACGAAGAAGAGTCCAGAGACTCATTTGGCTACCATCGAAGGGATGACGCTGTCTATCGTCATCTCCACGAGATGGAGAGGTACCTCGGCTAACTGGACATGGAAGAAGAACTAAGAGGAAGGACTCTTCGTCCCAGTCGACCTCCCTTCTCTCGAACAATCATGGAGGCACCGGTTCCAATAGGCTTCAAGCCCCCGTAGTTCGAGACTTACTCTGGGGAGTCAGACCCCGTGGACCATATCGAGAGCTTCAAGACCCTTATGTTGATCCACCAAGCTTTCGATGCCCTACTGTGCAAAACCTTCCCAGCTACTCTCAAGGGTCCGGCTCGGGAATGGTACTCTTGCCTCGCCCCATCCTCTATATTCTCCTTTGAAAAATTTGAAATCCTCTTCGTCACCCACTTCGTGAGTATCCACCGCACAGAGAAGACCAGCATCTCGCTACTCTACCTCAGTCAGAAGAAGGGTAAGAAGCTCAGAGATTACGTGAAGCGATTCACCGTGGAAGCTAGGTCCATTGCTTCCCTCGACCAGTCGGTCGCTACGGCAGCCTTCCAGTCAAATATCCTTAACTCCAGCCTTCGGTCCTCCCCAGCCAAGTAGCCCCCGCAAAACTTCTTCGGCCTCCTTCTCAAGAGCGACAAGTATATTCGGGCTGAGGAAGCTAAGCATCGCCCCACCTTCAAGGGGTCTTCCTCCGAAAATAAGAGAAAGGCAGCTGAAGAAGAGGGAGCTAAGAAGCTCCAGAAGGACAATGGGGGCCAGCGCCGCCTACCCCCCAGATTCGAGAAGTTCACCCCTCTTAACGCCAATATTTTCACTATTCTCATGGAGGTTGAGAAGGAAGGGGTTCTGCCTCCTGCCCCGAAGATGAATACCCCTGGAAAAAAGAGGGATAAAGAGAAGTAGTGCCGATATCACCGGAACCACGGCCACGACACCAATGATTGTCGGGCCCTGAAGAATGAAATCGAGGCCCTCAGCAGTTGTCTAAATTCTTGAGAAAGGACCGAGTTGATCCTCCACCTCCTCCCCCCAGGGGGGATAATAAGCATCCCGAAAGGTGCGATGAGACTCCCAAGTTTGAGGAGGAGCACATTCTGCATCTCATTTATGGAGGCCCCATGGGAAGCACCGCCAACTCCTCTCGAAAGGCTTTCATCAGGGAGGTCAACTCCGTATAGGGCATGCCCCATCCCAAAGGCCTCAGAGTACCGGTCACTTTTTCGGATGAAGACCTCAAGGGTGTCCAAACTCCCCATTGTAACGCACTAGTCATCAACCTCCATATGGCAAATTTCAAAGTGGAGAGGATTCTGGTTGACAATGGTAGCTCCGTTAACATTCTCTTCCTCACTGCTTTCAAATGACTCAAGCTATCCCAGAACAGGCTTAAGCCCACTGGCTACACACTCAACGGGTTCACGGGAGTGCCAGTGACTATCGAAGGGGTAATCACCCTCGATGTAACCGATGGCAAAACTTCTACTACCCGAACGGAGCCGATGGACTTCATGGTCGTCGATGTCCCTGCTGCTTATAATGTGATTCTAGGCCGACCTGGCCTAGCTGCTCTAGAGGCCGTCCCGTCGGCTTATCACCTCAAGATGAAGTTTTCCACCAGGGCAGGAGTAGGGGATGTAAGGGGTAGTCAAGAGATGGCCCGCAAATGTTACATGACCTCCACCGGGGGACCAGTCCTCTCCCTCGAGACTCTTGAGATTCCCCAAGAGAATGTCCGACCAACGTCCGAACCGGTGAATGAATTGGAGGAAGTGCTCTTCTCCGACCAAGATCCGAACCGCAAGTTCCTCATCAGCAAGACCCTCTCATCTGTCCTATGTTTCGACATAGTCCAATGCATTAGAAAGAACCGCGACCACTTCGCATGGTCGGCTGCCGACATGCCAGGAATCTCTGAAGAGCTTTTCGTCCACCACTTGAGTGTTGCTCTGGGGTCCAAACCGGTCCAACAAAAAAGGAACAAATTTGCCCCTGAGTGCCAGCATGCTATCAAGGAAGAAGTGGACAAGCTCCTTAAGGCCCGGTTCATCTAAGAAGTCAACTACCCCGAATGGCTCTCCAATGTTGTTATGGTTAAGAAGTCCAATGGGAGTTGGAGAATTTGCATCGACTTCACCGACCTTAACAAAGCATGTCCCAAAGATCCATTCCCCCTCCCCAGTATCGACACTCTGATCGATTCTACTTCGGACCATGAGCTCCTCAGCTTTATGGACGCCTTCTCCGGGTATAACCAAATCTGAATGTTCCCCCCTGGATATCCCGAAGACCTCCTTTATCATCGATCAAGGGCTCTACTGCTACAGGGTAATGTCATTCGGGCTGAAGAATGCAGGTGCAACCTACCAATGCCTTGTCAACAAGGTCTTTCAAGAGCAGATTGGCCGAAACATGGAGGTGTATGTTGATGATATGCTAGTTAAGAGCATCCATGGGGCCGACCACGTTGCCGATCTGCAGGACGCATTCGATGTATTGAGAAAGCATGATATGAGGCTCAACCCGAACAAGTGTGCATTTGGGGTCTCGTCGGGAAAATTCCTAGGCTTCATGGTCAGCCAAAGAGGAATCGAGGCCAACCCCGAGAATATCAAAGCCATACTGGACATGGCTCCTCCCAGAAGTGTGAAAGAAGTTCAGAAGCTCACAGGGTGCCTCGCGGCCATAGGGCGTTCCTATCTAAGTCAGGGGAGAAGTGTCTTCCCTTCTTCAAAGCACTTAGGAGAGCTAAGGGCTTCAAGTGGGGTCAACAGCAACAAGAATCATTCGATCAACTGAAAGCCTATCTAGTCAACCCCCCTCTCCTCAGCAAGCCTATCTCCGGAGAAACACTCTACCTCTACTTAGCTACCTCTGAACAAACTCTCAGCGATGTGTTGCTGAGGGAAGAAGACAAGGCTCAGAAGCCCATTTATTACATGAGCAAGGTACTTCGGGATGCCGAGCTCCGCTATCCAAGATTGGAGAAGATGGCGTACGCCTTGGTCATGGCAGCTAGGAAGCTTTGCCCATATTTTTAGTCCCACTCGGTGGTCGTTCTTACCGACCAGCCACTTAAGCAAGTTCTGCACAAACCCGAGACCTTGGGCCGGCTGATGAAGTGGTCAATCAAGCTGAGTCAGCATGACATATCGTACCAGCCTCGAACCGCAATCAAGGCTCAAGCCTTAGCTGAATTCATTGTTGAGAGCACTATCCCAGAGGTCAGCCAAGCAGCAAATAGGCCTCCTATCTGGACGGTATATGTAGACGGATCCTCTTGCACCGAGAGGAGCGAAGCCGAGGTCATTCTGGCAGGCCCAGATGATTTCGTTCTCCAGTACTCCCTCCGCATCAACTTTAAAGCCTCCAACAATGAAGTGGAGTATGAAGCCCTTATAGCTGGCCTCGATATGGCTCGCAAGGTAGGGGCACAATGTCTCCGGATATTTAGCGACTCTCAGATGGTCGTGAATCAAGTCTTAGGCGAGTACGAGGTGCGAGATGACCGAATGGCGAAGTATCTAACCAAGGTCCAAAATCTCATGGCTTCATTCGAAGAGGCGCTAATTCAGCGGATTCCCTGAGAAAAAAAATTTCCAAGCAGATGCCCTCTCCAAACTGGCGTCCTCCTCACTTCAAGGTCTCGAGCAGACAGTCTTGATTGAAGTTCTCCTAAGACCGAGCATAGAAGAAGAAACCACTGACTCGATGGAGTTGCTGCCCGTCCAACTTCAAGACAACTGGATGAAACCTCTGATAGAATTTCTAAAGGATGGGCTCCTCCCCGAAGATCCAAAGGAAGCTCACAGAGTTCGAACTAGAGCAGAGCGATACACCCTTGTTGAGGGGGTCTTGTACAAACGCTCCTATACCCAAGTAGACGGCAGGCCCTACTTAAGGTGCCTCTCCCCGGGAGAAGCTTCATATGCCTTGCATGAGCTTCACGAAGGTATAGGCGGAGCACATTCTGGGTCAAGGTCCCTCACCAGGAAGGTATTGAACTACGGGTACTTCTGGCCTACCCTCCTACAAGATGCCGAACGACATGTCCGGCAATGCAGCTCATGTCAGCAGTATTCCAACATTCGTCGCCTACCCCAAGCACAACTCACCTCTCTCTCAAGCCCAATCTCCTTCGCAATGTGGGGGATGGACTTATTAGGTCCTTTTCCTCCGACTCCGGGTCAACTCAAGTTTCTAGTTGTGGCGATCGACAACTTCTCAAAATGGATAGAGGCCGAGCCTTTGGCTACAATCACTGAGAACAAAGTGCTTCAGTTCTTCTGGAAGAACGTCATCTGTAGATTCGGAGTGCCTCGGGTCCTGATAACTGATAACGGAACACAATTTACAGGGGCTGCATTCTGATCTCTGTGTGAAGACCTCACCATTCAGCAATGCTTCTCCTCTGTCTCCCATCCTCAATCAAATGGCCAAGTGGAAAATGCCAACCGACAGATCCTCTCCGGCATCAAGAAGAAGTTAGATAAGTCCACTAAAGGCTTATGGGTAGATCAGCTCCCCAACGTACTGTGGAACTATTGCACTACGAAACGGACTCCCATAGGAGAGTCGCCTTTCAATCTCACCTATGGGTCCGAAGCTGTGATCCCCTTGGAAGTCGGCCTACCATCTCCTCGCCTTATGCCTATGAAGAAGAGCAGAATGCCAGAGAACTTCGGGCAAATTTGGACTTGGTTGATGAGCTCTGTGAAAGAGCTTCAATTCGCCAGCAGAATTACCGAAGAAGAATTAAGCAGGCTTACAACAAAAGGGTCCATTCCACCAATCTCAAGGAAGGGAACTTGGTCCTCAGAAAACTAGCTATCTCCTTCCCCAGCCAAAAGGGTAAGCTAGCTCCGAATTGGGAAGGACCCTACATGATTGTCAAGGTAGTTCGGCCCGGAACATACCGTCTTGAAGACCTTGAAGGCAGAGAGATTCCCAGGACTTGGAATGCCGACCATCTATTGAAGTACCAAGAGAGCGCCTGAATGCCGCCCTAAGTACCTTCAGATGTCGAACCATTCCTTTCCTTTCACTTGTATTTTACTTCTTTATTTTCTCAATGTAATAATGGTTTGCAACTTAGAAGCAACCAGCTAGTAGTTATCAATAAAGAGCTTCTTTTTCTCCATATTTTTCTTGTGATTACTTGCATTTCTCTGTTTTTAATCTCTTTAACTCAAACGACGAGTTTGGAGTCCAACACTTGGCTCGACTCCACTTCGCAAGCTCGCTCTTAAGCGAGCTAGAAGTGGCTCGCCATTCAGAATTGCTCCCACAACCATTGAAATATACTCAAACGATGAGTTCGGAGTCCAACACTTGGCTCGACTCCGCTTCGCAAGCTTGCTCTTAAGCGAGCTAGAAGTAGTTCGTCATTCGGAATTGCTCTCACAACCGATGAAATATACTCAATGACGAGTTCGGAGTCCAACACTTGGCTCGACTTCGCTTCGCAAGCTCGCTCTTAAGGGAGCTAGAAGTGGTTCGCCATTCGGAATTGCTCCTACAACCGTTGAAATATACTCAAACGACGAGTTCGGAGTCCAACACTTGGCTCGACTGCGCTTCGCAGGCCGCTCTTAAGCGAGCTAGAAGTGGTTCGCCATTCGGAATTGCTCTCACAACCGTTGAAATATACTCAAATGACGAGTTCGGAGTCCAACACTTGGCTCGACTCCGCTTCGCAGGCCCGCTCTTAAGCGAGCTAGAAGTGGTTTGCCATTCGAAATTGCTCCCACAACTGTTAGAACGCGCTCCGCCGTCGCATAACTAGACTAGACATGAGAGAAGAGTACTTGGAGGAGCTAACCTTTAGTTCTTATGGTTCGATTAAAGTCGAAATAATCCTCCGAGAGGCTGCTTTCCAGCACAAGAAACTCACCTCTCTTAGAAATTCATGAGTTAAGAGGCTCGAAGCAGTGCTCGGTATGCCTTGCCGAACACTCTTGGCACCGATGGCCAAACGAGCAAAAATCTTGCTCTGGGACATCGGCGAGCCTTGCCGGGCGCTCTTGGCACCGACGCCCAAACGAGCAAAAATCTTGCTCTGGGACTGTGGCAAGCCTTGCCGAGTGCTCTTGGCACCGATGCCCAAATGAGCAAAAATCTTACTCTGGGACCTCGGCAAGCCTTGCCAAGCAGTCTTGGCACCGACGCCCAAACGAGCAAAAATCTTGCTCTGGGACCTCAGCAAGCCTTGCCGAGCGC
The DNA here is from genome assembly GCA_017893485.1 of Hemerocallis citrina. Classification (NCBI taxonomy): domain Eukaryota; kingdom Viridiplantae; phylum Streptophyta; class Magnoliopsida; order Asparagales; family Asphodelaceae; genus Hemerocallis; species Hemerocallis citrina. Next base: position 42,115,660 of record CM030363.1, read on the forward strand.
TCCTGGCACCGATGCCCAAACGAGCAAAAATCTTGCTCTAGGACCTCGACAGGCCTCGCCGAGCGCTCTTGGCACCGAAGACCAAACGAGCGAATATTTTTCTCTGGGACCTCGGCACGCTAAAGATAGTAACGAGTAATACAACGACACAAGTCTAACAAAAATGCACAAGTCCAAGAAAGAAAAAAGCCTCATTTCAATTAAGTGTGGGAAGACAGTACATGACGGTGCCCTTCTTTACAATGAAGTTACAAGTTGAAAAGCCAAAACTACAAATCCCACTCATGACACTTAGACAAAATACAAAACTTGGAGAACAAGAGATCTTCAACACCTCCTAGGCACAGGGATGTTCTGCTTCAAAGATACCCGAGGTCGGTGGCGCTTGACCCCGGAGCTCATCCCTAAGCCGGCGAACTGAGACGTATCCTCAGCACTACTCCTAACAATTGCGCCAACAGACGCTCCGCTCGATGAAATTGCAACACCACTTTGGGCATCACCCAGACTTTGCCGAGCAACAGGCGAATGGGTCGCAAGCTCGTAGAACGAAATCCCTTGTTCACTCTTTTCACGAGTGCACGAAGTGCTCCTGACGTTGATCGGTCCCGAACGCAGCTTGAGGCGAGCCACTTCCACCTCCAGCTCGGCTATCCATTGCTTCAGAGAGTCATCTTTTATGTCCACCTCGAAGCGAGGAGGCATCGCGGAGCTCGGGATGCTACGATGGCTGGCAATGATTCAGTGGAGCTAAGTGACTTCGATGCCCCTGTCCACTGTGGCCCTCTTCAATGCATCGACTTCTGCCGTCAATTCGTCGCGTTCGGCCATCAGCTTGCCCACCGCCGTCGTCAACTCCTCTTTTTCCACCAGAAGCTCTGCCTCCACAATCTGCAGGTGGTGAACCTCAATAAGCATATCGTCCCTCTCTGCTGTCATCTTTGACAAAGAATGTTGGAGGCACTTAAGCCTCAGCCCATTGGTGAAGGCTATCGACGAGCCATCATCCTCGCCTATGGGAGGTATCTCGGCGAGCCTACCCTCCAACTGCCGAATCTTGATTTCTCTCCGGCCTAAGATCAGCTGCAGATGGTTCCGCTCACTCTCGGCCCTGCGCAACCCCAACTCGACTTCGTAGAGGCGCTCTCGGCACCTGGTTAAACACAACCTCGTCACCCTAAGCTGACCTCGGAACGTAACTCCTCCCCAGAGTGAGTGGGTTCGGCAGAATGAGTCACCTCGACAAGCTGAAAAGTTCAAAGTAAACAACGAGAACGCTTAGTAGTACTCACAAATTTGCTTCACATCAGACTTCGAAACAAGGCCACATGCACCTAGCTAAGACTAAAATCCTTTGTTTCAACACTCAGTCAAATTTCAAAACAACTCAAAAGAAACACAAGGCCGATCTCAAAAGTTGTATTTTCATTCATAACAAAAATGCGGTGACCAATCCTTAATTAGGCAATATAGTCGGCAGCTCAAAAGACAAAAAAACGAAAAAGAAAAAAAAAACAAAAGAAAGGAGAAGAAGTCAGGGGGCGACCTCTTTCCCAAGGCGTCGAGACTGGGCGGGGTCGGACTCCCTCGAAGGAGCCATCATCACCAGCAGAGTCACCACCGACCCCTGCACCTCGCCGATGACCTGAACCTCGGGGCCATCTTCGTCATCCCCTCCCTCCTCCTCTGACTCAGGGTCGAAGCCCTCGACGTAGTCCGGAAAGAGCTGCCACCCAGAGCAGTCGACCTCAGGATAGCGCTCCGACACCTGAGTGATGGCCTGGGCGTACGCCTTAGCCATGTTTGCGGCGAGGAAGCCTTGCGCCTTCGTCATGGTGGCTGCTTCGGTTTCCTTCACCGCCGCAGCCTTGGCCTCCGCCGCTTCGGCCTGCTGCTTGGCCGAATCCTCCTTCTGCCGGAGCAGGTCACCCTCGAGCCTTGTGACAAGGTCCTCGAGGTACTCGAGCCTTGCCACCTTCCCCTCGAACTCAACCTTCAGCTTGTCAAGTTTGTTGCCCATTCGAGCTTTTTCAGCCCGAGCTCGGTCGGCCTCCTTCTTGAGGTCCTTCTCCAAGTCCGACATCGTCTCCATGAGATGACCAAAGTGGACGGTTATCTACAGCAGAGCAATGAAAAACAAAAGGAGTTAGAAAATCAAACATGCAAGCTACTTTCAAAAGCAAAAAGTCGACACTCACCGATACCGCCGAGCGCGCGATCTCGATGGCATCGTCGCCTGCCTAGCCGACATCCATGGCAGCTCGATCCTTCGGCATCGCCAGGTGCTTTACCACCTGCATGCTTGCCAGGGAGTCGCCAAGGAACCCATCTAGTTTCCGAACCTGCCAGTCCGGAACATGAATCCTCTTGTGCTCCTCCATAAGGAGCGCCTCGGCCCCCACCGTCAGCAGAGGCACCTCCATCCTGAGTGCCGCGGCAATTGGGAACTCCCTTCCCTCGGCCGATGCTGAGGCTACTGTCGGAGCTTGGGTCGGGGTCACGTCCGCCGGCGCCTCCACCTCCTCGGCCGTGCTCGCGACCTTCTGGGTCTTTGCGGATGGTAGTTTAGTGGCGACCCTCTTGCGCTTCTTCGGCGTCTTGCTTCCGAGGGTGGCCCTCTGCGCTAGTACCGCTTCATAGTTCATGGCCTCTGCATCAAGCAAGAAGTTAGTTAGAAAACACAAGTTACAATAAGCAAAGTAAGAAGAGAAAGAAAAAATGTAGAAAAAAGCCGCGTACTGGGATCTACGCGGCAAAGCCCTCCCTCCAAGAGAACGTCCTCGGTCAGATCTCGCCAATTGTACTTCGGCCGATCTAGAAGGACCCGAACTGCCTCTTATTCTTGAGGGTGAAGCACTGGCGACTCCCTCACTTGCTTGGTCACCTCCTCCACCCAACCGTAGGGTATGGGCCATGCCTCTACACCGCGCACTATGAAATACTTATCACGCCAGTGCTTTATGGAGTCGAGGCAAATGACGAGCCGACCTCCATGTCTCGGAGCCAAATAATAACGGAACTCCGACCTTAACGGCTGATGAAGCCGGTAGAGCGTCCGGAGCACCCTCAACTCTGGCTGTTTGGCAGTGGAGCACGAATTCGTTGATGACTCTCCAAACGTTCGGCATTAGTGGGATGGGGCTGACCCCAAACCACCTAAGTACTTGAATCGCGAATGGGTGGAAAGGGAGCCGAGCCCTGGTGATGAAGGCATCGAACGGCCAGAAACACATGGTTACTGGCAGCGGCAAATTGGTCCTAACCCCGGGACCCAGCAGCAGCAGTTCGTACTCCTCCTGGATTTGGAAACAATCCCGGATCGCTGCCACGTCCTCCAAGTTGAGGATGGACACCGTCTCGTCTGCCTCCGAGGTCTTCCTTGTCGCGTTCTCCTCGAAGGTCTGCCTCCTCCCATGAATGATGCGCTCGGCATGCTCCTCCGAAAGTTCTCGAACCCTTTGCAGCCCTGTCAGCGGTCCCGGCAACCTGCCGAACGACCCCATGCGCTTCGGGTCCTCTACAATCGTGTCTCGACCAAAAACTCTCTTGCCCTTATCTTTGCGATCTCTCTGACTCGGAGACGGAGCTTCACCAGCAGGAGGGGAGGGCTCGGAGACAGGGGAAAGAGACGTTTTTTGTATGTGGAAAAAAACAAAGTATAAGTTACCTTGAAGAGACAGGTACAGCCGGAATTTTCACCGGAAAGCGTCCGACGATCACCGTGAGCCCTCGCTAGTAGAAATTCACCGCCTGAGTAAAAATTTGGAGAAGTGAAAAATGAGAGAGGGGGTGGGATTTTATAGAGCTTGGCACATGCAACGAGGATAATGGGCCCAAAGAACCAGGCCCATTTACACAAAGCAACAAAAGGAGTTGAACCGTCACATTATTTACTGTGCCAAGCTTACTGTTGCATTAATGGCTTTCACATCTGTCAGAGTTGTCAGAAGTTCAACAGTCACCAGCTCAACCTGTAGTTTCCTAAGATGCCAGAAATCAAAACTCTTGACCTCGGCATCCCTTGCCGAGCGCTCTTGGCACCGACGCCCAAACGAGCAAAAATCTTGCTCTGGGACCTCGGCATGCCTCGCCGAGCGCTCTTGGCACCGATGCCCAAACGAGCAAAAATCTTGCTCTGGGACCTCGGCACGCCTCGCCGAGTGCTCTTGGCACCGACGCCCCAAACAAGTAAAAAATCACAACTCTGGACCTCGGCATCCCTTGCCGAGCGCTCTTAGCACCGACGCCCAAACGAGCAAAAATCTTGCTCTGGGACCTCGGCACGCCTCGCCGAGTGCTCTTGGCACTGATGCCCAAACAAGCAAAAAATCACAACTCTGGACCTCGGCATCCCTTGCCGAGCGCTCTTGGCACCGACGCCCAAACGAGCAAAAATCTTGCTCTGAGACCTCGGCACGCCATGCCGAGTGCTCTTGCCACCGATCCTATTACATGGAAAAATTGGACCTCGGCACACCTTGCCGAGCGCTCTTGCCACCGACCCTCTTACATGGAGAAAATCACTCCAGACTTCGGTAAAGATTCGCTGAACGCCTTCTTCGCGCCGTAGCCTGGCCGAGGTATCTACGCTCTTCGACAGAAGGTGCCGAACCCCCATGGATCTCGGCCTCCTTCATAGCATGTGTTCGAAGGGGGTCGACGACAAAGCCGAAGCATCTAAGCCATGAAACGACGGACATAACGTCGAGTCATCTCCCTAAATATTGCGAAAAATGATTTAAAATTCAGGAAAATTAATTTAAAATTTCTAAAAAATAATTATAAATCCGAGAAAATATTGTTGATCCCGTAGATAAATAATTATTGCTTAGAATGGTTCATTAAGACCCCCGAATAACAAATCATCACTTCGCAAAATTAAATAAATTGTCTGAAAAATAGATAAAAATTAAGAAAAATCACCAAAAGTCCAAGAGAGCTCAATAACAACCTTGAGCGCGCAAATAGCTTCAAAAATCACCATAATACCTCATACAAAGATTCAATGCTCCTCGTTTGGACTCCGATACAACTCCGAAAGCCATTGAAACAGTAAAGCTACTCCTCAAAGGCTGATCAAACTCAGTCTTCGGGAGTGGAGGGCTCATGATATGGCTAAAAATAGCGTTAAATCGGAACTGTCCAAATCGAGCAGGAATCTTAACGCTTGGGGACAAAATGGTAATCTCACTTACAAACGGGTCTGAAATGGATCTAGGGCCTTCATTCTAAAAGGCCCCACAACCCATGAACGGATCCAGCTCAACTGGGTGCGGGTTCCAACCCGCAACAAACCCGGTCTAGCGGGATAGAATTAGGATTTCTGATTGTATTGAATCAACGGCCCTGATTCACTCTATCCTTTCACGGGGAATTAAGGATTTCATTCCTAAACTGATCCCCAAGGCGACTATAAATACCCCCCATCCACCACCATTAAGAGGTAATCAATCTTTTGCCAGTTTACGCTCTTTCATAATCTTTTCTGGTTATTGACTTGAGCGTCGGAGGGTGCATCGCCAGGATCAACCCCGATGTCTCGCACTTTTTGCAGGTGAACGGCGGGAGCCAACGATCAAACTCCGGTAAAAAGGTTCCAGGTTTGCTATTTAGTTTTCCTAAGAATCCACAATTTCTATCTGTTTGCCCCCACACCTGATTTAGCGGTAACAATCTCTATCTAGGTAGCACTTTATGCGTCCCATCCATTTACCACATGGTTGCTATACTCAAACAGTTTCGTTTAGATTTCATAGTGGGCTGTATAGGGGCATGGGCTCAGGTATCAGATAACAGAAAACAGATACAGATAAATATATACAGATAACAGACAGATAAAACCTACGGGTTCTCTCTTCTAAGTACACCTTCCTATAGGGAAGTATGCAGTTAGGTAATCAGATAACAGAATCGTGTATCATGTAGTCATGAACATGTAACAAATAACAGATAATCATGAGGGAAACACGGGCCCCCTTCCAAGTACACATTCTATATTATCCACTACTAGATCTTTCCCTTAACTCCAGCTTGGTTATTTATTATTATTATCAAAGAGGCATGTATGTGTCATAAAATAGAGCAAGAATAACATGTCATAAACAGGTAACAGGTTCTGATTGAAAGATAAACATGTACAGGTAAAAAACAACTCATAAAAGGGTAGGACAACGACAATTCTAGTTCAGGACAGCAAGACAATACTACACCAAATCTGGGATTTCTGTTGCCACAAATATGAAAATCTGGATCCGTCAGAAAATCTGGAAAATAGACTCTCGGCCGAATCCAGAAAATATATATAAGTCGTATGGTATTTCACAAAAACAAGACTCAAAACATATTTGTATCCAGAAAACGTGTTCAGCCAGAAATTAGAATTTTGTATTCATAAGCAGGAAAACAGTATAAAAACTTACTGATTAAATCCAAGAAAAATCTGGGGTATTCCCTAGTATGTTTAGTAATAGAAAATAAAGTTTCATAATTTTTCAATATAGATAATATACTCAAATAAAATAAAAAAATAGCAAGATACACCAGATTTGTAAATTTGTAATCATAAACACAGCACTATTACAACAGCAATAGATTGCACAATATAAGTCAAAATCCATATCCTTCAAAAGAGTGATAAAATAGATACAGTAGGCTACAATTCATATTCACAAAGTTTTTATAAACAAAAAGTAGAATCAGGTTGAAACAAAGGTTCTTTACAGAATAACGTGAAAATTCTACAAGTATAGTAGTTGTTTGCAAGTATAGAATCGTGTATAAAAGTTATCAATTACATCCACAAAAATTAAGGGTTAATCCCAATCAAGTCTAGTTGTACTCAGCAAAATATTTGATCAAAATGTTATCTTTAACATTAGTATAAAAATAATTTATCATCCAGAATCCATATAAACTGAATCTGGAATTTTTTCCACACATCTGTAATAAAATAGTCATAACTTGCAACTCACAAATCGAAACTGAGATCTGTTAGAAAATCTAGAAAGTAGACAGAATTCTCTCTAATTCACATTCACAAATAATTTTCATATACTGACCTTAATAGGGTCTAAAATACTGGACAAAAACGGGGTAACAACAAGGACAGAATTATTTTTCATGCATAAAATCAACTAGATCATATGAAACACATCCAAATCATAACAAAACGTGAAATAGGGTATACTAGATGTCCAAACAACATGGTATAGGGTGTTTAACAGATCTACAATAGGATATACTACCAGTAACATGTCAAGCATGCAAGATTCACACAACAACTAATGGATCACAACCAACATACATATATACAACAGGGATTAACTAGATCTAAGTCTAAATTCATATCGTGTGTGTAATGAGACAACTACAGGCAATCAACACATAAAGACAAGATATAACAGGGGTTTTGCACAAAATTTTTCTCTAGAATACAACTACACTACAGGCGGTATTTAGTACTTGTATATACAATAGAAATTAATACAAGTTACTTACCTTATAGTCGATGACGAAAACGATACAAGGAGTAAGAATAATGAGAACGGATTTCCGGGCACGAACTCAACGAACGAACAACGAATCCAAACACGACTCACGAACAACGAACACGACTCACAGGATCAACACACGCACACAAAAGAGAAGGAGCCGGGGTGTGCACTACGAGGAGGAGACGGTGGACAGCAAGCGGCGAGGGCAACGGCAGTGCTCGTTGCTGCTGCTGTTTGCCGCTGCGGTCGGGAGGGAGGCAGCGCACAGGGAGAGGAGTGGCACCGCGGCAGGCTGTTGGGGTTGTTGGTGTCGCTACAGATGGTGTCGCGACTGAAGGAGGGCTGCACAGGGATCGGCGTATGGGGTTGCTGCTGTTGCGGTCTGCTTGCGTCGGAGGGAGAGGGCGACGCTGCGGGGAGTCGGGTGCCTGGGGTCGATGTCGAGGCGAGGTGGGTGGTCGCGACGAGGACGGGGAAGCACAGGGAATGATCAGGAGTGGGTTAGGCCGGAGGTAGGGGATGACAGGGTAGATGGAAACAGAGGCTAGGGTTTTTGAGGGGGGGGGGATATACAGTAGGTTAATATATAGGAGAAGAAGTTAAGGTTTTAGGGGGTAACGGGTATTGGGTTAAGAAAGATCCAATAAGCGGAATAAGGTATTATTAGGATCCAACAGGGTATAGGGTGATCCAATGATGAGATATAAAATAGGACATGAACAATTATAAAATAAGGCTCAAAATAATAGCTCGAACAATTAGAGACGAAACAATAGGAGACAATAGAATCAAGAAATCAAATAAGAAGACAACAAATCAAATATATGAATATATTGAAAAAGAAGATCCAATACACGGTCCAAAAAGAGATACAATATGAATAAAAGAAAAATACATCCAAAAATACAGAAAGCGGAAAACAGGGGTTACAGCTTCATTTTGTAGCATTTGTTGCAATATTTGTAATTCTGAAAGTAAATAATTCGCATTAATATTAGACATCTCACAATGTTTCAAAGCATTTTCAAGTTGCATACAAAAAGTTTTTATTTCATCATCATCAAATGAAACTAACCGTGATGTATCAAATAAGAAGCCAAATATAGATTTAAAAATTTGCATTTGTTCTAATCTACTCTTCAATTAAGAAAGTCATATCAACTAAAATAAGAAAATAATCAATTGTAGATTGTTGTTCTCTATTCGTATCAGGAATCTCATCAAAAACTCTCTTTCTAAAAACCCTACGTTTTAAATGAAATAAAGGCTCAATTTCTATTTCAGATTCAATTTCTTTAGCTTCATTCATAGCAAAAGTAAATTCATTTACTCTATATTTTTTTTAAAAATGAAACCAACACTTCCAAGTTTATAATTGCAACATCAAAAAACATATCTTTAGTCTGCAACTTTTTACTCACTAAGTTTCTGCTAATATAATTAAAGCTTGATTCAAAATGTAGTATATAAGTAAGAACACTTACTGAATCATTAATTACCAAATAGGAATTTAAAAAATATAAATTAAAATTTGAAAACCATTAATTAGCAAACAAGAATTAAAAGGTAAAAAATAAAAAAATTTAAAAAAATAACAATTAATTAGTAAACAAGATTATATAAAGTAAAAAAAAAATTCTTGTTGAGAGTTGAACTAAGACCTCCCACTTACTAAATAGGTGCTCTAACCAACTACATTAGAAGATATTTTGTTTTTCTAGTTCAAGTATTAATTAGTTTAAGTGTTACGAACTCATTATACTTACAAAATTTTATGCCCCTCATCAAAATTGGGCCCTGGGCGGTTGCCCAGCCCGCTCTGGGCCAGGTCCGGCCCTGATAAGATGTAAGAATGCAGACACCATTTTAAATATCAAAGCGCTCCTGAAAGTTCGAGTTATCCTTTGGTTGGTTAAGAACGACACGATCCTATCAAAGATTAATCTACAAGAGCGTGGAATACAGATCGATGTTAAGCGCTCAAGATGTTGTAATTTAGATGAAGATAGTAACCACATTTTATTTAACTGTCCAAAAGCTAGATTAACTTGAAAGATGGTCTGTTTAGGATTTAGGGCTCTCGTCTGTCCTAGATCGTTGTCTAAGGTTTTTGAGCACTTGAGAGTCATCAGTGTCAGAAAAGATGATAGGGTAGCTTAGGATATTTCCGTAGCTGCGACTTTATGTGGTCTATGCTAAACTGTAATGATTTGTGTTTTCATAATGTCAACAATAAATTTCCTGTGATGATGCATAATATTTTTCCTATACTATTGCTTGGGCAGATCAAATAGGTACCAAGAAGAGACTTCGTATAGAGGAAGAGTAGGGTTCAAAACACGTTCGAGTATTGAGTGGACTTAGATGCTAATTATCTACTCTTGTATCTTAATTTCCTGCACTAGATTATTTTGATGTATCTTTTGATTATGAGACGATCTTTATCGAGTATCTTTGTAATTAGCTTTGTAGATAGTGGGGACCTTCCAAATGCTATTCTGATATGTACCACTATATTGCAAATGCTAACAAGTATTAACTTTTCGATAAAAAAAAAAAAAAAAAAAAAAAAAAAAATCCTCAAAAAAAAAACTTTTCGATAATTAAGCAAGTCCAAAAGTGTAAACTTCAACCCTAAAGGTCAACACAAGCGACACAAAATTTGAGGCTTAGTGGAAGATAACACCCCATTACAAAAAACTATGTACGTACATATGAAGTCAACTATGTGCAATAGGAGCTCAAAAACGTGCATAAGCAATATCGTTATATAGTTATATGGCAAATGTCATCCATTAACTGCAAATACTGAAGAATATGAATACTGAAAACCCAATTGGTAAGTCTTAAGCATAATGGCAGGCACAAACCCTGTTTAAATAATATGGATAATGAAAGATATGATAACAAAATAGAGCAAGGGTAAGCTTGTTCATGTTAAATTAATAGCTTGGATAACGATGACTTGCTTGGCACTACATCGAAACAAATTGTATGACATTGGCAGAGCTAATTTATTAATGTTTACTCTTAGTTTGTCGGGTGGTTGAGTTTAAAAAAGTTAAAACACTCGAGACATAGCGCATTGCGATAAAGAAGATGATGGAACTTAATCAAGTAACAGCTGATCAAGTGTATGTTTCAGCCTCTAAACTAACAAGCTAAAATTACACTGTGAAGGCCAACAGATTCGTATTCTAGGATCAATGAACAGAATTAGGTAACAAAGATTGTACAGAAATCAATGCTAGCTACTCCATGTCAAAATGAATCAAATATAGGAAGGAGATACTTGTGGAAAATCATAACAAGAATATTCCTAGTAGAACATCTTTCACAATCCCTGGAAAGAAGAGAGAGAGTTCTGAAAATATTTATCATCCAGAAAGAGGAAAAAACAGTCTCTGTCTAAAAAAATATGCTGAGAAAAGGTAGATGTATAGAACCTTTCAAGTGTATAAATATACTCCCGAAAGATAAGTGGATATAGGTCCTATATGAAGTGTTGTTGCTGAGATCCATATTTTTCTAAGTATTCTTGTAAATCTTGTAATTCCAAATAGTATCTTATGAATAGGAACAGAAAAGAAAAAAGAATTGAAATGAAATGCAAAACTTCGGAAATGAGGTTACACACAGATTTTCAATGAGTTTGGTTACACAAATGACGCGGAGATTGTAAATTTGTAATCCTAAAATGTATCATATGAAGATATAAACAACATAATTATTATTCTGTTGAATATTTATTCCTCATACACATGATTTGAGAATTAAAACTTCAATCTCAAGTAATTAACTAACATTGATTAGTATAAAAAAGGGACAAGGTAAATATAGCTCGCGGAGTTTTTCACGGTTGATATTCGTACTGAGTGAGTTCTTCATCTACTATTAGTGTTTTGTTATAAATAAATCACAACATACACTTTTTAAATACACAAAGCAACCAGTAGTTCATATAACAGACTGACTTAGGATGATCCATGACGAAGAGGAATTAGGGTATGCATGAAAGTTGACTGGGTCTCCTTTAGGTACAACATTCACCTCCAATCTCCATCTCCATCTTGCTGCAAAATCTCGACATGAAGTTTCAACAACAGGCGTGACCAAGGGAAATTTAGAAATCAACTAAATTTGCCAATTTCCATCTTCTTCTTGATTGCCCTCTGACTGTGGTATATGAATGAATCTAATATTCCAGAAACTGTAAATACACCTGAATCACATTGACATCATATTAACATTGCGAAAAAAATAAAAATGATAGAAGAGAAAACGCTATATTCCACAAAGCTATATAATAATTTAAAGCAGATCCTGCTTCTACATGAAGTTCTTTCATGCTTGTTAACTACATCAGGCTAATCACAGTCATAACTGCCAAAAGAATTAAAAAGAATTCTGGAAAAGGTTGGAGAGATTAAACTAACATTCTTCATAAGGCGAAATCAAGGTTTTCAAGTTAAGTTCACTTTAAAAATAAGAAGAGGTAAATAGTAAGTTGCAGAGAAAGGTTAAAGGTACCCCCAACAATTGCACAAACATTAGTCAAGAAGTGAAGGAACGATACATAATCCTCGACGAAAGTCACCTGCATTGAATAAATATAAATATATAGTCACAGGAGTTAAAAACCTTTTTGATTGTAAACGCAGTTGCACAGAGAGACAAACTACTACACCTAAAATGCATCAATGGACCGTATAGTATAATGAATAGATAACTAGTGCAGCTCTTGATAGCAAATTACTCCTGCTGCCAAAAAATGTACTTTAATATTGCAGGGGTGAAACAGAAACCCTAAATGATATGGGCATTGAAAGAGCAATTGGTAAGGACAAGGATGAATATGCCTTCCGATTAATCAGCTACTCAAAAATGAAGATGCTGTAAAATTAAAAATAAAATAAACTAGTAATCAAATGTGGGACACAAAAATGATGAGAAAAAATTTGCTTTGAAAACACACCTGATAAGCAAATAAAAAGGTCCAAAAGATCATATCAGATACGTATGTTCTGAGTCAAAATCCCTACTCCTAACATATATACCTTAATTGGAGTAAGGTCGTAAAAGAAGAAGACGCCAGGAATAGACTGAACACGGCCAATGTCATCAGCCTTAAAATGCTCTGTTACTGAGAACTGTACACAAATTTCAACGCATTTCAAGATAAATCAAACAAATAACCAAGATAAATACTAATAATAACATAATTTAAGGACCTGATTGGATTGGATAGTACGCCCTTTTATATCAGTGTAAACAGTAGGAACAACCTACAAGAATATGAGACAATATCAGGGATATTGTCAACTTCAGGTAACCAGTTTTGCACCAATTTTAAATAGGATTAACCTTAAGAAAATATTGGTACATCCCATAAGGTGTTTTTTGCACCCACTGCACTCTGATAATATCAATAATTAGAAGAATCATCAATCATATGAACACAAATAAGTACAGAATCACTATGATGACAATCGTTGTTTTCCTATAAACAAATGAGAGAATGAGATAAGGAATGCATTACCCATCAAGAGGATTGACCACACCAGGAAATTGTTCTCCAAAGGATAACTTACTGATTTTGTGGCTTATCTAGCAAACATGAAGAGTGAAAATATATAAGTGATAAACAGAACATGTTCTTGCTTATTCATATTATTATTATCATTGCTTCTTACATTAAAACTGTCCTTTTGGAAAGCCAACAAATCATGCACGTGCATGTTTGATTGCTGAAAGCTTTTTCCTGGGGCAAAATGAAAATTTCCAGCGACCTTATTGACATCAAGAAAACCATAGACGTTGCATCCTTCACCTTCCTCTTCTTTCATCTTTTCAAGGAAACCCTCTCTTTTACACTACATAATTTAATAAGATCATAGATCAGAATAACAAAGACTTGACAACTATATATTTTAGCTGTTTAAATCAACAGTACATATATATCCAAAACTCCAACTGATGCATATATTTCAATAGTAGATACAATGGTGAAAAAGGCGAAAACATGTAGCATAGGGCTCCACCTTTAACAGGTGCAAAGGTAGGCTACAAGCATTTCTAATTTTGAATTTTAAAAAAATTATAAACGGTTTTTTTTTCCCATAGAGGCCACCCACAATATTTTTAATTCCAAAGAGGCAACCCACAATTCTCTATTTCCATAAACACCACTAACAATGTGGGCCTCGTTCAAAAAACATGAATTAAACACAAGATTATGAATGAGATCAATAATATGATCTTATTGATTGTTCTTAAATCAATTCATATTATTAAGTTAACTTGAATTAAACTTTAAAAAACTCGTATAGGTGCTTTTTTGGAGTATAATGTATGTTGTTGGTGGTATTTGTGGAAATAGGGATTTGTGAGTGGCTTATTCGGAATTGTCAAAATTGTTAGTGGCCTCTATGTAAATAACCCAATTATAAATATCTCGAAATTTCATTAGATATTAAAAATATTTTTAGAAGAATTATTTCAGATTTTAACACAAGTTTTACTGACAAGTAATCTACACATCAACAGGCTAGCAATTGGGTTATAATATGTGATCGTAACAATAGTTTTCCATGTGTCGACCTAAAAGCAACACCGAACCAAATTTCATCGCTGGTGGGAAGAACGGAAGTGAGGTCAGGGTCCAAAGTCAAAATCAAATTCAAAGATAGTTCATTAATTATTTTAAGCTTAGGTTTACGTCTGAACCTTATTCACCCATGCCCATTGATCTTCCTTTACAAACTTTAGGCCCATCACAAACCTCTTCCTTATGTCCTCCCACACAAGATGAAAGTTTTTAAGTTCACAAAGCCATGCACCTTAATAAAGCACCGGGACCAGATGATCTTACAACCGTCTTCTGTCAATCTGGTTGGTTGGATATTCAACAAGATGTTGTCCAAGTCATCCAGTTCTTCTTTTCCTCCGCCACATTTCCCCCGTCTTAACCACACCATTGTAGCCTTAATTTCCAAAATGCCCAACGACATCTTCCCTAGTGATTAGGTTTGTTAATAATATATGTATATACGCTCTAGTATGTGTGTGACGTGTTTATCCTATCTTGTGCAGACTCATATATTGTTGGCTTCTATGCCCTAATAGATAAGATTTGTATTTTCTCTCTTATATCTTGGTATGAGTTTATCAGAGCTATTGTCGTTGATCCTCAAATCTAATTAGAGAAAATCCAAAACTCAATCCCGAGATCCAAACTCAAATCCAGTCTCGGGATTCTTCTCTGATCTTGATCTCAATCTCAAGATCCAAACCCAAATCCAATCCCGAAAACCACTCAACCTCAATCGCGATCTCCTCATGACCCAAATCAATCTCGAAAACCAGGACCTCAATCGCAATCTCCTCGCGACCCAAATCAAAGCCCGAAACCCAAACCCAACCTCAAATCGTCATCTTCTCCAGTCTAGAGCCGCGACCTCCTTCAATCTTCTTGGGATCTTCTCCTTCAGTTGCGACCACGACTTCATCCCAAATCCAATCACGTTATTTTCTTATTTGAGATCGAATTAGTTCTCAATCCAATTGCCATATCAAGTCGACCGATTGCAGCTCCTAGAGTCATGGCCTTCTCTTCTTCTCCCTCGTCTATTCACTCCATTCTCACTATATCCGAAGAATTATTTGGCCCAAAAAAATATCAAACTTGGTCTCTCCATTAACTTGTGCTTTTACGAGCTCATAACCTTGCCCATCATCTTACGGATGATCCTCCATCAACAAGCCCACCATCGACAACACTTTTACTTAGGACTCTACCGTTACCCCTTCTGCTGCATCCGCTCAAACTCTTAAGGAGTGAAAAACTCTAAATTCTCGAGTACAGGGTATTATTTGTTATTCCACTGAGGTCTCTATATATCGTCATATTGCTATTCTCACATCTACAAAGGATATTTAGACCCATCTTTGAGATACATATAAGCACTCTAGTCATGCCCATGAGTATGTCGTGAATCAGGAATTTGCTGCAACCACTCAGGGTAATCAATATGTACTGAATTTCTTTGCTTCTCTTCATAATCTTTGGCATTATAATGATGAAATTGAGGAGCCATGTAAGAAGAAGTACGTAGAATCACGTAATCGAAAACCTTTGTATAAGTTTTTAAAAGGCTTCGACCAAAGTTCACCGTTGTTCGCAGCCAGTTTATGTCCCATGAGAGTTCCCACCTTAGAACAGGCGAAATTAGATGTGTTAGCCGAGGAGACCAATCTTCAAACTACTTCTCTTCTTCCTACACCACAGTCTACTCGTATGTTTGCTATCACACTCCTTATTCCTCCACCACCATCTTTGCAGCATAGTTCTCCCTCCACTTCATCTTCCTTTTGTATGAGGAAGCCAAAGAAACAATATAACCATTGTGACCTTCATGGGCACACCATAGATTAGTGTCGCAAGCGCCTGAATCAGAGACCACCAATAGCTACTCCTGTAGAGATCCCTAGTGCTTATCCTCCTGACCAGCTCACTCAACTCATATCTCAGCAGCTCATTCATTAGCTCCATCAAATGGGTATCACTGCTCCCAGTGTCTTCTTCTTTTGGTACTCCAACTCCTCCAGTCTCTTCTTCTTTTGGTACTCCTAGCCCCTTCTCACAACCTACATGGTTGCTCAACTCAAGTACCTCCTATCACATGACCTCTGATGCTTCTATTCTTCACAATTGTTCATTCTTTATATTTTAATTATGTGCATACTGCTTCTGAATATCTCCCTATTTCTTAACATGGGGTTTTGTCATCTACAAAAAAAATTATTCTCTCAGTCATTCATGTTCCTAATTTATCTATAAGCCATATTTCTGTTGGACAAATTGACGATCACAAATGCACCATTACATTCGACTCTTCTTGTCTCATACAAGATCGCAAGACGGGGGCACAATTTGTGGCTGGTACCTATGTCATGGATCACTTGCACATTTCAATTACCAAAGCCTTAAGTTTCATTGTTCCTAACAGTGAGTATTTGGTATCAACGTTTAGAACGGTTCTTCCAAATTATCCTCTTTATTTCAGTCTAGTGTCTTAGCATTATATTAGAAACTTTAATGATAGTCTGGGTGGGTTGTCATCTCGGTAAACAAACTCAGTTATCTTATCCTTTGAGCAACAGTTGTAGTTCTTCCTTGTTTGAACTTGTGCATTCTAATGTTTGGAAGCTTTCTCCTCATGTATCCAAATCAGACAATAAATATTATGTTATTTTATTGATGACTATTCTCGCTTTACATGGATTAATTTCATGCATTCTCGCAGTCAATTTGTTAGCTTTTACAAAAATTTAGTCACAATGATTACCACACAGTGCAATCATAAGATCAAAACTTTTCAGTCTGACACTGGTTGAAAGTACATGTCTACAGAATTTAGAAATTTCTTAGCCACTAAAAGAACCTTTCCTCAACTACCTTATCCTAGTGCTCATGCTCAAAATGGTATTGTTGATATGAAACATAGGCATATCATTGAAACGACTAGGATCTTACTTCTTTTTGCTTCACTTCCTCGGTTTTGGAATGAGATTTGTTCTTACCGTTGTCTACTTAATTAATATCCAACCTTCGACTGCCATTGGTGGCGATACTCCTCTCTCGCCTCGGGGGCAAACCACCAACTTATAAGTACCTTCGAATTTTTAGTTGTGTTTGTTATATTCTTCAACCTCGTGAACATAACAAATTATCCGAACTATGATCAAAAAAAAAAACAAATTATCCGAACAATTTATTGAGCGAGTATTCCTTGGTTATGATCTTGAGCGAAAGGGCTATCGTCGCTACGATCCCAAAGCAAGACGTCTTCATGTGTCTCGTGATATTCACTTTTTAAAAGATCAATTCTATTTCGGTAAAATTGACTTTCTTACATTTGATCCTCACTCTTTGAATTTTTCTATATCTTTCTTCCACTTTCCTTGATTCCTCTCCTATGATTATAGCACCATCTTCGATCATGCCCATACCCACACAAGACTTGTCATCCTCTGTGTCTGGTCCTCTACTTTCTCCTTTAGCTTGTCATCATATTCAGCCACTTTCACATCATTTTACTCGTCGAGCACGACCAATGACACAAGACCCATTATTGTCTTCACCGGCTCCTGATGATCCTCCTGAGTCTCGTTATCCTTTGAGGTCCCACCACCCTCCTCTTCGGCTTACCTACCCATCCCCGAGAAATCCGAAGTCCTATGCTTTTCTTGCAGCTATTCATTCTCAAATTTAACCTAAAAAATTAAAAGAAGCATCACATGTTCCTTTTTGGTAACAAGCTATGGCAGATGAGTTGGATACTTTAAGCATAACAAGTACTTAGAAATGTGTTCATCTCCTTCAGGAGTATGACCGATTACATGTAAGTATAAGATCAAAATCCAGTCTGATGGCACTACTGAATTCTACAAGGCTCGTCTGGTTGCACGAGGTTTTCAACAAGAATATGAAATTGATTATTAATAGACTTTTGTTCCCGTTGTACACATGATCATGATTAGGACTCTTGTTGCTGTTGTTGTAGGTTGTAACTGTCCTTTGTGGCTGTTGGATGTGAAGAATGTCTTCTTGCATTGTGAGCTTCGTGAAAAAGTTTATATGCTTCCACCTGGTCTACGTCTGTCATCTTCGACGTGCACTCTATAGTCTCAAACAGGCACTACGGGCTTAGTTTGAGCGTTTTAGTTCCACAATTCGCTCCGGTAGTTTTCGTCAAATTGCCCATAATATGGGTATATCCATTCACTCCACTAACAAAGGTCACACAATTTTGTTACTATATGTTGATATGATTATTACTAGTGACGACCATGCACATATTCAGACTATGAAAACCTATCTGCAAAATCAGTCTACTATGACTAATCTTACCTTGTTAGGTATTTTCTTAGGATTGAAGTTAACTTTAATGATCATGATTATCTTCTTTCTTAACGAAAATATAAAGCAGATCTTCTGCCCCGTGCCAATATCTCTGATACTCGTACTGAAGCAACTCCTATGGAATTCATCTTGAAGCTTCAGGCAATAGATGGGATTCCTCTTCCTGGTCCTACTCGATACCGACATCTTGTGAGTAATCATGTCTATCTCTCAATTATCCGACCAGATATTTCTCATTGATCCATATTCTGAGCCAGTTTGTGCATGCTCCTACGTTTGCGCATTATGGTCATCTACTTCGGGTGCTTTGCTATCTTCATGGCACGATAACTCAATCTTTATTCATCTCAAAGTCATCTGCATTAGCACTGCAGGCCTATACTGATGTCACCTGAGCTAGTAATCTTAAAGATAGGTGATTCATCACGGACTGTTGTCTTTCTTGGAGCTTCTCATTTCTTGGAAGTAAGACCACAGTCTCTCGTTCTTGTTTGGAGGCAAAACTTCGTACTCTTGCCGCCACCACAGCAAAAGTGGAATGGTTACTAGAAGATTTAGGGATTGTTTCTAAGCCCACTCCCATATTTTATGACAATACTAATCTCCGATCAAGCATGAACTTACTAAATATATTGGTGTAGGTGCTTTCTTCACTCGGGAACGCGTTCCTAAGGTCGTATCACATCATTACCCTTCTGAAGCTTAATGTGCGGATTTCTCACGAAA
This sequence comes from Hemerocallis citrina, assembly GCA_017893485.1. Classification (NCBI taxonomy): domain Eukaryota; kingdom Viridiplantae; phylum Streptophyta; class Magnoliopsida; order Asparagales; family Asphodelaceae; genus Hemerocallis; species Hemerocallis citrina. The sequence goes on from CM030363.1 coordinate 42,134,803, forward strand.
TCTCAGACGAGAGCCCAACATTAGATGTTGCTTTTCCAAACTCTCTTGTTGATCCACCGTGAGTTTGAGAAGGGTTGTTAATATATGTCATATGGCTAAAAATGGGGTTAAATCGGAACCGTTCAAATTGGGCACGAATCTTAAAGTTACAGGGGCAAGATGGTAATTTCACCTACAAACGGGTCCGAATTGGGAACCGGGTCTTTCCTCTTGGACCCGCTAACCCATGAACGGATCTGTTCAACTGACAACGGGTCACAACTCGCTAAGGACCAGCTCAACAGGATATGAGGAAATCCTGGCTCGTCCTTATCTGCTGGAGGTGGTTTTAACCACTTCTATCCAGTCACACCGGGAAGTAGGAATTCATTCTTATCCCGAAGCAGATCCCCACGGCGACTATAAATACCCCCTACCTCCTACCGTTACAAGGTGATCTCTCTTTGTCTACCTAAGCTCTTTCTCTTTCCTTTTCTGAGTACTGACAAGAGCATCGGAGGGTTCGTCGGAGGGATCCATCCCGGTGTTTCGAACATTTGTGCAGATCCGCGGGAGCACCAAGGAGTCAACCTATCAACAAGGGAAGAAGTCAGATTTGGCCCGTTTGAGTCCCTACGAATCCATAAATTCTATCTATTGCCCTCACACCAGATTCAGCAGCAACAGATTGGCGCCGTCTGTGGAAAACTTCGAACAGCAATCCGACCTTCCTCCTACCAAAGCTACTCTAGCAATGCCTCCCAAGAGGAAGTCCGCAACCTCCAACCGTAAGACCACCTCCACTATTCCTCCTCCGAAGAGTCTCCCTTCGCCCATCCAACCGACCCTACAGCTCGAACAGCTGAACCCTCAGTCTATTCAGCAGCCCCTAAGGCCCCAAGTGACTGTTAGGGAGCCTTCTCGGCAAAGCCGCCAGAAGCAACCTTTGCACCAAGTTCAGGTCTCCATCCACAATGCCTCAACAAATTCCATGGCCTCCCATAGCCCTCCAACGCCAAAGGATATGCGGGATGTGCTCAACAACCGACAGAGCAAGCCTGAGCCCGACCTTCGGGTTTGTTTGGAGGAGAGGCGGACCCGCGAAGCAAACACTCACCGAGAGCACCAAAGGAACCGGTCTCTCCGCCGAACAGACCATAGGGGGTCCAACTCTCCTCGGAGGCGGAGAGTCACCCAAGAATCGCCCAAGACGAAGTCGCTCCCCGGCTGGCTGTCCTACAGCTCGAGTCCATCGCGAGCAGGAGCCCCCGTCACGAGGGCGGAATTTCAACAATTCCAGAAGGCGATCCTTCGGGCACTCAACACCGCCCCCAACAATGGCCATCGAGCTCCTAGCCCTCAGCCAGCTCCTCGTCATCATCGCCGTTCCTGCAGTCCTCGGCCGGCTCCGAGCCATCACCGCCATTCCGTAAGCCCTAGGCCGGCTCCGAGCCATCGCCGCCCTATCTCCTGATCACCGCCGTCGCTCCCGAAGTCCGCGGCCCGCTCCGAGTCACCCCCGTCGTTCCATCAGTCCACCACCTACTCAGAGCCATCGCAGCCCCAGCCCTCCTCTGCGTGAAGACGAGTCTCGGGGCTCAGCGAGGTACGACCAAAGGGAGGACTCGATCTACCGCCGTCTCCAAGATGGAGAGGCGCCTTGGCCAGCTGGACAGAGACGACGAGCAACGAGCGAGGAACCTCCGCCCGAGCAGGCCTCCATTCTCCCGCACCATCATGGAGGCCCCTGTCCCGGACAACTTCAAGCCTCTACACTTCGAGACTTATACCAGGGAGTCGGACCCCACAGATCACACTGAGAGTTTCAAAACTCTCATGACGATCCATCATGCATCCGACGCCCTCCTCTGCAAGACCTTCCCGGCCACACTCAAGGGGCGGCTCGGAAGTGGTATTCTCGACTTGCACCGGCATCTGTCTTCTCCTTCGACCAGTTCGAAGGCCTCTTCCTCACACATTTCGTGAGCAGTCGCCGCTCCGAGAAGACGAGCACCTCAATGCTCTTCCCCAGCCAAAAGAAGGACGAACGACTGAGAGACTATGTTAAGCGGTTCACCGCAGAAGCCAGGTCCATCGCCTCCCTGGATCAGTCGGTAGCTTCGGCTGCCTTCCAATCCAATGTCATCAACCCCGACCTCAGGGCTTCCTTGGCCAAGAAGCCTCCTCGGAACTTCTCCGGGCTACTCCTTAGGAGCGAGAAGGACATCCGAGCTGAAGAGTCTCTTAATCGCCCCACTCTGGAGGGGTCGTCTTCCGGGAACAAACGGAAGACTGCAGAGGATAGAGCTAAGAAGCTCCAAATGGATAACGGAGGTCGGCAGTGCCCTCTCCCCCGCTTCGAGAAGTTCACTCCACTCAATGTGAGTGTCTCTGCCATCCTGATGGAGATTGAGAACGAAGGTCTCCTGCCGCCACCTCTGAAGATGAACACCCCCGGGAAGAAGAGAAACCGAGACAAATAGTGCCGCTTCCACCGAGACCATGGGCACAACAATGATGATTGTCGGGCCCTAAAGGACAAGATCGAGGCCCTCATTCAGAGGGGGCAGATTGCTCGATTCGTAAGAAGGGATAGAGCCGATCCGCCTCCACCACCCAGGGAGGCTAACAGGCGGACAGAACAGCACGTGGAGGCCCCCGATGTCGAAGCAGAGGCCATCTTGCACCTTATACATGGAGGCCCAATGGGAGGAGATTCTAACTCCTCCCGAAAAGGCTACGTTAGGGAAGTCAACTCCGTGCAGAGCCATCCTCCCCCCAAGGGCCTCGGAGTCCTTGTCACGTTCTCCGATAGAGACATGGAAGGCATCCGTATGCCCCACTGCGACGCCGTCATCATTAACCTCCGGATGGCCAACTTCGACGTACGTCATGTTTTGGTGGATAATGGCAGCGCGGTCAACATCCTCTTCTTGGCGGCGTTCAAGGGCCTCCAGCTATCAAGGGACCGGCTCAAGCCAGCTGGTTATACCCTTTATGAATTCACCGGGGTTCCGGTGACGATCGAGAGAGTTATAACTCGACGTCACCGCTGGCGAAACCCCAGTCACTCGCACGGAGCCGATGGACTTCATGGTGGTGGATGTGAAAGCCGCCTACAATGTGATCCTGGGTCGACCATACCTCGCCGCACTCCAAGTTATCCCTTCGGCCTACCACATGAAGATGAAGTTCCCTACTCCCGCAAGGGTGGAAGAAGTGAGAGGGAGTCAGGAGGCGGCTCGCAAGTGCTATATGACCTCAATAGGAGGCTCGATCCTTTCCCTAGAAGCCCTCGAGCTCCCACCGGAGAGTAGCCAGACCATCTTCGAACCAGTGGACGAACTAGAAGTGGCCTTCTCAGAGGAAGACGCCACTAAGACGTTCCGGGTCAGCAAGGCACTTTCCCCTTCCATCAAAGAAGACATCTCCCAGTGCATAAGGGAGAACTGCGATCTCTTTGCCTGGACTGCGGCCGATATGCCTGGGATCTTCGAGGAGTTCCTAATGCACCACCTCAGCGTTGCCTTGGGTGTCAAGCCCGTTCAGCAAAAGCGACGCAAGTTCGCTCCCGAGCGTCAACAGGCGATCAAAGAAGTCGAAAAGCTCCTCAATGCCCGATTCATCCAGGAGGTGAACTATCTCGAGTGGCTATCCAATGTGGTGATGGTCAAGAAAGCCAACGGGAGCTGGAGGATATGCATCGATTTCATCGATCTCAATAAGGCGTGCCCGAAGGACTCTTTTCCCCTTTCCAGCATCGATGCCCTGATCGATGCGACCTCCGGGCACGAGCTCCTTAGTTTCATGGACGCTTTCTCGAGGTACAACCAGATTCGAATGTTCCCTCCCGACATCCCGAAGACCTCGTTCGTGACGGATCATGGTCTGTATTGCTATCGGGTTATGCCGTTCGGCTTGAAGAACGCGGGAGCTACTTATCAGCACCTCGTGAACAGGGTCTTCCGAGACCAGATTGGCCGAAACATGAAAGTCTATGTAGACGACATGTTGGTCAAGAGCACCCGAAGGCAGGAGCACATTCTCGACCTCCAAGAAGCCTTCGGGGTGCTCAGGAGGCACAATATGAGGCTGAATCCGAGCAAGTGTGCGTTCAGAGTCTCATCCGGCAAGTTCTTGGGATTCATGGTCAGCCAGAGGGGCATATACCCCGAGAAGATCCAGGCCATTCTCAAAATGGCTCCCCCCTCCATTGTTAAAGATGTACAGAGGCTTACTGGGCGCCTCGCGGCAATTGGGCAATTCCTCTCCAAGTCCAGGGAGAAGTGCCTCCCCTTCTTCAAGGCCCTCAGGGGGCTAAAGGCTTCGAATAGGGGCAACAGCAATAAGAGTCCTTCAACCAGCTCAAGGCATACTTAGCTAACCCCCCACTCTTGAGCAAGCCAGTGCTTGGGGAGGTCCTCTACCTATATATTGCCGCTTCGGAGCAGACCCTCAGCGCTGTCCTTGTAAGAGAAGATGATAGAACCAGAGGCCCATCTATTATGTGAGTAAGGTCCTCCGGAACGCTGAACTCTGTTACCCGAAGCTGGAGAAGATGGCTCTCGCCTAGGTTATGGCGGTCCGAAAGCTCCGTCCCTACTTCCAGTCTCATTCGGTGGTCGTTCTTACCGACCAGCCGCTCAAACAAGTTCTCCACAAGCCCGAGACCTCCGAGCGCCTTATGAAGTGGTCCATCGAGCTAAGCCAACATGATATCAGCTACCAGCCAAGAACGGCAATCAAGGCCCAAGCTCTGGCAGAATTCATTGTGGAGAGCACCATCCCCAACTCTTGCAAGTCATCTGCCGACCCCTTGGTCTGGACGGTTTATGTGGATGGATCTTCTTGCACCGACGGAAGTAGGGCTGGCGTCATTTTGACCGGCCCAGACGCTTTCGTCCTCCAATACTCCTTCCGCCTAAACTTTCCAGCATCAAACAACGAAGCAGAGTATGAGGCCCTCATGGCGGGGCTCTGTATGGCCCACAAAGTAGGGGCCAAGCGCATCAGAGTCTTCAGTGATTCGCAATTGGTCGTCAACCAAGTGTCAGGAAAATACGAGGCAAGGGACGAGCATATGGCCAAGTACTTGGCGAATGTTATGGAGCTACTAGCCTTATTCGTAGACATTCATCTCCAGCGGGTTCCTCGTGAGGAAAATGCACAGGCGGACGCTTTCTCAAAGCTCGCCTCCTCGTCCCTCCAAGGTCTAGAACGGACCGTCTTGATAGAGGTCCTCAGACCAAGTATTGATGAAGATAGCCCGAAGCCGATGGAAACCTATCCCCTAACACTTAGGGAGAACTGGATGAAGCCCCTCCTCGAATACCTCAGGGATGGAGTCCTTCCCGAAGACCCGAAAGAGGCAAGGAGGTTCGGGACACGAGCCGAGCAGTACACACTCCTTGACAGAGTCATATACAAACGCTCTTACACTCAGATCGACGGCCGACCCTATCTAAGGTGCCTCTCCCCGGAGAAAGCGCTCTATGCCCTAAAGGAGGCCCATGACGGTCTGTGTGGCACGCACTTGGGAGCAAAATCCCTCGCCCGTAAACTCTTAAATTACGGCTACTTCTGGCCCACGCTACTGAGTGACTCCAAGGAGTACGTCCACCAGTGCGACTCCTGCCAGAAATTTGCCCCGATCCGTCGCCTGCCTCAAGCACAACTCACCTCCTTGGCAAGTCCAATCCCTTTTCCAATGTAAGGGATGGATTTGCTCGGACCCTTCCCTCCAACGCCGGGCCAGCTGAAATTCTTAGTTGTGGCGATAGACTACTTCTCAAAATGGATCGAGGTTGAACCACTTTCGACGATTACCGAGCACAAGGTCCAGAAGTTCTTTTGGAAGAACATTGTTTGCCGGTTCGGGGTACCCGTATCCTCGTAACCGACAACGGGACTCAATTCGCGGGAGCAACCTTTCGCAACTTCTGTGCCGAACTCGGCATCCAGCGGCGGTTCTCCTCGATAGCCCACCCTCAATTCAATGACCAAGCAGAGAATGCCAATCGACAGATACTCTTTGGTCTGAAGTAGAGGCTCTACAAGTCCACCAAGGGTTTGTGGGCCGAGCAGCTCCCCAACGTGCTTTGGAACTACTGCACTACCAAGAGAGCTCCGACAGGGGAGTCCTTCAACCTCACCTAAGGTTTCGAAGCCCTCATCCCCTTAGAAGTGAGCCTGCCTTCACCCCAACTGATAGCCTATAGTGAAGCACAGAATGTGAACCAACTTCGCAACTGCTTAGACCTCATAGACGAGGTCCGTAAGAGAGCTGCCATTCGACAAGAGACCTACCGCCGTTGGATCACTCAGTCTTACAACAAGAAGGTTCAGCCAGCTAATCTTAAAGAGGGAGACCTAGTACTCCGGAAGTTATCAATCTCCAATCCGAGTAAAAAAGGCAAGTTGGCACCCAATTGGGAAGGACCGTATAGGGTCTCCAGAGTTATTCGCCCAGGCGCGTATCAACTCGAAGACCCAGGGGGCAGGAGAATACCGACATGGAACGCGGAGCACTTGATAAAGTACCAAGAGGGTGTCTAAATACCGCTCCAAGCAACTTTCCCGAGAGCACTCCATAAAACATGTCAAAAGTTTTATTTTGTATTTTCTTTATCAAAGTGTAAGAGCGGCTCGCAACTTAGAAGCGGCCGCCTAATTGTTTGCAATAAAAGCCATCTTTCCCCGCAAGTTCTCTATTTTTGAGCAGTCTAATTGTACTTACAAAAAACCTTTTTGCATTAAAACGGCACGCTCAGAGTCCAACACTTGGTTCGACTCCGCTTCAACCACTTGCTTCTAAGCGAGTACGAAGCGGATCACACTTCGGAATTGCTCCCACAGCTGCTGAAATTCTTCAAACGACATGCTTGGAGTCCAACACTTAGTTCGACTCCGCTTCAACTACTTGCTTCTAAGCGAGTACGAAGCACATCACCATTTGGAATTGCTCTCACAGCTGTTGATATTTTCTAAACGACGCGCTTGGAGTCCAACACTTGGTTCGACTCCGCTTCAACTACTTGCTTCTAAGCGAGTACGAAGCGGATCACCATTTGGAATTGCTCCTACAGCTGTTGATATTTTCTAAACGACGCGCATGGAGTCCAATACTTGGTTCGACTTCGCCTCAACTACTTGCTTCTAAGAGAGTACGAAGCGGATCACCATTCAGAATTGCTCCTACGGCTGTTGATATTTTCTAAACGACACGCTTGGAGTCCAACACTTGGTTCGACTCCGCTTCAACTACTTGCTTCTAAGCAAGTACGAAGCGGATCGCCATTCGGAATTACTCCTACAACTGTTGACAATTGCAAGCGCTAGCAAAACACGCAAGTTCACGAAACAAGTACTATTTCATTAAAGTTTGAGATACAAGTCTAATTACAGACCAACGACTCATCTTTACATCGAGATACAAAACTTGTGAAACTAAGATTACAATATCATAGAAAGCTACTTCAACCCCTCCTAGGGGCGGGGATACTTTTGTTAAGAGACACGTGGGCGACAAATACTGTGCTGTCGATGCCCTACTTCGACGGACGTCCATGGGCCGGCGAGCCAAGAAGCATCGTCCGCACCCGATCTAACAGTGGCCCCAACATGCTCCGCTCGACGAAGCTGCCACCCCACTTTGCGCATCTCCGGGATTTTGATGTATAGGGGGCGAGCGAAGAGCGAGCTCGCGGAACGTTATCCCCCTATCATACTCCTCCCAAGAGCAAGAGGTAGTTCTGACAGTGCTTCCCTCAGATCGCGGTCGAAGACGAGCATTCTCCGCCTCAAGCTCGATAATTCGCTCTTTAAGCGAGTCGTCCGTCACAGTTACCTTCAAACGCGGCAATCGCATCGAGCCTGCACCACAAGAGGCGTCGGTGATTGTCCGCCGAAGATGAGCAACCTCCATGCTCTTATCAAGAGTTACCTTCTTCAGCTCGTCCCTCTCTGCTGTCACCTTAGACAGAGAGCGACGAAGGCGCTTAAGTCTCAAGCCGAGGTTGACAGCCATCGACGAACCCACCTCATCGCCTTCGGGGGTCATCTCGTTAATCCTCTCTTCTAATCGTCTCCTCTCTATGTCTCGACGAACTAAGATCAATCTCAGATGACCCAACTCCCACTCCGCTTTACGAATCTCCCACTCCACTTCACGAAGTCGCTCTTGGTTTCTAGTGAGCCCCAACTTAACGACGCCGAGCTCTATGCGAAGACGAGTGGCGCTGCTATCCTGAAGGAGGTGACCAAAAGAAGCAAATGTCTTAGGACCTAAAAGCAAGTCCACGAAGATAACCAAAACTACGAGGCGACTCAAAAACAAGACAAACATAGTTTTGAAACTTCACCAACACTTGGTCAAAATAATTTTTTCATTAAGTAATCGGAAATACAAGCGGTGGCCAGTCCGCGGTTCGGCTTCACTACACAGTCGAAAAATGAACAAAACACAAAACAAATCAAGGATCGACCTCTTGCAAGCGATTCACTGCTGAAGACGCTTCCTCAGGGGCCACGATGGCCCAGGGCGTAGCCTCCGACGGAGCATCCCCCTCGGCCTCGGCACCTCCTCCCTCGACCTCCTCGACCTCTTCTTCTTCTCCACCCTCCTCGTCGCCCTCCGAGACGTCGTCAAACCCTGAGACGGGATCCGAAAAGAGGTGCCATCCGGCGCAATCCACGTCGGGGAACTTCTCCTTCACCTGATCGATGGCTCGAGCGTACGCCTTCGCCATGTTTACATAGTGAAACCCTCGCGCCTTCTCCATGGCCTGCTCCTCGGCCTCCTTCGCTGCCTCTTGCCTTGCTGCTGCGACTGCGTCTGCCTTTTCTTTAGCCGCCAGCTTGGCGGCTTGAAGAAGCCGGGCGTTATCAACCTCCAGCTTGGCAACCACAGCTTCGAGGTGCCCCAACCTCGAGTTCTTCGACTCGGCCTCGAGCCTCGTCTGCTCGAGGTCCTTGGCAATCCGGACCTTCTCTGCTCGGGCCTTATCCGTCTCGAACTTCAGCTCCTTTTCCTGCTTGGCCATCTTCTCCATCAGATGACCGAAGTGGCAAGTAATCTGCGAAGAGTAGGACTTGGGTTGTTAGCAAAAAAGATTAAGTGGTCAGCCAAATGAAAACTCAGTCTTCGAAACTTACCGACACCGCCGAGCGGGCGACCTCGAGCGCGTCGTCCCCCACGCAACTCGCCTCCATGGCTGCCTTGTCTTTCGGCATTGCAAGGTGCCGAACCGCCTGCATACACGCCGACAAGTCGACTAGGAACCCGTCGAGCTTGCGGACCTGCCAGTCTGGGACGAAGATCTTCTTGTGCTCCTCGGTTAGGAACACCTCGGCTTCGGCAGTCAATGGCGGAGCCTCTAGCCCTAAGGCTGCCGATATCAGGAAGACCCCCGTGTCAGTAGAAGCCGAAGCCACCGCTGGGGTCGAAGGATTCGGAGCCGAGGGGGGTCGCCTCCTCAGCTGCTCTGCGACAGCGCGATGAGCTTGTAATCCCTCTGAGGGGGCCTTCGAGGCAACCCTCTTCCTCTTCTTCGGGGCCTTACTGCTCAGAACCCCACGCTGCGACAGTAAGTTGTCGAAGTCCATTGATTCTGCAAAAAAAACAAAAATGTACTAGGGTTTATCGAGCTAAGACCCCCCGGAAGAGTACCTCCTCGGTCAAGTCCTTCCAATCGAACTTCGGGCGGTCGAGCAGCGTCCGAACCATATCTTCCTCCTCGGTGCTAAGAGTTGGGCTCTCCTTGACCTTCTTTGGGTCCGACTCTACCCAAGCTGTGGGGATTCCCCATGGCCCTCGACTTCGGATGAGGAAGTACTTATCCCTCCAATTTTTTATCGAGTCCAGACAGTTAACCAGCTTCGTCCCGAACCTCGGAGCCAAATAGAACCGGTAGGCATCCTTATGCTGCTGGTGCATCCGGTACACTGTTCGGAGCACACTCAACCTCGGTGCAAGACTCGCCACTTGACAGTGGAGGACGAATCCGTTTATCAGCCTCCATACGTTCGGTATGTACTAAATGGGGCTGACGCGGAACCACCTCAACACTTCGGCCACGAAGGGGTGGAGAGGGAGCCGAACTCTCGCCAAGAACGTGTCGACTGGCCAGAAGCACATGTCAACGGGCATTGGCGAGTTGGCCCTCACCCCCGGCCCAGGGAGTATTAGGTCGAACTCCCTTGGGATTTGGAAGCACTCCCGAATCCTTACCAAGTCCTCCTCGGTAAGGACAGAGATCGTATCGTTTGCTTCCGTACATTATCTGCTCCGCCTGATCCCTCAGAATGTCTCAAACCCTCTGTAGTCCAGTTAGAACCCCAGGCAACCTCCTGAACTATCCCATTCTCCGCTCCTCTTTGATCCTCGTCTCAACAATTACCGAAGTATGCCCTACCATGGCTTTGCCCTTGTCGATTGGGGGAACCTGACTAGAGGAGGCCTCGGGGGCAAGAAGAGGGGAGGTCTCCTTCCTCGTAGGGTTGATAGACATTCTCTAAAAGGAAATAAGCTAAGTATAAAGTTACCTTGATTTGACAGCTACGGTTGAAAAATACACCGGAAGACGGTAAAAACTCGTCGGAAGCTCTCGCTAAGTGAAAATCTTGCCCGAGTAAAAAACAAGAATAGTGAACAAATGGGAGAAGGGTGGAGATTTATAGAGACTGGAGTTGGTGGCGCATTTACAAGGGTTAAGAGGCCCCCAACAATGCAAAGGCCTGGCCCATTTGGTGAAAAACGCAAGAAATTGCGTTGACTGGTCAAACAGTCTTGGGGCCCACGAGCCACGTGTCGCCCTCTTATTCGTCGACAGCGAGCTCCGAAGTCACTTGCCACCGATGTCGAAACGCAAGAAATTGCGTTGACTGGTCAAACCTTCTTAGGGCCCACGAGCCACGTGTCGCCCTCTCATTCGTCGACAGCTTGGGGCCCACGAGCCACGTGTTGCCCTCTTATTCGTCGACAGCGAGCTCCGAAGTCACTTGCCACCGATGTCAAAACGCAAGAAATTGTATTGACTGGTCAAACGGTCTTGGGGCCCACGAGCCATGTGTCGCCCTCTCATTCGTCGACAGTGAGCTCCGAAGTCACTTGCCACCGATGTCAAAACGCAAGAAATTGCGTTGACTGATCAAACAATCTAGGGGCCCACATGCCACGTGGCGCTTTCCTAGACCTCGGCAAGCTCTCCGAAGTCACTTGCCACCGACGTCAAAACATGAGAAAAACTAGGGACCCACCTGCCACGTGGCGCTCTCCTAGACCTCGGTAAGCTCTCCAAAGTCGCTTGCCACCGACGTCAAAACGCGAAAAAAACTAGGGACCCACATGCCACGTGGTGCTCTCCTAGACCTCGGCAAGCTCTCCGAAGTCGCTTGCCACCGACGTCAAAACGCAAGAAAAACTAGGGACCCACCTGCCACGTGGCGCTCTCCTAGACCTCGGCAATATCTCCGAAGTCGCTTGCCACCGACGTCAAAATGCGAGAAAAACTAGGGACCCACCTGCCACGTGGCGCTCTCCTAGACCTCGGCAAGCTCTCCGACGTCGCTTGACACCGACGTCCAAACAAGAGAATAACCAGGGGCCCACCTGCCACGTGTCGGTCTCCTGGACTTCGACAACGCGATCCGGAGTCACTTGCCACCGACCCTCGAATGAGGGAAATCCAATCACCCACAGACGTCAGATCACTTCAAAAGGCGCATTACTGCCTGATGGACACCTCAGATTGAGCCACATCACCGCACCCTGATCCCCCTTCAGATCGCTCAGAAAAGCGTGCAACAAGACGATCGACGTCCCAGATTGCGCCACGTCGTTCTTTATTTAATTTTTTCTTTTATTTTAATTAAAATTCGAATTAATTATTTAAAAAATGAGAAAAAAATAATTAAAATTTAGAAAAATTAGTTAAAGATTATAAAAAATAATTATAAATTCAGGAAAAATATTTTGAAGCTCCTGAATAAATAATTATTTGTTAGAATAATTAATTGATACTTCTGGAAATAGATTATCACTGCGCATAATTAAATAAATGACTCGAAAAATAGTTTAAAAATTGGGAAAAATCACTAAAAATCCTGCAAAGCCTAAGAACAATCTTAAGCGTGTTACCAGTTCAGAAAAGCACCATCACCCCTCAAACGAGATTCGAACACCATTTGAGAACTTCGATAAAGCCCTATACGCCATTAAAACAACAAAACTACTCCCCAAAGGCCGTAGCACACAGTCTTTGGTAGTGGGGGGCTCATGATATGGCTAAAAATTGGATTAAATCGGAACCGTTCAAATTGGGCATGAATCTTAAAGTTACAGGAGCAAGATGGTAATTTCACCTACAGACGGGTCCGAATTGGGAACTGGGTCTCTCCTTTTGGACCCGCTAACCCATGAACGTTGTTCAACTGAGAACAGGTCACAACCCGCTAAGGACCAGGTCAACCGGATATGAGGAAATCCTAGCTCGTCCTTATCTGCTGGAGGTGGTTTTAACCACTTCTATCCAGTCACACCAGGAAGTAGGAATTTGTTCTTATCTCGAAGCAGATCCCCACAGTGACCCGCTAACCCATGAACGGATCTGTTCAACTGAAAACGGGTCACAACCTGCTAAGGACCCTGTCAACAGGATATGAGGAAATCCTGGCTCGTCCTTATCTGCTGGAGGTGGTTTTAACGACTTCTATCCAGTCACACCGGGAAGTAGAGATTCGTTCTTATCCCGAAGCAGGTCCCCATGGCGACTATAAATACCCTCCTACCTCCTACCATTACAAGGTGATCTCTCTTTATCTACCTAAGCTCTTTCTCTTTCCTTTTCTGAGTACTGACAAGAGCGTCGGAGGGTTCGTCGCCGAAATCCATCCTAGTGTTTCGAACGTTTGTGTAGGTCCGCGGGAGCACCAAGGAGTCAACCTATCAACAAGGGAAGAAGTCAGATTTGGCCCGTTTGAGTCCCTACGAATCCATAAATTCTATCTATTGCCCCCACACCAGATTCTGCGGTAACAATATGTATATGCTTTCTAGTATGTGTATGATCTGTGTTTATCGTATCTGGTATAGACTCATATATATTGTTGGTTTCTATGCCCAAATAGATAAGATTTACACTTTCTCTTATCTCTATCTAGGTCTTTATAATGTCATATAAAATTATCTAAAAAATAAGCCAACTGCATATTTAAATTACTATTGTTTAGTAAATTAATTAATATGATAACAAATAGCATCTACATGTTGATTTATTACGATACAATATTTTCACAATCTTGTCACTCCCGAACAGCCTTCACAAACCCTATACTTGGAACCACCCGTTCGCTTTCGGATCCGGGTCCGGATCCTATTTCTAATCACGGGTCCGGTTCGGTTCCGGGTCTTTAAAGCATAACACAATATTGGTGAAACTTTGCTGTTGAATTCGATTGATTTCGGTGAGAATTCACTTACCAGAAATCTTCCAGATTCAATGAGGAATTTATCTACCCTGACTTCTTTATATCTGAGCTGGAATTATTTATCTGGTGAGCTTCCAGTTTGGATTGGAGATTTGAAGAGTTTGGAGGGTTTAGTTTTGTCGGTTAACTTGTTTTCAGGTCAGCTCCCAGTTTCAATAGGGAATCTGCAATCTTTAAGAGAACTAATATGTGCAGTTGCATTCATGTTTTCTGTTCAGTAGGTACAACAAACAGGAAGTTATCCCTAATATGCTCAGTAAACTCTTGCATCATTTCTAACATTATAAATTATTGTAGATGGTCCCACCTACTCCTATTTAAACATGCAAGCTTGCACACCCGCATAATTTGAAGGGTAAATAACAGTTACTGTTAGACCATTTTAGGAAAAAATGGATAAGATCAACCACAACTACAGACAAGCCAATGCAGACTTGATGTAACAAAATAATAAAACACCAAAAGTTCAAAATACCATATTGAATTAGGTAAGAGTTTCAAGCAATGACTTCAATGGAGCTTGCCAGAATCGATGTCCACCATGAAAAGCCTTTAGATGCAGATTTCAGCCTAAACAAATTCACGGGTACTCTTCCATCATGGATTTTTTATTCTGGTTTGATTGGAGTGTCAATTTTGGAGACCAAACTATCAGATGACTAAGTCGCTAATTTATTGTTACAGCTAACTTTTAGTATATTTATCTAACGGGTAACGGGTCGGGTCCGGGTCGGGTCCGCTTCGTTTTTTGTTTATTTTTCTATTGCAGGTCCGGGTCCGGGTCGGGTCCAATTTTAGGAGACCCAGACCCGACCCAAAATTTCAACGGGTAGTAATTTAGGACCCATACTCTACCCAAATTAGATCTTGTTTCAACACTCTCACAACTCATCAACATCCCTAATCATAGCTAGAATTGCCCTCTCATCTGCGCATATCCTTTGTTCCCCCGGACTAGTCCAATCCATTAGCCAAAGAATATTTAATTTGGACTGCTGCTAATGATTATTGATTTCCCCCTAAGAGCTTCTATAATCTTCTTGAAATCAGCATCCAGACTTCGCCACACCTTGCCTCCGCCATCCACTAACCATTTGAAATTACTATGGGGTATAATCTTCCTAAAATGAGCATCCAGACTTCGCCACACCTTGCCTCCACAATCCACTGACCATTTGAAATTACTATGGGGTTTAAATACAGTGATCCCAAGTGTAAAGCATTCTGGTTGAAAGTTCGACCTAACGCTCTCCTAACCTACGTATGACGTACTCTATCAGCCCTAGTGTTAATACCCTTTTCCCTATGTGCAATAAAGAGGATGAAACCCTTGCCCACACTTGATTTCATACATTTGAAGTCAAAATTGCAATGTTCTATCTAGCAAAGCTGTCTCTGACTCCTCCATTCAATTCAATTTATTAATGTGTTACATGTTGGGTACTCCAAGGTTAGCTGTCATCTTCATTATGCAAAACCAAGGCTCAAAATCTCGATATTAGGAATGGTATCTGGTTGCCAAAAAATTTGGTAGCTGCCAAAAATTTTGGTATCGGGATAGTATTGGCTAAATCGACAGAATCAAATCAGCTTATCGGAATTCTAGTATGGGTTTTTTTAAATGAATTATATTTAAATCTTCCAATTTACTAAATTATGTTAATTAATTAAATATTTTAATTGAACAATTAAATATTACAAATTTAATATCTAACTTAAATGATTGTACGAGCTATGCAAGTATAATTTGTTCTTGAAGTTGACCTCTCCCATGTGTGTAAAACCACCTCAATTCCCATGTGCATGAACATATATATATATATATATATATATATATATATATATATATATATATATATATATATATATATATATCCTGCTATCTTGCTTGTTACAAAATTGCATAGATTCTTGCAATGACACAATTTTGCATAAAGTTCATGTAAATTTCTACTTTGTAGATTTTATTTTCATTTGATTTTTTTGTTCCTCTTTTTTATTTTGATTTTCCCTTTTTTCAAATTTGTTGGATCAGTCGGCTCGGAATTGGATTCACCTGATCCATATCGTATACCGGTTGATCCCTGCTTTGGATCGCTGATGTAGCTTAGAAAAGCTCGCTACAGTGAGTTTCAGCTTTTACAGGCGCATTGAAGCGAAATCCTTAGTGCGACAGTATGTAACAAGCTTTTCTGAGCGACATAGTGCACTTTATTCAACTATGGTTGACGATAATCATACAATACAAGTGTGGCGAAACCCTTCTTTGTCTTCAAATTGCTTCTCTTGTCAGCAATCACTTTTTGTTGCTTCTATAGTTCAGAGGAATAGAAAATTACCAAAAAAAATTCAATGAAAAAGTACATTTACCAAACTGGCAAAGCTAATAGTTAAGTTAGCCATAATGCAGCAATTAAAAAACCAACATAGACAATTCGAGAAATAATATCAGGAAGACCAAAACATAAGGAAATTTTGAATCAGACTCGTAAAAATAAATACAACCTTTTCAAAACTAAAGTATTGAGTCTATTGACACATCAGAAAACAGGTATAATATCAACCATAAAGGTATATGTACAGTCTGAACGAACCTGATCGATTAAGTCGGGGTTTGACATCCCCCACCCTTTCTTTCTATATGCTTCACGAACTTCTTCACAAGAGTTGCAACAATCTTCATCAGACTACAACGCATTCAAGGTATCAAATGATAAGTACAATTCTTGCATGCTCATCATAAGCTAGCAATAACTTCCCTAAGAGTCATAAAATATGTATAATCAAAACTGAGAACAAAAATATGAAATCAATCACGTGATTTTAAAGTCGTAATCTTTATAATGACTAGGAATTCCATTTTTTACCCTATACCC
Organism: Hemerocallis citrina; assembly: GCA_017893485.1. Classification (NCBI taxonomy): domain Eukaryota; kingdom Viridiplantae; phylum Streptophyta; class Magnoliopsida; order Asparagales; family Asphodelaceae; genus Hemerocallis; species Hemerocallis citrina. Next base: position 42,151,143 of record CM030363.1, read on the forward strand.
ACAAATAAAACAAATTATTAGTATATTTATATATAGCCTGGTACCAAAATTAGACAAGCATACACGTATATGGTAACTCATTTAAAACATCTTAATGATGAATATATGATATAAACAATGGTTGCAAAATGAATGACACTTCAACAAGACAAAAGCAATTACCAGATAAATGTGTACAATATGAAATCACTTGCTTTTCATCCATATAGACAGACAAGGTTCACAAAATGGACATGAGAAAATAAGAAGGTAGGTTGGCGATTCCCTAACCCCCTTTTTTCACCATTCAATCCTCATATTTTTCCATTTAATCATCATCTTTTCTGAAACAGGTTAGCAGCTGTTTCAGTTTAATTCCTTTACTCCCCTTTTTAGAATACTGTAAACAGAGACCACGTGACTATGACTGGTGTGGACTATTCATAGGCGTGATTATTGGAGTTACTACAGTACCCCAAAAAAAAAAAAACACTTCGCCCCTTGTTCGATGGAATCGAATTTCTCCTACCGCCCATACTCTGTCTCTCAGGCTAACATGAGAACAGTAAATAAGTATTATCATAGCGATGTGCAAAGGAAGATAATTAGATGTCTACCTAAAGAATACTAAACAACTGAACAAAATTAAGCTATCACCACGATTGCTCCTCAAATAGTGAAGATACCATGGTAGTATCAATATAGAACCTTGCAAATACTAGTAGTATGTTTCAGCAGTTTAAAGGTAACAGTGCAACATAACTTGGCTATTTAAGAAAAAAAGCTTAAACACTGGTTACATATGAAAAAAAGAGCATACATGCATCACAAGATAAACATACCGCTTCTGCACCATAGCAAGAACCACAATATGTTTCATTGTGTTCAAGCCTTCCACCATGTCTTTGTAAAGGTTTTTCTATCTGTCAAGAGAACAGTAAAGTTAAATACATAATATATGTATCAAGATATGCAAGAAAAAGAAATGCAATCGAGCCAAGTACAGTATTATGTATCATTTAAAAAGAAAAAAGCATACTCAAGAATATATCTTCAGAACACATCTACAGTCGGACAGTTCAACTACATGTATTTCAAATATTTACTATTATCGCAAAAAAGGCGATTTTTCAAACAGCTTCTTCTCCGACCCTCTTCCTCCAGATCCGGCCGATTCTCTCGTTTTTGGTCCAACTCCCCTTCCTTAAACTTGATCAGCTCTCTCTTTTCTCTCGACCCATCTCCTTTTTTCTCCTCTCTCCGCAGTTTCGGTGGTCATCCATTTCCATCCACGCCCCTCATCCGTCTCTCTCCTCTCTGTCTCGCTCGTCCTCGGCGCGCTCGGAGTGGCTCCCCACTTCCCCGGAGGAGACTAAGCTCGTTCATCACAAGGTTTTGCTTCAAGGGGGTAGGTTCCTAGCAAGTGTTCGATTGTCGATTGCTTCAAGGAGAAGGTTCCAGGTGGTCTAGCTTGGTCGTTTGTTTCGATTTCTTCCTCCCTGATCTCCGTCGCGCGCCACTTCCTGTTGTATTCCTTTCCTGGCGCCTCCCTCCGGTGGCGACCCTACTCCGGCCGCATTCCAGTTCATCCTTTCACTGTGAGTATTAATGCTAGTGCCGCAGGGTACCCTACAGCTAGCTAGGCACTAACTTTTCAGCCCATCACTGTGAGTATTACTGCTTTAATTAGGTGCTGTGTATTCTGGTTGTGGTCCTTCGGGTGTGTTGTTGGTCTTTGCTAGTGCATTACTGTTTCTAGTGTGTGCGATTTCGGTTTCCCAGTGCCGAGGTAATTCTAGTGGATCTATTGTTATTTCTGGTAACTGTTCTTCCCTTCTCCCTGCGGCTCCGTTCCGTCAGTGATGGTTTTCAGCTCTTCGCTGTGCCCTGAGCAACTGTTAGCTCAAGTTCTGTTAGTGCTGTTATTCTTCTCTTATTCAACTTTATCTCCTTTCCTTTTCTCCCTATATTGAGGGAGTTGTTGCCCCCCTTGGGCTGCTCTGGTTTGTGTCTTTGGGAGTGGTACTTTGGTGGGTTCGGAGCTGTACTGGCTCCAGTTTAATAGTACATCGCCTTTTCCTCATTGGTGGATTTTTTTAGCATTCTTGGTCTGGTTTCAGCCATGAATCGCTCCAAGTTTGAAGCTAGGTCTAACTATGTTGTGACGGTTCAAGAATTGAAGAATGACTTGTCTTCTCCCTTATGGATAATTCCTTTCTTTCTCGGTGCTCTCCAATCTTCTCTAACTCTCCCTCTTCTTGTAGGACCGACCCTAATCTGGTTTGCTTCAGGTGCCTCCTTCCTGGGCATTTTAAACGTGAGCGCGTGAATATAATAAAGTGCTTTTTCTGTGATAAGTTTGGTCACTCGCATAGTCGATGCTTTTCCCTCCAAAATCTACTTGGATTCCCTAAAGGACACCTCTTACCAGCCAAACTTCTCTCCTTTCTTAACTACCCCCTTTTAAAGCGCAAGCTCAATGCTAGCTTGGCAAGGAAGAGAAGTTTTGAATCTGGAAAGGATCTCGACTCCTTGGCGTTAGCGCCTTTACCAACTCTGTCCTCCACTACTTCTTCCATTGCCTATTGTGATTCGATTGCTAAGCTTCAGCCTCCTAATATTGCTAACCTTTTTAAGGATCGTAAGGTGTATACGAAACTGGTTTCCTTCCCTCAGTTTGGTTATTACAAGGATCGTCCCCATTTTTCTTCGGTGGGGCCTTCGTTGAGTTTGAGTCTGAAAAAAAATGAAGGCTTGTTTAAATCCTATGTCTCTTGTCTTGCTTGGCCTCGAAGTGCAACAGGACCCGCTCTGCATCACCGCATTTCAGGCCCTCAGATGCATACTGCCAAGGCTAATATTTTATCTACGGCACCTTCTTTACTTTATAATTTTCCTTGTGCTATGGTGATCTCATCTCCCAATCTTTCGACATTCTCTATTCATTTCCCGAGAAACATCTTCTCGTTGTATCAAGATTTAGGGGTTCAATCTTAGATCAATCACCTCCTAATGGAGGTTTTGCACAGCCTGCACTCTTTTCCCCTCAAGCTTTCCCTGATTCTTGATTACTCTTCGTTCTCCCGTTTTTCCTGTCTCACTCCATCCCAATACCCTCATCAGTTGATTCCAGTCTGCTCTTTCCCTCTTCTTGCTTCATTAAAGACGAAGCTAGCATGTCTGACCCTGCTGCAGATTCGTGTCCATTGGTGAAGTTCATCCCTCCCACGTTTAAGCAGAAATACAATAAGAAAGTCTTTACTAATTTGCAGCATCGTGTGAGTGCTCGTATTCTGGCTAGGAAAGCAGCTTCTGTGTCGGCTCCTCAGCTTGTGCACATGGAGTGACAGGTGGAGTTTGGTGTTTCTGTGTGGGGATGTTTTGCCTTCTACTTTGATGGACCTGTCTTCTGGTCCTCACTTCACCTTTGCGCGCATATCGTCGAAGTGTCGGTGCTCCGGGACTGCTCTTCTTGCTCGTGACAGTACCTTGTGCCTTGCGGAAGCGAGCATTAGTGGGAGTTTGCACTCCCCTTGGGTGCGGCAGGGTGCTCCCTTTCATGCTCTCTTATCCTGGCTTCTGGCGCTATCACCGTTTTCGGAGTGTTTTCTTCTTTTGTATCGCAGATCTCGTAGTTGCGTGCTAATCAGTCGATTGTTTTTTGTTTTCCTTGTTTACTTCTCTCTGTTTTACAGCTTGTAAAACCATTGTATGTTTATTTGTAACTTTACTGTTTTTATTGATTAATATATTTTTTGATGGCTGGAGCCTTTTGGCTCTATCCGATATATCAAAAAGAACACATCTACAGTCTTGTAATTTGTATATTTATAAAAACAAATGTGAATATTATAAATCCCAGTTCCAATTAATCAAACAAAGAAAAAAAATTTAGAAAGTTGGAACAATGTCTAGTTGAATTAGAAAAGGCATGGAACTTCAAGCAAACCCTGCCAAAGTGGAAGAGTACTGACCTTAGGCCCACCAATTCCATCTTGCCTAGTCTCAATAACATTACCCTGTGCATCTATTCGTCTCTTGATTATGTCATGCCTCTACAATAAGAAAAGAAATTTCATATAGAAAGATTCAAAATTCTAAATGACCTTTGTTCATCAGTCTAATTAATTTTGGAATAAGCTTTAATCTCATAAATAGTACATACCACATCAAGATGTTCTTCTCCACTGATATCCATGGCATCAAGAGTAAGCATAGAACATGCAAGGGCCGGGAAAGTGACATCAAACTGAGAATCAAATAAGAGAATTACAAGAATTCCAGAAACCAATCCATCATAATAATTTCAGAATGAAGTGAAATCTTCAAAGGAACGGAATGGAAAGTACATTGATGCGGAGCCTTTCTCCTCTGGAAGTATCTACAATGAGCTTTGTTTCTGTTACTGCATGAAGATACAATCCTGCAGCCAAAATAATTTAGTAACCATTACAGAGCTTAATGATGCAAAACAAGAATAATGTGAAGCCTATTCCAATGAAGACAGAATCATTTGATATTTTAGGAAAAGTCAAATTAGACTCCTACAGTTAGAATACATTTAAGGTCAAAGTTTCAAGAACTATCAAGGATGATCAGTGGCTGACTGCACAATGAAAACTGGTTCTAATTTTTAACTACAGTAATTAATAGTTATCACTTATCACTTATCACTTATCACTTATCACCACTCAACTTTTGGATGGGCAAAAAGGAAACAACAAATGTGAGCATTAGTCCCACAAATAAGAGACAATTCCAAGGTATCTCAATTGTTTTGAACATCCTAGTTAGTGAATAGTGCCTACACTAAATATCACTTCATAGCCCTTTTGACAACAACAACAACAAAAAAAGCGAAATTAACCCCCTCTATTCAAGAACTGTCTACTTTCAGCTAAAAATCACTGTTACGTTCTTAAATTCCAAAATTGTATATTTCCAGACAGAGTTGAGAGCGTTTAGTTACAACACAGCACAGTTTCATGCTTCATGGGATACAAAGGAATATTGTTGAGATCTAAAGAGAAATTGTTACACCAAAAAAGGGGAAAGAAAAAGCCCTATTCTCTTATTACTTGTTATATTGAGTATTATATGCCTTGGGAGTCCTTTATTCAATCTATTCTGACATCAGTAAATCATCCAAAAACCCACGCAGATATATATAATAAATATGCACCAGTGCACTAGAAGTATGAGAAATTTGTAGTAATACTGGAATGCTAAAAAGAAGAGGACCTTCAGTACAATGGGAAGGCATGCATGGGAATATGTCATGAGAGATCATGACTTCATATCATGCCTTGCACTATTAGAGAGGAAATTAAATCTCAAGTCCAGTTTATTAAGAGGAGTAGTGGCATCTACTACTCATTTCTTTAGAAGGAACTTTGGATAACTGAAAGTTACAAAAACAAGATAAGGTGATGGGCTCAAGTCATGCCTTAGCCCACTACTAATCTTTAGCAGTGCAATGGCAATATATATCACTTGTTTTCTTGGAGGAACTTCATTACAAGAAAGGTACGAGTTTAAGCCACGCCTTGCCGATGATTTTTTCCCATTATTTCAGAGGAAATTATTTACCCTCATCTAATTGGGGGTGAAGTGGAACCTATTACTCATTTATTAAAGGAACTTCAGTGTGGTTGTGATGTATGGAGATTTGACAAGAGAAGTAATGTGCTCAAGCCATGCATTGCCTTGTAATTAAGTGGACATTAAATCCTAAGAATCTAAGATCTAGTTATCCTAGGAGGTGCAGTGGAACCTAGTACTCTTTTTTAAGAGAAACTTTACTTACTGTGGTGCAGTGGTGGTAATGTATGGAAATTTGATAAGCGAGATCTTGGGTTCAAGTAATTGCCTTGTCCACTAATTATGAGGAAACTAAGTCCGAGATTCAACTATCTTAGTGGCACCTATTATTCATATTCTTAAGAAGAACTTCGGTGTGATGGTGTGTATAGAAAATTGATAAGAGAGATCTTGGGTACAAAGTCATGTCTTATCTAAAATTTAAGAGGAAACTAAATCCCAAGATGTACCTTGATGGTATGACGACACTTGCTACTCATTTTGTTAATAGGAACTTTAGTGTGAATATATGGAAATAGAAGTCAATGGTGCAAACCATGCTTTGCCCACTATTTAGACGAAAACTAAATTATTTACTGATTATGGTAGTGGTGGATACAACAGGATCTAATAATCTTTTCTCTTTTTTTTTGGAGAGGAACCAGTGTCGGTATGTGTGGAAATGTTAAAGGTGAGGGAAAATCAGGGTTAAAGTCATGTTACCAACTGTTCCCACTTTCTAAGAATTGAAATCTCATGATATAGTGAACTTTTATGTGTGTGAACATGTGTGCAATGCATTGCTGTGACGGTGCTGGTGGTAGGTCTGGTATGTGAGTGGCGGTGTGGTGGTGGGGAGGCACTATGGCTTATTAACCACTTTTCAACAGTGCAAAAAATCGTAAAGATGACATGACTATATGATACAGATGCTAACTGGAGTAGTTTACTATTGAATCCAAGGAGAACCATAACATGCAATTGTAGAAATTCATGAATTAGTCAAACAACTAGTTGATGGATATCATATTACACAATCACAAACCCTAATTGGACTAGGAACAGGTTTTCAATTCCTAAACTTGTAAGGAGTGGGACATCAAAGAGGATTTAATACACATGTAGGGACGTTTTCTAGGGTAGAGAGGGTAGTTTGCTCCAGGAATTTCTAAGTTTTGGTGAGAAGAGCATCCGTTGAGACAACCACTTGAGGCCTTGGCCAATTATTTTCTTAGTTAAGGAGACTACCACTTGTTAGTCATCTCCTTGATATAGTGGATTTACATAGGTTGCTCTCCTTTTGTTTGCTAATATTGATTATTTCGCTTGTTTATTTGTTAACCTATCTTCTTTGATCGATCGTCTTTGCTTGGTTCATTGACCATCAAATGAATGATGATGCTTTTATTGATCTTTCATCAATTAGTGTGTCATTTTTTTTCCCAAAATTGGTAGGTTTTCTTACTTGGTGCATTTACAAGATGTCAAACAATGGTCCTTTTAGACAAGGCTCCGTATGGAGAAATTCAACACGAAGATCAACCTTGGAAAGTCAGAATTATGAATGTTTTTGTGCAACAAGGTCTGTACAAGTCTTGCTAGGAAAAGATGGATAGCCAACATCTATGTCAGATGAGGCTTAAGTGGAGTTGACTTGAAGACCATGAGTGTAATTCATCCAATCATCTTCATTTAGACGATGACATAATATTCCCGTGGAGTTTGATGTGAAGGCCTTAGTTCTACTATCATCTCTATTGGCATCATATAAGCATTTTCTTAGCACTTAACTATTTTGAAAACATCTATCAATTTAGAGAAGGTGACGCTACGTTAATGTCATAAAATTCATCAGAACATTTTTGACGATGTTTCGGTTTTCCTTTGATATGACACAATGCTTCAATGATCACATGCGTTTGTTGATTAAGGTGAGCCCGAGTGGTACGAAGAAGGGTGAGAATAGAAAAACAACTAAGGATGTCATTATTGTAAACATGAAGGAGAAAAGAATGATTTTTGGGAACTCAATAAGAAGCATAAGTAGTTCAAAATATTAGGGTAGTACTGCTACTTTAGATCTGTACCCAAGTGGTGTACTTGTTCAAAAAAATATAGCATGAAAGAATCATACTAAGATGAATTGGACCTTAGGTTCAGGGAGTTCCTACACATTTGCGAACAAGTTCTCATTTATACAGATTACTAAAAAACCGTTCATGTGAAACAAGAGCAAGTGTGCTCAGAAGGTAGTAGGTGATTAAAATCCTCAAGTTCAGGATGTTCAATTACACTAGGTGAGTTTTGTCATATGTCGAGTATGTCCTAGAGTTGAAGAAGCTCGTACCCTGGGGCAGTCCCGGCTACAAGAGCTGCATGTACAGAGCTTGAGGTGGTGTCAAAACGATGTTCAAAGGTGATCATGAAGGCATCACGTGAAAGGTTGAACACCACAAGTTTTACAAGCTTTGAGCAAATTTAGCATATCGTCACTATGCTTCCCTCTTTCATAAAGCTAGCATGTAGTCGCATGGATGCAAAATGCATCTTAGTGACCAATTGCTATTTGTACTTTGGTCAAAATACTCAATTGCAGGTGAAGTTAAGTAGGGATTGGCAACCTAGTGAAGACATTTGTTGATAAAATTTATGTTGGTACAATGAAGGTGTTAAACTCAATATCGTGAACTTAAATTCGTGCTAGTATGCTCTAACATGGCATTTGAAAGGAACCAAATGGCAGAGAAACCTTGATAGGGAAATCTATATTTGTGAAGTCCTGAAAATCAGAAGGGCATACAAGTGATTCTACTTATTGAATATGCGTCTTTAAATGCATATCCAAGGTTCTCCACATTAAAGTCCTATTTGGGTGTTAGGTCCAATAAATTGGTCGTACAACAGCTTGAAGGAAAAGCTCTTTGCAGTGATTGACTTTCGAATCAAATGACTAATCCGACAAAGATCACAAATCCTAGTTGGATTAGGATATATGGTTTGTTCCAATTTCTAGCCCAATAGGAATTTGGTCTTGAAAGGGGATATAAATGCACATGCTACGGTTGATTTGGAAACAAGAAAACAATGTGTAGAAAGGGTTTTGTCCTGTGATTTATAAAGTTTCTGAGCTAGATTTCTTAAAAAGAAGACGATTAGTCTCCTTGTGGGGAAAGATTGGTGAATCTTAAGTGAGGGGACAATAAACTATTTTTCTTCAATGATATATAGTTTTCCCTCTATCAATCGATTTCCTTTGGTCCCTTTCCCATAATTGTTTGTCGTGAGCAGTCTATCAATTGCTATTTGTTGATTTGTCTACTTCAAACATCACTATTGTTCATCCGGCTGCTCAACAAAGGAAAAGTGCTTTCCTTTATTAGTCTTCCATATGTAGAAGTATCTTTTGAACATACTCTAATGAAAGATCGATCATGGATTCAGATGAACACTTTCATCATGTTTATCATCAAATTCTGTTTGATGATAATTCCTTTGCCTATCTATCCAGGATAATATTGTGGGTTTTTTTTTGCAAAAAACAACGTTGGCATGACAGCTTCAATATTTATCAAAACCCATGATTGCAAACCCCACACAATATCAAAACAACGAACACCCATCTCAAAATTCAATTCAAATCAACTATCAAATTTCCAACATAACTAAATCACCAGCAAGAGCTATACAAAAATCTAATCCTAACCCATAAAAGAAAATCACATGAACAGCAAAATTAAGAGATGCCCAACTAAGAATTCAATCCCAAATCAAACAAAAATCAGAAAAAGGAAGAACAGGGTGAGTGAGTGAGTGAATGCCATACTTAGTTCAGAGATGAAGAGAAGGAACATTACGATGGATGAGACTAAGGTAATTACGCCGCCAGAAAGAGTTCTGCTGTAGAAATCTTCATTGATCTTCGGGTACGTGTCAAGTTTCCTCAGTTTTCCGATGAAACCCTCCATTAGAGAAACAAGGAGAAGAGAAGAGAGAGAGGGTGGAAGTACTTAGAATTGAAGGGATGGGCAAGTATTTCTTTCCTCCCTTCTTTTCTCTAGATTTCGTTTTTTGTTTAAAGGTAAATTCTGTATATTTCAATGAATGTGGAATAGACTAGATTCTCGGTATGAAAGAGGTCCACTGTTCTTTTGTGCATATCACAGTAGATCCACTCCATGCAATTTGGATGGTAAGAGCATCTGTAGTCGTTATCTATATATCGATAATATCGATATATAGCTTAAAAAGTAGCTGCAGTCGTTTGCTATATATCGATATTATCGATAAATCGCTACAGTCGATTGCTATATATGAGAGACGAAATAGCTTTATCGATAAGTCAGCGACGGTGGTCGAAGAGCCGTCCCAGACGTGCAAAATACTGTTCTAGGCGTCGGACGGCACTCGATATGCCGTCCGTTTCAAACATTCCGTACTCAGCCTTTAATAAACTGAAGATAATTAGGGTGGATATGTAATTATTAGCTACTATTAAGTATATATAGTATAGATATGTAATTATTTAGCTATTAAGTATAGCTATTAACTGATGTTGACAGGTGCTTAGTGTCGGACGGCACTTCATGTGCCGTCCTAGACATGGGTTGACATTTTTTTTTTTTTTTTTTCAAAACGTTTTCTTTTTTTTTAAGTGTGAGTTATTTTAAGTGTGAGTTGGAATCCGCTGCAGTTTTTTTTATTTTATTTTTTTTTTTAAACGGACGGCACTTCATGTGCCGTCCGACGATTCCGCGCCACATTTTGCTCATTCGCCCCCTCCGACGGCACATCAAATACCGTCGCTTAATATTAAATGATTGATTGCTATAATATAGCTTTCGACGAGTGCAGCGAAATCTAAATTTCTATTTCTATATATCGATATATGGATAATTTAAACTTTAACGACTACAGATGCTCTAAACTGAAATAAGGATTAATCGTGAGAAATCCACCTAAACTTTTTTATTAAAGCAGATAGACCACCTGCTTTCTTGGTTAATGTGCTTAATCACACTAGTATTTAAACACGTGCTATGCACGTTTTAATAAATATATAATTTATAAAGCACGTGTGAGACACGTGTTAATCTATATAATAAAACACAAAGAAAGCTATCAAGTGGCTCTTTGGGTTGAAATCAATGGTCCAGATCTAACCTCACAAAATATATTTTCCCGTCCAAAAGTTCCCCCCAAAACTCAAATTCAAATCCTCCATAACAACCCATTTATTTATTTAATTATTTCTCTCTCTCTTTCTCTCTCTCATTCTCTCTCTATTTACTTACTAGTATTATACACGTGCATTGCACGTGGGAAAAATGGAGAGGGGGAATGAAAAGGGCAAATAAAAAAAAATCTACCAACACGTGCGTTGCACGGGTTGGTAGAATGACAAACATTTACAAATGACACTAAGGCCTTCTCCCATTATAATATTAGAGATAAATTTATATTTTCAGATTTCAAATTTATAAATTTTCAGATTTTTTATGCATTTTTTTATTGCTCATGTTATATTTTTTTTTTTTGAAGGAAAAGGTGAAATCTGGCCACCCTGTTTCATTAATCAGAGATTAATAAACAAAATTCAGAGTACTGAGCAAACATCAAAGTCCTAGAAAGAAAACAGAAAACCATTCTCCACCCAAAACATGGTGGGTGGGACGAAACAAACAACATATAGGGCAAAAGAAAGCCAAAAACTAATACATCTTCCCCCCAACAAGCCCTGGGGTGGTGGGTATCACTGTCTCACACTACTCATGCCTCATGCCTCAGTCAATCGTCAGGCCAATCTCAATTTCCTCGTCGTCAAACTCCTGTGCCTGGAACACTGTGGCGATCCTGCCCCTGGGACCTGCTACTGCCACATTGGCCCAAAATGAAATTAGATGCATAATATGATTTAAATTGTCAGAGATGGAATTGCAAGTTCTACGGAAGTAAAGATTGTTTCTATCTAGCCAAAGTACCCAAGTCATAGCGGCGATCACGAGAAACCACGCCTCTCTCATATCCCCTCGATCTGTCGCAAATAGGGACCCCACCCATAGGTCGTCGTATGAATTAGGGTATTGAGACGTCCCTAGTGCACTGAGGACCTCGACCATAACCTCTTTACTCCTAAGACAGTGAAGGAACAGGTGGTCTCTAGTCTCCAAGTTGATCTGGCAGAACCCACAGTGAGCGTCCAAATCTGGTTGTCGCTTAATCAGGTTCTCCCTGGTGAGTATCGCATCGTTCAACACTAACCAAATGAAAACTTTAATTTTCAGGGGCGCCTTCGTTTTCCACACAATGTTCGACCATTTTGGTGTGCAACCCCTAAAGTGGACGCGGTTGTACAGTGAGCGTACCGAGAACTTGCCGTTCTTCTCCAGATCCTAGGTCTTCTTGTCAGGACCCTGAGAGCATCCAATTCCAGTATTTGCGATATAAGCTTTAAGTTCCGTCAACCTACGTAGGGATTCCGTGTCAAGCGGCTATTTGAAAGCTGGATTCCAAATACCTCTTTTCCAGGCTGCTGCCACCGTACAGTGTGGTAGAGATGCTTGTTCGTATAAATCCGGGAACATGGACCTGAGTTGGTGTTCTGCGCACCACTTATCCCACCAGAATCTAGTGAGTCGGCCATTGCCTATGACTGAGTTAACACAACTATTGAATGGTTCATATGCCTTTAAGATACCCTTCCAAAAGTGAGAAACTCTAGGGCCTACCCTGAAGCCTAGGTTTCTAGTACCATTCCCATGCATGTAACCCTGGACAAACTGCTGCCACCCTTCTCCATTGGGGTGAAAGACCTTCCACCACCATTTACCCAATAGTGCCAGGTTCATGTCCTGGAGATCGATAATGCCCAGGCCTCCGTGGATCTTTTTCATGCATGCCTTCTCCCACCTGATGAGATGGTATCCTCCTCGATCTGGGTCTGCCCCTTTCCACAGGAAATGTTTTCTAGTCAGGTCAATTCTTTAAATAACCCATCGTGGCATCTCGAAAAAAGAGAGGTAATAGGTAGGGAGGTTAGTCAGGACTGCAATGATGAGGGTTACTCTCCCTCCCAAGGAGAGGGCTTTCCCTTTCCATCCTGTAAGTCGTTTATCGACCTTATCAATGATGGGGAGCCAGTCCTCCTTTTTGAGTCTCCTGGGTCTCAGTGGCAATCCAAGGTACTGAATGGGGAACCTCTTGACGGAGCAGTTGAGAATGGAGGCGTGCTCCAACGTCTCTTCTGGGGGCAGGGCAATGGGCGTTATAGCGCTTTTGTGGAAATTAACTCTGAGTCCGGACCACGCCTCAAAGCAATATAGAATCCCTTTGAAAACAATAGTTTTCCCTAGGTTTCCATTGCCAAAAAATAGAGTGTCGTCTGCGTATTGAAGTATGGAGCACCCTTGCCGTTGTACCCCTTTAGCCACAAGCACAATCCAGCCTACTCTACAGCATCTGTTCATCATTGCTCTGAGTACGTCTGCCGGTGAAGAGGAGGGGGGAAAGAGGATCTCCCTGTCTGAGTCCTCGCTTGCAGGGGAATGGGTGACCCGCCGAACCATTGATCAAAATGACCGTTTTGCTAGTGGTGAGGCACGTATGGATCCATCTGATCCATTTGTCCCCAAACCCCCATCCAGCCAGTGCTTCCAACAGATAATCCCATTCCACTGAGTCATAGGCTTTCTCAAAGTCTAGCTTGAGGAGGTAGCTCTTCGCATTGGAAGCGTGGCATTGGTGGATAGTCTCTTCAGCTGTGGCAATACTGTCCTGAATGCATTGCCCCTTAATAAAGCCTGTCTGGTCCTGACTGATGAGGCCTTCCATTACCTTACCCAATCTGTTAGCTAGGGTCTTTGTAATGATCTTCACCAAACAGTTAAGTAGGCTTATGGGGCGGAAGTCACCAATGCATCGTGAGTCTTCTTGTTTAGGGATGAGCACCACCTCCGCATAGTTGATTCTCCCCATTTTTAGTTTATGCTCGTAGAAATTATCGAACAGTTTTAGCAGGTCTCCTTTGATTTCCTCCCAAAATATCTGATAGAACATGATCGGGAATCTGTCTGGTCCTGGGGCTTTATTATTACCCAGTTGTTGGACCGCCTTCCATACTTCCTGTTCGGTGAAGGGTGCTTCAATGGATTGCAGTCCAGTACTTGGCTCACCTGCTTGGTCCTGCCAGAAGTCTTGCCAGAGTGAGGTTCTGAACTTCGCTTTGCACCCAAAGAGGCGCTTGTAATGGGACTGGAAGGCTAGCTTAATCGCGTTCTCGCCTTGGATTAAGCCGAAGTCCGAATTGACGGAGTGGATGATGTAAGCTCTATGCCGTGCACTGGCAACTCGGTAAAATAAGGCGGTATTCGCGCCCTCCTTGAGCCATGTGACTTTCGACCATTGCTGCCATCTGATTTCTTCTATCCTGTAGAGCTGGTCAATGTCCTGTCTTAGTTGGAGCAATTTCATCCGTTCTTCCTGTACAAGGTCCCTAGCTTCTTCCGTTTTCTCGAGTTCCTCAATTCCTTCAAGAAGGGACTTCGTTGACCTCCATATTAGTGCAAATCTGGTCCGGTTCCACTTCCGTAGCTTGCCTCTTAGCCTGCTGACTTTTTCACACCATATCGCAGTCGCCTCAGTGCCCCTAGTTGGGTGAGACCAGCACTCGTTCACCATGTGGTGGAACCCCTAAATTTCTAACCAGGCCTTCTCAAATTGAAATTTTGCAGGTTTTCTGGGTTGAACCTCCCCTGCAGAAAGGAAAATTGGGACGTGATACGAAGTTGGCTTAGGGAGGGACTTAGCAAAAGCCAAAGGGAATTTGGTTTCCTAATCCGTGGAAACCAGGACCCTGTCTAACTTGGCTAGAGTGGGCTGCACCTGCATGTTTGATCAGGTGAAAAGTCTGTCCGAAATGGGGATGGCGACCAATTCCAAGTCCGTGATGACCTTGTTAAACGCTTCTCTATCTAGTTCACTGGCACCTCTGCCCCTGTGCTCAAAGGCAAATCTAGTGATATTGAAATCACCCCCCACAACCCACGGGTGGGGCGAGTGTGTTTTGATAGATCTCAATTCCGTCCAGAAGGTCGTTCTAGCAGTGGAAGTGTGGGGTCCGTACACCACCGTGATCGATTGGAGCCATAGGTCGGACTTTCTCTATAGTAGTACCGAAAGGGAGAATTGCCTGTGCAATTCGTCAACACAGCGGAAGACATTGGGATTAAAGCCTAGAGCGATGCCCCCAGACGCCCCAACTGATGGTAACATCCTCCATTCGGAGATTCGACAACCCCCTACCCTCTTGAGTCTAGACATGTGAGACAGTTTGGTCTCCTGGAGACCCACGACATTCGCCTTGGATCTGGCGACAAGTTCCTTAACCATTTCTCGTTTACCCCGCCCACCCAGGCCTCTAACGTTCCAGAAAATGGCATCCATTAACTACAATTAGGGGGGGTACATTACTCGAAACTATGTTCGATTCCAGGATTAGCCTAATCCTATCAGATTCCCATCCTCTAATTTGATTGAGAAGACGAGCGTTTCTATCAATATCATTAACCACGAGACCACATGCGTCGACTAGATGGAAAATTTCATAATCGGTCATAAAATTGAAAATTGAAGCTAGGAAAGAGCTTGTACCTCCAACGCTTGTTTTAGCGGCCTTAGCGGCTGCCGCAATCTCCAAATAGTCATCTAAGGACTCCTCCATCGCCCTCTTGTGACCCCTGAGAACTGTATCGCTCTGAGACGGACATGTGGTCATAGCTTGAGTTGTAGGAAAAGTGCATGGAACCAGGTCTGGTGACTGACTCGGAAATTCCCCAATTTCCTCATCTGAGTCCAACCAATCTCCCTCTGAGAAAACACAGTCGTCCTCAAGGTTAAGTCTATCCTCTCTGTCATCCTCGTAATGAGATGAGTCTAGGACGCACTCGTTTACGCCCACTGCTTTAATTGGAGTTCGGTCCATGACATGGGAGCATAGATTGGACCCCTCTTTGGGCCCAATAACGAACTGATTTAACATGGACCCCTCTTTGGACCCAATACAATTCACAACATTATAAAGCCCCCCTCCCTCAATCTCGCTACCGTACACACTGCTGTGCCCACTTAAACTCTCCACTCCTCCGCGAGACACCAGAACACCCCCCCTCAAACCCACCGCCTGCTGCCTTGTTCCGCACGCCATCTGTCTTGTTCCGCACGCCTGCTGCTTGCAGTAAAATGCCACCTATCACATGACGATTGGGTCGGCCTGCGGTTGGGACAGAACCCTCGTTCCTCGAGGCATTGACTGCTTCAAAACCCCTCATCTCGCTCACTTCTTCCATCCCTTTCTCTTCTCCCAAAATTTTCTTACCTCTTTGAGCTCTCGCTACCACGAGGGCGGAGGCCAAAGGGTTAGTGGATCTCCCACTTTGGGGGGATTCTCTGCCACCCTCTTGGTCTTCTCTCGTCGTGTATCCCACAATGGCAAGAGCCCCTCTCGACCCACCCTCCGAAGCTACCAAAACTTGCTTCTTTGGGTTTCGACTGTGCTGTACGTCTTGCATGTCGATACCCACAAAGCTTTTGCCATTCTTGGTCCCTTCGCAGCCTGTGTCCCTACCCTACCCCTCTCACGGAACCTGACTTTGGTTCTTTCAAGAACAACCCTGCATGTCATTTTGCAAGACGCCATGCTTCTTGCTTTTGTCTTTCGCAGTGTCTGCGCTATCTACCATTTCTCTGTGGTCCTCCCTCCTACCAACTCCACCAACTCCGATATGAAGGTTTCTACTTTTGGTGCTGTGTTGACCCTCCTTTCGGTGGGCCTCCTCTGTCGAACTTTCCAAATCTGGCCATGAGTTTGAGTTTGAAATCCTCACATCTGGACCGTTGGATCTGATGGACTGGGCTCCTTCCCGCCCACCCATGATCGGGGGTCCCTTCGGCGGCGCTGATCCCTCCACCACGTGGCTCCTCCGACGCTGCTCCAACTCTCTAGCCTCCCTAATGAGTTCTCTATGCGCTCGCTTAATCTCATGCGCCCCATCGATGGTGGTGTCCCTAGCCGGGGAGACCACCTGGGAGTACGAGCGGCCGTCTCTAAGGGCTTTGTATGGCGTAGGGGAGATGATGGTCGCTCGCTCTGCTCCTGGCTTAGCTCTCCTGTTGAGCACGAAGCGAATGAGGTAGGAGGCTTCGAATGAGTAGACTTTAGCAAATCTCGGCATCTGAGCAATGTCAATGCTTCGTATAAGCACCCTTGCTGAGATGATATCCGATCGATGCACCGTTTTCTCATCGACTTCTTCCACAGCGTTGAAGTCGGTGACGATCTCTTGTAATGCCTCTCGTTTCCAAAAGTGCAACGGCACATTGTGAATCCAAATCCAATAGAGCTTGCCTTGGTGGGGCTCCGCTCCGAAGCTCGGGGACCATGGAAAAAATTCCACTGAGAAGTGACGGAAGTCCACCGTCCCTAGTTCTGTAACCTCCACAACTTTCTCTGGCGAGGGGAAGGATACCAAGAATTGGAGGTGGCAAACCTTCTTAGCAACCCAATCCTTGTGTGCCTTCATCGGCCATTTAGCCTCCAGAGCCTGAAGGAGGTGGGTCTCGGAGGGTCTCCCTGACCGCACCCTGGCCACTGCGCACCACTGCCGCAACCACCTCTCCTCATTCCTTATGATGTCTAGGCTGTTTGCTATCCTGATCGGAGCTGGATTGTCAGGCGACCTCCCTCTGTTGACTGGGCATTCCTTATCAAGGTGCGAATCAACGACATTGGTGCAAACGTAAGAAAGATGGCCCCATTTCATGCATTTGAGACATCGAACCTCCTTTGTGCAGTCTTTGCGGAAATGCCCTAGTTCTCCACAATTGAAACATGGTACCGGTCTTCGTTTGCCTTGTCTATACTTTTCCTGATAACCTTGTTGGGGAGGAGGAGAAGATGACGTGGCTAAGCCCTTACCTTTACGTGAAACCACTTGCTAGCTCTCCTCAGTTTGTTCCCCACCCTCTCGCATCCCCTCTGGACCCACTCTTTGGGCCCAGTTGATGTTGGATATGAGGGGATCGACCGGAGCGGGTTGAGGACGGTGTTGCATTGGGGGGTCTGGGCTCTGGTCTTTTGAAAGTGAGAGGTGCGGGGTGAGGGCAGAGGGGGAGGGGGGGAAGTGGATGAGTGATTGTTTGGTTGGTGTGGTTGTTGGGAGTCGATGTATTAAGTGTATTAAGCGTGATGGGGGGGGGGGGGGACTGTGTTGGTTGGCAGTTGTTCTTGGGGTAGAGGTATGAGGGTGATGCCGCTGCTCTCTGTTATGGTGGGGGCGGTGAGATTCCTTGCTAACTTTGCTAACTTCCCTCTCTCTGTAATGCTTGTGGCTTTGATGAATGTCTCTGTGATGGTTTTTTCTGTAATCTCTGTGCTGTCGCTTATCCTGCTACCTCTGGGGGAATTGCTGGCACTGGGGGGTGACTTTTACGCCCATCGTGGCTAGTAGAGGGACCCCCTCTATGGGCCCTTTCTCTCGAGGGTATCTCCTGCCGGCTATGATGAGCGTCGCCACTCCCCGAATGTCTATAAGGTGCACTACGGTGTGCCCTCGGCGGAGTGCGCGAGCGTTTGAGCCTCGGGGGTACCTCCTCCCTATGGGGTTGGTTGAGTGGGGCGGGCTGGATGACAGTGGAGATGTGGGGTGAGACCAGTTGTGGAGGAGGTGTGGGGGGTGGGGGGGAAGAGGTAGCAGCAGTAGTGGTGGGTGGTGGAGGGGAAGGGGGGGATCGGTGGGTGCCGGACCCCTTCGTTGGGCCCGCATCCACTAAGCTCTAGCTCCGATAACATGGAGGAGTGAGGCATTAGGTCCGATGAGTATTGTTGATGGTGGTTTTGTTGTCGCTGGGTAGAGGAATTGCTAATCCATTCCCTGAAGGATCCTCTAGTCACCCACATGTTGGCTATGAGCTCCTGTGTTGTTGGTTTCAATATGTTATATTGAAAATAGCAAATATCTCATCAACAGTTAAATTTCATCATTTTCCACACTCAAAGTTCTAAGAGGTTGGATTTTACACCACAATTTATAATTATTTTTCAACATGTACTAATGGAAACATGGACTTTTATTTACAACTAATTATTGTTTTATCATTCAAACTTGAGCTACATAATTGTTTTTTTATTGTTTACAAGACTTTCATATGCTATATCATTTCGAAGACGTGCCGTAGGCACGTGTCCACGGGCAAATCTAGTAAATATATAATTTTTAAAGTAATATAATAAAAAGTATAAGGGGAGAGTTGTTGTACGTGCGATACACATAAGTTGGTAGATTTAAAATGTATAATGGGAGAGTTGGAGTTGCACGTGTGATGCACGTAAGGTGATAGATTCACAAATGGCAACAACTCTTCTCCCATTATAATATTGGAGACTAGTATTTAACACGTGCAATGCACGTTTTAATCAATATATAATTTTTAAAGTAATATAATATAGCATGTGCTAATAAATATTTTTTTTAAAAGTAATATAAAGAGTATAATGGGAGAGTTTGAGTTGTATGTGTAATGCATGTAAACTGGTAGATTTAAATAAAGTATATAATGGAAGAGTTGGAGTTGCACGTGTAATGCACGTAAGGTGGTAAATTTACAAATGATACTAAGGCCTTCTCCCATTATAATATTATTATTAGAGATAGTAATTTACATGTGCAATGCACGTCTTAATAAATATAGTTTTTTAAAGTAAAAATTCAGACGTAGTCTGAATTTGAACCTAAGATCTCTTTATACTAGTTATGCACGTGTGTTGTACGCGTTAATAAATTTACAAATGACAACAAAGCCTTCTCCCATTATAGTATTAGAGATTAGAGATTATAATATTAGAGATTAAAGATTAGAGATTAGAGATTTACACGTGCGATGCACGTTTTAATAAATATAGTTTTTTAAAGTAAAAATTCAGAAGTAGTCTAAGTTTGAACCTAAGACCTCCTTTATAATAGTTATGCGCGTGCATTGCACGCATTGATAGATTGACAAATGACACTAAGGCCTTCTCCCATTATAATAACTAGTAATTTACACGTGTGAAGCACGTCTTAATAATTTTTATAAAAGGTATAAGAACTCTGACGTAGTGAGGACTCAAACCTGAAACCTCCTTCATATTAGTTTTGTATGTGAGTCACACGTGTTGATAGATTTACAAATGACAATAAGGTCTTCTTCCATTATAATATTAGAGATTAGAGATATAATAATAATAATAATATATAATATATTATAGATAGAGAAGATTAGAGACTAGTAATCTGCATATGCGATGCGCGTTCTAATTTTAAAAAATTTATATAGTAAAAACTAAATACTAAGACGTAATCTGGCCTCGAATTTGGGACCTCCTTTTACTCATCACATACTTTTTACAAATTACCTCTAATGGCACGAACTTTTATTTTATATGAGTGACACTTTTGTAAATAACTATGTCGTAAATAAATTTGAACTTTGAGGATATTATGGTAACTAACAATAGTTGAGTAAATGAATGGTTAATATAACTCGCACTTAAAAATGAATGTTGAGATTAAATGGTTGAATGTCTACAAATCACGGTTTGTTACAAATGACAACCCCAACTCCCCATTATAATATTAGAGATTAGAGATAGGATGAGTACGGCGTTAGTATACCTTATGTTTCAAACTTGCAGGTTTGCACGGGATTATATTTTGAAGTTGAAGTGACCATAATACCCTTCCTGACTAGTTTATTAAGTTACATTCAAACTAGTCATTAAGGATATTCTAATCATTTCAACTATAAAATATAACCCAGCACAACTTGTAACTTCAAAACTAACAGCCAACTACTATCGTACGTCCTTTAGATGGTTAGCTGTGTTGACCAATTTTATAGGAGAGTCATCAGCTTTGACCAAATATTTCAAGTGGTTTTCTCGCAATTAACCCTTCAAAATAAAGTATGGTTTCTTGTGCACAAGTCACGAAATAAATTTTTACATTGCATATAATTTTCCCACTTGAGGAGAAAAGGTTTTTTTTCCAAGAAGGTCACCCACGAATATGCTAATTGCAAATAAGTCAACCACATATCGTTATTTTAACGATACACCACTCACAATGTTGAGTTAATTCCAAAAAGGCCACTCAAGTTATATAGCATTAAAGACCTAAGAATATTCCGTTAAATCTAACATAATGGGGTAAAATGACTGTATTACCCCTTTATGTTTTAACTTAACCATAGGCGAGAGCATAAGTCTTGAAGCATCACTAATATTGAAGTATAGTTAATGGTGAATAAGGGTTGGAGAAGGCAAAAGAGAGATGGAGAAGGCAAAAGAATTTGGATTTTTTTCCTAAAAAAAAAAAGAATTTGGATTTTGGGTTTAGCTAAGATTTTGGGCAGGGTTTCGGCCTTAGTTAAGATTTCTGATAGATTTAATTAGGAGTTCTGGTCAATGTTTAAAAGGAGAAGAATAAAGGGGTAAAAGTGTAATTGGGTAACCCTGACTGAGTGTTAGCTATGATAAACTAACAAAAACTAACTTATGGCTTTTCCCGGGTAAACTCAATAATGAATGATTAATATAGAAATAGCCATTTGTGGATGGCTTATTGGAATTATTATATTTCTAAGTGGCCCTCCTATAAAAATCCCAATGAGAACTGTTAGAGGGTCAGTTAAAGTAAAAACCCCCATGTCACTGTTTAAGTTGTGTTAGGTACGCAGATTAGAGGGGGTGAATAGTCTCATTCACCCCTCAATTCCTTTATTTGTGAAAATGTAAGTTATTTTGAGAATGAATATTCTATTCCCTAAGAAATAAAATACTTCCCTCCAAAAGGTGAGATTTCTCTTTTACAATGAGAGTAAAATTACAAAAGACTATTTTATCCCCATCACATATCAATTATGTCCACCTCCACTACTACCCACCTCTTCGTCATCGCTGCCACTGCCACCACCATTATTGCCACGGTCGCTGTTGTAGCGCCCCGAATTTCAATAATAGAAATAAGCGATACAACTCTAGAATCTTTACTTTAATGTAATCCAAACATAATATAAACATAGGAAAAAATACAATTTTTCTTTACAACAGTTCTTTATTACAATACACAGCAAAAAATTAAGCACATTTATTACAATACATCTCAACATTTAAACTCCAGTCATTCAAAGTCCAAACTTTAACCTTGCTCAAGCTACTTACTCGCAAATCCTGTAAAACTGACCAGAAAAGTGGGAACGTCAGTTGAATGCAACTGACGCAATACTATAATAATAATAATCATCCAAAGTCTCACAATCACAAACTTGTCGCACAACATAAAATAAAACAACGATAAATATTCATAAAATTGGCAATTGAAACTACACTAAATGAATAAGTGTGTGTCGTGAAAACAATGGGAAAATGCACAAAACAATGTTCAAGAAAACACAATGCACACGATGCACATTAATGCATATTTGTTCGGATTCTATGCATCTCATTATACATAGGTCTGAGGGCAAGCCCTTAGCGTTCACCACCTTTTAGAGTTCAATCCCTCGCCATGAAAACTACATTAGTGACAAAGACAAGATTAGACATTCCGTGAATAGACTCCAACCCTGGTATGCAACCTGCCAAGTTGTACAAGTGTAAACACGCAAACATCTTGCAAGCATCGCTCTAACTCTGGAGAATCACCTCCCTGCTGTATATCCTGGGAATAGGCCTGCCGACCCTCAATGCGCAGATACACCGTATATTCCACGAATAGCCCTGCCTGTTGACCCTAAATGCGCAAACATACCGTACGTTCCACGAATAGGCCTACCGACCCTCGACACGCGAAAGTACCAAATTCGTCTCACTTCTAGACATTCCGCGAATAGGCATCCCGACCCTCAATGCACGAACATACTAGAGAGATACAACAAGTACATAGTCCCGGAATACATCCGCCCGAATGAAAACAGAGTCCATACTTACGTTGCCCAAGTTCCGTCACAACTCCCAACTTAGTGATTGTCCTTAATTTGTAATAATGACAACCTAGGCCACCTAGAACTAGCATTACCTTACCGCACTTCACTTGCCAATCTAGGAACACTAGCCCCTCAGATTAATTTCCTACAATCAAAATTTCCACTGCCGGTATTCTTGGGTTCGCTCAGTATCTAGTGCTCCCAACTCAATGCATCCAGCGTCCATCCAGGGTTCTCATAATAACCCCAATCACAAACAAAAACCCTTCTCGGTTCGATCATTCAAATTACTCTTTATATACTCTTTTCTGAAAAACAATATTTTTCCCCACAACACCACAGCTGTGAATCAAAATCTCAAACATGAATATCTCATTAAAAAAATAAACATTTGTACATCCACAATCCCTTCATTATTCACATTCCTTTTAATAAACCGTTACTGCCATAAAAGACTCTTCCTTATATGGAAACAAAATCAAATCCACAAAATCCTTTAAATTTCACTTTTAAATCTCACCTTCCATACATACATAAAACTAAATTATTTTCTTTTTAATCCAATCAACTTAAACTGAAACAAGTCTCTTTATTGTCTGGGATCTCATCCCTAAAAATATGATTTTCTTTAGTTCTAAAAATATGAAATTTTACTTCTTTAAAAACTGAAAAATAACCTTTTAGAATTCAAGCTTTCATCTTCCAAAAGTGAAACATATGTTCCCTCCAAAACTGAGAATTTTATCTACAAAAATATAGATTTTCACCCTCAAATTTATTACTTGAATACATTAAAATATGAAGGTAGATTCTCAAAAAATCTGAAATTTATACATTGAAAATTCGATCAAAAGAACCAATTAAACTTCATACAAATATTAGTTTTAAACATATACATATACTTATCTATATGCACACTAGGGTTCTCAAACCCTAACACACAACACCACAAACACAAGCACGCAAAATGGGCCCCACTGGAGCTGGTCAAAACCCAAAACAGCTACACAGCAGCCACCCGGGTCTGCACAATGCTCGGGTTGGCACTGTGCAACCCCGGCTTGCTGTGCCTCGCTCCCCCATCAACCCTAGATTTGGGGTTTAACCCCAAAACTCTAAACCTAGGTTCTTCACTTCCAAATATGTATAATTTTTTCAATGGGTTTTAACATGAAATCAATGTATAAAAATTCTAGTTTTCAACTCCTCATGAATTCACATTAAAACAGTAAATATCTCATAAAAATTCCATCTTTTAATTACTCAAACCATGTTGCTTTAATCATACAATAAGATTTACACATCTACAATAATATATACGTTCATTAGATTTATTTCTACAAACAAAAATTAGATCTTTCATGCATAGAAAATTCCATCATTCAAGAACAAATTATTTTGGATCCAGACACAATCAAGATTAAATCTTTGTCTCGTAATCAACAATCTCATATCATACATGTAACACCCCGTGTTAAGAATATATATATATATATATATATATATATATATAAAATTTGAGGCGTGTCCTATAGAAGATTTCCATTAGGGGTTTGTTTGGAGATTCAATAAAATGGATGGGATTTAATGGCTGTGCTTGCTGTCCTTGTAGTGACGTGGAGGGGGGTCAGAAGTGGGGCCCACCAGTTTGGAGAAAGGGCAGTAGGGCCTAGAGAGGGCTTCGACTGTTCCTTCTTTCGGGAGAGAGAAATGATGTGGTTTGGAATTGTCCCATATCGGGAGAGTTGCAAAATTAATTAAATATATATATATATATAATTTCCTGGGATTAGAGGTCACCAACAAACTATAACACCTTTTATGAGGCAGCCTGTGGTGGGCAGTTGTTTGCTAAAATCGCTGATCCGGGCCAGGGCGTTACAGAATGGTATCAGTGCCGACTTTCAACACCGAGTGTGGGTACAAAATGGTAGGGTATGCCTAAAAGGGAGTAGGGTTGGGTCAGGTCGCCCGGTAAATCCACTAAGGTGGGCTAGGGGACTGGACAAGAAGTAGAATCAGGGAACGTCATTCCACATCGGCTAGAAAGCGGATCCTGACGCTACGTTGCAAGTCCCGGCTTTAGCGAGGACGCTGAATTCTTAAGGGGGAGGGGGGTGTCTGTAACACCCCGTGTTAAGAATATATATATATATATATATATATATATATATATATATATATATATATATATATATATATATATATATATATATATATATATATATATAATTTGAGGCAAGTCCTATAGAAGATTTCTATAAGGGGTTTGTTTGGAGATTTAATAAAATGGATTGGAATTGATGGCTGTGCATGTTGTCCTTGTAGTGAAGTGAAGGGGGAGGTCAGAAGTGTGGCCCACCGATTTGGAGAAGGGGCAGCAGGGCCCAGAGGGGGCTTCGGCTATTGCTTCTTTCGAAAGAGAAGTGATGTGGTTTGGAATTGTCCCATATAGGGAGAGTTGCAAAATTAATTAAAAATATATATATAATTGCTTGGGATTAGAGGTCACCAACATGCTATAGCACATTTTATGAGGCACCCTATGATGGGCAGTTGTTTGCTAAAATCACTGATCCGGGCCGGGGCGTTACAATACATATATCTCTACAAATGCTACAATCATGCTACGTACAATCCATGAATAACAAGAGTTTATCCCTAGCATGATACCATATATTTTGAGATAAAACATAGCAAGAAAGTTGGAGTGTTACCCACCTCAAGAAGAAATTGTTACAAACTAGTAGTCTTCTCCTATAAACAAAAGATCAACTCCAACGTCTCCCAAAATCACCAAAGCCAAAAGAAAGAGAGAGGCTGAAAATTTCTGCTCTCTAAATAGGCCGAGATTTCTTCTAGGATTTCTTTGAGGAAATTTTACAAATAAACCCCTCTGGAAGTCCCAATTTGCATAATTATTTATTTACTCAATCAAATCAAATCAAAATCAAATAAATGGATAAAATTTCATTCCTCAAATCTCTCCACTACCAAAACCGGCCTCCAATATACAGCCAACCTTTTCTGAATTCAAATTTTGTCTCAAGATGATTTTTTACAAAAAAATATATTTCTTTCGAAATATTTACAAAAGTAGTTACTCTTATTCATAAAATTCCCAAAAATTCAAATATATCCAATTATAAATGATATAATTTATTTAGTAACTCAAAATTCTAAAACTTACATTTCAAAAATATTTGTATGTGTTTTGCACGTGCAAAATGACCATTTCACATAAATTCAAAATAATTAAATAAATTTATCTAAAAATTATTTATTAATCCAAAATATTATATTTAAAATTATGGGGTGTTACAGCTTTCGTTATCGCAAGCATTGCCATCATTGCCACCGCCGCCACTACTGCCATCGTCTCCTCCACAACTACTCATCTCTTCCTTCTCACTTTCTCTCACTACTTGCTCACCATGAGTAAGGTATTTATGTAAAATTAAAATGAGATTGAAGTACTCTAGGAAATAGAGTATTATACCAAATAGAGTAATATAGTATTTTGGGGATACTCATTCCCTAGTGGTTCTATAATAATCCTGATAATACTTCATTCCTGTAGTACTTCAATCCGCAAACGAAACACCCCTCATAATTCATGTGGAATTAGTCATATAAACACTCATCGTAAGAACTGCTTACCTCTTTATATCTCCTTCATTTTTTCCAAATAAGATAAATTTAGTTCAGCTCCTGGCTTCGACACTAAATTTCTATTAGGTTATTTCCACCTATATAATAAAACACAAAGAAAGCTATCAAGTGGCTCTCCTTCAATCTCCCCAAAAATCAAAGGCCGAGATCTAACCTCACAATACATATTTTTCTCCCCAAAAGTTTCCCCCCAAAACTCAAATTCAAACCCCCCACCTAAAACAACTCCTATATTTATTATAAAAAAAATTTCTCTCTCTCCCTCCCCCTTCTATTAAAAAAATTAAGAAAATACAAATTTAAAAAATTTAAAATTTTTTAAAAATTTTAAAACTTTAAAAATAATTCAAAAAAATCAAAAAAATCATATAATATGTTTTTTGCTGGACCCCCAAAAGTTTCTCATGTAATATGTTTGCTACTTCAATTAATTTGCTGGATCTCCAAAACTAATTTTTATGATCAAACAAGGTGCACCGTTCCGAAGACGTGCCGTAGGCACGTGTCAACGGGAAAACCTAGTTCTTCAACAATTTTCCTTAACCAATTGTGTTATAAAACCCTAAAACAATAACCTCAATAACACTACATAATCCATGAATATCGTACATACCATAATACTTTTTAGGCCATGTTTGGAAGCAAAGTTTAGTTCATCATATTTATTTTAACTTTGGAGGAATAGGTACAAAGTATGCTAAATTTGGTAGCATACCCTTACCTCAATTTGAAAGTTATCTTTGAAGTTAAGGAGAATTAGACGAGTGGAGTTTAAATAACTGTAATTCTCACATTTTGGGGTAAGACAACTATAGTTATCTTAACTCCAAAATGTGTTCTAAACATGTCAAAATTAGAATAACTAGAGTTTTTTAAAGTTATGAGAGATAATTCCAATTATTAACTTAACTTTGTTCTTAAACATAGCTATAAGAGTTATGTTAGGCTAAATGTGAAAAAAAAACTCATTCAAGTAGTGCCGATTTTTAAAAAAAAACCTCACACAATTTTTTTTTGTTGAAAAAATCCCAGCAACTATGTTTTCAACACAATTTAACAAAAAAAAAAAAAAAACTCCCTCACACATATCGTGAAAACATAGTTAAGGGAGTTTTTATTTTATTTTTAGAAAGAGTTGTGTGTGATTTTTTGAAAATTGTATTGAGTGATGTTTTTTCACATCTAACTATTATGTTATGCCTTTGTTAACTAAACTCTTCAATAGAGTTGTTAAAGTAGGGCATAATAAAAATTTAGTACTAACTTACCCTTTTTCAAAAAATTTACCTCATCCATGTGGTCTTCAAAATCCTAACTAAACTGCTTTAAAAATCCAAACTTTCTGAGATCTTCTAGAATACCAAGAATCTCTCCTCCTTCCTCTAAGAGCAAGGCCTATCGAACCGTAACCCCCCCCCCCCAAACCGATCTGCATATGGTGGGGTCCCTACCCCATTTTTTTGGCGATCTGAAATTGGAGCCGCATATATGCGACTCCAATTTCGAAACCGCAAAATATTTTTTTTTGCAAAACCCCCCCTCCTTTAATCCAAAATTTGCAGTAGGTAATATATTTATGGAATATATTAGTATATATTTATTTGTTTGATTTGTTTTTTAAAAAACTTCTTTTATATATTTTATTTATAGACAATAATAAACAATAATTATACTACTGTTAATTTTTTAACGAGATCGTTAATATGAGACCAATATTGAATTTAGTCCTAATTTGTTTTAAGTGTAGAAATTAATCATACAAATCAATAATTATACTAAAGAGAAATACGAATTCATAAATATTCATCGAAAATTACAAAACATAATACTGAACGAAGCATCGAAAATTAGAAAAACATAATACTGAACGAAGAGCGAATAAAAATAATTCTAATAATTGGGATGGTCATTATTTTCTCCGGAAAATGGGTCAAATTACCGAACTCTCCCGAATAGAAAGTGGGATCTGAATCATGTAAGAGACTCTAAAAATATCAAGTTGTATTTGTAGGTCCTTCTTGTTGGGATTCACAAGCCCTTCTCGCCCAAATTTCCTTCTTTCTACTTTGCAACCATTCACAGTCATCCGGATCAGTTATGGATTCCAAATTGGTCAGCACAATTTTGTTATCTTCACGTTCATGATGCATAATTTCAATTTTACATCGCATAGTGTTAATTAACTGTTGATTGTGTTCAACCAACTCCTGTATTTTTCGATTCTGTTATCTAATTTACTCATTGATCCGTTTACTGTCAATCTTTTGTTTCTTTTTGCCTTCTCTCTCTTTCTTCCAGTAGGTCTAATCGATGAAGAAACTACAGCTTGTTGCCTAGGTTGAACCTCATATTCGTCTGGACTTAAATCTACTCGGAAGGAAGGTAATCAATCTGATTTGGATGTACGAGAACCTAGATTGGGATACTTCTTGTGAATTATTTTTTCCTACGTAATTTAGCAGGTAGAGCGCTAGTATGATCGTTCCATCTTTCCTCCTCCTTTAGAAGCAGCCACACGTGCATAAATTTGAAACTCTTTCTTTTGAAAATGACATCCATCTGGAGAGTTTTATGTGCCATCTGCAACTACAAAAAATAATAAACTCATAGTGAGATTGCATATTTTTTAATTATAACAAAATATTAAAAATATGTAAAAATAATACTTACAATATCAGCTTGAGAAGCACCACTTGGATTTATATTCTCCACTTGACGAAGAGCACCCTAAAATTTGCTCACTACGGACATCAAATCAGATATATGGTTGGAAAGAGACTTCGGCATTCGCTGAGATTGTAGAGGCTTACCATAATTGAATTTTGTAGTAACTCGTTGTCATAACTTATCTCCTTTTTGATTTATACCTATAATAGCATCTTGAGAAGTGTCAAGATAAGCATGACATAATTCTATATCCTCCAAATCTGAGTAATTTCCCTTTCTTACAGATGCCATAACTTGTTCTGTTTTTTTAGTAAGTGTAATGTAACACCCCCCTCCTTTTATAGTGAGGCTTATAAAGATTCCTGATTAGATTCCTAACAAGATTCCCGACGAGATTCCTGACAAGATTCCTGAAAAAATCCTGATCAGATTCCTGACGATATTCCTGACAAGATTACTGACAAGACTCCTGATAAGATTCCTGAAAAAATTTCTGACAAAGCACTAACCTGACAATATTCCTGACCAGGTTCCTGATGATATTCCTGACAAGATTCCTGACCAGATTCCTGACGATATTCCTGACAAGATTCCTGACAAAGTACTGACAAGATTCCTGACAAAGCACTGACCAGATTCCTGATGATATTTCTGGAAGTGATTCATGACAAAGCGCTGACCAGATTCCTGACAAGATTCCATCTAGCCCTATTAAAAAAGAGCGAATACCTGATATCTTACATCCACATTTATTATCTTTTTCACTCATTCTTTCTTCATCAATCTCTTTTAGCCATAATGGATCCAAATAAAATTCCTCCATCTTCATGGTCGTCATGGGTATCATCAATTATTATCAAGATATTTTGGATGCGCAAGAACAACAACAACAATTGTTACTTTGCATGATTGCTAGTAACAATCAATTTTTGGCAGATCATCCAAGTGACGAAAAAGATGATGCTCAGTCAACCCAAAGAGGCTCAGTTCCAGGACATTGTGTTATCAATCGCGATCGTGAGGCAGCTACACATAATTTGTGGGTTGATTATTTTGCGCCACAACCACGATTTGATGACGAAAAATTTTGCAAATGTTATCGGATGAGTAGCAGATTATTTCATCGGATAGCAGATGCTGTCAAACATCATGATAATTACTTTGTGCAAAAGCGTGATGGTGTGGGCAAGCTTGGTTGGTCAACTTTTCATAAACTAACAACTGCTTTTAGAATGCTCGCGTATGGTGCTGCAGCAGATTCTACAGATGAATATCTAAAAATTGATGACTCAACCGCAGTTTCTTGCTTGAAAAAATATTGTCGCGCTGTCGTAGAGGTATTTGGCGTTGAATACGTTAGAACACCTAATGCCAATGATGTTTCTAGACTCCTCCGCATAAATGAAGAACGTGGATTTCCTGGAATGCTAGGTAGTTTGGACTGTATGCATTGGAAATGGAAAAATTGTCCAACTGCTTGGGCAGGCCAATACTTACACAAGAGTGGATCCCCAACTATCATTTTTGAGGCAGTAGAAAATTATGACCTTTGGATATGGCATGCATATTTTAGCCTACCAGGCTCTAATAACGACATCAATGTGTTGGAATCTTCACACTTATTTGCTGATCTTGCTTCTGGTTAAATATAATATTATGGAAAAGGAATATGACACAGGTTATTATTTAGCCGATGACATATATCCTAAATGGTCGACACTTGTTCAGACCATTCGTGATCCCCAGGGACCTGCTAAGCAGTATTTTGCTATGAAGCAAGAATCATGTAGGAAGATGTCGAACGTGCATTTGGAGTTCTTCAATCACGCTGGGCAATCATCAAAGGACCAGCTCGTTTTTGGAGTAAACGTGTTTTACATGATATAATGACTTTGTGTATAATAATGCACAACATGATTATCGAAAACGAGCGAGATATAAATGAGCCAGTTAGGAAATTTATTCATACAATTCCCCATGAGATATCGATGGTAGCCAATGATGCAACCCAATTTAGTCAGTTTCTAGCTAGGCACAAGAAAATTAAGAACAAGGAAGTTCATTTTGAACTCCGGAACGGATTAATTGCTCATTTGTGGGAACGATACGGTGCTAGTAAATCAAGTGTTTAAATATTTTGTAATTTGAATAATGTGGTACTTTTTTTCCTACGAGATTTTTAATGAGGCCATTAATAATTGTATTACCTATTTCTTAGAGTGTATTAACTATTGCTAATTAATTGTATTATAACTTTTTAATTAGTTGGATTATATTTTTGTATTCAAAAAATTAGTTTTGTGCAAAAAAAAAATTACAAATTTTTTTATGAAACCCAAAAATGGGGTACCATTGGAGCATCCCAATTGAAACCCTAAATCAAATGGCACATTCTAAAGAATATGCCAAAATGGAACCAAAATGGGGATGGAGATGGGAATGCTCTAAAATCCAAACCAAGAATCAAATTTGCCAAAAAAACTTCGCCAAAAAATCACCGAGGAATCCTTGGCGCCGGTGGCTTGGCCGCCTCCCTCGCCCACCACTTCTTCCTCTCTATCAGTAACCTGCCCAATCTTTTCTCCTCTTTAAACTTTGCATTTTTAATCCTCTTCCATTTTCTTGATTTTAAGCTGATGTGGTTATAAGGGGTTGCAAAATGCTAGACATACATGAGTTTTTACCCCCAAACATACATTATAAATGCATTGGGGCTCACTTCTCACTAAAAGACAAGGTTTTTAGTGAGAAGTGAGCCCCAATGCATTTATAATGTATGTTTGGGGTAAAAACTCATCTATGTGTATTCATCCTCGATATTGGGTGCAAACACGAGGTGGGAGACGAGGATTATGGAGCAGACCATGGAGGCTGTGGGGTCAACTGTGAATTTGCTTATCTCTCAAGGTTATCGAACCCGCATTGTGAAATTTGTATTTTGGTTGAAAGAACAGTGTAGAGACTAAAATGACAAAATGAGGAAACAAATTAGGAAATGCCCAAGTGGGTGTGTCTGAGGAAAGAGGGGTTAATTGCACATTACAGCTAAACTTGTTTGTTTGTGTTAAGAAGGGAAGATTATATATAGTTGCTACCAAAAGCGTAGTTTGGGGAGTTAATTGCAATTAATTTGGCTGCCAGGTAAGTAATAACTGAGTTCTTATATGCTATATGATAAAGGAAAGGCACAGACATGTGGGGTTCATGCTGGTTAGTCGTTTGCATGTGCCACTTGTTTCTCTTTTAGTAATGCAAACAAGTAGTGTTGAATTTGTAAGACATTAGTACTGCTCATGGAAAATAAAAAGGAAGCCGATTAATGTGCTATATATCTAGTACTACTAGATACAAAGATGTGAAAAGTGAAGTACGTGAATTGTTAGATGGCCTAACATTCTTCTGTTTGAGTAATTTGCTTGTTATGACATTTACCTAGAAATATCTTATGTGTTAAGTGTGTGTCACAACAATGTTTTCCTCGACCTGTGCTCTTGTGTGGATGATCAAGGGGCAATTCTTGCTTAAGACAAATCGTTTTCCTTTGTAGGCGGGTATAGTCGAAGGCAAAAAAAAAGCTCTTCTTATTGTAATTGATTAGTTCATATGTTGTGTCAGTATATAATTTGTTGCTGAAGATAATGATGAGCAGATTTCTTATGAATTTGTCTTTTTTTCTTCTTCTTCTTCTTTTTTTGATAACAAAGTGACATACGTCACCGACTTCATTAATGAAGCATTAACGAAATACAAGCTACCGTGTTACATCCCACATCTAGAAGTCTATTATAACAACATCATCAAAAGTAATAATGACTACATTAACATTACCCAAAATACCGCCCAAAATACATGGAAACAAATCCAAAAGCACCATCACAAACCATCAAATATCCCACTCCGTCGAAGCACTACCAAAAGAAGAGTCTCCTTTCTCCATACCCGCCTGACCTAAGAAGTCGACATCCCCGGCGGTACCATCAATCTCCTACTACCCCGCATTGTCCATGCGAAGTCTCTTCCTTGCCCCTGTCGTACCAGTCCAATCATGAATCAGAGACCAAATTTTATGTAACAAAACACGGAAAGCACAGTTTATGCTACGAAAGCATGAGTCATTTCTATCTAGCCACAATGCCCACACCGTAGCCGCAACTGTACTATCCCACCCATGTCGGATATCTGTATGAATTTACTTAAGTCTTCAACTACCCTATAAATCCTCAATACAACTGAGAACCTCTATCGTGCCCAAACCCAATCCCACCGTTTCCCAGGTAAGTCTTGCCTTAGGATAGGTAATGAAGATATGATGAACATCCTCCTCCCCTAAGTTACATCGTTGGCTAGTGACATCAATCGGTATGTTTCGTTTCCTAATGTTAGTTTTGGATAAGATCGTGTTATTAAGCACCAACCAAAGGAACTCCTTGACCTTAAGCTGACACTTCAGTTTTCCAGATAATATCCGCTGAAGTGTTTCTGACCCCTCCATCGTTCAGGAACTCATACATTGCCTTGACTGAGAAAGTAGCAGATGTGCCAGACTTCCACTCTCTTACGTCCTGACTTGTACAGCATGGGTCCCAGTGCTCCTATACCAATCTTTGCAGACTCTGAATTTGACTCTGCATCTCCATTGACCAACCTTCCTCCCTCCTCAGTCTTCGTATTTCCCCACGTCTGCCACCAGAGAATCCACATTTCCCGAATTCTCCGCCAGCATCGAGAACAAAGCCTGCAGGGTATTATCTCCACACCATTTGTCTTTCCAGAATCTTGTATCTTTCCCGTTCCCTACTCTGCATCTCGTGTTTGCATGGTACAACTCCCCCACCTTTGCTATCCCTTTCCACATAAATGAAACCTTTCCGTGCTTACTTCTTCCTCCAAATCTGACTTTCTTACGATGTCGATACACTTTGAACGAATTGTACAACCAAGCCTTCTTTCGGTATTGCATTTTCCGCCACCATTTGGCTAATAATGCTTTATTCATATCGCGAAGGTTGACAATGCCCAGTCCTCCAAACTCCTTCCTTTTGCACACTTTCCCCCAGCTCATGAGAATAAACCCCTTCCCATCCTCCCTCGAGCCTTTCCACAGAAATCGTCTTCTGCATTTATCGATGCGCTGAATCACTCAATTGGGAATCTCATAAATAGACATCAAATAAGTTGGTAAACTACTCAGCACCGAATTAATAAGAGTGATTCTACCTCCCAATGACAGCAGTTTTCCTTTCCATCCTGCTAGTTTTTTCTATCTTCTCCACCAGGGCACCCCAGTCCTCCTTACTCATCTTTCCCGGTCTTATCGGAGTTCCCAAATATGTAACTAGGAAATTTCTCTCTGTACAACCCATCCCTTCAGCCGTCAACTGAATCGAATTCGATTCATTTGCACCTAGTTTTACCACACAACTTTTGTTGAGATTGACTGATAATCCCGACCAGAAGTCAAAATATCTCAATAATATTTTGATTGCCCACACCTCTTCTGTAATATCCCGGACGGATATTACCGTATATAAATTATTATTTTATTATTATTTTATTATTATTCTGTTTTAATTCCAAAATTAGAATATTTTGGTGATTTTTACCCGGGTTGCTCCTAGACAATATCTGTATCCAGATATGGGCCAGTATACATCCGTATTGTATCAAATTGATACCGTGATCTTCCGAACTAATAATAAAATTTATTTTATTATTATTTCCAAGATTTAATTATTTTTATGCGGATTATGCGAAGATTTTCCGGTATACAGACATATATGCGCACGTGCGAGTAGTATGTCGATTAGTGCATTATACGAATTATGTGTTGTATATTTTGGACAACACTTATTTTGCTATAACCTAGTAGGGAGGGTTAAGGATTTGATAAGGAGGTTTAGCCTAGGTTAAGTTTACATAAGAAGGTTAAAAATTCTTCTAGAACAAACCCTCCTCCATACAAATCTTCCCTCACATAACACCTCCCCCACTCTCCCCCTTCTCCTAGGTATGGCCGGCCCATGAAAGAAGGAATGCATTTTGTGGAATTGTGGGGAGCTTATGTGCAAATGTGTGAGTGCACAATTGCACTTTCCACCCTTCTCTCCTTCTATAAATAGCCCTTCCTTCTCCTCCTTCTCTCATTTTAGAAAACAAAAGAAAGAAAGAAAGAAAGAAAGAAAGGAAAGGAAAAGAAAGAGAGAACATCACACTAACATGAGAGTTTTTCTTTTAGGTCTTTCCTAGGAGTTCTAAAAAGCTAGGGGAAGGAGAAGGTTAGCATAGGCAAGTCCTTCCTACAAAGAGCAAAGGTGGGGGTTTCTTCACTTCTTTGCTTTTGATTGTTTGTTTGTTTGTTTGTTTGTTTGTTTTGTTGTTTGACTTCTTCTTCTCATCCTCTTGTTTTGTTTTTGGGTTTGATGGGTGTGTTGTGGTTGTTGTGAAGGATGAATAAAAGTAAGAAAGTAGTAGAAAACCCTACTAACACATATAAAGATTACATCTTTATTGTATAGTTGTTGTTTTGTATGTTATTGGACTAAAGAACTACATATTGCATAATGTTGGACATACAACCATTGTTGGTTGTAGGACTTAACTCACATAAGCATATGAACATTGTTTACAACCATGTAAGGTTGTAGGACTTGATTAAACCTTGGACTAATAATAAAGGCATATGTTCTAATAAAAAGATCTTCCTTTTCTTTACCAAACATTAGTTGTAGAAGTAATTAAAAAGATCTTTCTTTTCTTTACTAAACACTAGTTGTAGAAGTAATTAAAAAGATCTTTCTTTTCTTTACTAAACACTAGTTGTAGAAATAATTAAAAAGATCTTTTCTTTTATTTTAATCACTAGTTGTAGTTAATTAAAAAGATCTTTTCTTTTCTTTTAATCACTAGTTGTAGATATTAAAAAGATCTTCTTTTATTTTTGATCACTAGTTGTAGCTATCTTTTCTTCTTACTACTTGTAAAGTAAAGTGAAATAAAAAAATAATCTTTTCTTTACCACTAGTAATAAATAAGATTAGTAAGCAACTAAGTAGTAGCAAGCTAAAATAATAAGTAGTAGTATGTAATAAAATGAAGTAGTAGTAGCATGTATGTTGATTAATAAGGTAGTAGTAATAGTAGTAAGTTGTATGTTGTGATTTTTATGAGAATGAAGTAGTAGTAATAATAGTAAGTTGTATGTTGTGATTTTTTGATAAGAATGAAGTAGTAGCAATAGTAGTAAGTTGTATGTTGTAGTAGTAGTAGTAGATAATTATGTTTTGTTTAAAATAGGAGTAGTAGTAGTAGTAAAATGTTGTAGGATTGCTTCTAAAAATATTTAGAAGCCATTTCCATGCTACTAATATTGTAGGATTGCTTCTAAAAATATTTAGAAGCCATATTTATACTACTAATGTTGTAGGATTACTTCTAAAAATGTTTAGAAGCCATTTCCATACTACTAATGTTATAGGATTACTCCTAAAAATAATTAGAAGCCATATCCATGCTTAGTTAGTTGTAGCTTTGCTTCTAAAAAATACTTAGAAGCCATATCCATGTTTAGTTAGTTGTAGGATTGCTTCTAAAAATAATTAGAAGCCATATCCATGCTTAGTTAGTTGTAGCTTTGCTTCTAAAAATAATTAGAGGCCATATCCATATTTAGTTAGTTGTAGGATTGCTTCTAAAAATAATTAGAAGCCATATCCATGCTTAGTTAGTTGTAGCTTTGCTTCTAAAAATACTTAGAAGCCATATCCATGCTTAGTTAGTTGTAGGATTGCTTCTAAAAATAATTAGAAGCCATATCCATGCTTAGTTAGTTGTAGCTTTACTTCTAAAAATATTTAGAAGCCATTTCCATGCTACTAATATTGTAGGATTACTTCTAAAAATATTTAGAAGCCATATTCATGCTTCTAATGTTGTAGGATCATCCCTAAAAATATTTGGAAGCCATATTTATGCTACTTATGTTGTAGGATCATTTCTAAAGATGATTAGAAGCCATATTCATGCTACTTATGTTGTAGGATCTTTTCTAAAAATGATTAGAAGCCTCATTCATGCTTCACATGTTGTAGGATCATTTCTAAAAATAATTAGAAGCCATATCCATGCTTAGTTAGTTGTAGCTTTACTTCTAAAAATATTTAGAAGCCATTTCCATGCTACTAATATTGTAGGATTACTTCTAAAAATATTTAGAAGCCATATTCATGCTTAATAAGTTGTAGGATTACCTCTAAAAATATTCCACCATGTTTCCATGCTTAGAATGTTGTAGGATTGTTTATAAAAATATTCCTATCATGTTTTAGGCTTAAGAGGTTGTAGGATGCTTCTAAGAAATTCTATCATGCTTATGTTTAGAAAATTGTAGGGTTCATCCCTAAAGCTCCTACCATGTTTAGTGATTTATTTATGATTAGGAAATTGTAGGATTCATCCTAGGAATTTCCTACCATGGTTAGTAGTCATTTATGCTTAATGAAGATTCATGCTAGATAAGTGGTAAAAGAATTGTATGTCATGCTAGCTAAATTGTGAGTAAGTTGTATACCATGCTAAAGTTTAAATACTTGCTTAGAATGATTGTAGGAGTAGTGGTAGAACTACCTACTATGCCTTGGAATGTTGCTTGTTTATACTAATTGGGTTGCGGTGATTAGTCATGATAAGTAGTAAGCTTTCATGATCAATTTGTAACCTATGCTTGACTATAGTGGACTTTATGTCTAGGTCGTAAGTGATTTTCATGCTTAAGCTCGATGACAGCGTAAGCATTAATCCCATTCATACATAGGAGTATCATGGTGGTTGAGTTATACGATTAAATTGTCGTAGGGAGATGCTTGTAGTTGTATGCCATACTTAAGGCGCTATAAGTGGAGGTAATAAGGATTGGGAAGACCACTAGTGATAGTTGGTCCGATAAAGGCCGTTAGGTCGCCTTCGGATTCTTCCTTAGTGGAATACCGACCATAAAGTATTAGTAGACTCTTTTGTTGCTTCTAATATTAGATGACCAAGTTTGTTAGTAAGCACGTTTGGTTGCTTCTAGGATTGATTACCTGTATGGTTGTTTGCACACGGTTGTGCTCGTACGTGGCTCGACTGGCCCGTATGTAGCTGTGGGTCTCATACGTAGCTTAGTCGGCTCGTATGTAGGTGGTTGTCCCGTACGTGGCCCGACCGGCCCGTACGTAGCTATGGGTCTCATACGCGGCTTATTTGGCTGGTATGTACGTTGTTGTTCCCTACGAGGCCCGCCTGGCTCGTAGGTAGTTGTTGTTTCATACGTAGCTTATTGGCTCGTATGTGGTTGTTACTCGTGTATAGCTGTTAGCTAGTACACAGTTCGTTGTGGGCTATCGACCATCAAGACATAGCGGCATGCATGTATATTCGCACGACCGAGGTCTTGGATCGATGAGCCACGAACCAGATCCTGAGGGGATCTGGTAAGTCTAGGTTGAGCAGCCTAGTAGAGTTGTCTTGCGAAGCCTAATTTAAGGCCTAGCACGTTATGTTATGATATTATCGTCCCTAGGATCGTCGAGTCAGGGACATCATTAGGGTAGTGACTTATAAAGGTCATTTTGCTTAGACCCTTGCCGAAGAGAGAGGAGTTTGGTTGTAGGGGGCACCTTACGACCAACTTGTCCCTTGAGGGAGGCCTTAGGTGGTGTACTGGGTTGTACCTTCCCGTCAAAGGGATACGCACGGTGCCATCTCACAGGTTGAGGACACGGGTTGCGTATCTCGCTCTGTTAATTCCTGAAATACCGTGGCTGGGGTGCCACAGGATGCATGGTGCAGTCCTGCGCTTGCTATACCCCAGAGAGTGCCACAGGGTAGGCTTCGCGCTGCCCTGCGCTTGCGAAACTCTATGGTTTAATTTTGGAACGATGCCCGATATACTGGGATCGAGTGAGATCCGGCTTGCCGGGTAGTAGTGGAAAACGGAGACACCATAAGCAGACTGCATGGGGGGCACTTGACCCCTTCTGCAACCTCACAGAGTCATGGAGTATTGTCAGGAACAGGTCGTGTACAATTAGAATGCGTAACGTGGGTTCAAATCCCTATATATGGAGAAACGGCTTGAGATGGAGTCGCATGTAGTATGGGCTGCATGTTGCTTTCGGAGACTTGCTGACATTAGAATAGGAAGCGTCCCGTCAAAGGGATACGCACGGTGCCATCTCACAGGTTGAGGACACGGGTTGCGTATCTCGCTCTGTTAATTCCTGAAATACCGTGGCTGGGGTGCCACAGGATGCATGGTGCAGTCCTGCGCTTGCTATACCCCAGAGAGTGCCACAGGGTAGGTTTCGCGCTGCCCTGCGCTTGCGAAACTCTATGGTTTAATTTTGGAACGATGCCTGATATACCGGGATCGAGTGAGGTCCGGCTTGCCGGGTAGTAGTGGAAAACGGAGACACCATAAGCAGACTGCATGGGGGGCACTTGACCCCTTCTGCAACCTCACAGAGTCATGGAGTATTGTCAGGAACGGGTTATGTATAATTAGAATTCATAATGCGAGGAAGCATTCTAGTTCTACTTAAAAATCGCATTAGAGTCTAGTCATAGCACTCACGTACACTTAAACTACACCAACACAATTGCTATGTTGTATATTTTGTATATTGTTTGGAAGATTCGCTGCTATATGATCAGCCTTTAAGCGTCAGTGAATACTGACGTCCCCACTTCAATAGGTACTGGATAGCAGAAGTACAGGTGCGAGATTCAGGAGGACTCAAGGCAAGGGAAGCAAGGAGTCAGTGTTATGTTTAGTTCCGCTGCAGCATATGTATTGATTATCTATTCAGTTGAGAGGTACTCAAGTGAGAGTTACCAAGTGTTGTTCTTCATTTCTTGTACTTTGATGTAAGATGTTGAAGGTTGTAATACTTGGGATTGTAAATGTATTATTGTAACTCTATTGTAATGTATTGCAGTTGTGTAATGTTCAGACTTGTAATACATTGGGTATTGAATAAAAAGTTTTAAATTCTCCTGTTTTTTCTGTGTATTGTGACTAATTGAAGAAAAGGTCTTGGCTCGTGTCACGGTTTCCCAATGTTCGGAAATCGGGGCGCTACATCTTCCCTCTTTGCCACCCCAAACATGAGTGTATCAGCTGCATATTGTAAAATCGACATTGCCACTGGAATTCATTTCACCTCAATTCCTTTGATGAGTTTCGCTTCTCTTCCTCTCCTCGTTAATTCTGCCAGTCCATCCGCAATAATAGTGAAGAGTAACGGTGACAGTGGATCTCCCTATCTCAATCCTCTTTTGCATCTAATTTCTCTACCTGCAACTCCATTGATGTGGATAAATGATTTACCATCTCTGACACACATCCTCATCCACCTCCTCCATTTTGGACCGAATCCTTTAAGTTCTAGTGCCTCATCAACACAGTCCCATTCTACCGTGTCGTATGCTTTCTTGAAGTCAAGTTTTAGCAGAAAACCGTCAACTCTGTCATTGTTTCCTCTAAACACTATTTCGTGCACTGATGCAATACTATCCATGATATCCTGACCCTTGATAAATACACTCTGTGTCTCATCTATGATATCCCTTAAGTTTGGGGCCAATCTGTTAGCCAAAACTTTGGTGATGATCTTGAAAGATCCGTTCAACAGACTAATTGGTCTGAGATTGGATACGCTAAGAATTTCCCCTTTTTTAGGATAAGAATGATATTTGCATAATTTAATCTATCAACCTTTTCCACACCTAGATCAAGTTCTTGGAAAATGTGTAGTAGATCTTTCTTGATGATGTCCCAGTACATCTTATAGAACAAAATTGGGAATCCATCTGGGCCAGGCGCTTATCCTGACCCAGTCTTTTAATAGCCTTTAGTACTTCCTTTTCTGAGAAGGGGTCTTCGATCCCCCTACTTCCATCAATTCTTGACTCCTCCCAAACTTCTGGTTTAAGTTTACATCTGAAATTCCTTTTCTTCCCCAATAACTCTCTAAAGCTCCGATCTATCTCTTGTCTTATAGTCGTCTCATCCTTCGTCCACGTCCCCTCCACCAAAAGCCTGACTATGTTATTCTGTCGTTTTCTAGCATTTGCTACCTTGTGGAAGAACGCCGTATTGGCGTCCCCCTCCTTGAGCCACTGCACCCTCGATCTTTGTTTCCAGTAGCATTCCTCAAAATCTCCAATTTTGGTGAATTCTGCCTTGTTAGCAGCCAGTTCTTCTGCTTCTGTCCTTAATGAAGTCCTTTCATCCTCTAATACTTCCAGATCATGCACTCTGTTTCCTAACCACTCCTTCTTTCTATGAGTTTCGCCTAGTTCCTCTTTTGCCCATTTCTTAAGGCACCTGCGTAGTCTTCCCATCTTGATGTTCCAGGTAGAAACCGCATCCGTGTGTATAACTTCCTCTCCCCATGACTCCTCAATAATCTGCTTCACATTACTGTTGAGGGTCCAGGCATTTTCAAATCTAAATTGCCTAAGTCTTGGTTGAGTAGTGATTCCCATCTCTAGCAGAAGTGGTGTATGGTCTGACGTAGATCTTGGGATGGATCTCGCTTTTGCCAGAGGGAAAAGGCCTTCCCAATCTGCCGAAACCAAGATTCTATCTAGCTTAGCAAGGATTGTGTAACACCCTAGTTTTTATTTATAAAATATTCTTGTGATTTTACGTATTTTGCACGTATGATTTTATTTGTATAATTTTTCGTATGAAATATTTTTTATTTGTTTTCCCTTAATTTTCCAAAAAATAATTTCTTCTAAAGCCTATTGAAATCTAAAGCCCAAAATTGTCTTCTTAGCCCACTGTATTAATATGTTATTTAATTATTTGAGCCGATGGACTTTTAGCCCAATAGTGAGCCCATTTTAAATTCTCCTTTAATTAACCCAACTTGTGTTGTAGACTAATTTAATAAACAGTTAATTATAAGTACATGAACAAAATTTTGTGGGGGTACTAGTTTGTATTGCACTTGCACGTGCATGCAATAGGGTGTGCATTGCACACCTTACACCCTAGGCCTGATGGAATCATGGGGAGGGAGAGATGGGAGTAGTGGTGAGGTGGTTAACTCATTCATGGGTGGTTATAGCAACTTCCAAACTAATTCTAGCTCTTAATCTCCAACTAGTTGATCAAATCCTAGCCATTCAATATACCTAAAATCTTGTATAAATACCCCCATTTTTTCCTAAGTTACTATTGCACCTATTTTTCATTATAAGAGAGACTTATACTTGAAAGTAAAAGATTGAGAGTTTGAGTGTGTGCTAGTGTGTGTGTGTGCATTTTGGGGGCCGGCCAAATCAACAAGAAGAAGAGGGTGCTCGAGTTCCATCAAGCACAAGGAGGCGAAGGCAAAGTGTGGCTCGATCTAGGAGGAGAAGGATCGCTCTTTGTTCAAGGAGATTTATAGGAGTTCTATCTTTGTTTTCTTCAAATAGGTGGGTGTTTCTCAAGACTTATAATGTAGATACCATGCTAGGTTTTGTGCTAATCATGCAAGAATGAATAAGTGAAATTATTGCTCTTTGATAATACTAGGATTAAAGTAAAAATGGAAAATAAGAGAAATCGCATGAAATGAATGGGTGAACTTGATTGAATGACATGATTGATGTTGTGATATTGATCTAGCATGCTAAATTAGAATAAATGTTTATCCATGTAGAAGAATTGTAGTTATGGGAAAAGTGCAAATTTGAGAAGTTGCATTTGTGTGAAAATTACTAATCGTAAGAAACTCTATATTATTAAGATTAGCTAGTAAACTATGCATGTTGTGGTTGTTGTTAAATGAACTCTAAAGCTGCGTGTTAGTTTTCGGGGAAATGAACATATTGTAATCTAAACGAAGTTTTTGTGTGTTCATCAAAAAGAAAGAAGAAATGATCCCAACCTTCGATTTTTGTTGCTGATCAGTCGCCGAATAGGCGTAGATAGTCGACTGT
Source organism: Hemerocallis citrina (assembly GCA_017893485.1). Classification (NCBI taxonomy): domain Eukaryota; kingdom Viridiplantae; phylum Streptophyta; class Magnoliopsida; order Asparagales; family Asphodelaceae; genus Hemerocallis; species Hemerocallis citrina. The sequence goes on from CM030363.1 coordinate 42,194,028, forward strand.
CTTAAACATTTAGCTCTTCGAGTGGTAATTCTCGCAGAACAGTCGACCATATACGTTAAACAGTCGACTGCCCCGTCCTTTTTATTTTTTAAAGTCTTAAAACATCGCAGAGCAGCCGACTGGTCTTGTTAACAGTCGACTGCCCTGATCCTTTTCGAGTTTTTCTAAATATTTACGGAACAGCCGACTGGCCAAGCTTTAACAGTCGACTATTTCGACTATTTTTTTTTTTGTCTTTTGAATTCTTACTGAGCAGTCGACCTGACTATACTCCGAGAGTCGACTGTTCCGACTATTTGGTTCCTCATATTTTTAAATTGTCTCTTGATAAAAATAAATGTACTGGTTAAAAGAGTTTGAAAAGAGGTTTGATAATGAAAAGAATGAAGATTGAATGTGACAAATTAGACAGTGATTTTATTTGGTCTTATGCATGAAAATTGTACATGAAAGTGAAGTTAAGTATCCTGATAAATTATGAAAAAGTCTTATGAATATGAATACACAAATGCTATGGACATTAAATGAGATTTTTGAACTAGAGGGTAGCTAAAATCCTATTACCGGCAATTGAATGAATTAAAATTGTTAAGTTGAATTATTGAGATGAAAGACCAGGTTGGTCATGTTGTTGATTAAGAGCAGTATAGAGGAAAAAGCTAACTTTAGTGGTTGATTTTATTCATAATTCAATTAAACTAAGGATTAGATACATAGTGAAGATGTGATGAAAGTAAGAGAAAAACATTAAGTATGATGGCCATTGGATTGGCGGTGTGAGAGTATTCACAGGATGTCCCATGATGCATCATGATAGGGCATGGATACTGCTCCAGAGTACCATCCCGATGGCGACGCTCGTGGGGTGTTTGACGACTGCGGGTGGTATCATGGCAATGATAGGAGTTGAATTACCACAGGATGCCTACAGGATGAGTCATGTGACAGTGTGTTGGGATTCCCTCCAGGGCGCCTAGACATGAGTTCGTAGGTCAGAAAATATCTAGGATACTTACAGTAATTACAGTAGTAGATTAAGTCATGACGAGGGATTGAACCCTACAAGATAAAGAACGATTAAGGGCTTGTCCTCGGACCTATGTAGTATGGGATGCATAGAATCCGAACAAGTGCGCATTAGTGTCATATAACATAATAATTGCATTAAGGACTAAGTGCACATTCACAACACGACATTAATAGGATAGTCCCTTTAGCTTTGCTTGTGAACAAGTTTGTGGTTTGCTAAGAATTGAGAATTATTATACTGTTTCCAGCATAGAGAGGATGGCCGTGTATAATATTTTGTCAGTTGAATGAACTGTCGCACTCACAATTTTACATGCAGGGTAAAGATGCTTGACAAATTGAAGTATACATGCTGCTCAAGATTGATTTAAATGTTGTTTCATGTAATTTATTATAAAATTGCTTCCGCTGTAAAAATGTAAAGGTGTAATGTAACTCTGATGTAAGAAATATTTTATTTCCTTGTAAAATTGTATGAAAGAAGTGTAAAGATCCTGTGGAACTTTGAATTCAGTTGTATTTTGGAATTCAGGGTGTTTCAGAGTGGTATCAGAGCACGCTTCTAAATAGTACAATTTTATAAGAAACGATACCCTAGAAGTGGACATTAGAGTGTGTGTTAAGTCTAGAGATTTAAATGTAAGTCACTTACATTTGTGTTGCTCTATGATTTATGCTTCTTCTTCTCTATCTTTAAGATGGCGGACCACTTTGACCCAGCTGGAGATGACAATTGGCACATCATTGAGGAAGAGTACTACCCCGGGCAAGCTGATTCAGACGAAGAGGATCCCGAAGAAGTGGAAGACAAATGGCCTGAGTCTCGAGAGGTCACTCCACCTTCGGATTCATCTGATGATTCTTCTGACGAAGAGGAATTAGTTCCGGGTAATCTCATTGTGTCTCTTCAGCGGCAGGTAGAGACTCTACGGGAGAGAGTCGGACTACTAGAGGCTCAATTGGCGAAGTGCAAGGATGATTTTGCAGTTCTCAGTCATCGTGTTTGGGAACTCGAGAAGAGAAAAAACATGACCGATGTACTGAAGGAGGAAGTGGAGGAACTACGGGGAGAGCTTCGTGAAGCCAAGAGGAACCGTAGGAGTTAGACCGTTGTATCATCTACTGCTTTCATTTTGATGACAGAAATATTTTAAATTCGAATGTATAAAGTTTGAAATTTAATGAAATGAAAAGTTGACTTAAAAGTTCGTGTTTATACTTCGAATTTAATGGATCTTTTGCATCAGAATATGGCTGGAAGACGAGCTCGAAATGGTGTAGGTCTGGACTTGGAAACAGAGCTAGCGAGGGTCTATCAGACACTCAATGTCGTTGCCATGAATCAGAATCAGGGAAGGGTGCCTGCGAATCCAGTACCCGAAGCAATCAAACTCGTGGAATCATTCAAGTGAATGAAACCACCGGTGTTTGAGGGGAAGTCAGACCCTGACACGGCTGACAATTGGATCTGACAGGTAGAGACTATCTTCGAAGTCTTGGAGACTTCGGAGGACAGCAAGGTAAAGTTGGCGACACTGCAATTTGAGAAGGATGCGGCTGTGTGGTGGTAGTCGATGAAACAGATGATGGGAGGTATTGTTCTTGGCTGGGAGGAATTCTGCAGTCATTATTTTCTCTCAGACGTCCAGAAGAAGAAGGCCATGGAGTTTCTGTCACTACAGCAGGGCAGCATGACGGTCAGGGAGTATGAGACCAGATTCACTCAACTATCAAGATATGCACCCGAATTGGTGATGGATGAGGCGAAGAAGGCTCAAAAGTTTGATCACGGTTTGAGGCCAAGTTTGGGATCCAGGATCATACCCCTCGGTATCAGGAGGTTTGACAAGCTGGTCAAATGAGCAGCAGCCACGGAGGCGGACATGGAGCAGTTCCATGCTGTTCAGAATCAGAGGAACAACTGGAATGCAGGGAAGAGGCCCGCAGTTGCTGGCAATGCCAGGAGACAGCCACCGGTTCAAAGGTTCAAGCCTACGGGTGCGAATGCTGTTCAAGTGGTAGGAAGACCCGGGAATACTTGGGTGAGACCTCCAGTGACTTGTTTCAACTGTGGAGAGACAAGGTCACTACAAGTCTCATTGCCCCAAACTGCAGGATGTCGTCCGCAATGGACCAACTCAGCAGGCTGGGAAGAAGCTATACCAGCAGGGACGAGTATTTGCCTTGACTGAAGCTGACGCGGATGAGGTAGATCACGTTATCACTGGTATGAGGAGGATGTCTAGAGTGTTTCTGTTGTTTCTCTTTTCCCACTTTTATAGTGAACTGTTATATGACGAGTGTATGTTATGTAACAGGATAACTTTATTTGAATGGAAAGAAAGCTGTTGTTTTGTTCGATACTGGGTCCTCTCATACTTTTGTATCACCTAAATTTGCTAGAGTTCTTGGAGTCGAACTGAAGATATTTTCAGGCAAGGTTTTAGCAGTAGCTACTCCGTCAAGGGAGACTCTAACCACTGATCGGTACTATGCTAACTATGAGATTGTGATTGGGAATAGAATTTTCTGGATCGATCTGATCGAGCTGAATATTTTGGGAGTCGATGTTATCATTGGCATTGATTTGATGTCGGTGTATAGTGCGAACATCGAGTGCAAGATCAAGACAGTAACAGTGAAGGCTCTAGGTGGACCTGAAGTCACTTTCCAAGGAAAGAGCAGATATTCAGATTTGGTTGCTGCTATCAGCCAGAAGAGAGGGATTCCTGTAGAGGTGCAGCAGATTCCTGTGGTTCGGGATTATCCGACTGTGTTCTTGGAAGATTTGCCTGGGTTACCCTCGCATCGTGATGTGGAGTTCAGCATCACTATTCAGCCAGGGAGTGCTCCTATTTCTAAGACACCGTATAGGATGGTTCCTGTGGAGCAGGATGACATCAAATGGCAGATTGAGGAACTGTTGGAGAAAGGCTTTATTCAATCGAGTGAGTCACCTTTGGGAGCACCGATGCTTTTGGTAAAGAAGAAGGATGGTTCAATGAGGATGTGCATTGATTACCGAGAGCTGAATAAGGTCACTGTTCAGAATAAGTATCCGATTCCACGAATTGATGACTTGTTCGATCGTCTACAAGGAGCAGCTGTTTTATCCAAAATAGATCTTCGATCAAGATATCATCAAGTTCGAGTGAAAGCTAAAGACGTGAATAAGACTGCGTTCAGAACTCGACACGGGCATTACGAATTCTTAGTTATGCTGTTTGGAGTGACGAATGTGCCTGCAATCTTCATGGACATGATGAATAGAGTTCTGAGGCCGTTCATTGATTCTTTCGTCGTGGTGTTTATCGACGATATTCTTGTGTACTCCAAGTCGGAGGAGGAGTACACGGAGCATCTGGCAGCAGTTTTGAGGAAGCTTCAGGAGCATGAGTTGTATGCCAAGTTGTCCAAGTGTGAATTCTGAAAATCTGAAGTGCCATTCCTAGGTCACATCCTTTCTAAGGAGGGAGTGGCAACTGATACTCAGAAGATAGAGGTAGTGAGAAATTGGGCAAAGCCTACTACAGTGAAGGAAATCAGGAGTTTTCTTGGGCTAACTGGATATTACAGGAGATTCATCCAGGGCTATGCTCAATAGCCGTGCTGCTCACTGGTCTGACAAAGAAGAATGTGAACTTCAAGTGGACCGAACAGTGCGAGGCAAACTTTCAGGAGTTGAAAGAGAGGCTGACTACTGCTCCCATTTTGGCTTTGCCTAGGGCAGGTGTTGAATATGATATCTACAGAGATGCTTCACATCGTGGGTTTGGTTGTGTCTTAATGCAAGAAGGAAAAGTGATCGCTTATGGGTCTAGGCAACTAAGACCGCATGAGAAGAATTATCCGACTCATGATCTAGAGTTGGCTGCAATTATCTTTGCCTTGAAGCAATGGAGACACTATGTGTATGGTGAGAAGCTGAACATGTACACGGATCACAAAAGCTTGAAGTACATCTATCAGCAGAAGGATCTGAACCTGAGGCAAAGGAGATGGCTGGAGGTACTTGAGGACATTCGTTCGGAGATTAAGTATCATCCTGGAAAGGCTAATGTTGTTGCTGATGCACTTAGCCGTAAGAGTAGTCTGGCGAGTTTGATTACGACTCAAAGGCAGTTGGCAGAGGAGTTGGATTGGGCTAGTGTTGAAGTTGTTCTGCAAGGCTTGGGATCGTCTTTAGCTCAGTTGAGGCTTCAAACGATGCTGAACGAAAGGATTATTGCAAGTCAGAAGGAATATGCAGAGATTCAGAAGATGAAGGAGCAGGTTGGTGCTGGCAAGTTTTCAGAGTTTCAGATTAGGGATGAAGTGCTGTGGTTTGGAGAGAGGCTGTGTGTTCCGGATCAGTCGGACTTGAAAGAAAGTATTCTTCAAGAGGCACATGCTACTCTTTTATCAGTACATCCTGGGAGTACCAAGATGTATAAGGATATTAAACAGCATTTCTGGTGGTCAGGTTTGAAGCGGGATGTGGCCGAGTTCATGGTGAAGTGTGAGATCTATCCACAGGTCAAAGCCGAGAACCAGAAACCCGGAGTTCTATTACAACCGTTACCTATTCAGAAATGGAAGTGGGATAACATCAGTATGGATTTCATCATGGGTTTGCCTAAGAGTCCTAAAGGTAATGATGCGATTTGGGTCATAGTCGATCGACTAACCAAATCTGCTCACTTCTTGGCGATGAAACTCACTGTTTCGATGGACAAGCTGGTCGAGATGTATGTTGGTAAGATCGTCAGGCTTCATGGTGTTCTGATAACCATTGTTTCTGATCGAGATGTGCAGTTTACTTCGCATTTCTGGACGAATCTTCAGATAGCTTTGGGTACCAAGATGGATTTCAGCACTGCCTTTCATCCCCAGACCAATGGGCAGACCGAGAGAGTCAACCGTATTCTTGAGGACATGCTTCTGTGCTGTGTACTAGACTTTGGAGGAAGTTGAGAAAGACATTTACCTAAGGGAATTGCTAATCCTAGTTTCTTGAAGCACACAACACGATGGTTTAATCCTAGCGATCGTGTCATTCACTAGTCTACATTTCACCCTAGACCGAATCCCTCTAACGTTCCAAAAGATGTACGACATAAACGCTAACTGAATATACTCTACCACTCTAGCCTCCATCCCAGCCGAGCTCACTATAGGCATTGCTTATAAGCCTCGACTCTAATCGAATGAACCTTGTCTAATTGTTCTCTCGCGGTAATTCCCATATCAACCCCTAACATGCTAGCATAGTAAAGAAGCATATTATCTGAAATACAACTTAAATTGAGAACGAACCTCCACAGGCTGACGCTGGTTCCTTCGCTTTGGCCGCCGATCGGATGACCGTTCGACCCCCACCTATCAATTTGTCTCTTGCTCTTCCTCTTAGTCTCCTCAAGTCCACCCCCTCCGATCTTAGTTCCCTCTTCTGTCCCTAGTGCCAGATCTCTCACCTGCTGTAACTCCTGTTTCTCATTTTGTGTATTTTTGAGTGTATTTTCCGTTTTGGTGTATTTTCTCTCTTGTATTCTTTCTGAACCGTATATCGGAATTGTTTTCAATATATATTAGTTTTATTTTATTTTGAGCTCTTTGTGTTTGATTGGTTGTTTCTTTTGTTTCGTTCTTCATTATTTTGTTCTTTCTTTTATTTAGTTCTTATCCTTTTTATTTTTGTTCTTGGGTGTTTGTGGTGGTGATTGGTTGTGATCCTATTCCCAATCCTATTGTTTGATCCCTAATAATATTACCAAAGCCAAATTAAAATCTATAATCCTATTTGATATCCTATACATTTGTATCCTATTTGAAACCCAATTTAGCAAATCCTACTACTACTCCTAATATACCCTCAACCCAATTAACCCATTAACCCAACTTATATTCAACCCTAATCCTCTCACATATATATACTCTCTCTCTCTCTCCCTAAAACCCTAACCCTAACTCTCTCTTTCTCCCATCCACTCTCTCTCTCTCATTTGCCGCGCCAACCCCAACACCGACTGCCCCCCCGCTCGGCCTGCACACCCCGACCAGCCCCTACTCCACTGCCAACCGCCCCAATCCTGATCCCCCACCTAGCCGACCATCACCCGACCACCATCTATTCACCTTCATCCTCTCTCTCCCTTGCCATCCGTCCACCGTCCGATCAGCAAGCAACAGCCGACATCCCGACGCCCCTCTTGATCTCTCTCTTGGTTCGCGAGTTACACGTGTTGGAGTTTTTTCACGTGTGATTGCTTGGACTCGTTGGTTCGTGGATTTTTGTTCATGAGTTTTTCTCGTTACTCTTGGGTTTTGCCATTCTTCATCTTCGGTTAAGGCAAGTAACTTGTACTCCAATTCATTTGTCTGATACAAGTCAAAAATACCACCTATAGTGTAGTTGGGTCTAGAGACGACTCATGTTTGTGTTATGTTTGACTGGTTTTGTCTCTATTGTGAAAACTTGACCATAGTTGCCTCACGATACAATATGGACATGAAATAACTTAGGTTTTACCCGTTCTTGATTTGATCATGTATGTGAGACTTTTATGAGAATTCGTGATTTTGTTGAGACCCGTGTGATATACTTGGTGTGGATATTCTAGATACCCAAATTCATGAAGTTTGGACACTTGGTAGACTCGATTTTATGTTTGGTTGTGTTTTGAACAAGTTTTGTATGATATATGTTGAGTTGTTGTTAAAGTGTAAAATCTGCATTTTGTCGCTGATCTGTTTTGGTTGCTGTTTTGGACCGTCTTGAAGTCAGTATCTCAATTTCGGTATAAAATATGAGTTTAGAGAATTTAGTCTATTTTCCAACCCCTCTAACCTTGCTTGATTTCATTTACGTATGAGTGACTTATGACTGTTTTACTACAGAGGTGTCGATCTTTTCCAGATTTCATTTCTTGGTGTTTTTTATGACTAAATCATTTTATTAACTGTGCTACACATATTATTTTGAACCAAAATTTTGGTCAGTGTTTCTTTATCTAGTTAGGATTACCCAGAATTTTGGTGAATTTTTTTGATGAGTTTTATTTGTTGTTTCATGCTCGTTTATGAAAATTATACTTGCTGTGTTTTACTCGCTGTTCTGTAAAGAATCGTATTTTCACCCTGATTTCTTTTACTGTATGAAAAATGTTTGTGAAATATGAAAGTTATTATATTTTATCTATTTTCATACCCATTTGGCGGAATTGGGTTTCGTTTCACTGGTTGCGAGATATCATAGTTTTCGTATAGCAGTGTTGGAAATTCCAGATTTGCTAGACTCTCGTTTATTGATATTTTCTTATTTTTGATGACTGAACTAATTTTACTGGAAAATTATGAAACTTTATATCTAGATACTGGACATATAAGGGAATACCCCAGATTTTTCATGGATTTATTTATTTTGTTTTCATGCTGATTTCCTGTTCTTAAATTCGTTTTCCTAATTTTTGGCTGAACCTATTTTCGGTATTCAAATCAGTTTTGAGCTATATTTTTGTGAATTAATATATGACTTAATTATACTCACTGGATTCTGTTGGGAGTCTATTTTCTAGAACTTTCGACGGATTCAGATTTGCATGCTTGTAATCAGTGTTCTAAAAAGCGGCCTAGGCGGCCGCCTAGGCGCTAGGCGGCCCCCCCACGCCTCGACTAGGGCCTAGGCGTTTATGAAAATCGGAAATGGGTTCTAGGCGGCTAAAATCGGACCTAGGCGGCGTTTAATCGGTCTAGGCGGGTCTAGGCGGACTAGACCCACTTAGGCCTTAAGTAATTAAAAAAAAAGTAAAAAAAATCCACTGCTCTCGCCTTAAGTAATTAAAAAATATATATATATAAAAAACCCACCGCTCTCACTTTCTCCTCCTAATAAAATTTAAGCATATCTTTAGTCTTTTTTTTTATCTTGCATAATTTGACATGTATTCGCACTCTCACAGCAATCATGTTAAAACTTACAAGTATGGACTTTAATATCACTAACGCAGCCAAATAAGTGAAGTTATGCACCAAAGGGTGAAGTTTATAAGAAGTGTCATGTGCCAACAACTTCAAGGCTCAATCAGTCTACCAAATTATAAGTAGTATGCTTTTCCTCATTAGTGAAGCTATTTATTCATCTTCTATTTTCAGCTCCTAAAATGTCACCCAGATCTACATATCTTTCCAAAGCAATCTATGGATGGCCAATCCACTTAGTGTGGGATAGCATGTCGTGAGATGGAAGGAAGTTATCTGATTTAAGTGTGGCTATTAGTTAAAGTTGTTCATCGTTATCAAGCATATCATGAGATCATCTATCAACTTTACATTTATTCTCTCTTTAGAACTTGTATTCTTTTATGAGTAGCCACAATGTGGTTTACATCGGATATGGAGAAGATAGAGTCCTCATGTTCACCGATACAATAATACACCGATTCGAAGCCCATCCTACAATTGCAAAGAGAAAAAGTTCAATAGTAAGAATGAGTAGCAATAAAGAGTAAAAAGGGATAACAACAAAATAAACCCCAAAGATCGATAAATAAATAAATAAATAAATAAAATAAAATAACCGCCTACCGCCAAGCCGCTTAATCCCCGATTACAAGGTCTAGGCGCTAGGCCCCCATCGGCCGCCCGACTACCGCCTAGCGCTTTTTAGAACATTGCTTGTAATACTGGGAATTACTGTTTTACTACAGTATGGTCTTGCTGTCCTGAACTTGAGATTTATCTATTTTAGTCTTTTGTAAGATATCTTGCACTCGTACATGTTTATCTTGCAACTTGCATTTATCACATGATCATGTCATGTAATTCTTGATATATTTTGTACATATACATGCTTGTTTGACATTAATAATAAATAACCAAGTCGGGGTTTAAGGTACACATCTAATAGTGGGTAATTCAGAAACGTGTACTCGGAAGGGGATCCACTGATCCTACGTTATTACTTGAGACATGATATTTGACACGTGATTACTTAATAGTTGCACGCAAGATACGATACTTGCCACTTGCACAACTTGACACGTGATTACATGATACATGATACATGATACTTTGGAGCTTGGAGCTCAATTACTTGACTTGTCCCCGAGTGTACTGCCCTCTATGGTCCACTATGAAATCTAAAGCGAAACTGTTTTTTGTAGCAACCATGTAAGGTGGGTTGCATGAAGTGCTACCTAGATAGTAATCACTACAAGACTTGATACATGATACATGAGACTTGACACATGATTACCTAATACTTGACACTTGATGCATGTTTACATGATACTTGATTACTTGACACTTGATTCATGCCATTTACACTTGTTCTCTTTGCCATGCTAGTTGTTTATTTTGATATCATGCTTATAGCATGTTGCTAATTAGTTTCCCCATGTGCTTGTATCCTACATTATAAGTGGCCCGTAACTTGCAATTGATGTGTACTTGTTTTTTCTCTTTTCCTATTTCTTGCATTCGTTGAATTGCAGATTATGGAGAACAAGTTCTAAACGGTATTGGTGACATGAAGTATTTGTGCTGGATTTTATTATTATTATTTCTTGTAGTTTGCTTGAACAATATTGTATTTTGAGACCTGAATTTATTCTTATATTTGGGCAATGTGATCCAAGACATTTGTTTTATTCAGATCATGACTATTTGAGATTATATATTTGGTTTCAAGTATTCTTGTTAGTATTTTGGTTCATATGTGCATGTGGTTGATTCTTTTGCTTCCGACTCTGATAATTCTTGTGAATGTTGTAAAGATTCTTGAACAGCTTATGGATGATAAAAATCATTCGCTGGGCTTTTGTCTCGTATCCGTATTCTGTATTCTTTTTGGGAAGCGGGGCGTGACAGGATTTTTAGTGGTATCAGAGCACCTGGTTTGGCTAATTATTAGTTGCCTAATATATTAGACAAGCTTGGCTCGAACTGGGATCTGCTCAATATTTCACCAACCATGCATGCATAAATGAATCAAATATTATCAACATTGATCTGGATGCTAACTGTTTTTGGTTTTGTGTAGACTATGGCTCGTTGCGGTTCTACTTCTTAGTCGCAGGGTGACTCGATTGAGGCTGTCACTGCTGTGCTTGAGCGCTTGATTAACCAGCAGTAGAACCATAGTGATTTGGTGATGGCTGCTTTGGAAGTCGCTCGAGTTCCTCCGTCCGTTGTGCCCAGGCAGGATGTTCTTCCTCCCCGTCTGGGAACAATCACAGACTTTATGTGGCTGCATCCCGATAGGTTTTCAGGCACTGAGACGTCTTTGGAGGCTGAACAGTAGTTGATTCAGACAGAGCAACTGCTTTTGGCAGCTAGAGTTGTAGATGCAGATCATGTGGATGTGGTTACCATCCAGTTGGTGGACTTGGCTCATATCTAGTGGAAGTCCGAGTTCGAAAGACTCGAAAGACCGATCACTTGGGCCATTTTCACTAGGAGCTTCTTGGAGAAGTTCTTTCCTAGCAGCACCAGAGTTGAGATAGAGCAACAATTCTTAGCTCTGAAATAGGTTGGTCGTTATTTCTAGTAATGTAATTTTGTTATATATTGTTCATGCAATATTGTAACATAAAACTTTCTTGAAACGGGGCTCCAGGTCTGTGGACGAGTACATAGTCGAATTTACGAGACTTAGCCGCTTCGCAGCCGTTCTTGTGGCGAACAAAGAGGATAGGGCTCGTAGGTTCATTTTGGGGCTTGAGCGAGACATCAAGGTGCACCTTGTCTCTCTTTGCTTGCATATCTAAGCTGAGGCTCTTGAGGCAGCTAGGACCCATGAGCAGGCTCGAGGTGGATTGGCTTCTTCTCAGCGGACTGTTCCGCACTCAGTTGCTAGGTCTTCTTGTGGGCCTATTCGGAGACCTGTTCTAGCCCATCCGGTCAGGGCAGTTCCTTACTCTTCTGCGGGTCCTCCGAGAGTTGGTTTCTACGACTTTTGCCGTCTTCCAGGGCATGAGCGCAGGGATTGCCGATGTGCCAATCGTTAATGTTTTGGATGTGGTGCTGCTGATCATTCGGTGCAGGATTGCCCGCGGTTGGCTCCTCCAGCCAGGGGTCCTGTTCAGCCAGTTGCCGCAGCTCGTGGTCCAGTTAGACCACCGCTTCCCCCACAGCATCAGATTGTCGGTCAGAGGACCACTGTTTCGAGGAGAGGTCAGGCTTTCAACCTAACTGTCGCAGATGCTGAGTCAGCTGAGGGTGTGGTTGCAGGTATCTTTTGTTTTATTATTTTATTGTTTGTTGTTTCTCTTTATTTTTTTTCTTTTCTCTTGCTCTATTTCCTTCTGTTGTTCTTTTTGCATTTTGTTGTTCCTCACCCCTGCTCAACCATTCTTTTCTTTGTCTCTTTTGCTTTCTAGCTTAGGTGTGGTGCTTGTGTGCTCTTTTCCTGCTCATGTTCTGTTTGATTCTGGGGTAACCCATTCTTTTGTCTCCTCTCGATTTGTCACTTGCCATCAGTTGGAGTGCAGCAACATGTCAGAGGCTGGGAACATTGTGACAGGTAGTGGAGTTGTCATTTGTTCCCGGGAGTGCAGGCAGTGTCCCGTGATTATTGGTAGCGCAGAGTTCAAAGCCAATCTGATTGTAATTCGGAATTCGGGGTTCGACGTTATTCTTGGTATGGATTGGTTGAGTGAAACCCATGCCATTATTAATTTCCGTGCCAAAAAAGTTGTGTTCCGGATTCTAGATCGCACAGAATTTGAGTTCCATGCTGGGGAGTCTTCCCTTGGCCGAACTGCAGTTGATTAGGAGATTTGTGTGATGGAGTTGCATTCAGACTGTAAGGCTGCGCCTCTAGTAGTTCGGGATTTCTTGGATGTTTTTCCAGATGAGTTGCCTGGCTTACCCCCTGATAGGGAAGTGGAATTCGGTATTGATGTTCAGCCTGGAACAATGCCGATATCGAAAAGTTCCTACAGGATGGCACCGGTTGAGCTAGCAGAGCTTAAGGTGCAGATTCAGCAGTTGCTTGATTTGGGTTTCATCAGACCTAGTGTTTCACCTTGGGGTGCTCCGGTCCTTTTTGTCGATAAGAAGGATGGTGGTCATCGACTGTGCATGGATTATCGGGAACTAAATAGAGTTACTGTGAAGAATCGGTATCCGTTGCCCAGGATCGATGATTTGTTTGATCAGTTGAGTGGGGCTGCTGTTTTCTCAAAGTTAGATCTTCGTTCTGGGTATCACCAAGTCAAGGTGAAGGTTGTAGATATACAGAAGAATGCTTTCAGGACTAGATACGGGCACTATGAGTTTCTTGTGATGCCGTTCGGAGTTACGAACGCACCGGCTGAATTCATGAGTCTTATGAACCGGGTCTTCTCTCAGTTCTTGGATAGATTTGTGGTGGTCTTCATTGATGACATTTTGGTGTATTCTCAGAATCGGGAAGATCATGCTGAGCATTTTAGAGTGGTTCTGCAGACTTTGAGAGAGAATCAGCTCTATGGGAAACTTAGCAAGTGCGAGTTTTGGCTCGACATGATTTTATTCTTAGGACACATTATCTCAGGGGATGGTATTTCTGTGGATCCTGCCAAGGTTGAGGCTGTGAAGAATTGGCCTATTCCCAAGTCAGTTTTAGAAGTCAGGAGTTTTCTCGATTTGGCTGGCTATTATCGGAATATCGTCCAAGATTTTTCAAAGATAGCAGGACCGTTGACTAAATTGATTGGGAAGGATCAGAAGTTCTGTTGGTCTGATGAGTGTGATGGAGCTTTTGTTGAGTTGAAGAACAGATTAACGTCAGCGCCTATGTTGACTATTCTCGATGGTTCAGGCGGATTTGTAATTCACTGTGATGCTTCTGATAAGGGTCTTGGAGCAGTTTTCATGCAGAAGGGCCGAGTCATTGCGTATGCATCGAGACAGTTGAGGCCGCATGAGAAGAACTATCTGACTCATGATTTGGAGTTAGCGGTAGTAATTTTTGTTTTGAAGCTGTGGAGACATTATTTACTTGGGGACCGAGAGGAGATCTTTACAGACCCCAAAAGTCTCAAGTACATCTTCACCCAGAAGGAGTTAAACATGAGGCAAAGGCATTGGTTGGAACTTATGGCCGATTATGACATCAGTTTGCAATACCATCCTGGTAAAGTAAACTTGGTGCCAAATGCTTTGAGCAGGAGACCGACAGTTATGTTCTTAACTCAGCAGAGGGATCTGATTGAGCAGATGAGGAGGTTGGAGTTGGAAGTTTTGTTGCCGAGTTCTGATCGGAGTTGTTTGGTGCTTCAGCTACAGTCGTCTCTTGTTGATGAGATTAAAGAGGCGCAGGCTAGGGATGCACAGTTGCAGAGATTTTAAGCTGAGGTTGAGTCTGGGTCCAGGACGGACATGGTTATTCATTCAGATGGATCACTTCGTTTTGGGTCCAGATTATGTGTCCCGGAAGGTGATGTTCGTCAGAGGTTGCTTGAGGAAGCCCATCAGTCTTCGTATTCTATCCATCATGGCGGTACTAAGATGTATCGAGATTTGAAGCTTCATTTCTGGTGGCAGAGTATGAAAAGGGTTGTGGCTCAGTTTGTTGCTCAGTGTTTGATTTGCCAGCAGGTTAAGGCAGAGCATCAGAGAACCACTGGACTTCTTCAACCGCTTCCTATTTCAGAGTGGAAGTGGGAACATATCACTATGGATTTTGTGACCTCTTTGCCGAGGAGTCCTAAGGGTCATAATGCTATTTGGGTGATTGTCGACCGTTTGACAAAGAGTGCTCACTTCATTCCTTTTCGTGTTGGCAGTCTACTGAAAGCCTAGCTGAGAGGTATATGCAAGAGATTATTAGATTTCATGGGGTTCCAGTCAGTATTGTATCCGACAGGGATATGAGACTCAGATCTCAGTTCTGGGAGAGTCTTCAGGCTAGTTTAGGGAGTAAGTTGAAGTACAGTACAGCTTTTCTGTAACACCCCGAATTCCAAAATACAACTGAATTCGAGTTCCACAGGATCTTTACACTTCTTTCGTACAATTTTACAAGGAAATAAAAACTTTTCTTTCATCAGAGTTACATTACACTTTTACTTTATCACAGCGGAAGCAATTTTACAATAAATTACAATGAACAACATTTAAATCAACCTTGAGTAGCATGCATACTTCAATTGTGTCAATCATCTTTACCCTGCATATAAAACTGTGGGAGCATCAGTTCATTCAACTGATGAAATATTATACACGGCCATCCTCTCTATGCCGGAAACAGTATAATGATTCTCATTTCTCAACAAACCACAAACTTGTCACAATCAAAGCTAAAGGGACTATCCTATTGATGTCGTGTTGTGAATGTGCACTTAGTCCTTAATGCAATTATTTATATTATATGACACTAATGCGCACTTGTTCAGAGTCTATGCAGCCTATACTACATAGGTCCGAGGGCAAGCCCTTAGCCGTTCTTCATCTTGTAGGGTTCAATCACTCGCCATGACTTAATCTACTACTGTAACTACGGTAAGTATCCTAGATGTTTTCTGACCTACGAACTCATATCTAGGTGCCCTAGAGGGAATCCCAACGCACTGTCACATGACTTATCATGCAGGCATCCTGTGGCAATTCAGCTACTACCATAGATATAACACCACCCACAGGCATCAAACACCCCACGAGCGTCGCATCGGGACGGTACTCTGGAGCAGTATCCACGCCCTATCATGACTCATCATGGGACATCCCGTGAATACTCTCACGCCGCCAATCCAATGGCCCTCATACTCAATGTTTTTCTCTTACTTTCATCACATCTTCACTATGTATCTAAGTCCTTAGTTTAATTGAATCATGAATAAAAATAAACTCTTAGAATGTAGCACTCATACTATACCGGTCTTATTCATTTACTTCACATGACCCAACCTTGGTCTTCTCATTTCAAATATCATTTCACAATTCTTTCATTGCCGGTATAAGGCTTGGCTATACCCTAATTCTCAATTTCAACTCATAATTTCAATGTCATACTCATAAGATCTTTTCATGATTAATCACAACTCATATTTCACAAGCATAGCATTCATGTATTCATAACTCATCATGATCAATAACTCAATTTCACGTGTAGCTTATGTGTAAGAATAAATTTTAATTAATAGTCACCAACAATTCACGTATTTCACAAATCCATTATTCGCATTTCAAAAATCTTACTACAAACACATTTTTATAAATCCATTTAATCACACTAGTCACAACTTCCAAAAATTCATCTTTTATAACTCAAAAATTCCCATTTATTTTTCTTTTTATTAAAAGGACAATTTAGTTTCCAAAGAAAGTCCTTACTTGCAAAATCCCAATCTCTTATTCACACTTTATCAAAAGTTGTATAAATATTTCTTATAAAGTTCTAATAAATTTTTCTGTAATTAATCCATAATTTTCCAATTTTTATTCTATTTAAAAACTCAATTAAATCCAAAAATCCAAAAAAAAATATTTTTAAACTCAAATCCCCCCAACCAGATTCGAACCAACGACCAGCGGCGAAACAGACAGCACACAAGACCAACGCGCCAAAGCTGTCAACCGTCATAACTAGGGGTAATAATCCCAATGTAATCTGTTTCGGCTAGTTGGGTTTTTAACAAACAAAATAAAACACAGCCTCTGGGTATCGAACCCGAGACCTCCGACCCCTGTAGCGACCCAAACCTCTTCCGACCAGTTGGTCTAAGTGGCCAATTCAATTAGGAAGTATTAAAAATAGGTTTTGATCTTATTCTCTGTTTAAACTACAATTCAAAATTTCTCAAAACGAAATTGTCTCTTTTTCTCCTCTATTGAAAATGAAAAAGTCCAGAATAAAACTACATTAAAGATAGTTTTTCACACACAAAGTATTTAACAATAACCAGTATTTTTAAAAGTATTCTTTAAAACATGTATTTAGCCTCAATTTGTATTTTATGAACACTATTTCGACATTCGCGAACTAATACATACTTCTCCAAAATCAAAGATAGTTTTTCACACACAAAAATCATCACAATGATGTTTTCTTACTCATTAACAATCATGATATTTTTAGAGCACAAAAATCATCTTTATAAGTGAATAAAACATCTATTTTTATTGATTAGTCTACACATGAAGCATTCGATTATTTGTTTGCCAAAAATACATTCTTTCAATTTATTCTAATTTTCACATGGCATATATTGCAATGGGGAATTTCATTACATCTATTAGCAATCATTTCTTAGTAAATTATTCTATCAATTCATCTTTAACACACCATTCTACTTTAGCACTTTAATCAATAAACATGATTCTAACTTCTTACTAGTGGATTTCACATAATTACAATTAAAGCATAATTAGCATGCATTCTAATGTTATAAACAATGAGAACATACACTTTCACTTATATTAAATGAATCTAACCATGACAATAACACACATTTACTAGTTTATCAATTTCTACTCTAAATAGGCAACATGTATTTCATCTCAACTAATTACTTTTTAATAACAATTTCAATTTATTCCTAACATGATTTCTACTTTAGAATTCATGAGAAACACCCACCTTTTTGAAGAAAAACCAATAAGAAATCTCCTAGAGTCCCCTAGAATGAGAGAGAGTGTCTTCACCTCCTAATTACGATGCAACGAACCTCCTTCTTGCTTCCTTGCCCAAAACCGAGAGCTCAAGGATGTATGATGGCCGGCCTCCAATGGATACCCACATACAGTCACACACACTATATATCTCCTATATAATTTATTCTTTTAAAGTTGCTTAGTGTAGAATACAAGTAGATAGGGGGGTATTTATACTAATTTTAGGATAGATTGGAGGGCTAGGATTTATTGGATGGTTATAGGATGAATGGCTAGGATAGGAGGGGAAGTTGTAGCAACCATCCATGCACAAAGTAACCACCCATGCACACACACACACACTCTCCCACCTTCTCCATGCATACCCGCCCCAAACTAATGTGCATTGCACACTACGTGCATGCACGTGCCTCCTAGTACCGCTTATTTAAAGTTTGTACACTTTTAATTAATCAAAATGTTCACAATTTGTGTCTACATGACAAGTGTGACCATTTAGTTGATTGATTAAACTTGTGGGCTTCACAATAAAATAGTGTTTTAGGCTTTAGAAATAGGCTTTTATAAAAATGAAGGAAAGGAAAAATAATTGTTCATACAACCAAAAGAAATTTTCTATATAAAAATAAATAAATAAAATACATATGAAATTTGCACATGCACAACACGTGAAAATCAATATTTTCATTAAAATGAAAGTTTAGGGTATTACATTTTCATCCCCAGACTGATGGACAGTCAGAGCGGACTATTCAGATTCTTGAGGACATGTTGAGGTCCTGTATGCTTCAGTTTGGTGGGTCTTGGGAGGACCATTAGCATATCGTGGAGTTCTCGTACAATAACAGCTTTCAAGCCAGTATTAAAGCTGCTCTGTTCGAGGCACTCTATGGGCAGAAGTGCAGATCACCAGTGTGTTGGGATGACATTAGTGAGAGGAAGTTGTTGGGTCCGGAATTGATCACCAAGACAGTTGATGTTGTGGTTCAGATCAGGAAGCACTTGCAGGCAGCTCTGGATAGGCAGAAGCGATGGGCTGATGTCCATCGGAGAGCTTTGGAGTTTGGTGTTGGTGACCATGTTTTCCTAAAGGTATCGCCGTGATGCGGTGCCATTCGGTTTGGTGGTGGGGTCAAGCTTAGCCCTAGGTTTATTGGACCGTTTGAGATTTTGGAGCGAGTAGGCAGGGTGGCCTATCGTCTTGCATTGCCGCCAGCTTTATCAGGAGTGCATGATGTTTTCCATGTCTCACAACTCAGGAAATATATCCGAGATGAGAGCCATGTGATTGACTACTCTGAGTTGACCGTTTGCCGGATTTGACTTGTGAGATTCCGCCAGTTGCTATTGTGGATCAGCGGGAGAAAGTGCTTAAGAACATGGTGATCAAGTTGGTTCGTGTTGCTTGGAATCCTCACTCGCCTGGTGAGTCGACTTGGGAGCTGGAGGAGGAGATTCAGCAGAAGTTTCCTCATTTGTTTAAGTAGTTTTTGTTTTGTTATTTTGGTTGTTTTGGGGTTACCCTATGTATCTTCTTTTTGAATTTCGAGGACGAAATTCTTCTTGGTAGGTGGGTAGGATTATAACCCCTGTTTTTCAATTTGTGTATTTTTGAGTATATTTTTCGTTTTGGTGTATTTTCTCTTTTGTATTCTTTCTGAACCGTATATTGTAATTGTTTTAAATATATATTAGTTTTATTTCATTTTGAGCCCTTTGTGTTTGGTTGGTTGTCTCTTTTGTTTCGTTCTTCATTGTTTTGTTCTTTCTTTCATTTAGTTCTTGTCCTTTTTTATTTTTGTTCTTGGGTATTTGTGGTGGTGATTGGTTGTGATCCTATTTCCAATCTTATTGTTTGATCCCTAATAAGATTACCAAAGCCAAATTAAAATCCACAATCATATTTGATATCCTATACATTTGTATCCTATTTGAAATCCAATTTAGCAAATCCTACTACTACTCCTAATATACCCTCAACCCAATTAACCCATTAACCCAACTTATATTCAACCCTAATCCTCTCACATATATATACTCTCTCTCTCTCCCTAAAACCCTAACCCTAACTCTCTCTTTCTCCCGACCACTCTCTCTCTCTCCTTTGCGGTGCCAACCCCAGTACCGACTGCCCCCCCTCTCGGCCTGCACACCCCGAACAGCCCCTACCCCACCGCCAACCACCCCAATCCCGATCCCCCACCTAGCCGACCATCACCCGTCCACCATCTAGTCACCCTCATCCTCTCTTTCCTCTGCCATCCGTTTGCCATCCGATCAGCAAGCAACAGCCGACGCCCCGATGCCCCTCTTGATCTTTCTCTTGGTTCGCGAGTTGCACGTGTTGGAATTTTTCACGTGTGATTGCTTGGATTCGTTGGTTCGTGGATTTTTGTTCGTGGTTTTTGCTGTTCTTTATCTTCGGTTAAGGCAAGTAATTTGTACTCCAATTCATTTGTCTGATACAAATCAAAAATACCACCTATACTGTAGTTGGGTCTGGAGACGACTCTTGTTTGTGTTATGTTTGACTTGTTTTGTCTCTATTGTGAAAACTTGACCATAGTTGCCTCACGATACAATATGGATATGAAATAACTTAGGTTTTATCCGTTCTTGATTTGATCATGTATGTGAGACTTTTGTGAGAATTCGTGATTTTGTTGAGACCCATGTGATATACTTGGTGTGGATATGCTAGATACCCAAATTCATGATGTTTGGACACTTGGTAGACTCGATTTCATGTTTGGTTGTGTTTTGAACAAGTTTTGTATGATATATGTTGAGTTGTTGTAAAAGGGTAAAATTTGCGTTTTGTCTATGATCTGTTTTGGTTTCTATTTTGGACTGTCTTGAAGTCAGTATCTTAATTTCGGTATAAAACATGAGTTTTAGAGAATTTCATCTATTTTCCAATCCCTCTAACCTTGCTTGATTTTGTTTTTCTATGAGTGACTTATGACTGTTTTACTACAAAGGTGTCGATCTTTTCCAGATTTCATTTCTTGGTGTTTTTTATGACTAAATAAGTTTTATTAACTCCGCTACACATATTATTTTGAACCAAAACTTTGGTCAGTGTTTCTTTATCTAGTTAGGGATTACCCAGAATTTTGGTGAATTTTGTTAATGAGTTTTATGTGTTGTTTCATGCTCGTTTATGAAAATTATACTTGCTGTTTTGTAAAAAATCATATTTTTACCCTGATTTCTTTACTGTATGAAAAATGTTTGTGAAATAAGAAAGTTAGTATATTTTATCTATTTTCATACCCCTTTGGTGGAATTGGGTTTCGTTTCACTGGTTGCGAGATATTATAGTTTTCGTATAGCAGTGTTGGAAATTCCAGATTTGCCAGACTCTCGTTTATTGATATTTTCTTATTTTTGATGACTGATCTAATTTTACTGGAAAATTACGAAACTTTATATTTAGATACTGGACATAGAGGGGAACACCCCAGATTTTTCGTGGATTTATTTATTTTGTTTTCATGCTGATTTCCTGTTCTTGAATTCGTTTTCCTGATTTCTGGCTGAACCTATTTTCGGTATTCAAATCAGTTTTGAGCTATGTTTTTGTGAATTAATATATGACTTAATTATACTCACTGGATTCGGTTGGGAGTCTATTTTCTAGACGTTTTGATGGATTCAGATTTTCATGCTTGTAATACTGGGAATCACTGTTTTACTACAGTATGGTCTTACTGTCCTGAACTTGAGATTATCTATTTTAGTCTTTTATAAGATATCTTGCACTCGTACATGTTTATCTTGCAACTTGAACTTGTCACATGATCATGCCATATTATTCTTGATATGTTTTGCACATATACATGCTTGTTTGACATTAATAATAAATAACCAAGCCGAGGTTTAAGAGACAGATCTAATAGTGGATAATTCAGAAACGTGTACTCGGAAGGGGATCCACTGATTCTACATGATTACTTGAGACATGATACTTGACACGTGATTACTTGATACTTGCATGCAAGACACGATACTTGCCACTTGCACAACTTGACACGTGATTACATGATACATGATACATGATACTTGGAGCTTGGAGCTCGATAACTTGACTTGTCCCCGAGTATACTGCCCTATATAGTCCATTATGAAATCTAAAGCAAAACTGTTTATTGTAGCAACCATATAAGGTGGGCTACATGAAGTGCTACCTAGATAGTAATCACTACAAGACTTGATACATGATACTTGACTACATGATACATGAGACTTGATACATGATTACCTGATACTTAACACTTGATGCATGTTTACATGATACTTAATTACTTGACACTTGATTCCTACCATTTACACTTGTTCTGTTTGCCATGCTAGTTGTTTATTTTGACATCATGCTAATAGCATGTTGCTAGTTAGTTTCTCCATGTGCTTGTATCCTACATTATAAGTGGCCCGTAACTTGCAATTGATGGGTACTTGTTTTTTTCTCTTTTCCTCTTTCTTGCATTCGTTGAATTGCAGATTTTGGAGAACAGGTTCCAGATGGTATTTGTGACATGAAGTATGTAGAACCCCGCATTTTCAAATATTATTTTAAATATTTGAAAATGAATTTAAACGATTTTTTAGGATTTAATAAATATTTTCTAAAAGATTTATCTTTTGTACACGTGCAAAACACGTGCAAATGACTTTTGAGAAGTTTGAAAGTTAAAGCTTTCTTTATGAAAAATCATTATTTAATATTTGGTATTTATTTGGTATTTTTCTAGATTTTTCTGAAATTAATTGGGTCAATTTGCAATTTTCGAGAAAAGAAGGATCTCTTTGCAAAATTGACATTTTTAAGG
This sequence comes from Hemerocallis citrina, assembly GCA_017893485.1. Taxonomy (NCBI): domain Eukaryota; kingdom Viridiplantae; phylum Streptophyta; class Magnoliopsida; order Asparagales; family Asphodelaceae; genus Hemerocallis; species Hemerocallis citrina. Next base: position 42,216,464 of record CM030363.1, read on the forward strand.
GTTAAAGTGCAAAACATATTTTCTGGACGTTTCGAAAAGCATTGGTTAAGATTTAGAAGTATATTTTTCTTTTAAATCCTAATTCAAATGAATTTTATTGAATTTCCAAGACTAGACCTATATATATGTAAGTTGTATTTTGGAAAGGATTATTTTGCAAAATGGATGAAACCCTAAAACCAATTCCCGGATATAAAAAGGGATCTTTTCAGACGTCAATTACAAAATATACGGAAATTTTGAGAACTATTTTGGTGGAGCAAGAGGAAGATTTGGATCTAGCAAAAAGGAAGGCTTTTATTTGGATCTCTACAATTCTAAGGTGAGTGACTGTGTTTTGTGTTGTTTGTTTTGTGAGCAATATAAAATTGTTTTGTTGAATTGATCTATGTGGGAGAGTGACATGGTGTGTTTTGCTTTGTTTGTGAATGACATAAATCTATCTTGTTGTTGATCTATGTATGCGAGTGGTAATGATGTTAGATTTGATGTTGTGAATGATATAGATCTTGCATTATGGTATGATTCATATGAATAAATGATTGTTGTTTATACCATGTTGAGAAATTTAAGGATGAGTAGTAGATCTTGTTCATAACACCGTATTATTAAGATTTGAGTATGATCTGATCGGATGAGGAACACCTGGATCATATATATATATTGTAAATTAGATTTTGATTTAGAGTTGTGAAAGGATTTAATCTTGAGAAACCCTAATGAAAGAATTAGTAATCTAGAACATGAGAACTTGGGTTTTGACATATTGAGGTTTTGAGTAATATACCCTTAATGAAGATCATTTTTTCCTGAATACGAACTATTTTCATAAACGATGAACCATTAGAAAACTCCAGTTTTAATTTTGTATTCAGACCTAAGTTGTAAAAACCGTAGGCCGACAGTTGACTGGCCTACCGCACAGTCGACTGGTACGAGCCTGCTGCTGTACTTTAGTATCCTTGAGAAATCATTCTGGACAGTCGACCTAGCTCGTAGGCAGTCGACTGGTTCACTGGAAAATATTTTTGTAAAACCTATTTTTGTCCTTTCTGGACAGTCGACCTAAAATCCTTAAGTCGACTTATATACTTAGAATATTTTTGTGAAATTATCGGAATTTACCTCGGGTAAGTCGACTGATACTCTTCTAAGTCGACTTATATGACTTAGTTTATTTTTGTGAAATTTTGGATATCTGTCTTTCTGGACAGTCGACTTACTACAGTATAAGTCGACTGATACTGATGGAATTTTGTATTCTGAGTGTTACTTGAGTGTTTAGTTCTCAGATAATATAGTCCATACTTTGCCTTCAGTTAAACATTTGATTCTATGATATTCAGTTAAGCAATTGATTTAAGACATTCAGTTGAGCCACTTTGTTTAGTAGGACTTTTGTTTAGATATTTGAGTTGAGTCTCTAGAGGTGGGTGACCCTAGTATACCGTAATTGAGTTATTTTGTTGAGGCCCTTTTAGGCATTTCAGTTATTCAGTTTTGATTTTAGGCCGGTAGGGCACATCACTCTAGGAGATTCGTTGAGAAATATAAATAACCACCAATAATAAGGACAGGCACTAGTGGTGATATAATGAATGGAAACATGGGTTATGAACCTCAGTATGGCTTTAGATGTGGGATTTAATCTCCGGAATTATCCAAGTAACTTCCTTGAGATGTGGGATGATCTCCGGAATTATCTAGGTAAAATACCTGAGATGTGGGATCCATCTCCGGAATTATCCAAGTGGATTGCTTGCGAATGTGGGATTGATCTCCGGAATTATCAAAATCGAGGCGACGCACATGGGTATTCAAGTGATATGTGTCTATGTCTAGATGTGGGATGATCTCCGGAATTATCCAGGTAAAATACCTGAGATGTGGGATCCATCTCCGGAATTATCAGGCATGGGCTAATTCTCACAGTTTATCTTTATCTCGTAGTAGTCATCGTGATAAGATTAGTTGCATAACGGGGGATTGAACCCTATGAAGTGAAGACGTTAAGGGCTTGCACCGAACCTATGTAGAATGGGATGCATAGACTTCGACAAGTATGCATTAGAGAGTCCGTATATAGAACTTGTGTTTTCTTGACTTGGTTTTATGCATGTGGTTTCCAGTTTTCATACACTTGACACCTAGACTAGATGCACTCGTCGTTTTCATTTTATGATGATTTCATGCTTTACATCTTTGTTATTCCTCAATACTTATCATTATGGTTAATACATGATGTTGATTGACTTATGTTTTATGATTAAATTATATTGTTTGATTTTATGTCACTCACACCATTTATGGCTGACCCGTTTAGTTTGGGGGTTAGGGATCATCTCTAGCCTCATGTGTTACAGGTAATTGCTTAGAGTTTGGAGCTGATTTTGGTGTGGGGGCAAACAGATAGTATTTGTGGATTCTTAGGAAAACTGAATAGTAAACCTGTATACCTGTTCCGTCGGGCTTTGATCGTCGTTCCCGCCGTGCACCTGCAAAAAGTGCGAGACACCGGGGTTGTTCCTGGCGACGCACCCTCCGACGCTCAAGTCAGTAATCTGGAAGACTATGAAAGAGCGCAAAAACTGGTGAAAGATTGATTACCTCTTAATGGTGATGGATGGGGGGTATTTATAGGCATCTTAGGGAACAGATTAGGAATGTGATCCCCGTGATCTGATAAGGAATATTCTCCTTGTAATCAGATTAGGAATGTAATCCCTAATCCCCAGTGGAGGGATAGGCATGAATCAGGGCCGTCGATTAGGATCTAATCAGGGGCCTTGATTCTATCCCTCTGATCGGACTTTATTGCTGGTCGAGACCTGCGCCCAATTGAAGCGGATCCGTTTGTGGGTTATTGGGTCTTTAACGGAGAGACCCAGTACCCGTCTCAGACCCTATCTGTAGGTGAAATTACCGTTTTACCCCCGGGCTTCAAGATTCGTGTCCTGATCTGGATGGTTCCGATTAATCCCCATTTTTAGCCATATCACGAGCCCCCCACTCCTAAAGGCTGAGCTTGATCGGCCTTTGAGGAGTAGTTTAACTGTTTTAATGGCTAGCGGAGTTGTATCGGAGCCCAAATGGAAGGTTTTGAATCTTGAAGGAGGTAGTTTGGTGATTTTTCAAGTGGATTGAACTCTGAGTCGTTCCTGAGCTCTTACGATCATGTGGTGGTCTTGCAGGGATATCCTTTTGACTTAAGAAAGTGTCGATTCGTCGTCCTGGGGTTTTGGAAGATTATTTTTTGGCAACAATCGTTTGTTTGGGGGTGAGAAGGTACTCCCCAACTTTATAATTGCTCTCCAGGAATTCTTCCTTATCTTTTCGAAATTTTTAATTGTTTTTTTTGGGCGCAATGGCTTGGCCGTTATCCTTCGTTGAGGGGCATATACATTTTTATCACGCTTCCGACTCCCTCTAGGGTTCGCTGGCTAGGGGGCCGAGGTCCGCATGCGGTTCGGCGCGTTTTTCCGAAGAGGAGAGCGAGTTCCGCGTAGCTGCGAGTACTGGGAGGGAGTCCGGCATAGCGCGAGGTCCAATTTTCCCCCCGTAACGAGGTCGGTGCCACGAACGCTCGGCAGTGGGTGCTGAACTTGATTTTTTCCCCGTAACAAGGTCGGTTCCACGAACGCTCGGCAGTGGGTGCCGAACTCGATTTTTTCCCCGTAACGAGGTCGGTTCCACGAACGCTCGGCAGTGGGTGCCGAACTTGATTTTTTCCCCGTAACGAGGTCGGTTCCACGAACGCTCGGCAGTGGGTGCCGAACTCGATTTTTTTCCCATAACAGGGTCGGTTCCACGAACGCTCGGCAGTGGGTGCCGAACTTGATTTTTCCCCTGTAACGAGGTCGGTGCCACGAACGCTCGGCAGTGGGTGCCGAACTTGATTTTTTCCCCGTAACGAGGTCGGTTCCACGAACGCTCGGCAGTGGGTGCCGAACTCGATTTTTTTCCCCCTAACGAGGTCGGTTCCACGAACGCTCGGCAGTGGGTACCGAACTCGATTTTTCCCCCGTAATGAGGTCGGTTCCACGAACGCTCGGCAGTGGTGCCGAGCTTGATTTTTCCCCGTAACGAGGTCGGTGCCACGAACGCTCGGCAGCTGGTGCCGAGCTTGATTTTTCTCCCGTAACAGGGTCGGTTCCACGAACGCTCGGTAGTGGGTGCCGAACTTGATTTTTCTCCCGTAACGAGGTCGGTGCCACGAACGCTCGGCAGTGGGTGCTGAACTTGATTTTTTCCCCGTAACAAGGTCGGTTCCACGAACGCTCGGCAGTGGGTGCCGAACTCGATTTTTTCCCCGTAACGAGGTCGGTTCCACGAACGCTCGGCAGTGGGTGCCGAACTTGATTTTTCCCCCGTAACGAGGTCGGTGTCACGAACGCTCGGCAGTGGTGCCGAGCTCCTCAACTTGTCGTTTTTCGTCATAGGAGTTTGTATCTACTGTGTACCTTCTGAACTTCTGACAACTTCTGACAACTCTGACAGATGGGACGTTCATTAATTGCGGTGACCTCTGGGCTTCCATCAGATGGGACGCACATTAAATACAACTCATGATTTGGCGTGGTTAGCAAGGCGACGATTGAGGTTGCTCCGTCATTTTGTGTAAATGGGCCGGTCGTACGAGCCCATTAACCTCGTTTGGAGCGTCCCTCTCTATAAATCCTCACCCCCCTCTCTTATTTCTCATTTCTCCTCTCTTTTGCTCAGACGGTTTCTTGTGCTCAGGCGAATTCTTCCGGTGGTCGACGTTTGATTCCGGCGAAGTTTTCCGGCGGCTATCTCTCTTAAGGTAATTTATCAATTATGTCTGTAGCTTCTGTCTCCGAAGAAGTCTCTTGGTCCGAGCCCTCCCTTGAAGTCGTCGAGGATTCGACTCCGACTCCGACCAAGGGCAAGAAGGTGTTCGGCAAGGATTCGATCGTCCAGGATCCGAAGAGGATGGGGGAGTTCGGACAACTGCCAGGGCCGTTGACAGGGCTCCATAGAGTTAGGCAGCTTCCGGAGGATCAGGCCGAGCGGATCGTCCATAGGAGGGGGAGGTCCTTCGAGGAGAATGCCGCGAGGGAGACGACGGAGGCGGACGATGCGGCGTCGATCCTGCGCGAGGAGGATCTGGCAGTGATCCGGGATTCTTTTCTCATCCCGGAGGAGTACGAACTTATGCTGCCGGGCCCCGGAGTTAGGGCCAACTCGCCGTTGCCAGTGACGATGTGTTGCTGGCCGGTCGACACCTTTATCGCCGGTGCTCGGCTACCTCTCCACGCGTTCGCCGTTACCGTGGTGAGTTGGTTCGGGGTCAGCCCCATCCAACTCATGCCGAACGCGTGGCGAGTGATAAATGGTTTTGTTCTCCACTGCCAGGCCGCAGGGATCGAGCCGCAGCTGAACGTGCTTTGGACGTTATACCGGCTCCACCAAGGGAATAAGTCGGAGTACCGGTATTACTTGACTCCGAGGCACGGCGGCAGGCTCCTCATATGCCCCGACTCCATTAAGCACTGGCGAGAGAAGTGGTTGGTTGTGCGGAGTCGAGAGGCATGGCCGATCCCTTCGGACTGGATAGAGGGGGTGCCGAAGAGGACGAGGGCGATGCCGAAGCTCTCAGTAGAAGAAGAAGAGGCGGTCCGGATTCTCCTTGATCGACCGAAGTATGATTGGAGGGAGCTGACGGAGGACGTCCTCTACAAGGGAGGGCTCTGCCGCGTAGATCCCAGTACGCGGCTCTCGTCAAGTTCTTATTTCCTGTACTCTCTTCCTTGTTGTTTTCAATGTGTTAACCAATTTTCGCTTTTGATGCAGAAACCATGGACTACGACGCAGTATTGGCGCTCAGGGCAGGACTCGCAAGCAAGGCGCCTAAAAAGCGCAAGAGGGTTGCATCCAAGCTGCCCTCGACTTCGAAGGTTCCGAGGATTGGAGCCTCTGTTGAGGAGGTGGAGGTCCTCGACAGTCCGACTGTCACCGTGGCGGGGACTTCGGCTCCAGCATCTGTGGGCGAGTTCCCCATTGCTGCCGCCCTCGCCATGCCGATGCCGCCGCTGACGGTGGCAGGCGAGGAGCTCCTGACGGAGGAGCACAAGCGGATACACATTCCGGACTGGCAAGTCCGGAGGCATGATGGGTTCCTCGGGAACTCGCTGGCGAGCATGCAAGCTGTCAAGCACTTCGCCACTCCAAAAGACCGAGCCGCCATGGAGGCCGGGAGAGAGGGCGACGACGTGATCGAGATCGCTCGTTCGGCGGTGTCGGTAAGCCTCGAGCTTTCTTTATTCATTGTACTCCCATAGCCCAAGTTTTTCTAACTCTCTTCGTTCTTCTTGGCTGCAGATCATCGTCCACTTCGGCCACCTCACCGAGAGGTTGACAGCTCTGGAGAAGGAGCTGAAGCAAGAGTCCGACCAAGCTCGGAACGAAAAAGCTCAGATGTCGAACGAGCTGGACAAACTCCGCGTCGAGCACGAGGGCAGGTCGGCGAGGATCCAGCACCTCGAGGCCAAGGTGACGAGATTGGAGGGCGAGCTCCTTTGTCAGAAGGAGGGGTCAGCCAAGCAGCTGGCCGAGGTCGAGGCAGCCGATGCTGCGGCTGTGAAGGCGGCGGAGGATGCGACCCTGGAGAAGGCGCAGGGGTTCCTCGCCCAGAACATGGCGAAGGCCTTCGCCGCAGCCCTCGAACGGGTGTCGAAGGAGTACCCCGACGTGGACGTCTTGGGGTGGAGGCTGTTCCCCGGCCACGTCGAGGGTTTCGACCATGAATCTGAGGGGGAGGAGGATGAAGGGGACGACGAAGCTGATGCTGGGGCCAGGGTCACTGGCGAGGCCCCTAGCACTGCGGTTACTCCGTTGGCGGTGGCGTCCCCTTCGGCGAAGTCAACCCCTACCCTAACTCGTCGCCCGGGGAAAGAGGTCGAGCCTTGACTCCGCTCCTCGTTTTCTTGTTTTGTTTGTTTTTTTTTGTTTTTCTTTTCGATCATTGTAACGCCTAATAGCGGACTAGCCACCGCTGCCTTTTTGAAATGAATGAAAAGAAAATCTTTTGAAGTATTGGTGTTCGGATCTCCGTCTTTTGCTCCTTTTTCGTCAAACATTCTCTTTTTGTCTCGAAGGTTTCTTGTTTTTTGGAAATTTTTCAAAGTGTGGTGCTCCGGCAGTGTTCGATCTTTTTGCTGATTACTTTGATTTTTTTTTCAGCTCGTGGTGGTTGACTAAGATGTCGAGCCCACGCGCTCGGATGAGGAAGTCCGAGCCGAGGCTGGCTTGGGGGCGACGAGATTATGTCTGGCGAGGTGCCGAGAGCGGCTCTACGAAGTCGAGCTTGGATTGCGCCAAGCCGAAAGCGAGCGGAACCATCTCCAGCTCGTCCTCGGCCGGCGAGATATCGAGATTCGTCGTCTGGAAAGCAGGATCGCCGAGATGACCCCCACAGGAGAAGGTGAATGTTCGCCAACTGCTTTCAGTAATGAGATTCGGATTCAATGCATCTGTCATAACTTGTCCAAAATAACAGCGGAGAGGGACGACTTGCTTTCCGAGATACACCATCTGCAGTCCGTAGAGACGAAGCTTCGGAGCGAGGGCGAGGCGCTAACGGCCGAAGTGGCCAAGTTGACGACCGAACGGGTCCAGTTGACAGCTGAGGTCGAAGCGCTGAAGAGGGCGACAGTGGATAAAAGCATCGAGGTTACCCATCTTCGGCGCCTCATAGCCAGTCGATCAGGAGTTCCGGACTCCGCGATACCCCCTCGTTTCGAAGTTAACATCAAAGATGACTCGTTGCGTGATTGGATCTCGGAGTTGGAGGCAGAAGTGGCTCGTCTTAAGCCGCACTCGGGACCTATCAACGTCCGAAGCACGTCGTGCACTCGCGCGGAGAGTGATCGGGGCATTACATTCTACGAAATGGCGACCCGCCAGCGGATCGGCCATCCTAGTCCGGGGGACGCGCAGAGCTCGGTAGCAATTTCGTCGAGCGGAGCATCCGTCGGAGTGGCTACTAGGAGTGGCGCCGAGGATACATCTCAATTCGCTGGCTTGGGGTTGCGCTCCGGGGACAAACGTCGTCACTCTCGAGTGTCTCTGAAGCGGAATGCTCCGGCTCCAAAAAAGCGCTGAAGTCGTCGACTCCGAGAGCTTTTGTATATTTTTTTTGGCTAAGTGTAATAAGTCGGCATTGTAACTTTTTCTTTGACGAGTTGTAATCCTGTTGTGTCCGCCTTTGTATTGCATCTGATTCATCAATAAAAGTGTTGTTACCGAACTTGTGTGTTTTTTACTTTCGCTACTGTTGTCTGCTGCGCCGAGGCTTCTAAGTCGGCTGCATACTTGTTTGTCGATCGGCGAGGTGAATGTTCGGCCAGTGGTGCCGAGCTTTGTCTCTGATGCCCGATCATGCTGTCTTGTGAGGCATGTTCGGCGGCTGGCTCTCAAACTGCATCAAAGCGCAAGTGCTGGGCCTCGGATTGTTGCCAGAGTAGTTCGGCAGCTATGATCGCGATCCCAAATGGCGAACTACTCCTAGCCTGCTTGGGAGCGATCATGTGAAGTGTGTCGGGCTCCGAACCATTGGCGAACTACCTCTTGCTCGCTTAGTAGCAAACTTGCGAAGTAGAATCGAGCCAAGTGTTGGACTCCGAACCATTCAACGGCTGTGAGAGCAATTCCGAATGGCGAGCTACTTCTAGCTCGCTTAGGAGCGAACTTGTGAAGTAGAATCGAGCCAAGTGTTGGACTCTGAACCATCGTTAGATTAGTTTAAGGGTTGTGGGAGCATTTCTGAATGGCGAACTACCCCTAGCTCGCTTAGAAGCGAACTTGCGAAGTAGAATCGAGCCAAGTGTTGGACTCCGAACCATTCAACGGCTGTGGGAGCAATTCCGAATGGCGAGCTACTTCTAGCTCGCTTAGGAGCGAACTTGTGAAGTAGAATCGAGCCAAGTGTTAGACTCCGAACCATCGTTAGATTAGTTTAAGGGTTGTGGGAGCATTTCCAAATGGCGAACTACCCCTAGCTCGCTTAGAAGCGAACTTGCGAAGTAGAATCGAGCCAAGTGTTGGACTCCGAACCATCGTTAGATTAGTTTAAGGGTTGTGGGAGCATTTCCGAATGGCGAACTACCCCTAGCTCGCTTAGAAGCGAACTTGCGAAGTAAAATCGAGCCAAGTTTTGGACTCCGAACCATTCAACGGCTGTGGGAGCAATTCCGAATGGCAAGCTACTTCTAGCTCGCTTAGGAGCGAACTTGTGAAGTAGAATCGAGCCAAGTGTTGGACTCCGAACCATCGTTAGATTAGTTTAAGGGTTAAAAGCAGAGAGATGTAATAGTAGCAAAAATATGAAAAAACTTCATTTATTAATATCCAATGATCGGCTGCTTCTAAAGTTGCTAGCCGTTATTACAAGGAAAATAAAAGAAAAATTACTACAAGTAACAGGAAGGGAACGGTTCGACATCTCGAGTTACTTAGAGAGGCGTTGTTGCTCTCTCTCTTAGTATTTTAAGAGATGGTCGGCATTCCAAGTCCTGGGAATCTCCCCGCCTTCGAGATCTTCTAGTTTATATGCGCCGGGGCGGATCACTTTTGAGATTTTGTAAGGTCCCTCCCAATTCGGGGCCAATTTGATTTTCTGTCCGGGGAACGAGATGGCCAATTTTTGGAGGACTAGGTCCCCTTCTTTGAGGTCCGTTGGGCGGACTCTTTTGTTGTATGCTAGCTCGATCCTTCTTCGGTAAGTTTGCAGGCGTATGGCAGCTCTCTCTCGGATTTCATCTATCAGATCTAGACTTGCTCTGAGCTCTCTAGCGTTCTGCTCTTCTTCATAAGCTATCAGACGAGGAGATGGTATCCCGACTTCTAATGGGATGATGGCCTCGGACCCATAGGTGAGATTGAACGGGCTCTCGCCCGTTGGGGTCCGCTTTGTGGTGCGGTAGTTCCACAGAACGTTGGGCAGCTGATCGACCCATAATCCTTTGGAACACTTGTCTAACCTCTTCTTAATGCCCGAGAGGATCTGTCGGTTGGCATTTTCGGCCTGGCCATTTGACTGAGGATGAGAGACGGAGGAGAAACGGTGTTGTATGGTGAGGTCTTCACATAAAGCTCGGAAGGCTGCCCCGGTGAATTGCGTTCCGTTATCCGTAACCAGGACCCTGGGAACGCCAAATCGGCAGATCACACTTTTCCAGAAGAACTGAACGACCTTATGTTCGGTGATTGTGGCCAGGGGCTCGGCCTCTATCCATTTCGAGAAATAGTCGACTGCCATGACCAGGAACTTAAGCTGTCCGGGGGCTGGGGGAAACGGCCCTAGTAAATCCATCCCCCACATTGCGAAGGGGATCGGACTTGATAGGGAGGCGAGTGGTGCCTGTGGAAGGCGTCGGATGTCGGAATACTTCTGACAGGAGCTGCATTACCGAACGTGTCGTTCGGCGTCCCGTAGGAGAGTGGGCCAAAAATACCCGTAGTTCAACACTTTGCGCGCTAGAGCCCTGGAGCCAGAATGGGCCCCGCCGATGCCCTCATGAAGTTCTTGCAGGGCGTAGTCGGCTTGTCCGGGGGAGAGGCACCTCAGGTAGGGTCGTCCGTCTACCTGGGTGAAGGAGCGTTTATATAGGATGCCTCCGATTAATGTATAACGCTCGGCTCGGGTTCTGACTCTTCTTGCTTCCTTCGGATCCTCGGGGAGGAGTCCGTCCCTTAAGAATTCGACGAGGGGTTTCATCCAATTGTCTTCGAGGAGGACAGGCAATGTTTCTACGGAGTCAAATGTTTCGTCCTCTATGCTCGGTTTCAGGAGGACTTCTATCAACACGGTCTGCTCAAGACCTTGAAGGGAAGAGGAGGCTAATTTGGATAGGGCGTCGGCCTGAGCATTTTCTTCTCGGGGGATCCTTTGGATGAGGGCCTCTTCAAACAGCGCCATGAGGTTCTTGACTTTGGCTAAGTATTTGACCATTCTGTCATCGCGGGCTTCATGTTCGCCGAGGACCTGATTGACGACCAACTGGGAGTCGCTGAAGATCCGTAGGCATTGTGCCCCTGCATTTCGGGCCATTCCAAGGCCGGCTATGAGCGCCTCGTATTCAGCTTCGTTGTTCGAGGCTTTGAAGTTTATACGGAGTGAGTATTGGAGGATGAAGTCATCTGGGCCTGCCAGGATGACCCCTGCCCCGCTTCCCTCGTTGCAAGAGGATCCGTCAACATAAACCGACCAGACGGGTGGCCCCTTCACTGTCTGGCTGGACTCGGGGATAGTAGTCTCAACTATGAATTCGGCGAGTGCCTGGGCCTTGATCGCGGTCCGAGGCTGATATGATATATCATGTTGGCTCAGCTCGATCGACCATTTCATAAGGCGACCCGAAGTCTCCGGCTTATGGAGGATCTGCTTCAGTGGCTGGTCGGTAAGAACGACTACCGAATGGGACTGAAAGTATGGGCAGAGCTTTCTCGCGACCATTACCAGGGCATAGGCCATCTTTTCAATCTTCGGGTATCGGAGCTCAGCGTCCCGAAGCACTTTGCTAACATAGTAGATGGGCTTCTGGGCCCGGTCTTCTTCCCTTACTAGAACCGCACTGAGAGTCTGCTCGGAGGCTGCCAGGTAGAGGTAGAGGGGCTCACCAGGGATCGGTTTGCTGAGGAGAGGGGGATTGACGAGGTAAGCCTTGAGCTGGTCGAAGGACTCCTGTTGCTGCTGCCCCCATTCGAATCCTTTAGCCCCCTGAGGGCCTTGAAGAAGGGGAGGCATTTCTCCCCGGACTTTGAGAGGAAGCGCCCTATGGCGGCTAGACGGCCGGTTAATCTTTGAACTTCTTTTACACTTTTGGGAGGGGCCATGTCCAATATGGCCTTGATCTTCTCCGGGTTTGCTTCAATTCCTCGTTGGCTAACCATGAAGCCGAGGAACTTTCCTGATGAGATGCCGAACGCACATTTGCTCGGGTTGAGTCTCATATTGTGCTTTCTTAGGACGTCAAATGCTTCTTGGAGGTCGGTCACATGATCAACGCCTCGGATGCTTTTCACAAGCATGTCATCAACGTACACTTCCATGTTCCGGCCGATTTGAGCCTGAAAAACCTTGTTGACGAGGCGTTGGTATGTTGCCCCTGCATTCTTTAGACCGAACGGCATGACCCTGTAGCAATAGAGGCCCTGGTCGGTAACGAACGATGTCTTCGGGATGTCCGGAGGGAACATTCTTATCTGATTGTAACCTGAGAAGGCATCCATGAAGCTGAGGAGCTCATGTCCCGAGGTTGCGTCAATCAGAGTATCAATACTTGGCAGAGGGAAGGGATCTTTGGGGCAGGCCTTATTGAGGTCAGTAAAATCGATACAAATCCTCCAAGTCCCATTGGACTTCTTCACCATTACTACATTCGATAGCCACTCCGGGTAGTTCACCTATTGTATGAATCGGGCCTTCAAGAGCTTGTCTACCTCCTCTTTTATAGCGAGCTGTCGCTCGGGGGCGAACTTGCGCCTCTTCTGCTGAACCGGTTTGGACCCCGGATCAACGCTTAGGCGGTGGACTAAAAGCTCTTTGGAGATACCAGGCATATCTGCAGCCGACCAAGCGAAGAGGTCTTGGTTCCTTCGGATGCATTGTATAATGTCTGAGTACAGGGCGGACGGGAGGGTCTTGCTGACAAAGAACTTGCGGGCCGGCTCCTGCTCAGAGAAGAGCACTTCCTCCAACTCGTCCACCGGCTCGGATGTTGGTCGAGCAACATCTTGGGGAATTTCCAGAGTTTCTAAGGAGATGACGGGTTCGAGGGTGGAGGTCATGTAGCACTTGCGAGCCTGCTCCTGATTGCCCCTTACTTCCCCTACTCCGGCCCGAGTAGGGAATTTCATTTTGAGATGATAGGCTGAAGGGACGGCTTCAAGGGCGGCCAAGCCGGGTCGACCCAAAATAACATTGTAGGCTGTCGGGACATCTACGACCATGAAGTCCATCGACTCCGTACGGGTAGTAGGAGTTTTGCCAGCGGTTACGTCGAGGGTAATTACCCCTTCAATAGTCACTGGCACTCCCGTGAACCCATGGAGCGTGTAGCCGGCGGGCTTGAGTCTGTCTCGGGAGAGATTTAGGCCTTTGAAAGCGGCGAGGAAGAGGATGTTTACGGAGCTGCCATTATCCACAAGTATCCTCTCCACTTTGAAGTTTGCCATGTGGAGGTTGATGACGAGTGCATCACAATGTGGGGTGCGAACCCCTTCTAGATCTTCGTTTGAGAAGGTGACAGGCACTCCAAGACCTTTGGGGGGAGGGCTGGTCTGGACCGAATTAACTTCTCTTATGAATGCCTTCCGTAAGGAGTTTAAGGAGCCCCCCATTGGACCCCCATGGATGAGGTGGAGGACTCGCTCTTCCTCAAAGTCGGGCATCTCTTCTCGTTCCGGACGCTTGTTAGCCCCCCGAGGTGGGGGAGGAAGTTCTGCTCGGTCCTTTCTTACGAACCTGTTCAGCTGCCCCCTCTGGATGAGAGCTTCTATCTCATTTTTCAAGGCGCGACAATCGTTGGTGTCATGCCCATGGTCCCGGTGATAACGACACCATTTCTCTTTATCTCTCCTTTTGGCAGGGGTGTTCATCCTCGGAGCAGGAGGTATGATACCTTCTTTTTCGACTTCCATCAGGATTGTCGAGACGTTAGTGGTGAGGGGAGTGAACTTCTCGAATCTGGGGGGAGGTCGGCGCTGGCCGGCGTTATCCTTTTGGAGCTTCTTGGCTCCTTCCTCCTCTGTTCCCTTTCTTTTAAACCCGGAGGAAGACCTCTCCCAGTCGGGTCGCTGCTCGGCCTCTTCTGCCCGGATGTACTTTTCACTGCGAAGGAGGAGGTCGGAAAAGTTTTGCGGAGGCTTCTTGGCGAGGGAGGAGCGGAGGTTGGAATTGAGGACGTTAGATTGAAATGCTGCCGTAGCGACCGACTGGTCGAGGGATGCTATGGACCTGGCTTCTGCTGTGAACCTTTTCACATAGTCTCTCAACTTCTCCCCCTTCTTCTGGTGGAGGTGTAATAGGGAGATGCTGGTCTTCTCAGCCCTACGGCTGCTTACGAAATGGGTGATGAAAAGGGTCTCGAACTGCTCGAAGGAGAATATTGAGGAGGGGGCAAGGCGAGAGTACCATTCTCGAGCTGGGCCCTTGAGAGTTGCGGGGAAGGTTTTGCAGAAGAGGGCATCGGAAGCCTGATGGAGGAGCATCAAGGTCTTAAAGCTTTTGATGTGGTCAACTGGGTCGGTCTCCCCGGTGTAAGTCTCAAATTGGGGAGGTTTGAAGCCGAACGGCACAGGTGCATCCACAATGGTTCGGGAGAAAGGGGGTCGACTAGGACGTAAGGTCCTCCTCCTAAGCTCTTCTTCTCGACCTATCTGACCCAGGCGCCTCTCTACCTCATGAAGACGGCGATACATGGCGTCGTCCCTCCGACGGTAATCAGCCGAGCCTCTAGACTCATCTTCGTAGGAGGGAGAGTGAGGGCTACGGCGATGGTAACTTCGGGAGCGACGAGGACTTGGGGTACGCCGGGAGTTGCTAGGAGCAGGACAAGGAGATGGGGACCGTCGGCGAGGGCTTCGGACCGGAGGAGGAGATGGTGATCGTCGGCGAGGGCTTCAGACTGGAGGAGGAGATGGGGCCTTCGGCTCATTAGGGTTCCGACGGAGGTTGAGAGCCTGCAGGACGATTGCTTGGAACTGCTGGAACTCGGCACGGGTGATAGGTGCCTCATTGTTCCTGGGCTGTTGCCGACCCGCGAGGGAATTTCTTCTTCGGTAATGCTCAGGGGATTCTTTCCGCCCTCTTCGGATGGGGGACCTGTAGTATCGGTGGCGAGGAGACCGCTCACCCGGATGGTGTTGGCGGGAGGTTCCCTATCGGGCCCGCTTTTCATCCAGATGGCGGTGGAGGTCATCATCTTTCTGGCGGTTCAGGGCGGTATTGTGGCGACCAGAGGCTCGGGGATGATGGGAGGCCATGGAGTCCGTAGAGGCGTTGTGGATTGAGATGTGTTCTTGGTGAAGAGGCTGTTTCTGAGGGTTAGGACCCTTTGGAGGCGGCTGATTAGGAGGAGGAAGGTCCTGCGGGATCAGGTCTTCCGTTGTAGGGGGAAGTTGCCCTTGCTGTTGAGCGGGATTAGAGGGACCTTCTTGCTGCTGATCAGGGTTGGGTCCCCGGTTGGACCCCCTTGATCTGACCTTTCCGGGACGCATGGCTGGAGAAGATCTGTTCCGTCGGAAAGAGGTGCGATTTCTATTCCTTAGTTTCCCACAGGCGGCGCCAATCTGTTGCCGCTGATTTTGGTGTGGGGGCAAACAGATAGTATTTGTGGATTCTTAGGGAAACTGAATAGTAAACCTGTATACCTGTTCCGTCGGGCTTTGATCGTCGTTCCCGCCGTGCACTTGCAAAAAGTGCGAGACACCGGGGTTGTTCCTGGCGACGCACCCTCCGACGCTCAAGTCAGTAATCTGGAAGACTATGAAAGAGCAAAAACTGGTGAAAGATTGATTACCTCTTAATGGTGATGGATGGGGGGTATTTATAGGCGTCTTAGGGAACAGATTAGGAATGTGATCCCTGTGATCTGATAAGGAATATTCTCCTTGTAATCAGATTAGGAATGTAATCCCTAATCCCCAGTGGAGGAATAGGCATGAATCAGGGCCGTCGATTAGGATCTAATCAGGGGCCTTGATTCTATCCCTCTGATCGGGCTTTATTGCTGGTCGAGACCTGCGCCCGATTGAAGCGGATCCGTTTATGGGTTATTGGGTCTTTAACGGAGAGACCCAGTACCCGTCTCAGACCCTATCTGTAGGTGAAATTACCGTTTTACCCCCGGGCTTCAAGATTCGTGTCCTGATCTGGACGGTTCCGATTAATCCCCATTTTTAGCCATATCAATCTTTATCTCGTAGTAGTCATCGTGATAAGATTAGTTGCATAACGGGGGATTGAGCCCTATGAAGTGAAGATGTTAAGGGCTTGCACCGAACCTATGTAGAATGGGATGCATAGACTTCGACAAGTATGCATTAGAGAGTCCGCATATAGAACTTGTGTTTTCTTGACTTGGTTTTATGCATGTGGTTTCCAGTTTTCATAACCTTGACACCTAGACTAGATGCACTCTTCATTTTCATTTAATGATGATTTCATGCTTTACATCTTTGTTATTCCTCAATACTTATCATTATGGTTAATACATGATGTTGATTGACTTATGTTTTATGATTAAATTATATTGTTTGATTTTATGTCACTCACACCATTTATGGCTGACCCCTTTAGTTTGGGGGTTAGGGATCATCTCTAGCCTCATGTGTTACAGGTAATTGCTTAGAGTTTGGAGGTTGGATGCTTGAGATAGTTGGAGATTAAAACTGATGTAATAGAGCTTATGTAAAAAATTTAGTAAATTTTGTGTTGTAAAAGAAAAGTTGTAATTCAAGGTGTTTGTATTTCCGCTGTGTTTTGAAAAATGATTATTGTAACAAAAGTTTGGAATAAAATTATTGTGTTTTTGGACTATGTGTACTGTTACATTGAAGTTGATACTGGGATTGTGCCACGTAATTTCTAAGTTATTATATTAGAAATCCGGGGTGCTACAGATTGGTATCAGAGCATGCTTCAATAGTAATAATATACATAATATGAAAACCAACCTAGGTGTGGACACTAGAGCGTGAGTACCTAGGTGGACATTAGAAGTGTGAGTACCCTGGTGGATATCTGATGTGTGTGAATTGATTGCTTTGGTCATGAAGACCTATAATGAGATTTAGGCTGTTTGTATGCTTAGACTTGATTGAAATCTCTTTATCACAAGTGTATTGATTATTTTTGCATCAAGCAAATACTTTCTCACTAGCTATTTTTGACATCTTTTATTCGCTTTGTGTATTCGATATTTATTTATGTAAGGTATTACCCTTTCAACTTATATAATTTCTATCCATGATCTACTATATATTTTGCTATCTTACCCACTGTATATAATATCTGGATTATATGATTTTCGCCAAAGTAATTTTCATTTATTTATTTATTCCTAGCTATAAAATTTAATTATTTTCCGTTAGATTATTCGCTCTCTTGCATATTTTTGGTGCACCTTAATTTTGTGCTCACTCTTGTATCCTATCACTCTTACTGTTTTATATTTGTTTTCTTACTAAATGACTTTTGTGATATCAACTTATTTTACTTTTATTCGGTTTCCTCTATTGTCAGCAACTGAATTTATTTCTTGTTTCTATATCCCCAACCGAGCTTATATTATTTCTATTCATGAGTGCAAACATTAAACTTTTACTAATCGTCTTGTTTTCTTTTAAAACTGTTCCTTTGACTTTACTATTGGTTTTTACTTCGTATTCTTTTGTCCAAGTTATTATTTGGCAACTTTTGTTGTAATTCAATAGTGCATCCTTTAGCATTTCACAAGCTTATTTTATTTTGCAACTCCTATCCATTTCTTTCTTGACATCTTATTTATCTTACTTTCATGAGTTTTTCCGTTACTCGTGTACTTTGATATTACTTCTACATATTACATTAAACTTTTAAATTACTACGTGTTAAGTTATTATTGCTACTTCTATTTCCTTTCATTATTGTTTTGCTATACTATAAATTTTGTTTTGCATATTTACTTTCAATTTATTATATATACTTGGATTTTTCAACACTATATTTTCCATTATTTTGTATTTGTGCTTAGGCATGTATTTCATTCCGTTTCTTCTTACTTTTATAAATTTCTTTCACTACTATTATTTTGTACTATTGTGATTTATAATCCATACTTCTATTTTAATATTCCATCAGATGACTTTCAACTCCATTTCTTACTTTTGCTACTATTTTTATATCACGAATTTCAAAACGTATTTCCGTACTTAAATTAAGCAATCAATATCCAAGTGCGTGTGGAACATTGCATCATCTTGTTCATTGTTTTGTTGCAACTGGATGTCGAGATGGCAAACATGCAACTAGACGTCAATGGAGGCAAATTACAACTGGATAACGGGGAGGCAAAATGTGCAACCGAATATCCAGACGGCAACCTGCAACCTGATGTCAGGGAGGCAAACATGCAACTTGATGTCGAGAAGGCAAGACTACAGTTGGACATCAATGAGGCAAACCCACATTAAAGAACTTCTACTATAATAACCCCACTAGTGTTTTATGTGTGTATTACTTATCAATGTCTTATTCTTTTGTACTAGTTCATGCCATTTTATGAGATTTTCAAACTTAACCCATTACAGATTTTTTTTACTCAATTTTCTTTGACCATTGTTGCTCTGCATTTCTTTAAATCTGTTTGATACACTCTCGTATCTTATCTCGCTCACTAGCATTATTTTTGGAATTTGATCCTTCTGGTTTCTTGGTACAATTTCTGCTCTCCTTCGCATTTTTTCTATTCATAACAATATTTTAGTTTTCACGTAATTTTCATTAGATTCTCTAAATCTGCATACTACCCAAATTATTTTGTACGTCTTCATTTTATTCTTTCTTAATATTGTCCTTTTTGGGATTTTTACTTCGTTATATCCACTCTATTCAAGTATTATGTGTTTAACAAGTTTTTCTGATCGAACCATTCTTAATTTCGATTATTTCTCTTACTTATTGCTAATTGATATTTCAAGAATTTTACTTATATAATGAAACTAATGGTAAAGAAATAATTCTTTTATGACATTTTATTTATACAAATTACACTATACGTTTTCATGCAATTTGAACTAGTATGGTTGATTTTACTCTACTCATATTTACCAAATTTTATGTTTGTGTTAAGATTGGATACATCAACTACATGTGGTCTAAATTATGGTTTGGGGTATGGGTGAGGTTTTGCCATGAGGTGTGAATGTGAAATGTGTGTGTGATGTTCTAACTTTACCCTCGTTTTGTAGTGATTAGTATGGTGGCATCCAGACCCAGGAACGAGGACAACAATGGCGATGGATCTGAAAGTTCTCGAGGAATTGGAATTGATCTCGAGGCTGAATTCGCCAAGTGTATCAGACTCTGGATGCACTGATGGCGGCTAATTTGGCGTAGATTCGGAACCAGAATCAGAACTATAGGATTGGACCAGTGTTTATTAACGCTGATCCCATCAAGCAGGACGAGTCTCTCAAGAGGAAGAGGCCAACATCAGATCAGGAAGGGAAGGAATCCCCAGCGAAGCAAGCCAAGTCCAGTAACCCAGTGCAGAAGGCACCTGCAACTCGGGAAGTGACTTGTTATTTCTGCAAGAGGGACGAGAGTCTGCATTGAATAATGAGGATACCCAGGATTATTACTCGTGTGTGCAAGAACTTGGAAATTCATTCTTTTGTATTAAATAAAACTTTTATTTGGAATAATTGAAGATTGAATATTTTTCTTCATGTAACAAGATTTATTTGGATTAATGGAATAAAGTCAGTTTTATTTGATACTGTTTTCTTGCATAAAATTGTGCCGCCCAAATTCTTGTTAGTCTTAGTATGGAGCTTAGGTGTGCCAAGCAGGGTCTTGAGGTGGCTATCGTAGTCATGTCCTTTCTAAGGAGGGAGTGGCCACTGATTCTTGGAACAAAGGTAGAAGATCAGAGTTGGATGCAGGAGTTCTGTAGTTGTTGCAGCATAGCTTCCGGTGGCAGTTATCAGAGTTGCGCAGCGGAAGCTTGATTTTTTCTGAAATTCTTTGCATGATTGTGTTTCATCTGTATGTTGTACACCTTTTGTTGAAGTGCATTCCCTTGTGTGATTATATATCTTTAAACTATGTTTCTATCCATAAGTTTTCATTCCTTCTTGATGCGTTTGTTTGTACCCCATTAGTCGTAGTTCTGAGGACAGAACTCTTCTAAGGAGGGAGTGATGTAGAACCCCGCATTTTCAAATATTATTTTAAATATTTGAAAATGAATTTAAACGATTTTTTAGGATTTAATAAATATTTTCTAAAAGATTTATCTTTTGTACACGTGCAAAATACGTGCAAATGACTTTTGAGAAGTTTGAAAGTTAAATCTTTCTTTATGAAAAATCATTATTTAATATTTGGGATTTATTTGGTATTTTCCCAGATTTTTCTGAAATTAATTGGGTCTATTTGTAATTTTCGAGAAAAGAAGGACCTCTTTGCAAAATTGACATTTTTAAGGGTTAAAGTGCAAAACATATTTTCTGGACGTTTCGAAAAGTATTGGTTAAGATTTAGAAGTATATTTTTCTTTTAAATCCTAATTCAAATGAATTTTATTGAATTTCCAAGACTAGACCTATATATATGTATGTTGTATTTTGGAAAGGATTATTTTTGAAAAATGGGTGAAACCCTAAAACCAATTCCCGGGTATAAAAAGGGATCTTTTCAGCCGTCAATTACAAAATATACAGAAATTTTGAGAACTGTTTTGGTGGAGCAAGAGGAAGATTTGGATCTAGCAAAAAGGAAGGCTTTTATTTGGATCTCTACAATTCTAAGGTGAGTGACTGTGTTTTGTGTTGTTTGTTTTGTGAGCAATATAAAATTGTTTCGTTGAATTGATCTATGTGGGAGAGTGACATGGTGTGTTTTGCTTTGTTTGTGAATGACATAAATCTATCTTGTTGTTGATCTATGTATGCGAGTGGTAATGATGTTAGATTTGATGTTGTGAATGATATAGATATTGCATTATGGTATGATTCATATGAATAAATGATTGTTGTTTATACCATGTTGAGAAATTTAAGGATGAGTAGTAGATCTTGTTCATAACACCGTATTATTAAGATTTGAGTATGATCTGATCGGATGAGGAACACCTGGATCATATATATATATTGTAAATTAGATTTTGATTTAGAGTTGTGAAAGAATTTAATCTTGAGAAACCCTAAAGAAAGAATTAGTAATCTGGAACATGAGAACTTGGGTTTTGACATATTGAGGTTTTGAGTAATATACCCTTAATGAAGATCATTTTTTCCTGAATACGAACTATTTTCATAAACGATGAACCATTAGAAAATTCCAGTTTTAATTTTGTATTTAGACCTAAGTTGTAAAAACCGTAGGCCGACAGTCGACTGGCCTACCGCACAGTCGACTGGTACGAGCCTGCTGCTGTACTTTATTATCCTTGAGAAATCGTTCTGGACAGTCGACCTAGCTCGTAGGCAGTCGACTGGTTCACTGGGAAATATTTTGTAAAAACTATTTTTGTCCTTTCTGGACAGTCGACCTAAAATCCTTAAGTTGACTTATATACTTAGAATATTTTTGTGAAATTATCGGAATTTACCTCGGGTAAGTCGACTGATACTCTTCTAAGTCGACTTATATGACTTAGTTTGTTTTTGTGAAATTTTAGATATCTGTCCTTCTGGACAGTCGACTTACTACAGTATAAGTCGACTGATACTGATAGAATTTTGTATTCTGAGTGTTACTTGAGTGTTTAGTTCTCAGATAAGTCCATACTTTGCCTTCAGTTAAACATTTGGTTCTATGATATTCAGTTAAGCAATTGATTTAAGACATTCAGTTGAGTCACTTTGTTTAGTGGGACTTTTGTTTAGATATTTGAGTTGAGTCTCTAGAGGTGGGTGACCCTAGTATACCGGTATTGAGTTATTTTGTTGAGGCCCTTTTAGGCATTTAAGTTATTCAGTTTTGATTTTAGGCCGGTAGGGCACATCACTCTTGGAGATTCGTTGAGAAATTTAAATAACCACCAATAATAAGGACAGACACTAGTGGTGATATGATGAACGGGAACATGGGTTATGAACCTCAGTATGGCTTTAGAAGTGGGATTTAATCTCCGAAATTATCCAAGTAACTTCCTTGAGATGTGGGATGATCTCCGGAATTATCCAGGTAAAATACCTGAGATGTGGGATCCATCTCCGGAATTATCCAAGTGGGTTGCTTGCGATGTGGGATTGATCTCCGGAATTATCAAAGTCGAGGCGACGCACATGGGGTATTCAAGTGATATGTGTCTATGTCTAGATGTAGGATGATCTCCGGAATTATCCAGGTAAAATACCTGAGATGTGGGATCCATCTCCAGAATTATCAGGCATGGGCTAATTCTCACAGTTTATCTTTATCTCGTAGTAGTCATCGTGATAAGATTAGTTGCATAACGGGGGATTGAACCCTATGAAGTGAAGACGTTAAGGGCTTGCACCGAACCTATGTAGTATGGGATGCATAGACTTCGACAAGTATGCATTAGAGAGTCCGCATATAGAACTTGTGTTTTCTTGACTTGGTTTTATGCATGTGGTTTCCAGTTTTCATACACTTGACACCTAGACTAGATGCACTCGTCGTTTTCATTTTATGATGATTTCATGCTTTACATCTTTGTTATTCCTCAATACTTATCATTATGGTTAATACATGATGTTGATTGACTTATGTTTTATGATTAAATATATTGTTTGATTTTATGTTACTCACACCATTTATGGCTGACCCCTTTAGTTTGGGGGTTAGGGATCATCTTTAGCCTCATGTGTT
Source organism: Hemerocallis citrina (assembly GCA_017893485.1). NCBI lineage: Eukaryota > Viridiplantae > Streptophyta > Magnoliopsida > Asparagales > Asphodelaceae > Hemerocallis > Hemerocallis citrina. The sequence goes on from CM030363.1 coordinate 42,239,031, forward strand.
ACAGGTAATTGCTTAGAGTTTGGAGGTTGGATGCTTGAGATAGTTGGAGATTAAAACTGATGTAATAGAGCTTATGTAAAAATTTAGTAAATTTTGTGTTGTAAAAGAAAAGTTGTAATTCAAGGTGTTTGTATTTTCGCTGTGTTTTGAAAAATGATTATTGTAACAAAAGTTTGGAATAAAATTATTGTGTTTTTGGACTATGTGTACTGTTACATTGAAGTTGATGCTGGGATTGTGCCACGTATTTTCTAAGTTATTATATTAGAAATTCGGGGCGCTACAAAGTATTAGTGCTGAATTTTAATATTATTATTTCTTGTAGTTTGCGTGAACAATGTTGTATTTTGAGACTTAAATTTATTCTTGTATTTGGACAATGTGACCCAAGACATTTGTTTTATTCAGATCATGACTATTTGAGATTATATATTTGGTTTCAAGTATTCTTGTTGGTATTTTGGTTCATATGTGCATGTGGTTGATTTTTTTGCTTCCGACTCTGACGATTCTTGTAAATGTTGTAAAGATTCTTGAACAGCTTATGGATGATGAAAATCATTTGCTGGGCTTTTGTCTCATATCCATATTCCGTATTGTTTTTGGTAAGCGGGACGTGACACCTGCTGTGCCCATCTTTCATGTTCGTTGTCATAGTCATTGATTCCATCTCCCATATTGGAAAGTGCCCCAATAATTTTGTCCTCTCCTATTTCTTGTAGTTGTATCTCAGCCTCGCTGCATTCTCCCGTCTCCCTCTCCCCACTCTTCTCCTCCTCCCTCAGTTTGTCCTCTACCTCCTTAAAAGTTTCCTCCTCCTCGTCTAAAATCCCCTGTAGCTCAATCTTCTTTGGTTGCTGTTCACAGTTTATCACAAGAGTGTTTTGCAATGGAAACTCACTTCCTTCCCCTGACCATTGGCCTCCATTAAGTGGGCCCGGCCCAGTACCCATTAAGGATTTGGTTGCCGCCCTCAATGCAGTTTGTAAAGCCTCTTGGAACTGAGCTTTTGTTATGGTAATGACGTTTGCTTTTGACGTTGTGGGTCCCGCAATCCTTTTCTCCTCAGACCTCGCACCATCCCCTGTCAGTTGAGCGTGACCTGTTTGCCTTCTCTTCCACCCTGACGTTCAAACCCACCGCAATGTCACGATCCCTACTTTTCCGCAGGTCCCCTGTCAAACTCACGCCTCCTAGTACCCCAAGTCCCCTGCTCCCCCCTCCTACTTTACAGCTATTTTCTGTACTGTCGAAGTGATCCGCTGTTCCCCCTTGCATTGCTGTCCGCTGTGTGGCCTTCAAGCCCCGTGAGTTGAGACCCTGATCTAATGGCTGAGAAACAACCGCAACTTTATCCCTCTCTACTCTCGACCGCTGATCCGCCTTCAACCTAAGCCGATCCAACGGTGCTGGATCATCGTCAACCTCCATCTCCTTCTTGCTCCTCCCCTTCGAACAGGAGGAGTACTTCGGCGACCCTCTAAACGAGACTCTTTTCTTTCTCTCGACGATTAACTTAACCTCATGGCGCTCCTCCTCGAATTCTACGATAATGACCGAAGGGATTAAGCGCAACCCCTACCTGCACTCTCGCGTAATCTCTTCTGAGCTGCAAATTGGTGTCGTTGTCTATGGAGAGCAAGAACCCAAAGCTCCCTACGACATTCTGAAACGCCGACCTAACCCAACACTGGAATGGCATGTTGAACAAATGCACCCATACTGTCGGCATTGACTCAGTCTTCATCATCTCGAACCTCCTCATCCATATACTCATAGAGACATAGAACTCCTCTCCTTCAAGACTCCCTATCACCAAGAGCTCCTTCAACCTTTCTTCAGACCCACAGTAAACCATCCAAGTATCTTGATTCACCTTCTGCAGCTCCCATTGTCAGACTGACGCCGGCCTAATACCCTCTAGGATCTTCTTGTTCAAGTCTACTATGGAAGGATTACCATCGTGTACTTCGAGCATAAGGCATAGCTGAAGACGGCATTCAAAATCAGCCATAATTGGGGTGGGAACGATGATAGCTTTAGCCGTTTTCCTCCCCTCGTCCTTGCTCTCCTCCGATACAGCCGGAGTTCCCTTGCAGTCGCTGGCCATGTCTCGATTGAGCGACTGTCCAGAGTTAGGTCCACTTCCCGTCTTCTTAAGCTTAGGGCACGCCGTCGATATATGCCCATACTTTCTACAGGCGTAGCAAAACCAGTCCTTGACGCACTCATTGATCGTGTGTCCCCTCTCCGCACACTTATGGCATTGTGTCTTCTTCTTGGCTGTGGCCGTCGCCGAGGACGACGAGGATGCTTCTTTTGCCGCTTTCTTCTCAGCCTTCATCACTCTCTTGGGTTTAACCAAAACCCACTCCCCTTCCTCATCTTCCTTCCTCTTCACTTCCTCTTGCTCCGACGAGCTATCCGCCATACGCAGGAGCTGACCACCTGCCTCCACCTTTCCTCTCTTGGCAGCATCTAAATAGGACTCCTTGAGCCCCACCTGAGGTCAGAGTCCCACCCTCCGATTCTCTTGCGAATGAAGTCGCCTCTCCTCTACCCTAGGTGGACCTCTATGGTCTACCCTAGTCTCCTTCACCTTCGAGTATCCTCTCACTTTTGGTGCCTCTTTCTTCTCATACCTTGAGGATCCCTTGAGCTCCGACCGTCTGCTGACCTCTTCCTCTCTACTCCTCTTCACCATCGCTTTCGATCGGGGGTTACTCTGGTATCCCTCTTGGTGATTCGCGCTCGTTTGGGTTTCGCCTCTATGAATGTCCCTCATCTTTTTTTAATTTCTTCTCTCTTTTTATATATTTTGTTTACAGGAATGGTGGCTCACAAAAGTGGTGGTTCTCATCACATCACCTCCTATAGCTGAAGATGGGCGAATGTTGAAAACAGATTTGGGGGAAAGTCATTACTAATCTTATTATGCTTTATTCTTTACAATATACCTCTCTATATAAGGAAAAGATTTTTAGAGGAGAAGAAAGGAGATTGAGAGAAGATTGAGGGGTAAGAGATTTGGAGAATCTGTTTCCTATAGATTAGGAAATAGAATATACATATTAGTACTTACTATATTTTAACACTTCCCCTCAAGTTGGTGCATAGATATTGAACATGTCCAACTTATCAACAAATTTCAAGAAGAGACGACTCGAAACTGCCTTGGTCAGGATATCTGCGAGCTGATCTTCTGACTTCACTTTAGATATCTCAATGACTTTCTCATCCAATTTTTCCTTGACGAAGAATCTATCCACCTCTACATATTTCGTCCTATCATGTTGAACTGGATTGGTGGCAATATCACATGCTGCTTGACTGTCGCAATACACCTTCATAGGTTCATTCGAACCACAGCCTAAGTCCTGCAATAAGAGTTTCAGCCATAAATCTTCCGCTATACAAAAAGCTACTCCGCGATACTCAGCCTCTGCACTAGAGCGCGCAACAACATTTTGCTTCTTGCTCCTCCATGTAACTAAATTTCCTCCAACAAAGGTGAAGTATCCTGAAGTGGTGCGCCTATCATTTATAGATCCTGCCCAATCAGCATCACTATATGCCTCAACCTTCAAGTGACCATGTTTCGCAAATAAGACCTTTTTCCCTAGAGCAGACTTAATATATCTCATAATTCTCATCACCGTATCCATATGTTGTTCCCGAGGCGCATGCATAAACTGACTTACAACACTTAAAGCATATGACAAATCTGGCCGTGTATGTGCAAGATATATCAGCCGTCCAACCAATCTCTGATATCTTTCCTTATCACAAGGTACATGATCAGCTTCGTTGCACAGTTTCAGTTCTTCTTCTAACGGTGTACTAATCGGGTGACAAGCGAACATTCCAGTCTCCTTTAATAAATCAAGAGCATACTTTTTTTGAGATAAAAATATCCACTTTCTTGAGCGAAAAACTTCAATACCAAGGAAGTATCTCAAAGAGCCAAGATCTTTCATTTCGAACTCCTGTGACAAGTACTTCTTTAATGCATTCCTCTCCTCAGGATCATCACCAGTTACTATCATATCATTCACATAAATAATGAGAGCAGTAATTCTACCTTATTTCCTTTTTAGGAACAGAGTATGATCTGAATTACTCTGATAGTATCCGAATGTCCTCATTGATTTTTTAAATCTCCCAAATCAAGCTCTTGGCGACTGCTTAAGTCCATACAATGCTTTCTTCAAATGACATACTTTATTGCTGTGTTGGACTGGTCTGTTCGACCCTGATGGAAGATCCATATAAACCTCTTCTGTCAAATCCCCATGCAAAAATGCATTCTTCACATCAAATTGCTCCAACGGCCAGTCAAGATTTGCAACAAGTAACAGTAGGACTTGAACAGTATTGAATTTTGTCACAGGTGAGCATGTATCTTCTTAATCAATTCCATACGTCTGAGTGTATCCTTTAGCAAACAATCTTGCTTTGTATCGCTCTATTGAACCATCAGACATATACTTCATCGTATAAATCCATCTGCATCCTACTGGCTTCTTCCCTGCTGGCAGCTCGACTATCTCCCAAACCTCATTTTTTTTCAAGGACTTCATCTCCTCGTCCATAGCTGCTTTTCACATTGGAACAGTAAGGGCTTCCTGCACATTGTTAGGAATAGATACAGTAGATAATTGATTTACAAATGACTTATTTGATTCTGACAAGCGGTGATTGGATACATAATTACTTATGGGATATTTGACATTACTAGTGGGATCGGGTTCATAAGTGGATTTTGGAATACTTCTATTAGTACGGTGCGGAAGTTCTCTTCTAGGAGCTTTGAACAACAATGACGATTGGTTTTGGAGTTCTGACGGTTCACTCTCACTGAAATTCGGTACTGGTTGCAATTCTTCAAGAAGGTCTTCTTCAAGAGGGTTTTCTTTCCTTGGTTGCACTTCTTCATAAGGGTCTTCCTCTCTTGCTAGGTCTTCATTCAAGTGTTCGCCATTATTTGTATCCAGTTGTTCGTTTTGGCTGGTAATTACTTCATCATACCCAAGAGTCTAAACTTCACTAACCCCTTTATCATACCCAAGAGTCTGAACTTTACTTCGGTACTCCCCCTGAAGTTCAGTCGTAGAAGAAAAAAAATACATTTCATCTTCATGAAACACAACATCCATAGTCACAAACATCATTTGAGCTGGTGGGTGATAGCACCGATTCCCTTTCTTATCCTGTGCATATCCCACGAAAACACAGCGAACAGCTCGAGGAGTTAACTTATTGCGTTCATATTGATGAAGATGAACAAATGCAACACACCCAAACACTTGAGGTGGCAAGTAGACAACTTTTGGTGCATTCACAGCTTCAGTTAATGCTTGAAATGGTGTGAGGAAGTTTAGGATACTAGAGGGAACTCGGTTGATTAGGTATGCAGCAGAAGCATTTTCCATGGATGAGAGAAGCACGGACCACCTCGAGCAAGTGTCTATTTTTTCTTTCTGCAACCTCATTCTGTTGAGGTGTATATGAGTATGTAGTCTGGTGCACAATTCCGTGTTCCTCCAAATATTGTTGCAGATTCGAACTCAAGTACTCTCCGCCATTATCACTCCTAAGAACTTAAATCTGTGATTTATAATGAATCATAATATGCTTGTAAAATTTCTGAAACAAGCCACTAACTTCACTTTTCGACTTCATCAAACAAATCTAGGTCATACGGGTACAGTCATCAATAAATGTCACAAACCATTTGGCTCCTCCAAATGTAATGGTTTTGGATGGACCCCAAACATCAGAATGAATAATTATAAATGGAAGGGAGCTTCTACTTAGACTTGGAGGAAAAGGGACATGGTGACGTTTTGCGAGTTCACACACATCACACCGAAAGGTAGAAATATCCAACTTCAAAAATAAATTTGAGAATAATTTCTTCAAATAACCAAAAGAAGCATGCCCTAGACGTCGATGCCATGACCAAATATCTGATTTCTTCTTCTTATCTTCGGATGCTTCCACACTTAGAGCTTGAGTCAACTTGCTCGAACATTCAGATTCTAAATCCAGATAATAGAGTTTCCCATGTCTAACCCCATAACCAATCGTCTTGCGAGTCCGAATATCCTTAAACACACAATGCAAAGGCCAAAAGACTACAATACAATGTAAGGCAGTAGTTATTTGAGCAACAGATAATAGGTTAAAATTCAAGGATGACACAACTAGGGCAATATCTAAGGTTAGGTTGTTTGTGAGATGTATGGTACCCTCGCCAGTAATAGTGACAGGATCACCATTGGCGGTGGACATAGTTGATTTGGTGGATGGTTGAAAATTTTGAACTTATCTAGAATCAAAAGTCATATGGTCGGTAGCACCCGAATCAATTATCCATGCATTATTCATAACAGAGGCAGAAATATTGAATACCTTACCATCATTACCTGCAGCTGTAACTAATATAGAGGCAAGTGCAATACACTTCTCTGCTCCATCAGTTTGTCCTATGGTAGCGGAACAAGAAAACAACGGATCTGATCTTCAGCAACCAATAGCAAACGGCACAACTTGGCCAAGAACAGCTCCAAGTCTTCAACAAACAACAAAACAACAACAATCCAACACCGGATCAATCCCTCCCCTTCTTCACAAAATAACAAACACAAACTCCACGGCTCCCTACCCGAACAGCAAACACACACACCGAATTCCAACCACCAAACAACAACTATACAATAAAAGACAGCGGCAACAACAGTGAAGAGAGAAGCAATCACAGCATAGGTGGCTCGATCGACGGTGGTCGATTGGAGGTCGACGAAGGGACTGGAGGCGAACGGCGGCAAGTTCAAGCGGGAAAGGGAGGAGCGCCGGGGTTTTGGTCTGGCGTCGACGAAAGGGGAGAACAGCGGGGGTGTTACGACGAGATGGCAATGGGGGTCTGGGCGAGGGCGACGCTCGGGGTGGCATTGCCAGAGGTCGACGCGACGGGAAGGGAGGAGGACAGGGGGGTCGTTGGAGAACAGGGGAAGGCTAGGGGTGTTGGGGTTGATCGGAGACGGAAGAGGATGACGGGGCTGAGGGATCGGGGTCGACTAGGATCGGGTCGACGAGGAGGTTCCGAGATCAGATCGGGATGGAGGCGTCAGATCTGATTACCTCCGTCTCTTCTTCTTCTTCAACTAGCCTAGATCTTGTTAGGCTCTGATACCATGTTGAAAACAGATTTGGGGGAAAATCATTATTATTCTTATTATGATTTATTCTTTACAGTATACTTCTATATAGAAGGAATACATTCTTGGAGGATAAGAAAGGAGATTGAGAGAAGATTGAGGGGTGAGAGATTTGGGAAATATGTTTCCTATAGATTAGGAAACAGAATATACATATTAGTACTTACTATATTTCAACAGCGAATAAGGTAACAACTCTTCTGTCTTCCCAGTGAATAAGGTAACAACTCTTCTGTCTTCCCAGATAATTTTAACTTTTGGTTAGTTGATTTAGACTATTACACAATTGGGATGTCAAATAATGCTTTTAGAGGATTCAAAGGAGGAATGTACTCTGTCGAATAAATCTACTCCTAACTCGTAGTGCTAATAGCGGAAGTGCACCACAAGAAATAGAAACTTCCAAGAAATAGATGAACCATGAACAAGCCACCATAATATATGGATCTCACAAGAACACAACCAATATGCAGAGATAACCAATACTTCTTATTCCCAAAGAAATACAAAGATTGCAAGAAAGATTACAACTCTCAATCTCTCTCTCTCACCTTTGAAACACTCGGCACAATCTCTTTTGAAATTGAATAATTATTACGGCATAATAAACCTTAGAGTTTACGGCCATATATATAGCCCCCAAGCAAACCCTAAAATATATACACAAATCTAGCAAATTGGGCCTTTCTCCCGTAAGCCCAAAACAATCAGCTGACATTGCCGGTCGACCGCACCCCTAGTGACGGTCGAATGCAATGTGTAGAACCAACCCAGAGAGCAGACCGGTTGACTGCACCCCCAAGGTCGGTCGACCGTCCTCTCCTCTGTTGGACTAATACACTCGAAGAACTCCCAGTCGACTATGTCGGTCGACCGCACCCCTAGCCGGTCGACCGCAACCCTCCAGACTTCTCTTCTTCTACTTGCTGCTTGTCTTCTCTTGCCTCTTTGTCTTCTCTTCTTCTCCAACTTCAAGTACCCCATGCCTACGTGTATTTGAGGCCACAATTCCTAACAATCTCCTACTTGGACCAAACACACCATGCTTTAAAGTTATTGCAATCTTTCCTTGCATTATCTCTGCCATCTCTCACTTTCATGGAAGACCTAAGTACTCCCAACTCACATGAAGATCACCTCCGCCACTCCACCACGTGGAGTGCACAAACCACCCCTCATCGCCTCATGAAGGATGTGCTCCACCAATCGTATAGAGCACGAATACCGGAAAAACAACCTCCTGTGTCGGATTCCGTGTTATGAGACTCCCTACCTCGCAACATCTCCATCAACACCGGACATAGTTCAAAGCCTCTCAATGCACCCTCTGCGCTAGAAACCTCCGTGGACGACACCTCCACAAACTCTGCAACTGTTCAACCCCAACAGTCCAAATTCGGTTACCCTTATCGACATCACCCCGCATATCGATATCAGCGCTCTCTATCACACAAGAGTGACTTGAAGCTTCAACTGCCAATTCGCAAAGTATCCTCACCGCAACAACGTCTTGCCCACTAGGATCACTTCCATGGCCAGCAGCTCCCACTAAATTAGTAACCTCCCTTCCATAACTGAAAGAACTCGGTTGCACCCCACACAACCTACTACTCGATTCCGACTGAGAGTCAACTATAGGAGAAATGCCTCTCACGTCTCTAAGCAAATAAAGCGTTCCCTCACGCTTTCCGTTTGCAATCACCCTTGAACCTACAGCTATGCACCACTCCCCACTACCAACTGTAGTAGACAATCCCTCTTTGTCTAGCCTTCCAATCGAGATAAGATTTTCTTTCAAGTCTGGAACATGCATTGTCTCCCGCAAGACAACACTTTGATCATCAATGGTATTCATGCGAACAATACCAACCCCACGTACAGGACACCGGTGACCATTCTCCACGATCACATCTCCAAAAGAACCCTCCTCGTAGTCATCAAATACCTCTCTCCTCAGAGTGCAATGAAAAGAAGCTCCCGAATCAATACACCAATCTTGAGTGCCTAACTCCCCCCGAGTTGATAATCATAGATTCTCAACAAATCCCACTTGAGCTTCCTTTGGAGTATCTCTCTTCGGTTTCTCCTGCTTCTTCTTCATATAAGCCTTGCAACTGCGCATCATGTGACTCTTCTTGTAACAAGACCAGCACTCAGGCTTATGTCTCCCATCGCTGTCAACAGACCCACTCTCAGATGAACTACTCTGATCCTTTCTTCTTCGACTGCTCTTAGATCTCCCATGTCCCTTCTCAACGTACATGGCGGAATCTCTAGAAGATGATGATGGATATCCCCTGTTTCTCACCCTTCTCACCTCCTCGTTCAGAATGTTACTCACCACATCCTGTAGAGTCATCGAATCTGTCATAGTGTCTGTAATAGTCTGTTCCACTGTACCATAACTATCAGATAAAATAGATAGAAGTAACAATGACTGCCCCATTTCTGAAAACTTCAAACCTGTAGCTTCCATCTGGTTGTAAACCATACAATAATTGTTCACATGCTCTACTACTGAACCCCCTTCCGTCAACTTCATATTAACCAATTTCTTCAGATGAAAAATTTGATTATATGCCGACGGTTTCTCATACATATCCGTGAGAATCTCCATAGCCTCCTTTATGGTCTTTGCCTTCGAGATATGAAATAACGCCTTCCTACTCAGCCCTAACTAAATCTGCCCCAGCGCCTTCTGATCCAAACGATTCCACTCCGCCAAGACCTTCGCATCCTTGTCTGCACCAACCGGCTTCTCATCAAACAACGGACCATCAAGATCTTTCTGAAGAAGATACGGTATCATCTGAATCTTCCACATCGCGAATTCACTCCCATCGAATCTCTTGATCTTCATCTTGTTATCGGCCATCTCGAACCAACAGCTCTGATACCACTTTTCGGAGAAATCTACTCCCAACTCGTAGTGCTAATAGCGGAAGTGTACTACAAGCAATAGAAACTCCCAAGAAATAGATGAACCAAGAACAAGCTACCACAAAGTATGGATCTCACAAGAACACAACCAATATGCAGAGATAACCAATACTTCTTATTTCCAAAGAAATACAAAGATTGCAAGAAAGATTACAACTCTTAATCTCTCTCTCTCACCTTTGAAACACTCGGCACAATCTCTTTTGAAGTTGAATAATGATCACGACATACTAAACCCTAGAGTTTACGGCCATTATATAGCCCCCAAGCAAACCCTAAAAGATATACACAAATCTAGAAAATTGGGTCTTTCTCCCATAAGCCCAAAACAATCAGCCGATATTGCCGGTTGACCGCACCCCTAGTGGCGGCCAACTGCAATGTGTAGAACCAACCTAGAGAGCGGACCGGTCGACTGCACCCCCAAGGTCGGTCGACCGTCCTCTCCTCTGTTAGACTAATACACTCGAAAAACTTCCAGTCGACTGGGTCGGTCGACCGCATCCCTAGCCGGTCGACCGCAACCCTCCAGACTTCTCTTCTTCTCCTTGTTGCTTGTCCTCTCTTGCTTCTTTGTTTCCTCTTCTTTTTCAACTTCAAGTACCCTGTGCCTACGTGTATTTGAGACCACAATTCCTAACATACTTTGCATACTTAATTGTCTTACAATCATTATTTTTCTGAATGTATTTGAACTATTTAGCTAAGAATTCAAGCCGCTAATAGGAAAAAAGAAGCGGTAGCATTATAATAACCCACGTAGTTAGGTTGCTCGATTGATTCTGATGAATATTGGATTAGTTTATATGTTAGAGTTTAGTAGTATTTTTTTCCCGATCAGTTTTGGGGTCAACATTATGTTGGTAAACATATGATGCAAGATTTAATATGTTTATATGTTAGCTTTAGATATTAGTTTGCAACTATACATGATATCATGGTATCCGGTGTTGGCTGGTAGCTAGATGACTCATCTTGAACCCAAATTTTGACTTGCTTGGACTGCTCATAATTCATCAAAATTCACGAATCAGCATTTAATATTCGCCGTAATAACAAAAAAATCGATTGTTTCGAGTGAGAAACACTTCAGAAACACCGATACTAGTCGAGATTGGGTCAATAAATGTGATACCCTGAAAATCATATCCTAAATAAAAATACACTCGAATTAAGTTGTATACGATCAAGCATATCATCTATATTTACTAGTATAATGCACGTGCGATGCACGTCTATAAAAAAGATTAAGATCTGTGATTCTTCAGCCAACAAACAATTACATTCATATTCCAACAATATCAGGTGAGTTACTACATACATCCATCATTGAAAAGAATAACGAACATTACTAACAATTGGCTGTCAAAACAACAGCTTGCAAATTGCTGACAGGAGTCGGCTCTACATATCATCAGTCCTCCAAAAAGATTAAAAAGGAAAGAAAGAAAAACCCAGCCAGAACTATTGATACAATTCTACAATTGGGGGATACAATTGCACACCTTCACTACAAAATTCACAACCTCACCGATCTGTCTTCAATCCAAACAGCGAGTTGAGATGTTAACGCATCAGAAAAGATCTCTACCTAGCTTCACTGGTTTTTTTCTTGGACTCACAGTATCGGCAATTGAAACAGGGGTCCCCAATCTCTTTAATTTATAATGAACTGTGATTGCGATTGTGATTGTGATCTATATAAGAAAACTATCTACACTGAAAGCAAGCCCCACAGGAAGGCCCAATATTGACTGAGACTTCACAGTAGGGTTACACTGCAAATAAATGCTGCAAGAAAAGGCAGGTAGCTATTCCATGGGCATTGCATGTCTATTCTGTTATGCCACTAATTGTACTGAGCAATTGCATGTGTGTTTCTATCAATGAATTAGTGGGGTTGTTTTCTGATTTTGGTGACTTAATGTTGATCTAGCTTGAATTTATACAGCTCATATTATTTGTTTGTTCCTCTATTTGAAATAAAAACGTTAACTTGATGCGAGCAGAATTTAAACTCAGATCTCTTTTGCGTTACTAAGTACTACTGTACTACAACAACAGTTATAATCTTGTTACGAACTGAACTTAGCTTATGAGCTTTCACTCTCGACTGTTAGTGGAGAGGCATAAGATTCAATCAGTACTGGAACCCCTGAAATATTCAGGATAGTGTGACATAAAGAAGGTAGCAACTCTAGGCAAAATTAGGAAATTGTTGAAGCATTAATTAGAAATTAGAAATTGTTGAAGCATAAATAATAAATTTGACGAACTGTGTGTAAAAATTAAATCTTCGACCTAACTAATACGACAAATCGAGATTTATATCAAATAGAAGCATAAATTAGAAATTATGATCTAATTAATCGACGAAATTATGGTCTATATTGTTTCACCTCACCGTCGCAAGCAATCTCATCCAATTTCATCATCAGAAGCTCCGTCAAGCTCAACAAATCACTGTCAGCAACTTTCTTTCCCATAGATGCAATTGATTCAAGCTTAGAAACCTTTAAAAAAAATCTCCAAAATCAATATATTTACTACAATTTAAAACACTAAGAACTAACTAAGTTATAAGTAACAGATTAAAACCTCATAAACACTAAGATTAAAACCTCATAAACACCTCATAATAGATTAAATAACAGATTAAAAAAATCTCCAAAATCAATATATTTACTAAAATTTAAAACTAAGAACTAACTAAGTTATAAATAACAGATTTATAAGTTATAAACACTAAGAAATAACAGATTAAAATCTATTACAGCTTGGAGGAATTTCTACCCTTGCTTCTGAAGAAGTGAACAAATTAATAAGTTAATAGCATTACTCCAAACTTGATGAAATACCTAACTAAATCCAGATCATCCAAACTCAAGAACTAAAAAACACTCCAATCCAAAAATTACCTCACACCCAGCAAAAATCAACATAACAACTAATGACAAAAACAATAACCCACGGAAAAAGAAGTTACCTTTCTTTTCTGATCTGCGCTCATCTTATCACCAAACTTCACATTCACATCACCCTCTCTGCACAAATCAAGATCCCAAACTTTCTCCTGAAACCCAAATCAAGATCCAAACGTTAATTACTCCCAATATTACTAAACTTACACCAAACAGATCTACTGCATGAAATTTATCGTGGTTTGAAGAAAAAAAAGGACTGAGGGCGGAGAGACCACAAAGCAACCATGACACAGTTGAAGTGCATCCTCTTCCGTCCTTGAACACTTCAAACTTATATGTATATTACCATCCCCACTGCCCGCCGCCCAACTACTCACACACACACAAAGAAGTTGAACCCATTATGTGAATAGAAAATAACTGTTAAATATTTAAAATCTACAATATCATAACTGGAAATCTACCATACACAAAGAAGTTAAACTCATATTCAATTTCAAATTGAGCCTTAAACACTTAACCTCTTCAAAATCAACAGCAACTAAATGCAGCAAATATGAAAAAAATTACATAATTCGCTGAAAATTATACCTTTCCTAAACTGGAATCGAATAAAGATCAAAACTTTATACTTAGAAAAAGGAAAGTTTTTAAGACCTTAGGAGGAGCGATGAGATGAGGATAGAGCGATTGTTGTTGCTGAAGAAGAGCTTGCTGCATCAAAGCTTGCTGGCTTTACTGCGCTTGCTGCTGCATTCTGATTAAACCCTAATTTCGATTTGAAATCGGATCGGATTGGAACGAATCGAATTTGGGTTTTAGGGTTAGGATTGACCAGGAAGAAGAAGAAGAAGAAGAAGAAGAAGAAGAAGAAGAAAACAGGGGAAATAAATGAAAACGAAAATAAAAAATAAAACCCTTGAGTCGAAATCGGGGGAGGGGGACAATGACTCGCAGATGAGCTTTCCGTCCACCAACAAAACAGGCACCTTTGCTGTTAATGAAGGGGATGAAGAGGTATGAATGGGTATGAATGAAATTTAATTACCTTATAGTAGGCACCTTTCTAGTAATCACATAATTTAATTAATGGGTGCATGACTATATTTATTGTTCACCTTTATCAGTGTAGTAATTAAACCCGATTTTTATTGTTCACCTTTTTCAACCCGGTTTTTGATAGTATAGATTTAATTCAATCTGGTTTTTGATTTTGTCTCATTTATTAGGCATGCAAATTACATTTTTGATCCCTATATATATTTTTTAGCCCTTTATGTTTGTGAGGGTATAATAGTAAAAAGCCAGCAAAATAAGGCTTTGCTTAATAATAGTATAGATTTATAAAATCTTGAGACTAGACTAGGCATTGTTTAACACTCTCGATACATATATAGACACATTTGAAACCAAAAGTTCTCTATTCCATCTTTCATGTTACCTACTCCATCTCCTTAATATCTATATTATAACCAAAAAATTACAGTTATATTACAAAGAGTCATGTTCGTATAGCTCGTAAGCATAGCATAACAAAACTAGCAGAACCGGTGAGTACTTCTTCCTTCCAACATTGTCCCTCCACTAGCAATTCAAAAGCTGATAAATGACCCTCTAGTAATCTGTAAGGTTGCATCACATCCCTATGAGTACCACCCAAAAAATACTTGACCATCATATACAATTATTGATGTAAACTTCCCTATAAATAGAGAAATTCCAAGAATTTTAAAGGATTTTACCAATATGTAATGCATATTAAGTTAGAAATTAAAACTATTAATTGGTTTGATGGATTTTCAAGATATGAAATAGTTTAACAAGCCTAATTAAAGATTCAATCCTACAATCAATAATTATACATCAACGTTCGTGGGAAGTAAAATATGCAATAAAGATTCATACCCTAATTAGCAAGTAGAAGCACACACTCTCAATATTTGTGGACGACAGGTAAATCAAATAATATTCTAGAGACGATAAATAGTATCACAAATTTATGAGAAGTGGAAAGAGATTATTAGGGCTCGATGTCACCACGAATAGAGAGAAAGAAGATGCGGGAACTGGATCTGATCCAACCACCCAAACAGCGACAGCAAAAAAAACGATCCAACCAAGAGCACGAATCTCACTTGCGCTTGGTTTTGCGCTCGGGAAGAAGGCGACGGCAATGGCGGAGCTTCAAGGTGCGGTGCAGTTGGGGGTGAGAAGGTGGCATTCGGTGGTTGGGTTGCTCAGCGCTGCTGGCGGCGCTGCAATGAAGAGCAGCGAGGGGCGTCGGGGCACCGGCGGTTGGTCGCGCGTGCATTTGGGAACGAGGTGATTGGGTGTTTGCAGAGGCAGGGAGAGGCGATGGGTGGGGAGATGACTGAACGAGATGAGGATTGAGGTCAAGGATGGGTTCATGCGATGGTGGTCGTTAGGATGGGAGGGAGGAAGATTAGGGTTTGAGTTTGGCTGCAGTGGAGTAGAAAAAGGAGAAGGGGATTGAGGTCGACTTTGAGTTGGATTTAGGGATTAGGGGTTTTTTTTTGGTTGAATTGATTTGCGGATTTGGGGTATAGTTTGGAGTTTCTTACAAACCCTAAAATTTCTTATGGTATCACACACACAAGAGGAGAATGAAGAGCAGCAACTCAACACAATAATTTTTTATATCGAGAATAGCATATCTTCTCATTATTCTTAATGCTTATATATAGGCTCAAAACAAATCCAAAACAAATATCAAACAAATCTAAAATAAATCTCTCAAATAAACTACATATGGCTAAATCTCAAAAAAAAAAAAAAAGAAAAGAAAAAAAAAATTTGATGTCATTATCATTCTATCCGAGTGGGAGAGGGCTCGACCCAGTCGAGTCAAAACTAGTGATCCTATCATGGTGTTCCAAAAGATCTGGATCAAAGCGCAGGAGCTCCTCACGACCACTCTAAGTGTCATCCGACTTCGGCTTGTTCTTTTGCCTCACCAAATACTTATGAATACTACCATCTCTAGTAGAGATTACCTCATCTAAAATATTATCCAATTTGTCTGTCGGTGGATAATTAGTATCAGGTAAATAGAAAAATATGAAAATCTCCATTAGGGTGCAGGGTGAGCTCATCTATAAGAGAATTTCTAGGGTTAAATTTGAGGCTTTCATAGAGTACTAGATCCTCAATATTGAAAGTCTTACTTATGCAAAGACCTTCAGGAAGATCAACGACGTAAGAATTATTATTGATTTTATGCAGAAATTTAAATGGGCCTGCAGCATGTATGTTCAATTTCTTAACGGACCCAGTTCGAAACCGTTCCGGATGAATCCGAACCATCGCCTCGTCACCAACATTAAGAGTTTTAATTTTTTTTAGTATCTGCTATTAACTTGTAGTTAAAATTATTCTCATTAATTTTCTTGAAAAATTTTCTATGCAAGTCATGAATGCGATATGCAAATATGGATGCAAACTCTGAGATTCTATGATGTTCTAACACAAGAATAAAATCTATGGGCTGCCAAGTGACTTGGGAAGGAATGAGTAACTCAGGTACATTCATTGGAGGTAATTGAATCGATCCAATATAGTATAAAGGCTGGTCGTCATCTTCTTCACCGAAGTCATCACTTACATGAGGTTCATAGGTAAACTCATTGTTGGGCTCATCAGCAATGATAGCAGTACCTTCTAAAATGTTGATCCTATTGGGGCTGGGACAATTGCCAGCAACATGACCGTATCCCTTTCATTTAACACTTAGTGAGATGATCAATCTTAGAATAGTCTTTTTCAGTATGCTTACCTGTGTTGTCATTTCTAAATGAATAGGGATTTGAAGTAGACTTGCTTGGGTAAGACTTGTTGGGGTGCTGAGAAGAGGGGATCTTAGTTCTACAGGGTTCAGTAGAGGTCATTCTAGATGAATAATCTCTCGAATCGCTGGACTTTTAGGAAGAACTTGCTGTAAAGGAATCCATATCGAGGACAAGCGCATATGTTGCTGCCAAAGAATTCACATTTCTATGAATTAGCTCGTTCCTAAGATCGGCTCGTAGTCCAGCCCTGAACCTAGAGAGGGTATGTTCTTCTGTCTCTTTTCCTAAAGCATTGCACCAAATGAGAAAGTCATCGAACTTATCCACAAACTCATGGGTGGATTTGCTTCCTTGATAGAGTTGATTCCAAGAATCAAGCATTCGGGTGTGGAAAGATAGGAGCACATATCTCTCAGTGAGCTTCTTTTTTATGGCCTCCCAAGTGGCTATGGGTGCCAGGCCTCGGCCTCTGTGGGCGTATTCAAGATTGGTCTGTTGGATCCTGTATGCAAGGCAAATAACACTATTGGGGGGGGGGGGTGAATAGTGTTGTATAAAAATTAAACAATATTTGAACTTTTCGCAACTATTATGTCGACTGTCAAAGAGGAATCAGCCGACTGTAAGTGCCATATAAAAGAGTAAATGAACTGAATAACAAGTCTGTTAAGTCGACTTAAAGCGGAAACCAGTCGACTGTATAGACTCGATTTTCAATGTGATTCCGCAAAAATGAAATTGCAAGTTGAAGAAATCAAACCACAGAGAATCAACACAGCAAACACTACGATATATCCTGGTTCGGACCTCCCAACCTACATCCAGTCCCCACGCAACCCACTTGAGATTTTTCACTATTCTTGAAAAAATTGCAAGAATACTCTACGGCCTTTGACAACAACTATGTCAAATCCGTAGACCTCTCTCACCACTAGAGAGAGCAAAACCTACTCTACAACCTAGAATGAAACCGACTCTACACCAAGAGTCATTCTCTCCAACTGAGAGAACCACTCTCACAACCCGAGAGTAAAATAACAACAAAATGAAGATTACAACAACTTAAAGCCTTATTTTTTATTGTGCTTTTTGTATAGAGGCTAAAGGTCAACTTTTAACTTCAGTCTAGAATGAAATCTTTGTTATACAAGACTGAAATCAGAGAACCAAGTCTTAAAGAAAGTAAGTGCTTTTGAAAACTTGTTCTTTTTCTCTCAAATAAGCAATATGACTTGATAATAATTAGGGAACCTTTTCCACATGGATTCTATACTCTATTTATAGAGTTAGATTCTCCAAGACGTTGGGAAACAGTTCCCCAACTGCCATAAAACGGCTGTAAGAATTTAAATTTGAAAAAAAAAAATAAACTTTAGAAAACTGTCAAAAACTACTTGAACAGTCGACTGGGTTGCCATATGAGTGATTGGTCAGAGTTTGAGTGAGTTCAGTCAGTTTCGTACTAGAATAGTCGACTGCTTTCAAAAGTAAGTCGACTGGTATTCAACAGCTGAACTTATACAAGCTTCATTTTGACATTTTGATTTTGGAAAACTTTATTTTCATTTAGGGGATGTGTGAGTGTGTGTGAGACAAGGCTTTTACAAAGATTTCTAAGACTCACAAATATTACAAACAAAATTACAACACTTGTTCAATATAACAAATCACTTTTGAAGCTCTTGAGAAGTCTTTGTCTTGAATCTTGAAATCTTTCTTGTCTTTGTAACTTGAGCTAATGCTTTTGAAAGCTTCATCATTGTATTGGCCTTGAATGCTTTAAGTACACAATGCAAGAATTATCTAAGATAGAACAATTGTGTATTGTGATGTAGTAATCAAAATCAAGAATTTATATTCTCCCCCTTTTTGATGATGACAACACAATAACTTAAAATAGTATATAGTAAGAATTTACACGACATGATGCTCACTCATAATTGTAAAAGATATACAATAAAGAGCAAGCTCCCCTAAATAAAGTACAACATGCATAATAAAGTAAAGCACGATAAAGTAAAACAGATATCTCCCCATTTGTCATCAACAAAAAATAAACAAACATCCATAGATAAGGACCATAGCATAAAGGACAATACAAAATGAACATCCAAATTTGCGCATAAGACAAAGTACAAAATCAGAAAACATTAAAAAAAGTACAAAAATCAACTCGAAAAATAACATCAATCGGTCTAGATCAGAAGTGGGTAAAAGAGAGTAAGAAAGAGATGCCTCATCCTGTGACGATTCAGAATCAGAATATCGAAATATAATTGCGACAGACGACTGGTTTTTAGATCAGTCGACTAAGTTGAGAGCAAAATAGAACCAAATAGAAAGTTTAATAAAGCTACTGTCAGTCAACTGTGGACTGAAGATAGTCGACTTGGAAGAAGACAAAATTATGTTAGAAATACAGTAAAAGAAAAATACTGTATAAGTCGACCGATAACTAAGTATAAGTCGACCGAGACAATTTTTTTAAAAAAAATGTCATGAAATAAGCAAATGCCTAGTTCTCTTCTAAAGTTAATAAAAGTATATTCTTTAAGTGGTTTGGTAAATATATCTGCTACTTGTTTATCAGTTGAAATAAAATCCAATAGTATATCTCCCTTTAAGACATGATCACGTAGAAAATGATGTCGAATATCAATATGTTTCGTACGTGAATGTTGAACCGAATTTTTAGATAAATTAATGGCACTGGTATTATCACACATTATAGAGGTTTTTGAAAAAGAAATACCATAATCTAATAAAGTTTGTTTTATCCATAAAATTTGAGCACAAGCCAAACTTGCAGCAATATATTCAGCTTATGTAGTAGATAGAGATACCAAAATTTGCTTTTTACTGCACCAAGATACTAGGGAATGTCCCAAAAAGTGACAAGTTCCACTAGCACTTTTACGATCAGTTTTACTACCAGCAAAATCAGCGTCACTATACGACAAGAGCTGGAAATTATTTCTACGAGGATAAAATAAACCATATTCAGATGTGCCTTTAATATATCTTAAAATACGTTTCACTAATTTTAAGTGGAATTCCTTTGGATCAGACTGATATCTAGCACACAAACATATGCTAAACATAATATTTGGTCTACTAGCAGTTATATATAAGAGTGAGGCAATCATACCTATTTAGAGTTTTTGATCGACACTCTTACCTAATTCATATTTGTCAAGAGTAGTAGTAGTAGCCATAGGTGTGGTCTTACTACCAGTACTATCCATGTCAAATCGTTTGAGTAATTCCTTAGCATATTTTCCTTGATTAATAAATATGCCATTTTGAGACTATTTTATTTGTAGTCCAAGGAAATAATAGAGTTCACCCATGTGACTCATCTCAAACTCATTTTTCATGGTAGTAGCAAACTCTTGATAGAGATGACTGTTAGTTGATCCAAAAATTATGTCATCTACGTAAATTAATATGTCTGTATGATTAATATGTCTGTTTTTATTTTCTTAATAAACAATTTAGTATCTACTTTACCAATTTCAAAACCTGTTTCTAAAAGAAAAGTTTTTAAGAGATCATACCAAGCACGAGGTGCTTGTTTAAGACCATATAAAGACTTTTTCAATTTAAAAACATGGTTCGGAAATTGTTCATGTTCAAAACCGGGTGGTTGCTTAACATAAACATCTTCCTTAGTGAAACCATTTAAAAAAGCACTTTTAACATTCATTTGGAAGAGTATATAATTCATAAAACACACAAAAGATAATAAAATTCTAATTGATTCTAGTCTAGTAACAGGAACATATGTTTCATCAAAATCAATTCCTTCTTCTTGATTATATCCTTGAGCAACTAATATAGCTTTGTTCCTAACAACTTGTCCTGATTTATCTAATTTATTTTTAAAGACCCATTTGGTACCAATAATAGTATGATCAAGAGGTCGTGGAACTAAATTCCATACATCATTTCTTACAAATTTGTTAAGTTCATCTTGCATAGCATTCAACCAAAATGCTTCTTGAATATTTTTGGTTCAAAATCCGATAAGAAAGCAGTATGTGAAATCATATTAAAATGGGATCTTGTTTGAATGCCATGTGAGATGTCACCAATAATTAAGTCATGAGGATGATCTCGAACTTCAACAAATGACTTTGGTAAAGTTTGAGTTATCGCTATAGAATCACTCAACTTAATAAACCCATCAGCTGACTGATTCACATCAGTCAACTTAGGAAGTCCATCAGACGACTTATCTAGGGTAGTTTGCTCAAGAGATTTAACAATGCTATCTAGTGGTGATGATTCAATTTCATCATCTTCAATAACATTAGATGAAGGTAAAGATTCATCAAATGAAACATGCATAGATTCTTCAATAGTAAAGATGACTTATTGAAAATTCTATATGCTTTACTCCTATCTGAGTATCCAATGAAGATACCTTTATTAGATCTAGCATCAAATTTATCTAGATTATCTTTTGTGTTTAATATGAAACACTTACAACCAAATACTTTAAAATAAGATACTTTAGGAATTCGTTCATAAAATAATTCAAAATAAGTTTTCTTAAGCTTTGGCCTAATTAATATTCTATTTAAAACATAGCACGTTGTAGAAACAGCTTCAGCCTAGAAGTATTTAGGCAAATTACTTTCAACAAGCATGGTACGTGTACATTCTTGCAATGTCCTATTCTTCCTTTCAACCACTCCATTTTGTGGTGAAGCTCTAGGAAGTGCAAATGAATGTGTTATACCATTCTTGTTGCAATATTCTGAAAACAGTTCATTCTCAAATTCTCCACCATGATCACTTCTAATAGTGACTATAGTTAGAGATTTTTGATTTTTAATATGTTTGCAGAAATTTGCAAATTCTTCAAAGGCTTCATTTTTATGTTTTAAAAAGAATACCCATGTAAATCTTGAAAAATCATCTACTAAAATAAATATATATCTACTTTTATTTAAAGAAGCGACTCTAGTAGGACCAAATAAATCCATATGGATCAATTCAAAAGGTCTACTAGTAGAAATCATTTCTTTTGTTTTAAAAGTAGATTTTACTTGTTTTCCTAATTGAAAAGCATCACACATTTTATCTTTCTTAAAAGATAATTTTGGCAGTCCTTCAACTAGGTTATTCTTAGATAATTTAGCAATGTTTTTCATATTTACATGTCCAAATCTCTTATGCCAAAGCCAAGAATCGTTGTTAGAAGCAACTAAACAAAAATCATTCAAAAACTCATTTGTTTTTAAACATAATTCACATATATTATTCTTTCTAAAACCTTGAAAAATCACATTTTTCAAAGACGAATCATAAATTAAGCATGCATCTTTTTCAAACACTATCTTATAATCCTTATCACATAATTGACTAATACTTAACAAGTTATGCTTTAAACCACTAACTAAGAATACCTCTTCTATAATAGGAGTAGTGTTCTTACCGACCATGCCTATTTCGATGACTTTTCCTTTGTTATTGCCACCAAATGTAACGGTTCCTCCATCTATGTCTTGTATAAAATAGTAAGTTTGCATGGCCAGTCATGTATTTAGAGCATCTGCTGTCAAGTATCCATCGTTTCCTTTTAGGTATCTATAAAATATGAATTGTGAATATGGTACCCTTTTCTTTGGGTCCGAAAGAGATTAGTGTTTGGGAAACCAAACCCAAAGTGAGTTTGATTTACCACTATATCAGGCTTATAATTAATAGAATTACAGACATTATGAACAAAAGAATTTATATAAATAATCCTATCATTAAGACTCAGGTTAACTGGAACCCAAATATTTTTGCTTTGTCTAGTCGACTTTGTTGTACCCTTCAGTCGACTGTTTTGTGGTGGCAGTCGACTGGGAGGTGAAACTAGCCGACTTATATGAGGTTGTTGTCTTTTTGAATAAGACTTCATACCTCTGGACAGACGACCGAAATTAGGAGTCAGTCGACTGGTCTGGTCTGAAAGATTACTATTTTCATGATTAAAATTAATTTTTGGTTGTTCAAAAAAATCATATAACTTATTTTTTACACTAGAAACAGAATCAATCATATTACTACTAGTGTTAGTAGAAGAATGATCTTTTTCAAGAGTTTTTGAAAACCAAGTCCAAACTTTTATTAGATTGAACTTAATTTTGGAGAACTTCATTTAAATTCTCTTTTCCCTTATTGAACTTGGATACATTCTTAGATATCTCTTCATAATTTTTCTTTAGAGATATAAGATCTATATCCAAGTCAGAAAGACGAGAATTTAAAGACTTGACTTCAACTTGTAAATCAAGATTTTCTTGAGAAAGTGTTTGATTAAATTTCTCTAGATTTTTAACTCTTATCTTCTCCTTTTTTAGTTCTTGAAAAACTTCATTAAAAGCTTCTAATTAATTATTAGAGTCAATATTGTGACTTACATCGTTTTGAGTAGCCATGAAGCACATGTTTGTGACTTCATTTGATTCTTCATTCTCTTCTTCCGATGATGAGTCTCTATCATCCAAAGTTGCTAGATAGACCTTCTTGTTCTTCATGTACTTGTTCTTCGTGAATTTGTCCTTTTTGAAGTTAGAGATTTTCCCTTTTGATTTTGCATTTTCTATCGGACAATCCTTCTTCATGTGACCTGTCTTATTAAACTTGAAACAAGTAAGAGGTTCATTAGTATCCTTAAACTTAGAATTGAATTTACCTTTGCGAAGAAATTTCTTGAATTTTCTTGTGGACATGGCCATTTCTTCATCATCATCATCATCATCATCATCTTCTGAATCTGACATGGCCTTGAAAGCAAGAGTTCTTGGCTTGTTGAGGTTCTAAATCCTTCTCGTGTTCCTCCAATTGTACTTCGTATGCCATTAGATTTTCCACAAGATGCTCAAGAGAGAATTGTGTTAAATCATTGGCTTGTTCAATAGTGGTGGTCTTCTTTTCCCATTCGAGGGTCAGAGAATGAAGAACCTTCCTCACCATCTCTGCTTGGGTATAGGTTTTACCAAGAGCCACAAGAGAGTTCGTGATGTCAGTGAATCTTGTTATCATGTCCGATACATTTTCATTCTCCTTCATACGGAACATCTCGAACTTGTGAACAAGAACAAAAATTTTAGATTCTTTGACCTTATTTGTACCTTCATATGTTACCTCAAGAATATGACATATTTGGTATGCCGTTGTTGCGTTTGACACACGGTTGAACTCTTCTTCGGTAAGTGCACAAAAGAGAGCATTCATCGCCTTTGCATTGTTCAAGGTGTTGCTCTTCCTGTGATATTTCCATTGAGCATAGGGAAGTGTAGGTACGGTATATTCTGTCTCGGTCATGTTCCAAATCTCATAGTTGATGGATTGTAAGTAGATCTTCATTATACATTTCCAGTAGTTGTAGTTTGTTCCATCAAAGAGAGGCGGCCTTTGTCTAGATTGGCCTTCATGGTATTGACTTGCATTTGAAGTATATGCCATTGCACTCAACCAGGCTCTGATACCAAGTGTTGGATCCTGTATGCAAGGCAAACAACACTAGGGGGGGTGGGGGGTTGAATAGTGTTGTATAAAAATTAAACAATATTTAAACTTTTCACAAATGTTAAGTCGACTGTCAAAGAGGAATCAATTGATTGTAAGCGCCAGATAAATGAGTAAATGAACTGAATAACAACAAGTCTATTAAGTCGACTTAAAGTGGAAACTAGTCGACTGTACAGACTCGATTTTCAATGTGATTAAGCAAAAATGAAATTGCAAGTTGAAGAAAT
This sequence comes from Hemerocallis citrina, assembly GCA_017893485.1. Classification (NCBI taxonomy): domain Eukaryota; kingdom Viridiplantae; phylum Streptophyta; class Magnoliopsida; order Asparagales; family Asphodelaceae; genus Hemerocallis; species Hemerocallis citrina. The sequence continues at coordinate 42,263,678 of CM030363.1, forward strand.
CAAACCACAGAGAATCAACACTGCAAACACCACGATACATCCTAGTTCGGTCCACCCGACCTACATCTAGTCCCTAAGCAACCCACTTGAGATTTTCCACTATTCTTGAAAAAATTACAAGAATATTCTACGGCCTTTGACAACAACTATATCAAATCTGTAGACCTCTCTCACCACTAAAGAGAGCAAAATCCACTCTACAACCTAGAATGAAACCGACTCTACACCAAGAGTCCTTCTCTCTAACCGAGTGGACCACTCTCATAACCCGAGAGTAAAATAACAACAAAATGAAGATTACAACAACCTAAAACCTTGTTTTTTATTGTGCTTTTTGTTTAGATGCTAAAGGTCAACTTCTAACTTCAGTCTAGAATGAAATCTTTGTTATACAAGACTGAAATCACAGTACCAAGTCTTAAATAAAGTAAGTGCTTTTGAAAACTTGTTCTTTTTCTATCAAATAAGAAAAATGACTTGATAATAATTAGGGAACCTTTTCCGCATGGATTCTATACTCTATTTATAGAGTTAGATTCTCCAAGACGTTAGGAAACAGTTCCTCGACTGCCATAAAATGGCTGCAAGAATTTAAATTTGAATTTTTTTTTTTAAACTTCAGAAAACTATCAAAAACTGCTTGAACAGTCGACTGGGATGCCATATGAGTCGACTGGTCAGAGCTTGAGTGAGTTCAGTTAGTTTCGTACTAGAACAGTCGACTGCTTTCAAGAGTAAGTCGACTGGTACTCAACAGCTGAATTTATACAAGCTTCATTTTGACATTTTGATTTTGGAATACTTTATTATCATTTAGGGGATGTGTGAGTGTGTGTGAGACAAGGCTTTTACAAAGATTTATAAGACTCACAAATATTACAAACAAAATTACAAGACACTTGTTCAATATAACAAATTACTTTTGAAGCTCTTGACAAGTCTTTGTCTTGAATCTTGAAATCTTTCTTGTCTTTGTAGCTTAAGCTAATTCTTTTGAAAGCTTCATCATTGTATTGGCCTTGAATGCTTTAAGTACACACAGCAAGAATTATGCATAATGTGAGTTAAGTTACTAGAAATACTATTACGTGTCCCATGGAAATAACAGTTATTCTTGTCTAGCCAAAGACCCCAGGTCATTGCGGCAATAGTGATAAACCAAGTTTCTCTCATTGTTTGTCTCTCAGTAGCGAACTTTGGTCCTACCCACAGATCCTCGTACTTACTAGGATAGTCATACGTCCCCAGGGCGCTAAGTACCTCCACAAGGACTGCTTTGCTCCTGGGACATTCTAGAAAGAGATGGGATCTAGTTTCAGGGATAGCATTGCAAAACCCACAGGTAGTGTCCAAATTTGGTTGACATTTAGAAAGGTTCTCTCTAGTCAATATTGCGTCATTCAACACCAGCCAGAGGAAGACTTTAACTTTTAGCGGGGTTTTTTCCTTCCAAACCATGCCCGACCAATTCAGGCTACATCCCCTAAAGTGAATGCGGTTATAAAGGGAGCGAACAGTGAAAGTGCCATTCTTTTACAGTCCCTACGATGTCCTATCGGGGCCCTATGAGCATATGGTTCCAGCGCTGGCGATATAGTTCTAAAGTTCCCTGAGTCTATGCTAGGAGCCCGTGTCCAGGGCGTGCTTAAATGCCGGTTTCTAGGAGCTTCTTCTTCGGACTGTGGTCACCGTGCAGTGCGGTTGTGATGCTTGGTCATACAAATCAGGAAATATGGCTCTAAGTGTGTGATCATCACACCACTTATCCCACCAGAATCTGGTTAGTTGCCATTCCCAATAAATGACGTCACACAGCTAATGAAGGGATCGTAGGCCTTAGCGATCCCCCTCTAGAACCAGGACACGCGTGGGCCTACCCTGAAACCCAAATTTCTCATCCCATTCCCATGTAGATATTTCTGAACGAAATCCTGCCATCCTTCTTCATTCGGGTGGAAGACTTTCCACCACCATTTCCCCAAGAGAGCGAGGTTCATATCTCGCAGATTAATAATACCTAGTCCTCCATGTATCTTTTTCATGCAAGCTTTTTCCCATTTGATGAGGTGGCATCCGCCTCTATCAGGGTTTTCTCCCTTCCATAGAAACCATTTTCGAGTTCGGTCAATTTTCTAGATAACCCAACGTGGCATTTCAAAAAAGGACAAATAATAGGTAGGCAGATTTGAGAGAACTGCATTGATAAGCGTGACTCTTCCTCCCAAGGATAAAGCTTTACCTTTCCATTTGGCCAGACGGTTTTCCACACGGTCAATGATAGGTAACCAGTCTGCCTTCTTTAGTTTCCCCGATCTCAGTGGTAACCCCAGGTATTTAATGGGGAAGCTTTCAATGGAGCAGTTGAGAATCGTGGCATGCTCTTGTGCCTTTTAGTAGAGATGGCAATGGGGATAGAGCACTTTTGTGGAAGTTGACCCTAAGCCCAGACCAGGCATCAAAGCTATAAAGGATTCCTTTGAAAGTTGTAGTTTCCCACAGATTGCCATTTCCAAATATGAGAGTATCGTCTTCATATTGGAGGATAAAGCAACCTTGGCAATTGACTTCACTGGCCACCGGCGAGATCCAGCCGGCCCTATGGCTGTTAGCCATCATGGACCAAAAAATGCCTGCCACTATGGTAAAGAGGAGGGGGATAGGGGGTCTCCTTGTCGAATGCCCTGTTTATACGAAAAGGATGACATGCGACCTCATTCACTAAAATAGCAGTTCTACTGATGGTGAGGCATATGTGGATCCATCTGATCCATCTAACCCCAAAACCTCTTCCACCCAGCACTTCCAGGGGACATTCCCATTCAACCGAGTCATAAGCTTTCTCAAAGTCCAATTTTAGGAGATAGCTCTCAGCATTTGACATGTGGCAGTGATGAATAGTTTCTTCAGCTGTGGCCATACTGTCCTGAATACACCGTCCTTTAATGAATCCCGTTTGCTCATTACTAATGAGTCCATTCATCACCTTTCCCAGCCGATTAACTAGAGTCTTGGTAATAATCTTAACTGAGCAGTTTAAAAGGCTAATATGGCGAAAATCTCCCACCCGAAGGGAGTCTTCTTTCATAGGGATCACCTCAGCAACATTAAGTCTACCTAATTTAATCTTATGTTTATAGAGATCAGCGAACAACTTAATGAGATCATCCTTGATTTCCTCCCAGAACACCTGATAGAATAGGACTGGGAAACCATCTGGACCTAGGGCTTTGTCCTTTCTGAGTTGTTGTACTGCCTCCCAAATTTCCTTTTCCTCAAAAGGAGCTTCAAGGGATCGAAGCATGGGGTCGGATTTGTCCGCGACACCTCGCCAGAATTCATGGTGAAGAGGGACTTTCAAATCCATCTTCTGTCCAAAGAGACACTTGAAATGGGATTGGAATGTTACCCTGATATCCTCCTCCCCTTGTATCTCTTCAGTCTCCGATTGGATCGAATGGATGAGATTAGATCTACGCTGGGCACTGGATACATGGTGGAAGAATGCTGTATTTGTGTCTCCTTCTTTGAGCCACGAAATTCTGGATCGTTGCTGCCATTTGAGTTCTTCAAGTCTATAGAGTTGGTCGATGTCGTGTTGGAGCTGCAGCAACCTATTCTGCTCCTCTTGTACCAGGACCCTAGTTTCCTCCATTTTTTCCAGCGCCTCAATACCTTCAAAGAGGGAATCTTTTGCTCTCCAGATTAGTGCAAATCTGGTCCGGTTCCATTTCCTGAGTTTGGCCCACAGTGTTCTTACTTTTTCGCACCAGATTGCAGTTTCTTTTGTCCCTCTAGTTGGGCGGGACCAATTCTCGCATACCATGTGATGGAAGCCTTGGATTTCCAGCCACACTTTCTCAAATCTAAACTTGGGAGATTTTCTGGGATGCCCTTCTCCGGAGGAGAGGATAATAGGGACATGATCTGAGGTTGGTTTCGGGAGGTACTTGGCCCATGTCAAAGGGAATTCGGCCTCCCATTCCGTGGAGACCAGTACCCTATCATGCTTAGCTAAAATGGGCACCGTTTGCATGTTTAACCAGGTGAATAGCCTATTAGTGATGGGAATGTCAACTAATTCCAGGTCTGCTATAAGCTCGTTAGACATTTTCCTATCAAAGTCACTCGATCCTCTGCCCCTGTCTTTCGAAGCAAATCGGGTGATGTTAAAATCTCCCCCCATGACCCAGGGGTGTGTCCAGCATGATTGAACCGTTCGTAGTTCAGTCCAGAACTTGAGCCTAACTGCAGTAGTGTGCGGACCATATACCACCGTAATGTAACACCCCGAATTTCAAATAAGGATAAATTCGAGATTTCACAGGATCTTTACTTCACTTCGTACAATTTTACAAGGAATTTAAAACTTTTTATTCACAATACATCAGAGTTCAATTACAACTTGGTTTTATACAGCGGAAGAATGAATTTTACAATAAAACATTTACAACATCTTTAAAATAAAACAGCACCAGCATATCCACTTTATAGCTTCATGAATAGTCCATTACCTGCATGTCAATCTGTGGGCACGTCAGTTGTTTACAACTGACGAAATGTTATACACGGCTATCCTCTCTATGCCGGGAATAGTATAACGATCTCATACTTTAACAAATCAACAACAAGATTGAATGAACAAGTAAAGTGTCAAAGGTGATTATTCTAAACATAAGTGTATGTCATGCCTTAATGCCTAATGCACACAATTCTACACTAGGATGACACTAATGCACACTTGTTCAGATTCTATGCATCCCATACTACATAGGTCTGAGGGCAAGCGCCTACGTACTCCACCATAAAGGGCTCGATCCCTCGCCATGAAAACTACCCGGTAGCAAAACAAAGTTCAGACTATTCCACGAATGTGAATCCCAGCCTTGGAGTCCACCGCCAGCTGTTATAACAGATTCCACATCGTACGAACCGTCCCGTATGTGACCCTCTAGCCCAGTATATATATATATATACATTGGAGACGATAAACACAAAAATCCATCCGTCCGACTACTCAAGATCCCGGAGTCCACCGCTGACCCGTCCTCATAGTCCCGGACTAAAATATAATAATCCGTCTCCCACAGGGCAACCTCAGTCCACCAACTGGGTCTATAGTCTTGGAGTCCACCGCCGACTATATAGAGCACCCCACTTACGTTTTCCTAAGTTTACTACATCTTCACTTATGTGCCTAAATTTTCTTAAGTTCAAGACATGAATAATTTCCATTCAAAGAATTAGTTTTACCTCCTACCGGACTTAATCAACAAATACGAGATAGCTCCATGGCTATATCTCCACATCATATCTCAAATTTTTTTTTCTTTCAATAATGCCGGTATCGAGGTCTTACTAACTCTAAATCATAAACTTTCATGTACAAAAAGCATGGGTATTCACACCCTTTCTTAATCATGTCTTAAACTTATATAATTTTCATCTTCTACTTATTCACAATGATTAATGTCTTGTATTAGCACTTATCCATAAAGCAATCATTTCTTAGTCTTTACACTATTCATAATCTAGTTACTCACTCATAGTCTTTATAAGCAAAAAGGATTCCCTTTTTAAGAAGACAATTTCATCACATGAAATTTTATAACCAATTCAAACTATCACAATATCTCAATTCCCTTTAAAATATTTCTTAAACAAAATCAAAGTATAATTCTCTTAAAAAATCACTTCACAAAAATAATACTTTGTTTTTGTTCACTACAAAGTTTCATACTCACAATTTCATCTCTCTTTATATCTCAAAATATACAAGAAAACAATCTTAATATTTCCCATTTCATTTTCCTCAAAATATGCAATAAAGTTATGATTAACTTTAATATTTATTACTTCATTTTATATGAAGAAAGTATGAGTTTTAAACAAAAGCCCCCTTTTTAAAGTCTCATTTTTACTTTCTTAAAATAGACAATAAAATCTCCATAACAATCTCTAATAGCTTCCATTTTATCTTATAACCATAATAGGAATTTATTCATACTAAAAAAAACATCTTATTCTATTAAAACCAAATCAAAAAAAATAAAAGATGGCTATCAAGATTTGAACCCAAGATCTCTTATAAGATGTGCTCATTGACTAACCAGTAAGTCCTAGTGTGCTTTTTGTTTAGAAGTTGTATTCATATACTTTTGTTCACAATTTTCTGAAATTGTTTCTTTTTAATAAAACTTGTTTACCCAATAATCCAATCCTATATTGGAATAAACTTCTCTTTGGACTAAAAGGAAATCTTAAATAGTAATCAACAAGTCCAAACTTATTTTTAGCATATATCTCATTTTAAAAAAAAAAGATTTTCCTTTCTTTGCAAAATTTACACTTCTTTTCAAACTCGAAAATTAAAATCATGATTTTCTAAAAAACTAGTTTATGCCCAACATCTTACAAATAAAAATTTGTGTTAAGAATCAAACATATTTTTTAATCGATTATGGGTGTCTCAAAGAAATTCCTTTCATACAAAAATTGTATTTTTGACATATGTCAACATACTTCATAAAAAAGAATTTATTTCCTTCTCTTTTCTTTTTCATCATATCTCTAATCATATGTCGAAATATAGCATTCTTTAACAATTTCTCATACATATCACACATTTGACATACCTAGATTTACGAGTATTCTAACATTGTTCATAGTAATAATTCTTTAGTTAAACTCTTCTTTTCAATTTATACATAAACTTGCATTTCTCAAAAATTGAATGAAAAAAAAAAATTTGTTTAATTTCTCTTATACAAATTGGGAATTTATAGCATGCCAACAAGTCTCAAATCATAAGAATTTTACAAAATCTCTTTCATGAACAAATTATTATTTTCCAAATGTAACAATAAAAAAAATATACATATGTCAATAATAACAAAATTTTACTTTCTTCTTTTTTTTAGTCAATAAATCATAAAGCGTGTTATTCATCACTAAAATTCCCACATACTCAACAAGTACAAAAATTGCAATCACATTAACATGATTCATGGTATAAAGAAATTCTTCTTTTTAATTAGCATGATATCACAACAAAATCATCCTCATTCAAAACATGATATACTAGCATAAATTTTATCATATAATTCTCAAACAATATCTTCTTATACTACCCTTTTTTGTATGCATATCCTACACAAAAAAATATTGAAATCACCCACTAACACAATGTTAATCTATTTGTCAACATAGCATGATTCACTATTAATCTCACCACAATCATAGTATAGTTATTCTATTTAATCAAAACTACTCATTCACTTTTATTAGCATGTACATTCTAAAAAAAATTAGAAAGTAGGAGAACACCCACCTTGTGAAGCTTGAACAATGAAAAGAAAAGAGAACACCACTTTTAGCTCCAAAGATTCCTAGCTCCTAGTAAGGCTTCTCCTCCTAGCAATTTCTCCTTTCCAAGCAAGAGATCCTCCAAGCACAATAACTTTCTTACTCTCTTTCTTTTTTCTTCCTTTCTTTCTTTTTCTTACACTTATTTTTATATTGATTTTGGTGCAAGAGAAATGTAGGAAATGGGACTCTATTTATAGGATTTTGGAAGGGTCTAAAGTGCAAAAATCTCACCCTAATAACTCTTCAAATTTATTTTACAACTCTCCACTTTCCTAACTCCTAAAACGTCCATCTCTTCATCTCCCCACTCTCCACTAACTCAACCTACCAACTCTTCTCCTCCCCTTGCCCAAAAAATGGTCCAAATACATTTGTGTATGCATGCACACATGCATAAACAAATATGAACACATTTCTATAACTCTAAATGTGTACTAATATGTGTAACTTGTCATGTATTAGTACATGTTTAACTAAAAATGTGATTTTAATAGTGGGCTTGCTACATGGGCTCATTACTAATTAATTTATTTAATTATCTAGTGGGCTTGCTACATGGGCTCATTACTAATTAATTTATTTAATTATCTAGTGGGCTCCTCTCCTAATGGGCTACATTTTAGTTTATAGGTCCATGGATCAAAAGAAAGGCTAAATAAAACTAATGCATGCTAAAAATAGTAAAATGAGAATAAAATTTGCACGTGCACCATACGTGCAGAAAAAATTGAAAAATGCATTTTAATCAAAAATAAGGGGAAAATAAATTTTCGTTTTATAAAATAGATTTAAATACATAAAAATAAATAATTTAAACCTATAGGAAATATTATACGTAGTGGTGGAAACACGTGCATCAAAACACGTAAGAAGCACGTAAATCCCAGGGATTGAAATATTATATTTTAGTTGACTGAAATCAATACGGAAAATGTATAAATAGTACGAATCCAAAATATGTAATGAAATACATTACAAAATATACGTGCGTAACACCCAGGAGCAAAATTGTAATTTCTAATTTTGCGGGGTGTTACAGTAATAACCTGTGTCCACAGGTCAGATTTTTGCTGGAGCAGTACTGACAACAAGAATTGCCCGTATAGTACATATAAGCAAAGTAACAACTCTGGGTTAAACCCTAAGGCAATTCCCCCAGAGGCCCCAACAGAAGGGCAACTTTTCCATTCTGAAATGCAATACCCCCCAAGTCTACTTAGTCTAGAGGTATGGGTCAGTTTGGTCTCCTGCAGACCAACAATGTTAACTTTCGATTTAACAATGACATCCCTAACCATTTCCCGTTTCCCTCGCCTGCTCAGGCTCCTAACATTCCAGAAGCGAGCCTCAATTAATTACAATTAGGGTTGGGACCATGACTCGCTTTGGCAGACGAGTTCGAAATGAGATTAACTCTATCGCTCTCCCACCCCCTAATCTTATTTTGGAGGAAAGCATTCCTATCAGTATCGCTCACTGCCAGACCAAAGGTTTTGGCTAGTCTGAAAATCTCAGAATTAGTTATGAAATTAAAAATAGACGCTAGGAAGGAATGCGTACCTCTATTGCTAGTCTTAACAGATTTAGCCGCTGCTGCAATCTTAAAATAATCGACCAAGGACCCCTCAATAGCCCTCTTGGCCACTTTCTGTACTCTGAACCCTTTGTCACAGTATGTAGGGATGGGGGGGAGGGAGGGCGTTTGTGAGGTAGGGAAGGTGGAAGGGACAAACTCTTGTGACATATCAATGGCACTGTTAGCAATCTCCTCTGACCCCAAAGACTCCTCATCAAAATAGACCAAATCATCTTCGAGGTTTAACATAGCATCTTGATCATCCTCCTAACTGAGGATCTCTAGTACGGAACTGGGCACCCCAGCAGATTCACAAGTGTTCCAGGCAGTTCCACAATAAGAAATAGTTATTGGGGAATTAGTACACACGGGCTTCTTCAATACATTGAGTACTCCACTGTGCCTCGCTTCTTCAGGCCCAAGTTGTGCCCCTCTTTAGGCCCACCTTCGACCAACAAATTCTTACAGATGTTCTCCCCATTTTTGCACACCAAACCGCCATCTTTGGGCCCCTCTTTAGGCCCAACCTCATTAACGATGCTGAGTCGCAACGCACGCTCATCGCACGTGAGTGTGGGGGTACGTGTTGCCTCGGTACTTGTTAGCGCAGAGGTCGATAAGCCTGGCGCCAAAACCAAAAGCTCAGGAACCGAAGTGAAGACTAAATTGCCTCTAAGCTTTTGTGCTCCATTTCCCTTCTGGTCCTGTTCATCTTCTCCAAAAATTTCCCTTTGTACGTTTGAAGCCAGTTTCTTGGCATCGGTCGAGTACCTGTCGTCTTCTTCCCCAAAATAGCCTCCCTTTTCAAGCGCTCCCTTCCCAAAGCCTCCATCTTCTTCTTTGTTAGCGAAAGACTTTGCCTATTGTACAAGTTTGTGGTCAAGATGCTTTCTTCTCTTTCTTTGGTCACCTGCACTCCTCATAGCATCTCTTCCCTAGCTACTAGGGGTTGATTTCCTCTTGGAGCTTTCTGTTTGATGAAACTTCCAAGATTGGTGACTAGGTCTACAACATTAGCCAAACTTGGCTCATGGTGCAGATCCACCATGTGCAGGCCCTCTTGACCGTTGAGTTTTTTTGTGGGACCTCAATCTTGATCGCCGTTTAGGGTCGAAGTTTTTTGGGGTTCCATGCTCGCCGTTGCCTTGCCTTGTCGCTCCTCCTTGCCTTTTGCGGCTCTGATGACTTCACGGTGCGCCCGCTCTATCTCCTGTGCTCCATCCAAGGTGAGGTCCTATCCTGTGGAGACCACCTGCCTGTAGGTGCGTTCGTCTCTTACTGCAAAGGAAGGGGATGAGATAGCTAGGGGGTTCTCCATCTCCGATGCCGCTTGCTTGTCAAGCACGAATCTAATAAGGTATGATTCCTCGGAAGAGAAGACCCTGGCGAAGCGTGGCATTAGGGTGATGTCAGGACTTTTGATCAGGATCCTTGCGGAGACGATCTCCGACCGTCGAATCGTCTTTTCGTCTATATCTTCGATGGTTCAAAACTCTGAGATGATCTCTTGCAAAGCTTCTTTTTTCCAGAAGTGAAGTGGCACATTGTGTATCCACACCCAAAATCGCTCTCTTTGAGGCAGCTCAGCCCTAAATCTTGGCAACCATGGGAAAAACTCTATCTTGAAGTAGCCAAAATCTACTACACCCATGGTGGCAACCACAGTCATCTTCTCCAGTGAAGGGAAAGACACCAAAAATTGAAGGTGGCACATCTTTTTAGCAACCCAGTCCTTGTGGGTTTTCATTGGCCATTTTGTGTTCAAAGTATGGAGGAGATGGTTCTCTGATGGGCACCCTGCTCTGACTTGAGCAACAGCACACCATTGGCGAAGCCATTTCTCTTCGTGTTTAATCGTTTCTAGGCTATTTGCAAGGCGGATGAAGGTTGGGTTATCTGGCGACCTACCTCTTCTATCCGACTGTTCATCGTCGTTGTTGGATGTGGTTATGTTTGTGCAAACATTCGACATGTGGCCCCATTTCATACATTTTAGGCATCACACCTCTTTCGTGCATTCTTGCCGGAAATGACCCAATTCACTGCAGTTGAAGCACGGAACTGGTTTGCGTTTCCATTTTCTTTGCCTCTTTTTGTTTTCTGGTAGATTTTGAGGGATAGACTGTTCCTCTTCTTTGCTTTACTATTGACTTCTATCCACTCTTCCTTCTCGATAAGTTGCCCACTCGACCTAGGCAAAAACGAGTTTACCAACAAAAATGAGTTTGAACAATCATTTGAGATATCAATTAATCCAATGTTTTCTTGTAAAACTTTTTAGTTAAATAAAATCAAGACAATCACCTTCTATAGACACACTAACTATATTGCAAGTTATAACTCTAATTAAAGGATATAGTTAGCACAGCCAAAAGATTCTTGAATAAATAATTAGTAAGTGAGTAGTACTATATAAGTTGTTGTTACCGCTAAACCTGGTGCGGGGGCAAACAGATAGTATTTATGGATTCTTGGAAAATTTTGAATAACAAACCTGTTACCTGTTCCGTCGGAGTTTGACCGTTGACTCCTGCCGTTCACCTGCAAAAAGTGCGAGACACCGGGGTTGATCCCGGCGATGCACCCTTCGACGCTCAAGTCAGTAATCAGGGAGATTATGAAAGAGCGTAAATTGGCAAAAGATTGATTACCTCTTAATAGTGGTGGATAGGAGGTATTTATAGTCGCCTTAGGGATCAGATTAGGAATGTAATCCCTGTGATCTGATGAGGAATATAATCCCCGTAATCAAATTAGGAATGTAATCCCTAATTTCCAGTGAAAGGATAGATGTGGATCAAGACCGTTGATTAGTATTAATCAGAGACCCTAATCCTATCCTGCTGGACCGGGTTCATTTCGGGTTGGAACCCGTACCTAGTTGAGGTGGATCCGTTTGTGGGTTATTGGGTCTTGAAGAAAGATCCAGTTCCCATTTCAGACCCGTTAGTAGGTGAAATTACTGTTTTACTCCTGAGCTTTAATATTTGTGTCCGATGTGAATGGTCCCGATTTAATCCTATTTTTAGCCATATCACGAGCCCCCCACTCCTGGAGACTGAGTTTTACAGTCTTCGAGGAGTAGTTTTGTTGTTCTAATGGCGTACGGGATTTTATCGGTGTTCTTAAGGAAGTTTGGAATCTTGCTCGGGGTGTAACAGTGTTATTCTGGGCTTGTAAAATGCCCAAAAATATCTTCGGAATTTTCTGGATTTTTGGTGATTTTTCCAGATTTGTTCTGAATTTTTTCTCATTTTTTTGAATTTTTTATTCATGTTCTGAATTAAATAATTAATTATCGAAAATATTAATTAATTATTCTAATTTAATAATTATTTTTCCAGAATTTTAAAATAATTTTTTCTGAATTAATAATTATTTTTAGAATTTTTAATTAATTATTTTCGATTTTTTAAATATTTTTTCGGATTTTTTAAATAATTAAAACAATTAAATAAATAAATAAATAAATTAAATATTAACTGGACACGTGGCGTGTTTCTGAGCATCGATCATGATCAGATGTGCGCGCATCGCGAGACAGATCACGTTCTGGACACGTGGCGCGTTTCTGAGCGTCGATCATGATCAGATGTGCGCGCATCGCGAGACAGATCACGTTATGGACACGTGGCACGTTTCTGAGCGTCGATCGTGTCGTGACGCGATTTTTGAGAAGATCGGATGGTGCGTGTAGGTCGGCAGCATTTTTCTCCAATTTTAAGCTCGGATTGGCACTTGCTCGGAATCCGAGCAACTTCGTCCAGTTTTCGTGCAGCGTGGCACATATATATATATTTTATATATATTTTTTTTCTTTATCTTTCTTCCCCGCTCTGTTCCTTCTTTCTCTTCTTCTTCGCTTTTTTCTTTCTCCCATAATCCCGCAGTCCTTCCCTTTCGACTTTGACCTCGCCTTCTCGCCCCCAACCTCGCTCCCTCTCCGAACTCATCCGGCGAGGAGCTCGGCGACGAGAGGAATGGAACTCGGAGTTGGGATTGAAGAGGATGCGAACTTCGCAAGAGAGCTCGGCATGGAGAAGGTGGAGCTAGAGCCTGAGTTCGGAGCTCAGCTGCGAGGGGAGAGAAGCTTGAAGCTCAGTGGAGACTGAAGTCGGAGCTCAGCACCGTGATGGGTTCGGCTCAACATTATGCTCGGAGCTTGAAGACGAGGAGAGCTCGAGCTCGTGAAGGAGGGACAGAGATGCTCTTGGAGCGATGGTGATGGCGGTTGGCCAGGCTTTGAAGCTCGTCATCAGAACTCGTGGTCGATGGTAGAGCTCGGTGACAGCTATGAGGGGCTCAACAGCAGTGGGTTCCTCGGTGTTGCTTGAGCTCGGCAGGCCGAGCTTTGGTGAAGAAGAGCTCGACAGTAGAGGTGGCGAGGAATGGAGGCGAGCTCGGAGCTTTGGAGGAGCGGCGGAGCTCGGTGTAGAGGGGAGCTCGTCGGAGGGGGAGCGGTGAGTTGGAGGTGAGCTCGGTGCTGAAGGAGCTCGGTACTGTGTTCGGCGTTGGAATGGAGCTTGGAGGTGAGAGGGCTCTCCGATGGCTTGGTCGAGGGAGGAGCTCTTCTTGTTTGGGTTTTGGCAGTAACGTGTGAAGAAGAAGGTGACGTGTGGAGTTCGGGTTTGGATCCCTAACGGGTCCGAACCCACCCCGCCGACCTTTTTTTTTTTTTGCCGAATCCGAGCACGGATTTTAAGGCAAATTTTTTAGCCATTTGGCAACTCGGTAGGACAGTAGCTCAGATTGTAGATCTGAGCTACGTGGCTCGATCTGGATGGTTGATCACAATCGTGGTGCGAATCACGAGATAAGAGGCTTAAATTTCGAGAAAATGTTATCTTGTCGTTTTGTGGAGACGTGGCGCAATCTGAGCTGTTCATCACCTTTTGCGCAATTTTCGCAACGATCCAATGGTTGGAGTTGCTCGGTATCATTTTTCTTCAAGTGTGGAGCTCGGATTGGCACTTGCTCGGAATCCGAGCGTCTTACTTGAGTGGGTCGGCTCGGGTTGCTAGTCATTCGGAGCAACTGTATTGCGATCCACTTTTTCGGTGCTACGGAGGTCCGATCGGGGCGTGCGACCCCTTGTTTCGAAACTAACTCGAAGATCTACAGCTTCTCTTTAGGAGTGGGATGAAGATTCACCCTCCTTCATGGTCAAAATAGCCCCGCAACATCCTTGTCTTCATTAAGTTGAGGAGTGTTTTGGTCTTGGGGATTTTTGAAGAGGAGCTCCACTCCTAGGGGCGGAGAGGATGTGCTAGGAAGACCCTCGTAAGAGCCATGGGAAGACCCATTCTTTGAGGTGAGTGCAAGGAGCAACTCTGTAGGAGAGTTTTGAGCTCCGATCTTGCTTAGAAGAGGCCTACTTTGGAGGCGAGCGGAGTGAAGGGTTCGGCTCTAGGAGAGAGCCATTTGTGAGACAAGTGTGAGGAGGAACTCTAGGAGAGAGTTGTGCTCCAAACTTGTTGAGAAGGGGTCCGCTTTGGAGGCGAGCGGAGTGAAGGACTCGGCTCTAGGAGAGAGCCATTTGTGAGACAAGTGTGAGGAGGAACTCTAGGAGAGAGTTGTGCTCCAAACGTGTTGAGAAGGGGTTCGCTTTGGAGGCGAGCGGAGTGAAAAGCTCGGCTCTAGGAGAAAGCCATTTGTGAGACGACTGTGAGGAGGAACTCTAGGAGAGAGTTGTGAGCTCGATTTGAACCGTTGGATCTCGGTGCGGATCTCGAGGTAGGCTCGATTCCCAAGAAACGCTATCTTGTCGTTTAGTGGACGTGGCATAATCTGGACCATCCATCATCTCAGGCACGATTTTCGCAATGATCCAACGGTTGGAGACGCTCGGCAGCGTTTTTCTTCACTTTCGAGGGTCGGATTGGCACTTGCTCGGAATCCGAGCGAAGTGGCTCGGTTTTTCCCTCGCGCGAGTGGCTCGGCTCGGATTTCCGAGCTATCCTCTTTGTTGTGGAGGTCGGATCACCTGTCGCTCGGATTTTGGTTCCGAGGGACGTGGGGCGATCCTAGCCGTTGGATGATGGCACAGATTTCGTTGCTGGCTCAGTTTCCAAGAAAACACTATCTTGTCGTGTAGTGGTGCTGGCATGATCTGAGCCGTCTGATCGAAATCTTACGCGAATTTTGAAGGGAAAGTCGTTTTTCTCCGATTCGCAACTCGTATTGGCACTTGGTCGGAATTCGAGCTATCCTCTTGGTTGTTGAGGTCGGATCGCCTGTCGCTCGGATTTTGGTTCCGAGGGACGTGGGGAGTCATTTGGGAGACGAGTTTGAGGAGCAACTCTAGGAGAGAGTTGTGAGCTCCGAACTCGTTGAGAGGAGGTCCGCCTTGGAGATGAGCGAAGCGAAAAGCTTGACTCTAGGAGAGAGCCATTTGGGAGACGAGTGTGAGGAGGAACTCTAGGAGAGAGTTGTGCTCCGAACTTGTTGAGAAGAGGTCCGCTTTGGAGATGAGCAGAGCGAAGTGCTTGACTCTAGGAGAGAGCCATTTGGGAGATAAGCATGAGGAGCAACTCTAGGAGAGAGTTGTGAGCTCCGAACTTATTGAGAGGAGGTCCGCCTTGGAGATGAGCGGAGCGAAAAGCTTGACTCTAGGAGAGAGCCATTTGGGAGACGAGTGTGAGGAGGAACTCTAGGAGAGAGTTGTGCCCCGAACTCGCTGTTTAAGTGAGAGGATCAAGGGTCGTAGGAGCAGTTCCGAATGGCGAACCACTTCTAACTCGCTTACGAGCAAGTTATTTGAAGCAGAATCGATGCAAGTGTTGGACTCCGAACTTGTCGTTAGAGGAATTCAACGGTTGTGGGAGCAATTCCGAATGGCGAACCACTTCTTACCCGCTTATGAGCGAGTAATTTGAAGCAGAATCAAGCCAAGTGTTGGACTCCGAACTCGTCGTTAGAGGGATTCAACGGTTGTGGGAGCAATTCTGAATGGCGAACCACTTCTTACCCGCTTATAAGCGAGTAATTTGAAGCAGAATCGAGCCAAGTGTTGGACTCCGAACTCGTCATTTTTAAGAGAGGTTAACGAGGTGTAGGAGCAATTCCGAATGGCGAACCATTTCTTACCCGCTTATGAGCGAGTAATTTGAAGCGGAATCGAGCTAAGTGTTGGACTCCAACCTCGTTGTTAGAGCTTAGTAAGTTGCGGGAGCAGCCATGTAGAAGAAGCTGGACTCCGAACTCACCATTTAGCGAGTCGTGACTCGGAGAGATTGAGATGAAGCAAGAGCAACAATTTCCAATGAAAAAACGTAAAGTTTTATTGAAATAAACTAAGTGGCTGCTTCAATAGGGCGAACCATTATTACATGCTATTGGTCGGGTTACAAGCATCGGCCTTATTGAAAATCAAAATCCTACTCCTACGATAAGGTGAAGACCTCTTGGGAGGAGCTGGGAGGTTCTGAGTCTTGAAGCTCGGCGGGCCTTTCTGTTCGTTTGTTGGTTCCTCAAGGGGGAAGCTAGGCCCCATCTTTTTGGACAAACTTGGTCAGGTGTCCCCGCTGTATGAGTTCTTCGATCTCCTCCTTGAGAGCCCGACAATCATCCGTGTCGTGGCTGTGGTCCCTGTAAAAGCGGCACCACTTATCCTTGTTCCTCTTCTTGCCAGGTGTATTCATTTTAGGGGGAGCACGGAGTAGCCCTTCCTTGTCCACCTCCATAAGAACTTCTGATATATTGGCAATGAGGGGGGTGAACTTTTCAAAATGAGGAGTCGAGCGGCGCTGGCCATTGCTGTCCTTCTGGGATTTTTGGGACCCCTCTTTGCTTGTGTTCTTCCGTTTGTTCCCGGAAGATGTCTCCTCAAGAGTAAGGGGGTTGAGAGCCTCTTCCGCTCGTATGTACTTCTCTACCCTAAGTAAGAGTTCTGAGAAGTCCCGAGGAGGCTTCTTGGCAAGGGACGCCCTGAGGTTGGCATTAGTGACGTTGCGCTCGAACGCTGCAGAGGCTACTGATTGATTGAGGGAGGGAATGGACCAGGCTTCGGTGGTGTAGCGTCGAAGGTAATCCCTTAGGCGTTCACCCTTTTCTTGGTTGAGGGTCACCAGGGATACACTTGTTTTCTTGGCCCGACGGCTACCCACGAAATGAGTAAGGAAGAGCGTTTTGAACTGATCGAATGAAAAGATGGAGGCCAGGGCGAGTCGAGAGTACCATTCTATTGCAGGCCCCTTCAAAGTGGCAGGAAAGATCTTACAGAGGAGGGCGTCTGAAGCATGGTGGATCATCATGAGAGTTTTAAAACTCTCTATGTGATCCGCAGGGTCTGACTCCTCGGTATACGATTCGAACTGAGGCGACTTGAAGTTCTCTGGGATGGGGGCCTCCATGATGGTGCGGGAGAATGGAGGTCTGCTCGGGCGGAGGTTTATCGCTTGTTGCTCTTCTTCCCTGTCAATTCGGCCGAGGCGCCTCTCCATCTCGTGGAGACGGAGGTAGACCGTGTCTTCTCTTTGATGATACCTTGCCGGGCCCCGGGACTCATCTTCGTACGAGGGTGGACTGGGGTTGCGGCAATGGTGGCTTGGAGATGGACTAGGACCGAGAGTGTGAAGGCGATGGCTCCTAGTTGGCTCGTGAGTAGGTGGCCTCTGGTCGTTCTTTGGGGTGATATTGAAGGCCCGCAAGACTGTCGCTTGGAAGTCTTGAAGATCTGCCCTTGTGACTGGTGCTTCTCCCACTTTGTGGTCCCTATGTATGGCTCGGCTTACTAGAGAATGAATTCTCCGCCGACGACGCTGAGGGGACTCCCTTCGCCCTCTTCGAGTAGGGGACCTTCTGTAGTCTCGGCGATGAGGAGATCGCTCATTTGGACGTTGTTGGCGGGAGGCTCCCTCTCGGGCCCGCCTTTCATCCAAACGGCAGCAAAGATCCTCTTCCTTCTGCCGATTGAGGATGGTATTTCGAAGGTCGGAAGCTCGGAAATTATGGGATGCCATAGAGTCAGAAGAGGGGTTGTGTATTGGGATGCGGTTCTGTTGGAGAGGTTGCTTCTGAGGATTGGGACGCGAGCCTCCTGCACCGGCATTCTGAGGCCCGGTTGGACCTCGAGGGGGTTGGAGATTCTGAGGAGGGAGTTGGTCCAGCCGCAGGGGGTCCTCTGCCTGAGGAGGAAGTTGCCCTTGCTGCTGAACGGGTTGGAGGGGGACCTCCTGTTGCTGCTGGAGAGGGGTAGGCCCACGGTTGGACCCCCTGGATCTGAGTTTCCTTGGAGGCATGACGGGGGGAGGTCTGACCTACGGGAAGAGGAAGGCTGCTATTCGTGGTGTTTCCCACAGACGGCGCCAATCTGTTACCGCTAAATCTGGTGTGGGGGCAAACAGATAGTATTTGTGGATTCTTGGAAAACTTTGAATAGCAAACCTGTTACCTGTTCCGCTGGAGTTTGACCGTTGACTCCTGCCGTTCACCTGCAAAAAGTGCGAGACACCGGGGTTGATCCCAGCGACGCACCCTCCGACGCTCAAGTCAGTAATCAGGGAGATTATGAAAGAGCGTAAATTGACAAAAGATTGATTACCTCTTAATAGTGGCGGATAGGGGGTATTTATAGTCGCCTTAGGGATCAGATTAGGAATGTAATCCCTGTGATCTGATAAGGAATATAATCCTCGTAATCAGATTAGGAATGTAATCCCTAATTCCCAGTGAAAGGATAAATGTGGATCAGGACCGTTGATTAGTATTAATCAGAGACCCTAATCCTATCCTGCTGGATCGGGTTCATTTCGGGTTGGGACCCGTACCCAGTTGAGGTGGATCCGTTCGTGGGTTATTGGGTCTTGAAGAAAGACCCAGTTTCCATTTCAGACCCGTTAGTAGGTGAAATTACCGTTTTACCCCTAAACTTTAAGATTCGTGTCCGATGTGAACGGTCCCGATTTAATCCTATTTTTAGCCATATCAGTTTTCATTCTAATAAACACATAGACTACATCATGTGATCATATTGCAAGTAAAATAATATTACATATTGGTAGACAACAAAATTTAACACTGTTTCTAAGTCATACACAGGGCCGGCCCTGAGTTCTCAGGGCCTAAGGCAAAAGGCCCAAATAATTATTTTTGGGGCCCATAATTATCATATAATTTTTTTTACGTGCAAAATACTTGCCTATATTTATAAAGGAAATGCTAATTTGGGGGTCCCTAAAAGTGCAAAAAAATCGGGGGTCTGAGGCGGCCGCCTCACCTGCCTCAAGGTGGGAGCCGGCCCTGGTCATACATACATGAAGTAGTAATATAAAAATATATAAAGAAATAATTTGACGATAGTTGACCTCACGATAAGGCAATGAATTTTAATTTGACAAGACTGAAGCATTAGAATAATAAGCAGAAACGTATAGGTACCTCAAGATTCGTGCCTTGCAAAATATACTAATCAAGCGTAATTCAATGTGGGGTCCGGCCCTGGTCATACATACATAAAGTAGGAATATAAAAATAGAAAAAAAATAATTTGACGTTAGTTGACCTCATGAGATAAGGCAATTAATCTTAATTTGACAAGACTGAAGCATTAGAATATTAAGCATAAATGTATAGGTACCTCGAGATTTGTGCCTTGCAAAATATACTAATCAAGCATTATTCAATCATATGATTGCCTTTATGACATTAATCTCATAATTAAACAATATGAATGTGGAATCGTTATAAGAATATGACCAAACTACGAATAAAATAACAGGCAAACACCCTCCTTAAATAAAGATTACAATCTAAATGTAAGAGTATGGTAATCCCTATGAATAGCAACCAACATAGAAGCAATTATGAGCTATGGAGTGTCAAACATGGTTTCATAGGAGGCCTTAACTAGATTAGTAAATGATATTATCATGTGCTGAAAACAAAGGCTATAAAACAAATTTAGCACTTGAGACAAGTACAAATCTAAAGCCATCCATACATTGACTAAACAGAATAATAATAGATGAAATAAAATTTTATCAATCGTTAACTCTAATTTATGTCTATCAATCATTAACAGTAACCGGTTTTTCACAAAATTACATCATAATTTTTTTTTTCCATAGAGCGATTTTTATTATTTTACATATCGTCACCAAGGATTACTTCTAACAGTTCAAACAATAAACTATTATTGTTCGAAACTAACAAGCTCTGGCCACACGATTTGGCTTCATCTCGCAATGCCATGCCATCTTTGTAAGATGCCTCCCAAATCCGAATTCCATAATTAAGATCATCAACATCCAAATAACCCATACATGTTCAAGAATTTCTGATAAACCCAACGAAAATTTGAGAATTTTTATGGACTACTGTGCCATCGCGTAATTACTTTTCCGCTGATCCAACTACTAACAAACTTTATAGTGGATTGGATATTATTAGTATACATACATACCATTGTCTAATATTTATAAACATGCAGATTGAATGATAAGTTTTCTACTTCCTCATGCTTAAAATTAATATCTTTATTTAACATCTACCTTGAATACTCACTAATCTTCTCCGTTGACCTAGTCAACAATCTAAAATCTCCAATCCACGAAAAGAGGGCAAGATGTCCCACGAGGATCAACTAACTAGACAATCTCCTAAATCTCGACATTCTCATAATTAATCAATTCAAGCCCGGAACAAATCAACACAACAAATATATTATATATATAGGTGGCAGTGGCGACTTCCACAATAACAGCGGCGATGACGCCGAATAAAAACGAATAGAAGATCAGGGACATATCTTTCTTGTGGTAGTTAAACCAGTGACATAGAGCTCCTCGAGGCATCGTGCTGATAACATGTTATAAAAGAGAGAGCGCTAAAGAGGTGTGCCCTAATCAAGTAATGCGACTTTTCATTCATAACACATATATAGAGGGGGAAATTAGAATTATGGTTTGGTAGTATGGTTGGACCGCCACTTTAATAGGTGGCATCCACCTAAATAGGTGGTCACAGTTTCACTATATTGTTTGTTTGTTTTTTTCTATCTTTATTGATAATTAGTGATGCTGCTGCTTTTTAGTGTGGGGACAACATGTGTGAGTTCTTGTAATTTGTAGTGGAAGGAACGGCACTGGAACAGATCTGGGTCTAGAGCCGATGTTCGGTTCAGTGGTAGCAGGAGAGGGGTCGAGGTTGATTGCTCGGCTCGGATCCTAGAGACTCGGCTCGGATCATGGTACCTGCAGAATGCCTAGAAACACTGGGTGAGATCCCGGCGACAAGCCCTCCAACGATCTAATTAGTCACTGGAATAGTAACAATAGCTAGGGTTCAGGTGAAGAAAAATTTATTACCTTGGGCAAGGAGGAGGGGGTCTGCTATTTATAGGCAGGGGCAAACGGGTCTGAGATCCTAACGGGCCTGAGTTGGCAGAAGCGCGTTGGACTAGTTGACTTGATGATCTGGGATGAGCGGATCTTGAGGAGATCGTACGATCCTGATTAGATTGGGCTTTTTTTACCCATATCACAGTTTCATTTTTAACTGAATCCATATTTGGGATCAGGTTATTCTCAAAGACTTGAATCCCACTATTTTAGAAATTGATTTATCACATTTTTTAAAGTAGTTGTTGTACATGTACCAACAAATGAGATTAACGGATGGACTTGCGCCCAGAGTCCAATTGACACACACACGAGCGCGAGACTAAGCGAGTGAGTGCTGATGACCACGACCTTATTAAAAATATAATAATAACAATAATAATAATAATAATAAAGAGCTGGAAATAAAATCAACATTGCATCTTACTCTGGTGTACTTCGCAATAGGCCAAAGTCAAGCAACTACATTTTGGTTCTAGTTTCCTTGATATATTCATGCAACCCATTTTGGTTCTAGCGTCCTTGATATATTCATGCAACCCATTTGCTTTCAATCTAGGAAAACCTAACTATAAGCTGACCTAAAACTAAAGCAAACTACAATCCAAGTATCCTATACACACTACTTGTAAGACCCCGCAAAATACTATATAACTATTTTGTATATTAATTCGTGTACGATTGAGAGTCACACGTATTAATGAGATTTTCTCAAATTTAATTGGATAAGTATTGAAACATATTATTTAATATGCTTTGAACCCAACATTGGTATATTTGTTGAACCGAAGTTGGAATAATTTCTCAATTTCACTACAACAAAAACTGTATTTAGCGGCATTTATACGCCGGCGTTTTTGGGAAACGCCGGGGTATAAATGTATTATTTCGTGGCGAAGCCAAAACGGTTAACATGCACCGGCGCTTTTAATAAGCGCCGGGCTATTATAATATAGGCCGGCGTTTATTAAACAAACGCCGGCCATTCAGGGTTTTTTTTTACCCCACGCCGCCTCTCCTATTTCCCCCAAATCCCCTTTTTGCTAAACTAGGTCACGGTTCCATCTCTCTCTCTCTCTCTCCCTCCCTCCAACGGAGTCCGTTCCCACCGTCGAACTACGACGTCGTCTCCTCTGCCGTTGTTCCGCTGTCGTCACCACCTTGATGCTCTCGCCGTCCACCTCTCCCGTCGTCACCACCTTGTTGCTCTCACCGTCCACCTCTCTCGCCGTCAACGGTATCTAATGGGCGAGGTAAGGATCTAGATGAATGACCTTTTAGCATTACGTTTTGTAATTTGAATTTGATTGATAATATAGTTTTTCCTTTCTGTAGGTGCTGTCAGTCGGTGCCGATGTTGGTGAAGTTGAAGCAGGAAAGAAGGTATGATTAATAACTATTAAGGCTTTTAGGTGGGCTTAGTGCAATTGCACCTTCTCTTCTCCTATTACACCTTGAACAGGAAACCCATTAATTTAATAAAGGTTGCCTTCTCTTCTCCTCTTCTCATTTGCTTGTTATCTGCTGCGCTGGAGAATGGTTCTAGTTTCCTATCTATTTGGCACTGTAGAATAGTTGAGGTTTTATAAGACCATATAATTTCGTATGTAATCTGTAATTGGATTAAACTATAATTCATCAGGATGGTTTTTAAATGCCAATTGGATTAAACTATAATTCATGTCAAGAGTTTGGATTATAAACTATATATGGTTTATAGTGAGATCGAGTTTTTCTGCAATTTATAAACATGGGTAGATTACTAAAAATACTTCATAGTTTGATCATCTTTGTGTCTATGTCCTACTGTTATTTCATTGATTTTATATTGTTAAGTTTCTTAGATTGTATTATTTATGTCTCTTTTATGCTAGAATAATCTATGGAGTATTCTCATCCTATGTCAATAATGGGATTTTATACAAAGAAATTTACTATGATCTCAAACCTTGACATTTAGAAGAGAAATGAAATAAGATAATTCGTGGCTGGTAAATTTACCTAATTCATTTTTTAGTAAGTATTGATTGAACTTTTTCTTTATTTGAAGTATGTGCCTTTATGTTTATACGAGAAATTTCCTGGCATATAGTGATTATGATCTCTTGGTGGGTTGCTGCATGAATATTTTGTACTATAAATTATGATCTTCATGTCTTAATATGTCAATATCTGCAAATATTAAGTGATTTTGAGTTACCATACACATGTATTGAGTGGTCTATGTTGTTCTATTATTGACAAACCATTCATTTTGTAACAACTTGATAGATAAGTGGCCTCCAGTTCACTTGTTTTTTGTACACAGACATCTTATGATATTAAGAACATTATGAGCAGTATTTGTAGAATTACCCATTGAATAATTTATAGTTATAGGAGATTTACTTGAAAAGATAAAAGGGTCCTTCTCTAATTCAAATATTCTTGCAATTAGAGGAAACTTGACCTAGCTTAAGTTATTTTTGAGCTTATGATTGATGTACTAAGATTTGAGCTGTTAAGAAATCACAAAATATCTTAGTATCTTACAAATCCGTATGGACAAAGGTCCTTAGATTAGTTGCAGTCATAGATATACAGACTGAAATGAGCAAAAATGGTGAGAAGTTTGCTTCATTGGACTCTTATTTCCTGTTAAATGCCTCACAAAACATAACTTACATTTTTTACAGTTTGGAGAAGGCGGTTTTTTCTAATCAAGTTCTACATTTTTGTTTCCGTTTAAGTCATCATTAACAATGTTCGAATTATCTTAGGTAAGCAAAAGATGTTAGAAGATTTTTATGCAAGCAATACCGAGACTCAGGCAAAGATTGGGATAACGATGGCAATGGACCTGATCTGCCTTTGTAAGTATTTTTTCATTGAAGCTTGTATATTAGTGTAATTTGGTCATTTTAGAGCTAAATGCTACTATGGAATGGTCTAAGAGTTTGAGAGTCCAAAAAATATTTGTGCATAGTTAGACTTTGGTAGGCTATATTAATGATCATAAAAGCAAATGTGCAGATAAACTTTTTCATAATGAAGTTCATTAGAATTTCGTGTGGTTCTGGGCTTTGCTAGTCTCGATTTTCCTAAAATGGGTGTGGCTGTGGTCTTTTGTTATGCTTCTTAACATTTTTTCGGGAAGTGATGGTTGCAGGAGGACACATTCGCAGATTAGTCAGGTGATAAGGGAGTATCGGAAGACATCGTATCGCGTGCCCATGGCAGTTCTGGTAAGCTACATTGCTGAAGATTTGATGTTTTATTAATTTATATTATTTTGTTAGAAAAGGTGTATGTGAAATGAAAGTACTTCCTGATGATGTGAAGTTTGTTTTCAGGTTTTACTTCAGGTTTTACTTACAGCTACAAATGTGGCATCGATGTTGCTGAGAGTCTCATACTTTTTATTGAACTCTTTTGAATTTTTAGCTTGATATTCATTGATATACTGGAACTAGTAGTGAATAATGCAAAAGTGCGTTCTGTTTACAAACTATCGCCTCCTTCTTTCAGTTAGTTTATTATTTCATAAACTATATATGGTTTATAGTAAGATCGAGTTTTTCTATATTTCACCTGCAGGTGCCAAGAGTCTGGAGTGACATACCGTAATTCAAAAGTGGAAAAAATCGTTGAATCGAATGATGGCTATAGTGTTATTGCTTGTGAAGGAGACGTTATATATGGTACATTGCAGGTATATTAGAAAATCATTTTTTGTTGATAAAACTATACTCGTAAATTTTTAACTTATTAAATTGTAGGCTTCCAGTAGTTGCATCTGGAGCAGAATCTGGGAAACTTCTAGAATACGAGGTAGGTGGGCCTCGAGTATGTGTGCAGACATCATATGGTGTAGAAGTCGAGGTAGGATATGCTCTCTCACACTAACTTTGTTGATGTAGTTTTATCAAAATTTTTTTGTCTTAATTGATTGGGAATGCATCGATCTTTCTTTAGCTGTAAAATTTGTTCAGTATGATCTTTTATATTCAGGTGGAAAACAATCCATATGATCCCAGCTTAATGGTTTTCATGGACTACAGAGATTATGCGAAAGAAAAACAACAAATATGTGACAAAGAATATCCTACATTTCTTTACGTGATGCCCATGTCATCTACAAGAGTGTTTTTTGAAGTTAGATACCATTAATTCTCCCTAAATATTCTTGGCAAGTGTTATGCTTACTGCCTTTAGCTAATGAACAAGCTGATCTGGTTACAGGAAACTTGTCTGGCTTCAAGAGATGCTATGCCTTTCGATCTTCTTAAGAAAAAGCTAATGTCACGCTTGGAAGCTATGGGTATTCGAGTATTAAAAGTATATGAAGAGGTAAGCTAGCTAACTGAAAAGGTTGCAAAATTCTTTTTTACGGAGAACTTCCATTTACTTTGTAGCCTATCTGTAGGAGTGGTCTTATATTCCTGTTGGTGGATCGTTACCAAACACACAGCAGAAAAACCTCGCATTTGGTGCTGCAGCCAGTATGGTACATCCAGCCACAGGTGAGTTATTTTTATTTTTATTTTCTTTCTTTCTTGTTTGGATGATGGATGTTTGGAACTGATGATATAATTAATTGAACAGGGTATTCGGTAGTGCGATCTCTATCTGAAGCTCCAAGGTATGCTTCTGTAATAGCAGATATACTGAAGAGAATCACTAATTCTCGATAGAACGTTCTAATGCAGAGCAGTCAAAATCCTTCAATGTTAGGTATGCAAGCAAAGCCATTACTTCGCATAATATGTATAATAATTATTTTCTCCATTGTTTACAAGAACTGCTCTAGTTGTTTCTGGGTTTCTTTTACACGAAAGTACATGAAAATAGACTCTAAACAAATTTGACTAAAGAAACCTTGCAAACCCCACTCTTCTCTCTTTTGCAAAGCTTCATCCTTGTCTATTGGCTGATATTTATTTTGGTAGAACTACACAATATGTCTATTGGCAGAACTAATGTAGAAAGTGAACTGGAACATAGATGTTTTTTTCTGTTTACTGTACATTATCCTGATGCTCAATACATTTCATGTAGTACTTGGAAATCCTAGGAAATTTTAGAATATAAATAGTCTCATATAGATGCCGTAAAAAATAATAATCACTATTGATTCACTTTTTTTTAAAAAAATTTTAAAAAGATTTTTTTTTGAAAAATAATTTTTTTAAAAAAAGGTTTACCTTCCCCAGCGTTTTTCAAAACGCCGGGGAAGATTTTACCCCCAAAAAAAAATTTTTTTTAAAAAAAATATATATATATATATACAACGGCGTTTTCTACACGCCGGGGTATATTACCCCAACACCGGCATTTTTCAAAAGCGCCAGTGTAGGCCGCCAAACAGTCCCTGGCACGCACTCCACCGGCGCTTGTTGTGGCACTTTTCCAAATGCCGGTAGGTTATTCACCGGCGTTTATAAACACCAGTGAAGCCCCAAAAAAGCGCCGGTGAAGACCTTTTCTTTTGTAGTGTTTAAATTGTACGCTTATCTCAGCTATAATTGAGGGGGAACATATAATGTTTCTATAATAATAAACTATTTTTATATATACATACAAATATTTTCTCTTTTAAGTATGTGTCTAATTGTTTCTTGTATGTATGGATACATGTATATGTATATATATAAAAGTATGTGTGTATGTGTATATGTACTTATTATTCATTCAAACCAAACCCTAAACCATTTAATTAAACACAAACCCTAATTAATATTTTTACTATTGGCGTGCCCATGGTTTTTTGGGTTCTAGTTACTCGGCCACACCCCCCCCCCCCCCCCCCCCCCCCCCCCCAACTTATAAAACCCTAGTTCATCAAAGAAAACCTTTTTTTTTGTTCATCATTGTTGCTTCAAAATCTCTTCCCATTTTCTTTCTAAGTTCCTACACTCCCAAAATACTTCATATCAAGCCAGGTGGAAGAGCTAGGAGGTGGAGCCAACATGGATGAAGGATTTAAGAAGAAAATCAATAACTTCATAGTGGGTGTCTCTTCTTCTAACTTATGTTTGATTTTTTTTTTGTTGATAATTTGCTATAATAGAATTGAGATTGTGATGGATGTAAGCATGATATTCTCATAAGTTAGACACTAGGGTTGGAGATGCTTGTAATGAACAAAAGATCTGATTTTAGCATGGTTCGATTAGAAAAAAAATTGTATATTGGTAATATGATGGAATTTAGACTTGAAATTTTTACAGTAGCATCTTGATTATGTCCCTATGACTCCACCAAATTTAGTAAATTTTAGATAAGGGTTGGTAGTTTTAATAAATCCATCTTGCTACTAATAATGAATTATCTTGCTGTTCTGGTTAGAATGATCATGCTTGACTTATAAAATTTATATCTCCATGATAAACATGAATTTAGAGATGAAAATTTACTATGGCTTCTCAAGCATGTCTATAATAATTCCACCTGATTTCTTAAATTTTGAATATGATTTAATATTTTAATAAATTCGAACATGTTGCTGGTGTGAGATTAGTTTATGCTCTGTATAAATCTAGCATATTTGACATAAAAATCATATCTCATTGTCTATTATGACTTTAGAGTTAAAATTTTTATTTTAGCTTTTCTTAAATGTCTATATCCATTTCAAAAAATTTCACAATTTTTGGATGATGTTTGATATTTTTACAAAATGCTACATCTATGCTGTATAAGGAAAACATTGAACTGTCTTTAAGTTCTGTTTCAAGGATTGTGTGTTCAGTTGGGAAATTCATTCATTCCAAAATATAATGAGCTTTAAGCTAAAATTTTTATGCTTGTTTCTTATATGTATGTAACCCCTGTTTTCACAAATACGTATTTTCTGTGTATTATCTGAGTTTGGGTTCTTTATAAAAAAATTCGTTTACTTAAATTCATTTTATTTCAAATTTATTTTGTATCTCCTGTTAAAATCCATTTCTTTTCATTAATTGTATTTATTGTTATTTTCAAACGATTTTTATATTATAATACAATCCCTATTAATGTTATTATTATTATTGTTATCATTATTATTATTATTATTGTTATTCTTATTTTCATTATTATTATTATGATTATTGTTATTTTTGTTATTATTGTTATTATTACTATTACCTTTGATTGTTAATGTAAAATCTATTTCTATTGTTAATTGTGCTTGTAGTATTTCAAATAATTTCCATATTGTATTACAAATTATATTTTGTTATATAATCCTGCCTTTTATTGGTTAGTTCTTTTCCCTATTGGATTTTTTTAAACCCCTAAACACTATACCCATTTCTTTTGGATCCAAACCCTACTACCTGTTAACCCACCATCCCATAATCCTTTATAAATACCCTGTTTTAACCCCAACCCTAATTAACTCACCTAAAACCTAATTAACCATACTAATCCCGCCGCCTATTACCCCAGACCTCTTGTTCATATTCTTCGTCGTCTATCATCTCCTTCCTCGCCTTGCGCCTACCCCTCGACTATGCTCCCCTCTTCCTCATCGTCGCCCCATGACTGAGCACTCCTCGTCACCCCGCTCTCCTGCCCTCATCGTCCCCATGAACCCATCGCCTCGACGACCACTGCCTTCTGTCAAACTTACCACCACTTCACCTCATCCCTGTTCACCCCCCATCCTCGACTTCGTTTTTCCCCTCGCCTTCGTCCAAACCCATCGTCATCGAACCCGCATTGCCGCTCCACCGCTCGACCCCAGTCTTCCCCGTATTCTTCCTCCAGTGGTTGCCCCATACGATGTTGCCCTGTTCTCCTCGTCAACCTCCGCTGCATCCATGTCGTTATCCCTGTTTACTGTCGAAATCCACCCCGATCACCCTCCATCTTCAATCCCAATCGACTTCCTCTGTTTTTTTTCGATCTCCTCTGCTCGATGCCTTCGCCGACCATTCCCCCCCTCAGGCGATCATCTCCTCGCCCTGTTGACCGCCGTTGGATCCCCGCCGTCCTCCGTCTAGTCATTGACAACTCTGGTCTCTGCTCAGTCGCCGCTGTCTCGCTCTCTCTCTCTCTCTATCTGTTGCTATTGAGAAGGAGGGGGATTGATATGGTGTTTGTTGTTTTAGAGTGTAGGGGATCCGATTGTTGGTGTTTACTATTTGAGGAAGAGGAGGGATCATATCTGATTGCTGCGTATGCTGTATTGTTGTTGGATTCTTGATCAAGTGAATCTTGGCCGTTCGATCTGATCGTGATCGTGATCATCTCATCTAGATTCGTGTGTTTGTGTTCGTTACCCGGGAATCCGTTCCCGTTATTCTTGCTCTTGTTTCGTCGTTTTTATCGTTGTCTCTCGTGCAAGTAACTTGTATTCCTTTTTGTATATACAAGTACTAAATACCGCCTGTAGTGTAGTTGCATCATGATCTATTCTCATGAAAACCCTTGTTATATCTTGTCTCTAGTTCTTGATCTACCCGTAGTTGTCTCGTACACACACGACATGAACAACCAGATCTAGTAAACTCTTGATGTATACATATATGTTGTTCGTGGTTTATGAGGTGACATATGATCTTGTATGCTTGATGCGTTAGGAGTAGTAAAATTCGTTGTATACTTGTAAGATACTCTATACCATGTTGCTTGGACATCTAGTATACCATATTGCGTATTTTGTTATGATTTGGATGTGTTTTATATAAACTAGTTGATTTTATGCATAAAAAAAATTAGTGTTTTTGTTGTTACCCCGTTTTTGTTCAGTATTTTAGATACTATTAATGCCAGTATATGAAAATTATTTGTTAATATGAATTATGTAGAATTCTGTCTACTTTCCAAAAATTCTGACAGATCTTAGTTTCGATTTGTGAGTTGCAAATTATTGCTGTTTTACTACAGAGGTGTAGACAAATTACAGATTCTATTTTATATGAATTATGTATGGTAATTTATTTTTATACTGATGTTAAAGATAATATTTTGATCCAATATTTTGCTGAGTAAACTAGACTTGACTGGAATTAACCCCTAATTTTTGTGGATTTAATTGATAACTTTTATAAACTATTCTATGCTTGCAAACAACCACTATACTTGTAGAATTTTCATGTTGTTCAGTAAAGAACCTTAAATTCAACTTGATTCTACTTGCTGTTGATAAAAAATTTGTAAATAAGAATTATAGCCTGCTGTATCTATTTTATCACCCTTTTGGCGGATCTGGATTTCGATTTATATTTTGTAAGATATTGCTGTTTTAGTACTGCTGTGTTTATGATTTCAGATTTATAAAATTTCTGTATCTTGTTGTTTCCTAATTTTATCTGTCTAAACTATATATGTTGGAAAATTATGAAACTTTATTTCTGATACTAAACATACTAGGGAATACCCCAGATTTTTCATGATTTTAATCAGTAAGTTTTTATGTTGTTTTCCTGTTTATGAATACAAACTTCTTATTTCTGGCTGAACATATTTTCTAGATACAATTCTGTTTTGAGACTTATTTTTGTGAGATAGCATATGACTTATATATATTTGCTGGATTCGGCCGTGAGTCTATTTTTCAGATCTTCTAACGGATTCAGTTTTGCATATTTGTGGCAACGGGAATCCCAGATTTAGTGCAACACTATCTTGCTGTCCTGAACTAGAATTTTCGTTGCATTATCCTTTAATGTGTTGTCTTTCACCTGTACATGTTTATGTTCCAACATGAATCTGTTATTCGTTTATGCCATGTTATTCCTGCTCTGTTTTGACACATATATATGCCTGTCTGATGATAATAACAAATAAACAAGTCAGGTTAAGGGAAAGATCTAGTAGTGGAAAATATAAAAATGTGTACTGAGAAGAGGACTAATAGGTTCTACCTGTATTTACCTGATTACCTGACTGCACACTTTCCTATAGCAAGGTGTACTCGGAAGAGGACCAGTAGGATCTACTTGTACCTGTTTACCTAATTACCCGACTGCACACTTCCCTATAGGAAGGTGTACTCGAAATATGAGCAGTAGGTTCTACCTGTACCTGTACCGGTACCTATACCTGTACCTGTACCTGTTTACCTGATCCCTGAGTACATGGTCCTATAGACTCCACTATGAAATCTAAACGCAACTTGTTTGAATGTAGAAATCATGTGGTAAATGGATGGGACGCATGAAGTACTGCCTAGATAGAAATAAATACAAGACTTGACATAACCTGACATCTGTTATCTGTTTACTTGTTACATTCTACCTGACATCTGTTATCTGTTACTTGTTTGCATGATACTTGACATCTATTACATATTACCTGTACCTGTTAGCACACCATGTTACTTGATTTTGTTTTCTAATTCATATTAGACATTCTGTTTTGCTGTCATATCTATTCCGTGCTATGTTGTTTTTCACTGTTACTCTATATCTGTTTATTTTTCCTGTACTTGTGCCTGCATTAAAAGCGGCCCGTAACTTGCATTGACGGGCATTTTGATTCTCTTTCCTTTTCCTACAATTTGTTAAATTGCAGATTATGGTGATCAGCTGCCCGATGGAGTAGGTGATCTGAGATTCTAGTTGGCTGAAGTTCTTGTAACCTTTATCTATTCTTGTTGCTTATCTTGAATACTTGTACTTTGTTACTTGGATTATTTTGTATTGGGCAGTATGACCCAGAATTTATGACTTGTTCCAGATCCAATTTATTTGAGATTATTAAATGTTGTTTCAAGTAAATTCAGTTGGTATATTGATTCATTCATGCATGTGTGGTTGATTTCTCCTTGTTTACTTCCTGATATTTCTGTGAATGTTGTAAAGATCTTGAGAGCTTATGAATGGTGAAAGCCATTCGCTGGACTTAGTCACGTATCCGTATTCCATATTCTCTTTTTGGGAAGCGGGGCGTGACAATGTATCTAAAGAAATTCAACCAATTTTGGTAATTTTTGGAGATGAATTGGTATTTAACAAAAAACATGTTTTTATACTGGGATAAATTGTTTCATCTCTGTTTTCATGATGAATACTTGTTACCCTGAAAAGCCAAACCCTATGATAAAAGGGAAATTGAACTTGAAATTTTTACAGTAGTATCCCCAAGTCAATGTGGAATATTTCTACCAAGTTTCATGGTTTTTGAATAAGAATTGTTCTATTTAAAATACAACTTGCTGCTGTCATTAAGAAACGATGTTGTTGATGTTGCTGTCTGGCTGTATACTTGAAGTTTTAAGCCAAATTTTGGATATGTATTTCTCTTATGTGTCTAGAACATACCTACAAAAGTTTATAAAATTTTTAGAACATTTGATATTTTTAATTGAGTTTAATGTGCAACTGGTTGACAGCTTCTGTCAATCTGGAAATTTTTACACATATCAGTTTTAGCCATTTTTCTCCTTCAAAATGAACTATTTTGAGAAATTTCCAACTGAGAAGTAAAGTAGATTCAATTACCTTTCTGTGAAATCTAAAAGTATGGAATTTCATTAGGTAAGTAATTAACTGTGATTTTTGCAACTAGCACCAGTTGTAGGATTAAATGAATAGTTTACTGGTTTTGGTATATGTAGGTTATTGTCATGTTAAGGCAATATAATGGAGTTAGATAGTTGTTAATTAGCTTGTGAATCATGACTTGAACATGTTTTGAATCGGACTTGTGAAAATGTGAGTGGCTATGTAATTAGCTAGTTGATTATCTAGAGTAATGGTTATTACCCAAGGACTATCAACCTTTTTGACCCTTGTTAATTAGTAACCTTATCCCCTCGAGATGCTATGTGTGAGGTTCTTCTCTCATGCCCCGTTAGATTTAAACCAATGAGGGGTTGATCGTGGGACGGAGACAGGGTCGAGATCCAAGCAAGAGGGTGATTGGCGATCGACAAGGGTCGAATCGCCAATGTCATTGGGCCAGTTGGGACAAGATTGGGCCTACTACCGAACCTGGATTGGAGGCCGGTTGGATTTTCACTTAGAGCGGTTAAGTTCTAAGTTATGACTGAGGAACTAGTAGTAGTATACTTAAGAACAACATGTCATTTTATTGATAGGATAGACACTAGTCGGTGGCTGTACTCACATGTCAAGGGAACACGTGTGGTGTTGTTTCACCTGCAAGAGGGGGCGGGCGACGTAGTCTTGTCTGTTAATTTCTGGGATCTAGTCGGTAGAATGGGAGGCGTACAATGTACTGCAATCTTCTGTCGGAAGCTGAGCGATAGACCCCTAAGTAACCATCTATAATCTAAGTTATCTGTACAAATGGAAATGTTCTATGCAATATAGATGAGGAGAAGGAGTTTAACTCCGAGTCTCCTGGCGGAGTAGGGTAAGGCCTGCCGGTCCGCCACAATTTTGGATAGCCTTTTATAGGGACGGGAGCGGAGAAGACACCAGTTCTGGCTGAGCTGTGGCAGAGTCGATTGATCACCAGCCTGTCCGGAAGTACCTTGGACCACCGTTCCCGACTGGAGTGGTTTTAGACCACCTGTCCCATCAGATCGGAGTGACCACCGACTGTTCGGGAGTGGAGAAAGACCACCAGTCCATCTGCATGTGCGGGGTTAGACCGCATGCACTGCAACTCTACCAAGTCACTAGATAAATCTCGGGAACGGGAAAGAGTACAAGAGTAGGATGCATAGCGGGGGATCGAACTCTGTGATCTGGAGACTATGAACTACTTGAAAAGTATGTAGTATGAGATACATACATTTATATTGAAGTTGCATTTGGAAAATATGTAGTATGAGATGCATACGTTTCCAAAATGAATTGCATTAGAGTAAGTGCATTGTGTGCATTTGGAATTGTGCATTAGACGCTAGGGCATGACATACATTAACACTTGTGATTTGACTACGCATTTTCTTTTTTGCATCAAATATTGATTGTTGAGTTTGGAGAGTCGCTGGTTTGCTTCGGTCGCAATCAACCTAATGCGCCCACAGTCCGTTTAGTTGTAGGACTACTGGATCATGGAAGTAGGAGACTCGAGCTATGTGGAGCGTTCAAGTGGAGATTGTAAATTTTGTATAGTAAATTTTATTGATGTAATCTATGATGTAAATTAAGGATGTGAATTCATAATGTAATTCTATGATGAACAATTTTGTAAATAACAATCGTGGCAATATAAAGTTTTTAATTTCCTGTGATTTTACTGTATTTTGGACTCATTTGAAGGAAATATTCTGGCTTCTGCCTTGAGTTCCTGGTATTGAGAATTCGGGGTGTTACACTACCAATCCAAACTAAACGTACTGCCTAAACTCCAAATTTCCCAACACCCTAACAACAAATCATTTAAGACTATTTTCCACCTTTCTATCCACATTAGCCCTCTTCTTCCACCTCATCCTCCACACTACGTACGCTCCTCACCATCCGTCCTTGCCATCTTCCTCTTCAAACCAACTCCCTCACTTGTAGCACTAGAATTGTATGCCTTCATTATATCCATTAGCTTCGTCACTCCCTCCTCCTTCAGCCCGCGCAACCCTTGTGCCGATGGGGGATGCTGCCATCATCGTTGGTGGCTTTTCGGTCTCGATGGCATTGAGAATCTCTGAAACTACGTACCCACATTGTTGGGTAGGTGTAACTCCAATTTTCGTTATTTTCCTTTTTTCCTTCATTGTAATCTTTTATTTATAATTTGATTAAGATACTCTATTTGTCGTTGACCATCTCAATAAAATTTCCTTCGTGAGCTATTCTTTTCTTCTTATTGGGCTATCTATCTTGTGGATTTTATTTTGTTGGATTGTGATTTTTTTATTTGATCCATATTGTCTTCAAACCCATCTCTTATTGAACCCAAAACCCAATTGCATCATTCTAGACCCAAACATATTCTTATTGGATCCTACCCTTTAACCCACTACCCAATATCCTAATATCCCTCTATATATACTAATCACTTCATTATATTTCCTAACCCTAATATTAACAGCCGCCAAACCCTCTCCATCCACTGTTCATCTTCTCCCCTGCCGTCACCCTCTCACCCTCATCCTCGGTTCGTTTTGAACCCAACCCGCAACCGTCCACCGACTGCAAGCCCCCTGTGCCGCTGTCCTCCATTCCTCGCCCAGTACACGGTCTGTAGTGCCCTGAATTTTCAATATGATATCTTAGAAATACGTGGCACAATTTCCAGCATCAACTTCAATGTAATCACAAACATAGCAACCAAATATAGGGAAAATTAAAACTTTTTATTACATCAATTCTTACAAAGCACAGCGGAATACAAAATACCTTGAATTACAAATTTCTTTCTTTACAACACTTTCTTTTACAAATTACATAACCTATTACGCCACTTTAACTCATGCATCCAAAATCCAAGCTACAAGTAATCACCTGTAAAATATGAAGCTAGAGATAACCCTAACCCCCAAAACTAAAGGGGTCAGCCATAATGGTGTGAGTGACATAAAAAAAACAACATAAGTAAAGCATAGAATCATAAATGACATGAAATAAACAAAAATACATAAGATATGACATAGCAAGGAAACACGAAACATCAAGTGAAACTAGACTAAGTGTTAAGTATAGTGATGTGGCTAAAATCGGGGTTCAATCAGGACCGCCCAAATCAGGCACGAATCTTGACGCCCGGGGGTAAAATGGTAATTCCACGTGCAAACGGGTCCAAAGCGGGTACTGGGTCTCCTCTGTGAAGAACCCTTAACCCGCGAACGGATCCGCCTTAGCCGGGTACGGGTTCCGACCCGATACAAACCCGGCCCAACAAGAGGGAATCAAGTTCACTGATTTGAACAAATCAAAGGGCTTGATTGAGAGTTACCCTCTCACCTGGGGATTAGGGGTTAGTTTCCTAAACTAACCGGGAGGATTTTACTCCTAATGGGAGGATTTTACTCCTAACAGTTGGACAGAAAATCAGGCCCCTAACTTCACTCCAATGGCGGCTATAAATACCTCCAACCTACAATGGTCACAGGTTAATCACTTTTTCACCACTTTAAGCTCTTTCTTGATCTCTTCTGATTACTGACAAGAGCGTCGGAGGGTGCGTCGCCGGAATCAACCCCGGTGTTTCGCACTTCCTTGCAGGTCGCAGCAGGAGTAAGAAGGCTGAGTCAACTGTTCAGGTTTTTCTCGGACTCACAAATTCTATCTGTTTACCCCCACACCGAAATTAGCGGTAACAGATTGGCGCCGTCTGTGGGAAAAACCACACGAACAGCCTCAGCCCCTTCTCTGTCGTCCTCTGCAGCCATGCCTCCGAAGAAGGTCAGATCTAGAGGGTCGAACCGTGTGGCCAATCCCGCCGACCCTACGGAGGAAGCCCCTGTCAACCCCATTCCACAGTCCGATCTTCCTCCACCGGCCCAGCAGGTCCCACCTCCTCATCCCAAGCAGCAACCCAACAATGGCCCTTCCGGTCATAACGGCCGGAAGCAGAAGCAGCCCCTCCATCAGGACCATGTTTCGGTCCATAATGGGTCCTCGGACTCGATGGTTTCTCAACATCCCGACCTCCGCAACACGCTCCTGAACCGCCAGAAGGACGACGACCTCCGCACCCACCTTGACGAGAGGCGGGCCCGAGAGGGAGCCTCCCGCCAGCGTCAGGGTGAGCGGTCCCCTCGTCGCCGAGACGGTAGGAGGTCCCCGGACCGCAGGGGACGAGCAATGTCTCCCGAACACAGGAGGAGGAGACCGCATTCCCCCGCGGATCGGCATCCTCGGAGGAACAATGACGCACCGATCACTCGCGCCGAGTTCCTGCAATTTCAGGACACCGTTCTGCAGGCTCTCAACCTTCGGTAGAACGTCCAAAACGCTCAGAGGGCTCCAATGCCCCCGAGGGACCCCAGTCCTCGTCGCCGAACCCGAAGTCCTTCCCCGGCTCCCAGCCGCCAGCAGCAGCAATACAGTCCTCGCCGATCCCAGCACTACCGGCGCCGCAGCCCGCGCTCCCCTTCCTATGGAGAGGAGTCTGGGGGGTCATATGATTACCAGCGGAGGGACGACGCCCTTATCCGCCGTCTCCATGAGGTGGAAAGGCGTATTGGCCGCATGGACAGAGAGGAGGAGTCCCGAGCAAGAACAGTCCGTCCCAGCCGACCCCCTTTCTCTCAGTCGATTATGGAGGCCCACATACCGAGGGGTTTCAAACCTCCGCAGTTTGAAACATACTCAGGGGAATCCGACCCAGTCGATCACGTCGAAAGCTTCAAGACCCTGATGCTGATCCATCAAGCTTCCGACGCTGTGCTATGCAGGACCTTCCCAGCTACCCTCAGGGGGTCGGCTCGGGATTGGTATTCCAGGCTCGCCCCCTCATCCATCTTCTCATTCGAGCAGTTTGAGACGCTGTTCATAACTCACTTCGTGAGTAGCAGGCGAGCCGAGAAGATAAGTCTCTCCCTGCTGAACCTGCGGCAGGAAAGGGAAGAGAAGCTGTGGGACTATGTGAAGAGATTCACCACAGAGGTCAGGTCTATCGCCTCCTTAGACCAGTCCGTGGTGACCGTGGCGTTCCAGTCGAACGTCCTCAACGCCAA
This sequence comes from Hemerocallis citrina, assembly GCA_017893485.1. Lineage (NCBI taxonomy): Eukaryota > Viridiplantae > Streptophyta > Magnoliopsida > Asparagales > Asphodelaceae > Hemerocallis > Hemerocallis citrina. Next base: position 42,301,461 of record CM030363.1, read on the forward strand.
CCTCCAATCGTCCCTAGCCAAGAAGCCCCCGCATGACTTCGCCGACCTCCTCCTGAGGTGCGAGAAGTACATCCGAGCAGAGGAGGCTGAAGCCCTTCCGAGCTTCGGAGGGCCCTCCGCAGGATCGAAGAGGAAGGCGACGGGGGAAGAGGGGTCCAAGAAAGCTCAGAAGGACAATGGCGGTCAGCGTCGCCCTCCCCCCAGTTTCGAGAAGTTCACTCCCCTCACCACTAACGTCTCTACCATCCTAATGGAAGTGGAGAAGGAGGGGGTCATCCCTCCAGCTCCGAGGATGCACACCCCGGCAAAGAGGAGGAACAAAGACAAATGGTGTCATTACCATCGGGACCACGGCCACGACACGAACGACTGTCGGGCTTTGAGAGATGAGATTGAAGCCCTCATCCGGAGGGGGCAGTTGGCCAAGTTCGTGAAGGCTAACGATCGGGCAGACCGCAATTCTCCTCCGCCTCGGGGGGCTAACAAGCGTTCCGAGCGATGCGAAGAGACACCCGAGTTCGAGGAGGAAAGGATCCTGCACCTGATCCACGGAGGCCCCATGGGGGGCTCCTCTAATTCCTCCCGGAAGGCCTTCGTCCGAGAGGTCAACTCGGTTCACAGTGCTCCTCCCCCCAAAGGTCTCGGCGTCCCTGTGTCTTTCTCCGACGCAGACCTCGAAGGGGTCTGAACCCCACACTGTGATGCCCTCGTCATCGACCTCCGCATGGCCAACTTCAAGGTGCAGAGGATTTTAGTAGACAATGGGAGTTCGGTCAATATTCTCTTCCTCTCGGCCTTCCGAGGCATTCAGCTGTCCCGAGACCGTCTCAAGCCGGCCGGTTACACACTCCATGGGTTCACGGGGGTCCCGGTAACAGTCGAAGGGGTGATAACCCTAGATGTTACCGTAGGAAGCACCCCTACTACCCGGACCGAGCCGATGGACTTCATGGTCGTCGACGTCCCGACAGAGTATAATGTCATTCTAGGCCGACCCGGCCTAGCCGCCTTGGAAGCTGTCCCCTCGGCGTACCATTTGAAAATGAAGTTCCCCACTCGGTCGGGAGTAGGGGAAGTCAGGGGAAGCCAAGAAACAGCTCGGAAGTGCTACATGACTTCCACCGGGGGACCAGTGCTCTCGCTTGAGACACTAGAAATCCTCGAGCCGAAAGCTCGGCCAACGTCCGAGCCGGCGGACGAGTTAGAAGAAGTGCTCTTCTCGGACGAGGATCCGAGCCAGAAGTTCCTCATCAGCAAATCCTTGCCGACCGCACTGTGCTCGGACCTGATTAAATGCATCCGAGATAACCATGACTTGTTTGCATGGTCGGCCGCGGACATGCCCGACATTTTCGAGGAGCTGCTCGTCCATCGCCTAAGTGTCGAACCGGGGTGCAAACCGGTCCAGCAGAAAAGGCGAAAGTTCGCTCCCGAGCGACAGCAGGCCATCAAGGAAGAGGTGGATAAACTGCTGAAGGCCAAGTTCATACAGGAGGTAAATTACCCCGAGTGGCTGTCGAATGTTGTAATGGTCAAGAAGTCTAATGGCTCGTGGAGGATATGCATTGACTTCACCGACCTGAACAAGGCGTGTCCGAAGGACCCATTCCCTCTCCCGAACATCGAAACCCTTATTGATGCCACCTCGGGCCATGAGCTCCTCAGCTTCATGGATGCCTTCTCGGGGTACAATCAAATCCGAATGTTCCCTTCGGACATTCCGAAGACCTCCTTCGTCACCGACCAAGGCCTCTACTGCTACCGGGTCATGCCGTTCGGCTTGAAGAACGCAGGCGCCATCTACCAGCGCCTCGTCAACAAGGTCTTCCAGAGCCAGATAGGCCGGAACATGGAGGTGTACGTTGACGACATGCTCGTCAAAAGCATCCGAGGCACTGATCACGTGGCCGACCTCCAGGAGGCCTTCGGCGTGTTGAGAAGGCACAACATGCGACTGAACCCGAACAAGTGTGCGTTCGGGGTCTCTTCGGGAAAGTTCCTCGGCTTCATGGTAAGCCAACGAGGAATCGAAGCTAATCCCGAGAAGATTAAGGCCATACTAGACATGGCCCCGCCTCGGAACATCAAGGAGGTGCAGAAGCTCACTGGTCGGCTCGCTGCTATCGGTCGGTTCCTCTCGAAGTCGGGGGAAAAGTGCCTCCCCTTCTTCAAAGCACTCAGGGGGGCTAAGGGTTTTGAATGGGGCCAACCACAACAGGAATCGTTCGACCAGTTGAAGGCATACTTGGTGAACCCCCCTCTGCTCAGCAAACCGGTCCCGGGCGAGACCCTCTTCGTCTACTTGGCTGCTTCCGAGCAGACCTTGAGCGCTGTCTTGGTGAGAGAGGAGGACAGAACCCAAAGGCCTATCTACTACGTGAGCAAGGTGCTTCGGGACGCCGAACTCCGCTATCCGAGGATAGAGAAGATGGCCTACGCCCTAGTCACGGCGGTAAGGAAGCTTCGGCCATATTTTCAGTCCCACTCGATCGTCGTCCTCACCGACCAACCCCTAAAGCAGATCCTCTACAAGCCTGAGACCTCGGGCCGGCTGATGAAGTGGTCCATAGAGCTGAGCCAACATGACATCTCTTACCAGCCTCGAACAGCAATTAAGGCGCAGGCACTCGCCGACTTCATCGTAGAGTCCACTATCCCTGAGGTCCGCCACGTCCCGAATGGACCCCCCATTTGGACAGTCTTCGTGGATGGATCCTCTTGTAATGAAGGAAGCGGCACTGGCATCATTCTGAATGGCCCTGATAACTTCGTCCTCCAGTACGCAATCCGTATGAACTTCAAGGCCTCGAATAACGAGGCGGAGTACGAAGCACTCATCGCTGGTCTCGGACTTGCACGAAGTGCTGGGGCACAGCGCTTCCGAATCCACAGCGATTCCCAGCTCGTCGTGAACCAAGTCTTGGGCGAGTACGAGGCTCGAGATGAGCGGATGGCGAAGTACCTTGCTAAGGTTTGGGACCTCATGGGCCGGTTCGAGGAGGTGCTCATCCAGCGGGTCCCTCGTGAAGAGAACTCACAGGCCGATGCCCTCTCCAAGTTGGCCTCGACCTCACTGTAAGGTCTCGAACAGACCGTACTGATCGAAGTCCTCTCTAAGCCGAGCATCGAAGACGAGACACCTGGCTCGGCGGAATCGTTGCCGGTCATGTTACAAGATAATTGGATGAAGCCTCTAGTGGAGTTCTTGAGGGACGGGCTCCTACCCGAAGACCCCAAAGATGCTCGCCGAGTCAGAACCCGGGCCGAGCGGTATGTCTTGATCGAGGGCATCCTATACAAACGCTCCTTCTCTCAAATAGACGGCCGACCATACCTAAGGTGCCTCTCTCCAGAGCAGGCCGAATATGCCCTACAAGAGCTCCACGAAGGCATCGGCGGGGCACATGCAGGGTTCAGGTCCTTGGCCCGAAAAGCTTTGAATTATGGGTACTTCTGGCCGACCCTCCTTCAAGATGCCGAGCGGCACGTTCGGCAATGTAGTTCTTGTCAGAGACACTCCAGCATCCGTCGCCTCCCTCAGGCCAACCTCGCCTCCCTATCAAGCCCCGTCCCCTTTGCAATGTGGGGAATGGATTTACTAGGGCCTTTCCCTCCAGCTCCAGGTCAGTTCAGGTACTTGGTCGTGGCCATCGACTACTTCTCGAAGTGGGTCGAGGCCGAACCCCTCGCCACCATAACCGAGAACAAGGTGGTACAGTTCTTCTGGAAGAGCATCATTTGTAGGTTCGGCGTCCCCCGTGTCCTGGTGACGGACAACGGGACTCAGTTCACTGGCGCAGCATTCCGAGCTCTGTGTGACGACCTTGCCATCCAGCAACGCTTCTCGTCCGTTTCCCACCCTCAGTCGAACGGACAAGCAGAAAATGCTAATCGGCAGATCCTCGCAGGCATCAAGAAAGGTTGGAAAAAAGTTCCAAAGGCTTATGGGTCGATCAACTCCCCAACGTCCTGTGGAGCTATCGCACGAGCAAACGGACCCCCACAGGCCGAGTCCCCTTTCAACCTCACCTACGGGTCCGAAGCTGTGATACCTCTCGAGGTCGGAATACCTTCCCCTCGGCTCGCGGCCTACAACGAAGAGCAGAACGCCAGGGACCTCAGGGCAGACTTAGATCTGATAGATGAGCTGAGGGAGAGAGCGTCGATCCGGCAGTAGGGCTACCGAAGAAAGGTCGAGTTGGCCTACAACAAGAAGGTCCGACCTACCAACCTTAAGCAAGGGGATTTGGTCTTGAGGAAACTGGCCATATCTTTTCCCAATCAGAAGAGCAAGCTGGCTCCGAACTGGGAAGGGCCATACAGGATCACGAAGGTCGTCCGACCCGGAGCATATCGTCTTGAAGATCTCGAGGGCAGAGAGATTCTGAGGACCTGGAATGCCGACCACTTCCTAAAATACCAAGAAAGCACTCCGGCGCCGCTTTGAGTATCATAGGATATCGAGCCATTCCTCTCCTCTGACTTGTAACCTATTTTCATAAATCGCAATATGTAAAACGGTTCGCCGTCGATTATCAATAAAGAAAGTTCTTCCATGCTTGTGAATTTGAACATCTCTCTCTGCTCTAATCATCTGTTTTTTACACTTTGATTTCAACCAATGGTTCGGATTCCACGTCCCGTTCGACTTCACCTCCTCGGCTCATCCCCGGACGAGCCCTAGGTAGACCGTCGTTCGGAACTGCTCCCACAACCGTTGAATTAACGATGGCTCGGAGTCCAACACTTGGCTCGATTCTACTTTGCAAGTTCGCTCCTAAGCGAACTGGAAGTAGTTCGCCATTCGGAATTGCTCCTACAGCCATTGAATGGTACGGAGTCCAACACTTGGTTCGATCCCACTTCGCAAGGTCGCTACTAAGCGAGCTAGAAGTGGTTTGCCATTCGGAATTGTTCCTACACCCCTTGAATTAACGATGGCTCGGAGTCCAACACTTGGCTCGATCCTACTTTGCAAGTTCGCTCCTAAGCGAACTGGAAGTAGTTCACCATTCGGAATTGCTCCTACAGCCGTTGAATGGTACGGAGTCCAACACTTGGTTCGATCCCACTTCGCAAGGTCGCTACTAAGCGAGCTAGAAGTGGTTCGCCATTCGGAATTGCTCCTACACCCCTTGAATTAACGATGGCTCGGAGTCCAACACTTGGCTCGATCCTACTTTGCAAGTTCGCTCCTAAGCGAACTGGAAGTAGTTCGCCATTCGGAATTGCTCCTACAGCCGTTGAATGGTACGGAGTCCAACACTTGGTTCGATCCCACTTCGCAAGGTCGCTACTAAGCGAGTTAGAAGTGGTTCGCCATTCGGAATTGCTCCTACACCCCTTGAATTAACGATGGCTCGGAGTCCAACACTTGGCTCGATCGTACTTTGCAAGTTCGCTCCTAAGCGAACTGGAAGTAGTTCGCCATTCGGAATTGCTCCTACAGCCGTTGAATGGTACGGAGTCCAACACTTGGTTCGATACCACTTCGCAAGGTCGCTACTAAGCGAGCTAGAAGTGGTTCGCCATTCGGAATTGCTCCTACACCCCTTGAATTAACGATGATTCGAACTCCAACACTTGGTTGCCGAGCGTTCTAGCCACCGACCGTATTACGGGCTTGAGTTCGGCAGTCAAGATCAATCAAGAAATCAACAAGTCTCAAGCCTTGGCACCAGCTGCCGAGCATTCTTGACACCGACCGTATTACGGGCGTGAGTTCGGCACCCGCACCGAGCGCTCTTGCCACCGACCGTATTACGGGCTTGAGTTCGGCAGTCAAGATCAATCAAAAAATCAACAAGTCTCAAGCCTCGGCATCAGCTGCCGAGCATTCTTGACACCGACCGTATTACGGGCGTGAGTTCGGCACCCGCACCAAGCGCTCTTGCCACCGACCGTTTTACGGGCTTGAATTCGGCAGTCAAGACCACCAAAAGATCAACAAGTCTCAAGCCTCGGCACTAGCTGCCGAGCGTTCTTGACACCGGCCGTATTATGGGCTCATGTTCGGCACCAAAGCTCTACCAAAAAAAAAAACGTCGAGTCTCAAACCTCGGTTCTGCAACTCCATGACTAGAGCAAAAATTGGGCAACTACAATACGGCGACGATTAAATCGACTCCAATTTTATTAAAAGCAATCCTTACATACATCAAGATTACAAGGTGCTAAAGATTACAAGATGCTGAAAAGCGAAAATTACAAGACACTGAACACGGAGCCATCAACGCCTCCGAGGCGCAGGGATGCTCCTCTTCAAGGACACTTGAGGTTGGCGACGTTTGCCTCCGGAACCCGATCCCAGGCCACCAAGTTGGGACGTGTCCTCGGCACTACTTCTGGCAGCCACACCGACAGATGCGCCGCTCGACGAAATGGCCACGGAACTTTGCGCATCCCCCGGGCTTGGATGGCCGAGGGGCGGACGGGTCGCCATCTCGTAAAATGTAATGCCACGGTCGCTCTCCGCACGAGTACATGAAGTGCCCCTGACATTGATTGGCCCCGAACGTGGTTTGAGCCGAGCTACCTCCGCCTCTAGTTCTGAGATCCGGCCTCGCAACGAGCCGTCTCCGACGTCGACCTCGAAGCGAGGCGGCATTGCGGAACTCCGGGCATCGGAGCGACTCGCGACGAGGCGCCGGAGGTGGGTAACCTCGATGCCCCTATCCACAGTGGCCCTCTTCAACACATCGACCTCGGCAGTAAGCTCATCCCGCTCGGTAGTCAGCTTGGCCACCGTCGAGGCTAGCACTTCCCCCTCAGTCCGAAGCTCCGTCTCCACGGTTCGTAGATGATGGATCTCCGAGAGCAGGCCATCCCTCTCTGCCGTCACCTTTGACAAAGTATGGCGAAAGCACTTGGTCCGAAGCCCGTTGGTAAAGGCGACTGGCGAACCATCTTCCCCTCCTGAGGTGGTCATCTCGGCGATCCTGCCCTCCAGGCGCTGGATATCGAGATCTCGCTGACCAAGTATGAGCTGAAGCTGGTTCCGCTCTTCCTCGGCTCGGCGCAATCCGAGCTCAACCTCGAAAAGCCGCTCTCGACACTTCGCCAAGCACAGCCTCGTCGCCTTCACGCCAACCTCGGTCCTGACCTTACCATCCGAGCGAGGGCGCTCGACGTCCCGAGTTACCACCGCGAGCTGAAAAGAAACGCAAACAAGAAACAAAAATTCAGACGTCATCTAAGTCCCAGACCTCGGGGGTTCTTTCGAGCAAATGCTCGAGCATTCAACAGTCAACAGACAAAGACACGAAATCGAGCCCAAAAAGTTGTGTTTTTCATTCATTTCAAAAAAGTAGCGGTGGCCAGTCCGCTATTAGGCATTACACGTCAAAAAAAAAAAACAAACGGAGTCAGGGCTCGACCGCTTTCCCGGGGCGGTGAGAGGGGGCCGGGAACGACACTTCCGAAGGGGCCACCGTCGCCAATGGGGTGACCACCGATCCCTGAACTTCGACGGAGGGATCGGCCAGAGGCTCGTCGTCGCCCCTCTCCTCTTCTTCTTCTTCTCCCTCCGATTCGGGGTCGAAGCCTTCAACGTGCCCCGGGAACAACCTCCAACCCGAGCAGTCCACGGTGGGGTAGGCCTCCGTCACCCGGGCGAGAGCATCGGCGAAGGCCTTGGCCATATTCTGAGCGAGGAAGCCTTGCACCTTCTCCAAGGTCGCATCCTCCGCCTGCTTCACCGCCGCCGCTTTGGCCTCGGCCGCCTCCGCCAACTGCCTGGCCGCCTCCTCCTTTTGCTGAAGGAGTTGGCACTCCAGTGTCGCGATCCTGTCCTCGAGGTAGGCAACCCTCGCCGACTTCGCCTCGAAATTCAACTCGAGCTTGTCGAGCTCGTTCCTAATCTGGGCCTTCTCCTTCCGAGCTTGGTCGGACTCCTTCTTCATCTCCTTCTCCTGGGCCGCCAGCCTCTCGGTAAGGTGCCCAAAATGGATGACGATCTGCAATTAGAAGTCAAGGAAGTCATGAAAATTTCAACTTAAGAAGGTCGGCATAAAAAAGGGGGGGAATAGATCGAACGCTCACCGACACTGCCGAGCGCGCTATCTCGATAACGTCGTCTCCCTCCCGTCCGGCCTCCATGGCCGCCCGATCCTTCGGCGTGGCGAGGTGCTTGACGGCCTCCATGCTCGCCAAAGAATTGTCGAGGAACCCGTCATGCTTCCGAACTTGCTAGTCCGGGACGTGGATCCTTTTGTGAGCCTCGGTCAGGAGCTCCTCGGCCACTCTCGTCAGCGGCGGCGTCGCCATATTAAGGGCCGCGGCGATGGGAAATTCGCCGACCCTGGTCGACGTCGAAGCAACCCCACCCTCAGGAGCCGGGCTCTCCAGGATCTCCACCTCCTCTGCCACCTCGGTAACCTTCGGGGCCTTAGCCGGCGGAAGATTGGAGACCACTCTCTTCCTCTTCTTCGGTGCCTTGTTGGCGAGGCCAGCCCTCAGCACCAACACCGTCTGATAGTCCATCGACTCTGCACCATAAGACAAGTTGATTAGTTCGGAACAAGTCGTCAAAAATGAAGCGCAAAAAGTAGAACAACGACAATGGATAAAGGAAGCCGCGTACTGGGATCGGCATGAACGAGCCCTCCCTTAAACAGGACGTCCTCGGTCAGCTCTCTCCAGTCAAGCTTCGGCCGACCCAGGAGTACCCGTACAACATCCTCCTCTTCGGGCCGAAGTCTCGGTGGCGCCTTCACCTTCTTCGACACGCCTTCCACCCAACTAACAGGGATGGGCCAGGCCTCCGCGCTACGCACCAGAAGGAACTTCTCGCGCCAGTACTTGATGGAATTAGGGCACACGACGAGCCTGCCACCGTGCCTCGGAGTCAGATAGTACCGGTACGCTGACCTGTTCCCCTGATGTAGCTGATAGATGGTCTGAAGCACGTTCAGCTCCGGCTGAATCCCAGCGGCTTGGCAGTGAAGTACGAAGCCGTTTATTACTCTCCATGCGTTCGGCATAAAATGGATGGGGCTGACCCCGAGCCAGCTTAACACAGCAACCGCGAACGGATGGATAGGCAGCCGAGCCCCGGCGATAAACGCGTCGACCGGCCAGCAACACACGGTCACCGGCATCGGCGAGTTGGCCCTAACCCCGGGACCCGGCAACATAAGCTCGTACTCCTCCGGGATCTGAAAACAGTTCCGGATCACTCCCAAGTCCTCTTCGCTGAGGATCGACACCGTCTCGTCGGCCTCTGTCATCTCCCTCGCCGCATTCTCCTCGAATGATCGGGCCCTCCCGTACACAATGCATTCGGCGTCCTCCTCCGGAAGTTCCCGAACCCTGTGAAGCCCAGTCAGCGGCCCCGGTAATCTACCGAACTCCCCCATGCGCTTCGGTTCCTCCACAACAGAATCTTTGCCGAACACCATCTCGCTTTCGTGAGGACGGCTAGAGGTCGGAGCTTCGGTGACTTCAAGGGAGGGCTCGTATGAAGAAGAGGAGACGGAGACAGACATGTTTAGAAACTAAAATATAAGTTACCTTGAAAGGAGATGTCGTCGGAAAGCTCGCCGGAAAAAGATCAGCGATCACCTGGAGCTCTAGCAAGAACAAACCAAAACACCAGAGCGAAGAGTTGAAAAGTGAAAAATGAAGAGGGGGTGAGGGTTTTATAAAGGAGCTAGCGCGTCAATCGAGGTTAATGGGCCTTTACCACAGGCCCACTCCCACAAAACGACAAAAGGCGACTCTAACCGTCGCCTTGTTTGCCACGCCTGGCTGGACGGCTCATTAATGACAGTCCCCTCAGCAGAAGGCCAGGGGACGCAGCATTAATGGACGTCATATCTGTCAGAAATCCAGGGGCTGTCACATCCGTCAGAATCGACAAGTCTCAGGCCTCGGCACCAGCTGCCGAGCATTCTTGACACCGACCGTATTACGGGCGTGAGTTCGGCACCCGCGCCGAGCATTCTTGCCACCGACCGTATTACGAGCTTGGGTTCGGCAGCCAAGACCAGCCGCTTTCTCCTCCAACGTGGATTCCCAAAACTTTTTCGAAGAGAGCGAAAACTCTTTCAACCTCCTCTGCTTTGACAAAATCGACAAGTCTCAAGCCTCGGCACTAGCTTCCGAGCGTTCTTGACACCAACCGTATTACTGGCGTGAGTTCGGCACCCGCGTCGAGCGTTCTTGCCACCGACTGTATTACGGGCTTGAGTTCGGCAGTCAAGATCTCCAAAAAATCAACAAGTCTCAGGCCTCGGCACCAGCCGCCGAGCGTTCTTGACACCGACCGTATTACGGGCGTGAGTTCGGCACCCGCGCCGAGCGTTCTTGCCACCGACCGTATTACGGGCTTGAGTTCGGCAGTCAAGATCTCCAAAAAATCAACAAGTCTCAGGCCTCGGCACCAGCTGCCGAGCGTTCTTGACACCGACCGTATTACGGGCGTGAGTTCGGCACCCGCGCCGAGCGTTCTTGCCACCGACCGTATTACGGGCTTGAGTTCGGCAGTCAAGATCTCCAAAAAATCAACAAGTCTCAGGCCTCGACACCAGCTGCCGAGCATTCTTGACACCGACCGTATTACGGGCGTGAGTTCGGCACCCGCGCCGAGCGTTCTTGCCACCGACCGTATTACGGGCTTGAGTTCGGCAGTCAAGATCTCCAAAAAATCAACAAGTCTCAGGCCTCGGCACCAGCTGCCGAGCGTTCTTGACACCGACCGTATTACGGGCGTGAGTTCGGCACCCGCGCCGAGCATTCTTGCCACCGATCGTATTACGGGCGTGAGTTCGGCACCCGCGCCAACCGTTCTCGCCACCGACCGTATTACGAGCCTAAGGTCGACAATGACTACTGAGCGCCTTTGGTTCCGACCCCTGTACGTGGGAAATCCGGCCTTCGGACTTCGGCGAGCCCCCTTTCTAGGCGCGCGACCACGCCGAGGTCCCTCTCCCCATCGGAAAAAAATCGCCGAACCAATCTCAGACCTCGACATCCTAGTCGTCGAGCTCAGGAAGGGGTCGGAGCTATGACGCCGGTAGGCGCGACCCCCAACAGAGGGGAACGACCAAACTGTTCGCTGAGAGATTACAAAGCCGAAAAGATACTCATGCAAGAACACCACCTGATCATAAGGAATCACCACACTACCTCCCTCAAAATTCGCAGCCTCTCACTTTGGCTCCGATACAACCCCCCTGGCCATTAGAACAGCATGAACTACTCCCCAAAGGCCGATCAAGCTCAGCCTTCGGGAGTGGGGGGCTTGTGATGTGGCTAAAATCGGGGTTCAATCAGGACTGCCCAAATCAGGCACGAATCTTGACGCCCGGGGGTAAAATGGTAATTCCACGTGCAAACGGGTCCAAAGCGGGTACTGGGTCTCCTCTGTGAAGAACCCTTAACCCGCGAACGGATCTGCCTTAGCCGGGTACGGGTTCCGACCCGATACAAACCCCGCCCAACAAGAGGGAATCAAGTTCACTGATTTGACCAAATCAAAGGGCTTGATTGACAGTTACCCTCTCACCTGGGGATTAGGGGTTAGTTTCCTAAACTAACCGGGAGGATTTTACTCCTAACGGGAGGATTTTACTCCTAACAGTTGGACAGAAAATCAGGCCCCTAACTTCACTCCAATGGCAGCTATAAATACCTCCAACCTACAATGGTCACAGGTTAATCACTTTTTCACCACTTTAAGCTCTTTCTTGATCTCTTCTGATTACTGACAAGAGCGTCGGAGGGTGCGTCGCCGGAATCAACCCCGGTGTTTCGCACTTCCTTGCAGGTCGCAGCAGGAGCAAGAAGGCTGAGTCAACTGTTCAGGTTTTTCTCGGACTCACAAATTCTATCTGTTTACCCCCACACCGAAATTAGCGGTAACATATAGAAAACAGGAAAACACATGCATGAAACCAAGTTAAGAAAACACAATTCTATATGCTGACTCTCGAATGCGTACTTGTCGGAGTCTAAGCATCCCGCTCTACATAGGTCCGGTGCAAGCCCTTAACGTCTCCATATTGTAGGGTTTAATCCCCCCGCTATGCAACTAATCCTACTACGATGACTACTACGAGATAAAGATAAACTGTGAGTATTAGCCCATGCCCCGATAATTCCGGATGTCAAACTCTATCCACAGATAATTTCGGAGACTATTTCACTCACACCTGGGAATCTTCGAGAATACCCCACACCGCAAGCAATGGCACCTCATCACACGAATACCACATGTGCATCACCTCGACCCCGATAATTCCGGAGATCAATCCCACACCACAGGTAATTTCGGAGACTATTTCACTCACACCTGGATAATTTCGGGGATTATCTCACACCGCAAGCCATACTAAGATCCATAACTCATGTTCTCGTTCATCATATCACCACTAGTGGCTGTCCTTATCATTTAGGTTATTTGATTACTTTACGAATCTCCTAGAGTTGGTGTACCCTACCGGACTTAACTCAACAACTGATCAACTAAAATTGCCTTAACAGGCCCAAACATAAATATCTCAACTGCCGGTATACTAGGGTCACACACACCCTCTAGAGACTCACACCCAATATCCAAACTAATCTTCCAATATAAATTGCTCAGTTAAATCACTTGAAAACATATGTTCAGTAGTAGGTAAAGTAGAGAATAGTAGGTTATAGATTAAAATATTTAGAGGATAAATCATTTAAAAGAACATTAAAATATGTATAGATATATCAGTATCAGTCGACTACAAAAGCCATCGGTCGACTGTCCAGAGAGAAAATCCAATAGCTTTGAGGAAATAATTCTATGTATTATAAGTCGACTCAAAAAGGTCATAGGTCGACTGTCCAGAGCGATAAATCCAATAATCTTTAAGAAAATAATTCTAAGTATAGCAGTCGACTGTAAAAGGTCATAGGTCGATTGTCCAGAACGACTACTTCAAAACTTTACATAAAATAATTTTAAGTACTGACAGTCGACTGCAAGAGGCCATTGGTCGACTGTCCAGAGAAAATCCAGATCTTAGGGAAATATCAAACAGAGCAGACTCAGTCGACCGTAAAGTTGAGTTAGTCGACTGTTTCGCGTGATAATTTAAAACTTCGAGAAAATTACAGCAGCCAGGCAGCGACGGTTGACTATAAAGTCACACCGGTCGACTGTCGACCTGCAGACTGCAGACTTTGGTTGTGCATATTTCAACCGATACATAGTTTTACTTTATGAAAATGATTTCTACAAAAAATATATTTCTTATATGATCAAATACAACTTGTAGGATATATAATAATCCATAAAAACTACATCAAACTACTTGAATTTATAAAAATAGCGATTTGTTAATTTCTTTCAATCAAACGTGAATTGTGCATATAATTAAAAATAGAGTTTCTTAAAAAATTAATTGTTTCTTGAAATAGCTTCGTATTCAGATTCAAACCATATCAATACCAAAATCTCAAAAATCCCCAATTTGGATGTATTCATTAAACTCAATCCAATTTATCTCAATTCCAATTCTCAAGATATGATCTCTTAATTCATTAGTCCTTCTCGAAATTTCCTCAATCTCAATCACCATTATTAACTCATGAACCTGAACAAATCTAACATTACTATAATCAAGATGTGTTCATTCAAACTCAATGATAGTAAAAACCCACATCATCCACATGCAATCTATCCAAAGATAATTAGGGTTCATATAAGATCAATTTTTAATTCATCAATCCATCCAATCTATCCAATCCATTATGTACATATTCATACTCAAACCCTTACATGCTTTCTAGTAGATGAAATACCATATAAAATATTACTAGAATAAAACGAAACAAATTATATTACTCACATACAACATGCACAAAATAAAGTGAAACACAACAAGTCACTCACCTCAAATGAAGAAATCTAATAAGAAAAACCTTTCTTTTGTGAAATCCAAGATCACCTTCTTAAATCTCCAAGAAATAATAAAACCTTTGTGTTGTGCAGCGAAAGAAGGCTGCACTTCACTCTTTTAAATATGCCGGAATAGGAGAATTAGGGTTTTTTAACACATTTGCAAAATAACCCTTTTAAAGTATAACTTTACATAAATAGATCCCTATACCACGAAACTTGATAAAACCAATTAAATTGAGATTTAAAAAATAGAATAAACACTTTATTTCCAACCGGCATTGCTTGAAAAGTCCAGAAAGTAGCTTTGCACTTTCATCCTTCAAAATGACAATTTTGCAAAAAGATCCTTCTTTTTTGTAATATTTACAAATAGGTCTAATAAATATCAGAAAAATCTATAAAAGTTATAAATAATCTCAAATAAAAAATAATGATTTTTTACATAATAATTTTGCCTTTTGAACCTTCCAAGAAAATATTTGCACGTGTAAAATTGATAAATTTGTAAAAAAGTTAAATTGATTGAAATAAATCTGAAAATTAAAATATCATAAACAAAAGAGGAAAATCAATCATAAATCATAATATTTTAAGAATTCAAAATTCATAACTTTGCATGTGTGTTGCACGTGCAAAATTGCAGTTTCAAGAAAATAGTCAAAATAGTCAACTTTACAAATTTAATATTATTTAATAATGCAAAATAAATTATTTTATTTTGCGGGGTATTACATCACTCCCCCCTTAGAAAAGTTCTGTCCTCAGAACTTCTCTAAAAAAAAGAAAACAAAATACAAAACTTACAATACAGTTTCGAAAATCATTATTTTTAGAGTTGGATTTAATTATTAAGCAAAACAAAAATAACATATAATTATAGCTCGAAGAGTAAAAGGCGAAAACTGACATGGCAAAAGTATAAGAAATCCAATAGAATATACAATAAATCCAAAACAGCGAAAAAATAGTAAGACTATTCTTATAGAATAAGAAGTCAAAAGTGAAGAGATAAAACTCAAATATAAAAGGTTGATAATCATACAAACAACGAAGGAACACATACTTAAAAATAAAAAAATATTTTTGGAAAATAATCAGTCAAGATACATAGAATTATGAACAAATTTTTGCTAAGTAAAGAAATATTAATAACAGTGAATGCACAAGACCAAGAATAATAAGTATACTAGTGAATGTGGATATTATAATCAGTACTCCAAAAACACATTAAAAGGTAACGAGCAAAATAGACCAAAATATATATATGCAAAAAGGCTTAAAAGAATTTCATTGAATATCACAAAAGCAAGCGTCAAATCATTAAATAGGATGTGGAAACAAAAGTAAGTGAGAAATCTAAAATGTCAAAGAATTGGAAAACGGTAGCAATAAATAGTACTTACAAAAGAACGAAACCTTAGACCATAGTTGATGTATTCAATCTTAACACAAACATAAAAATTTTGTAAACACAAAATAGAGTAAAATCAACTATACTAGTTCAAATTACATGGAAACATGAAATGTAAATTGGTATAAACAAAATGTCATAAAGAAAATATTTCTTTACCATTAGTTTCATTATATAAGTAAAATTCTTGAAATATCAATTAGCAAATAAGTAAAAGAAATAGTCAAAAGTAAGAATTGATCAATCAGAAAAACTTGTCAAACACATAATGCTTGAATAAAAATGGACATAACAAAGTAAAAATCCCAAAAGGACAATATTAAGAAAGAATAAAATAAAGACGTACAAAATAATTTAGGTAGTATGCAGATTTAGAGAATCAAATGAAAATTAAGTGAAAATTAAAATATTGTTATGAATAGAGGAAATGCGAAGGAAAGCAGAAATCGTACCAAGAAATCAGAAGGACCAAATTCCAAAATAATACAAGTGAGCAAGATAAGATACGAGAGTGTATCAAACAGATTTAAAGAAATATAGAGTAACAATGGTTAAAGAAAATCGAGTAAAACAAATCAGTAATATGTTAAGTTTTAAAATCTCATAAAATGGTATGAACTAGTACAGAAAAAAAAGACATTGATAAGTAATATACACATAAAACATTAGTGGGGTTATTATAGTAGAAATTCTTTATTGTGAGTTTTCGTCATTGATGTCCAACTGTAGACCTGCCTTCTCGACGTCAAGTTGCATGTTTGCCTCCACGACATCAGGTTGCAGGTTGTCGTCTGGATATTCAGTTGCACATTTTACCTCCCCGATATCCAGTTGTAATTTGCCTCCATTGACGTCTAGTTGCATGTTTGCCATCTCGATATCTAGTTGCAACAAAATGATGAACGGGATGATGCAATATTCCACACGTACTTAGATATTGATTGCTCAATTTAAGTACGAAGATATATTTTGAAATTCGTGATATAAAAATAGTAGCAAAAGTAAGAAATGGAGTTGAAAGTCATCTGATAGAATATTAAAATAGAAGCATAGATTATAAATATCAAACACAATAGTACAAAATAATAGTAGTGAAAGTAATTTATAAAAGTAAGAAGAAATGGAATGAAATACATGCATAAGCACAAATGCAAATGTGAATGAGAAAATACATATGCAGTGTAGCAAATTTATACAATAAATATATCATAAAATATACAGTAATGTAGGAATTAAACAAATGTAAAATGATATGCATAGTAAGTATGTTGAAATATGTGGTACATATATAGTAATTTGTAGGAAGTACATGTAGAAATCAAGAATGTAATGATAATAAAATTTAAGTAAAATATAAGTAGTGGGTGACACATAGTACATTCGAAAAGTATGAAGCACAAAATTAATAAGTAGCTTTTAAATAGTGAAAAGAAATTCTAACAAAAGCAGTCAACTATAAGTAATGATAAAGGTATTAGAATATAAAGTGCAAAAACATAATTAATAATAAAAATTTAAATATGCAGAAACATATCATATTTATATGAGTAAAATATCGCAATCAAGTTTAAATGCTCCAAAATAAATAAGATAATACAAAATAACAAAAAATATAGTATCGAAAAATCCAAGTATATATAATAAATGAAAGTAAATATGCAACACCAAATTTCATAACATAGTAAACATAATAATGAAAGGAAATAGGAGTTGCAATAATAACATATCATGTAGTAATTCAAAATTTAGTGTGGTAGGTAAAAATAATAGTAAAATATGCGAGTGACGAAAAGCACATGAGAGTAAGATAAATAAAACATCAAGAAAGAAATGGGTAAGAGTCGTAAAATAAAAAAAGAGTTTGTGAAATGTTAAAGGATGCACTATTGAATAGAGCAAAAGTTGCAAAATAATAATTTGGACAAAAGACAAAAAGTAAGAACCAATAGTAAAGTCATAGAAACAGTTTTAAAAGAAAAAAAAGATGATTAGTAAAAGTTTAATGTTTGTACTAATGAATAGAAATAATATAAGCTCGGTTGGAGATATAGAAACTAAAAATAAATTCAATTGGTGACAATAAAAGAAACCGAATAAAAGTAAAATAAGTTAATTACACAAAAGTTATTTAGTAAGCAAACAAATATAAAACAGTAAAAGTGATAGGATACAAGAGTGATCAAAAAATTGAGGTACACAAAATATACAAGAGAGCAAATAATTAAAAGAATCTAGCGAAAGATAATTAAAAAAAATAAATAAAAATTAACACTGGCGAAAATCATATAATCGAGAAATTATATACAGTGGGTAAAATAGAAAAACATATAGTAGATCATTAATAAGTAAAATAGAAAATATACAAGTTAAAAGGGTAATACCTTACATAATAAAATATCAAATACTCAAAGCGAACAAAAGAGTTCAAAAATAGCTAGTGAGAAAAATATATGCTTTATGCAAAAATAACCAAATCACTTGCGACAAAGAAATTTCATTCAAGTCTAAGCATACAAACAGTCTAAATCTCATTACAGGTCTTCATGACCAAACAATCAAGTCACACAAATCAGATGTCCACCAAGGTACTCACACTTCTAATGTCCACCTAGGTTGTATTTAATGTCCACGTGTACTCACACTTCTAATGTCCACCTAGGTTCTTACACATCAAATGTCCATTTATGTTTATTCCCCGTACTATGTTTAAAATTACTAATTGAAGCATGCTCTGATACCAATCTCTGTAATGCCCCAAATTTTCCAATATGATATCTTAGAAATACGTGACACAATTTCCAGCATCAATTTCAATGTAATCATAAACATAGCAACGAAATACGGGGAAAATTAAAATTTTTTATTACATCAATTGTTACAAAGTACAGCGAAATAAAAACACCTTGAATTATAACTTTCTTTCTTTACAACACTTTGTTTTACAAATTACATAACATATTACGCCACTTTAACTCATGCATCCAAAATCCATGCTACAAGTAATCACCTGTAAAATATGAGGCTAGAGATAATCCTAACCCCCAAAACTAAAGGGGTCAGCCATAATGGTGTGAGTGACATAAAACAAACAACATAAGTAAAGCATAGAATCATAAATGACATGAAATAAACAAGAATACATAAGATATGACATAGCAAGGAAATACGAAACATCAAGTGAAACTAGACTAAGTGTCAAGTGTAGAAAACAGGAAAACACATGCATGAAACCAAGTCAAGAAAACACAATTCTATATGCTGACTCTCTAATGCGTACTTATTGGAGTCTATGCATTCCACTCTACATAGGTTCGGTGCAAGCCCTTAACGTCTCCACATTGTAGGGTTTAATCCCCCCGCTATGCAACTAATCCTACTACGATGACTACTACGAGATAAAGATAAACTGTGAGTATTAGCCCATGCCCCGATAATTCTGGAGGTCAAACTCTATCCACAGATAATTTCGGAGACTATTTCACTCACACCTGGGAATCTTCGAGAATACCCCACACCGAAAGCAATGGCACCTAATCACACGAATACCATATGTGCGTCGCCTCGACCCCAATAATTTCGGAGATCAATCCCACACCACAGGTAATTCCGGAGATTATTTCACTCACACCTGGATAATTTCGGGGATTATCTCACACCGCAAGCCATACTGAGGTCCATAACTCATGTTCTCGTTCATCATATCACCACTAGTGGCTTTCCTTATCATTTAGGTTATTTGATTACTTTACAAATCTCCTAGAGTTGGTGTACCCTACCGGACTTAACTCAATAACTGATCAACTAAAATTGCCTCAATAGGCCCAAACATAAATATCTCAACTGCCGGTATACTAGGGTCACACACACTCTCTAGAGACTCACACCCAATATCCAAACTAATCTTCCAATATAAATTGCTCAGTTAAACCACTTGAAAACATATGTTCAGTAGTAAGTAAAGTAGAGAATAGTAGGTTATAGATTAAAACATTTAGAGGATAAATCATTTAAAATAACATTAAAATATGTATAGATATATCAGTATCAGTCGACTAAAAAAGTCATCGGTCGACTGTCCAGACAGAAAATCTAATAGCTTTGAGGAAATAATTCTACGTATTATAAGTCGACTCAAAAAGGTCATAGGTCGACTGTTCAGAGCGATAAATCCAATAATCTTTAAGAAAATAATTCTAAGTATAGCAGTCGACTGTAAAAGGTCATAGGTCGACTGTCCAGAACGACTACTTCAAAACTTTACATAAAATAATTTTAAGTACTGACAGTCGACTACAAGAGGCCATCGGTCGACTGTCCAGAGAGAATCCAGATCTCGGGAAATATCAAACAGAGCAGACTCAGTCGACCGTAAAGTTGAGTTAGTCGACTGTTCTGCATGATAATTTAAAACTTCGAGAGAATTACAGCAGCCAGGCAGCAACGGTCGACTGTAAAGTCACATCGGTCGATTGTTGACCTGCAGATTGCAGACTTTGGTTGTGCATATTTCAACCGATACGTAGTTTTACTTTATGAAAACGATTTCTACAAAAAGCATATTTCTTATTATGATCAAATACAACTTGTAGGATATATAATAATCCATAAAAACTACAGCAAACTACTTGAATTTATAAAAATAGCGATTTGTTAATTTCTTTCAATCAAACGTGAATTGTGCATATAATCAAAAATAGAGTTTCTTAAAAAATTAATTGTTCCTTGAAATAGCTTCGTATTCAGATCCGACCATATCAATACCAAAATCTCAAAAATCCCCAATTTGGATGTATTCATTAAAGTCAATCCAATTTATCTCAATTCCAATTCTCAAGATATGATCTCTTAATTCATTAGTCCTTCTTAAAATTTCCTCAATCTCAATTACCATTATTAACTCATGAATCTGAACAAATCTAACATTACTATAATCAAGATGTGTTCATCCAAACTCAATGATAATAAAAACCCACATCATCCACATGCAATCTATCCAAAGATAATTAGGGTTCATAAAAGATCAATTTTTAAATTATCAATCCATCCAATCCATCCATCCAATCCATCATGTACATATTCATACTCAAACCCTAACATGATTTCTAGTAGATGAAATACCATATACAACATTACCAGAATAAAACGAAACAAATTATATTACTCACATACAACATGCACAAAATAAAGTGAAACACAATAAGTCACTCACCTCAAATGAAGAAATCTAATAAGAAAAGCTTTTCTTTTGTGAAATCCAAGATCACCTTCTTAAATCTCCAAGAAATAATAAAACCTTTGTGTTGTGCAGCGAAAGATGGCTGCACTTCACTCTTTTAAATAGGCCGGAATAGGAGAATTAGGGTTTTTGAACACATTTTCAAAATAACCCTTTTAAAGTATAACATTACATAAATAGATCCCTATACTTGGAAACTTGATAAAACCAATTAAATTGAGATTTAAAAGACAAAATGAACACTTTATTTCCAACCGAAATTGCTTGAAAATTCCTGAAGTAGTTATGCACTTTCATCCTTCAAAATGATAATTTTGCAAAAAAATCCTTTTTTTTCGTAATATTTGCAAATAGGTCTAATAAATATCAGAAAAATCTAAAAAAATTATAAATAATCTCAAATAATAAATAATGATTTTTCACTAAATAATTTTGCCTTTTGAACCTTCCAAGAAAATATTTACACGTGTTTTACAAGTGTAAAATTGATAAATTTATAAAATAGTTTAATTGATTTAAATAAATCTGAAAATTAAAATATCATAAGAAAAGAGGAAAATCAATCATAAATCATAACATTTTAAGAATTCAAAATTCATAAATTTGCAGGTGTGTTGCACGTGCAAAATTGCAGTTTCAAGAAAATAGTCAAAATTGTCAACTTTACAAATTTAATATTATTCAATAATGCAAAATAAATCATTTTATTTTGCGGGGTATTACACGGTCGACCGCCGCCCTCAACTGCTGACCCTTGCTGCCTTCCGCTGCGACTCCCCTGCACCCATTCCGCCCTGTTCTCCTCGCCGCTGGTCAACTACCCCGCCTGTCCACCACCCGAGCATCCTTGGCGACTGCTCGCCTTCCGACTGCAACCACCTACAGCTGCAGCTTCGCCAGCCGTCATTAGTCGAAGCCCACCCTTGCTGTGTGCCCTTGCTTTTGGTGGTGTTGTGATCTTGCTGTTGGTGGCTGTGTCTCCCTTGCACGTGCTTTGGATTATGCACGTTGTGTGCACGTAGTTCTTCGCGGTTCGTGTTTGTTGCTCTGGGATTCTCATCCCGTTATTCTTTGGTATTCGAACTAATCATCAATAAGGAAAGTCATTTCCTCTTGAATTGAATATTGTATCAAATTCAAGGTTTTATTGAAATTTCGCAAGCAGATCCTAATTGTTCATCGTATTATATACTACTGATCATCTTTCGTTGAGTATATTGAGGGTTTACACGAGCTAACCCAAATAATCTCAACATTGTGCCATTGTTGATTCTAAAAACCCGAATCTTTCATGCATTCATGTAGTATTGATAATAGGGGTACAAACACCACACAAATAAACCATAGTAGAATTGATTTATAGGTTGTGTGCTTGAATGATCGATTGATATTTTATTGTTGTTGAACTAGTGTATGTGTGTGATCTAAATCATGTCACCATGCTATTGTACCTACCATGCTGATTATAAGTTTTGTTAACTCTTGAATTGAAACCCATCATGTTAGATCGCTTTATTTTATGGAATATGTTAAAAATCTAAATATTTACTATCTATCTAGAATTTGTGAGATGTTTTTGACTCAGTATATGACATCAAAATTAATAACTTTCTGAACAATAAATGTAGCTCTGTGTTTCTGGTTTTCAGAACATCTAAAATATTTGAATTCCGAGTTGTATTACAAAAGTTATGATAATTTTACTATTGCTGTCTTTTATTTTCAGAATTTCAGATTCATGTATGTCTTCATGCATAAACTATTAAAAAACTAAGTTAATATTAGAATAATGCTCTGATAATTTCCCGAATGATAGTTAACATGATTAGGAGTCCAATGAATATTTTTGATGAATTTGTAATTGAGTTTTCGCTGAGTCTAAAAATATAATAACTTGATGTCGATTTTCAGTCAGAACATGTAATCTATAAAGAATGATGTATTTAACTTAGTTACTGTTGTCGGATTTTATATTTTAAATATGCATTGGAATCGTTGGGAAGTCTAATTTCTAGAACTTCTGACGGACTTAGTTTTTGATTTCTGTAACAGCGAAAAAACTGATTTTTGTACAGTGACCTCTTATTGTCTAGAATTGCATTTTTCAGATTTCCTTAATATAATTATGCATATATCATTGTATTGCATGAATTGAAGTGTATATATTGCATTGCAAGATCCTAATGTACTATTGTCATCATACTATTGTCCCATCCAAAGTTATCATCCTATGTTCTTCTATTGTTAATATCATTCATCCAATATCTCTAAATTGCATAATGTAATGTTTGCATCGATAAAATGTTTAACAAGCTGGGGTTTAAGAGATTGACTCAAGTAGTGAACAATATAAAGACTGTGTCGGCCAGTGTTTATCGGTTGATTGTTGGATTACTGAACTACAGTATCCCAGTCTATCGTGTATCATTTCAGTGTATCATTGTAGTGTATCGTGCAACAAAGTTGCTATCATTTTAGTGTTATTGTACCGACACACGATCTATAGAATTCATCACTAGAGTCTAAACGACATTGTTTGTATGCATCGAACCTGTGGAATGAGACGCAGTAGTAAGTGCATTAGTTAGGCTGAAAATTAATAGACTTAAGAATTGACACAACATCGACATGGCATATTGAACATCATCATTTCTATTGATATCAAACATTGTCCAAGTGATATTGACATCGAAAAATAAATTATCGTTTTAACCCACTGAATTCATTGTTATATCGTTATTGTCATTGTTTCTCTGCTTTCTCTACTTGCTGTCCATGACTTGCTCTAAGGACAATTTTTCTCCTCTTTTTAGATAAAGTATTCACAGGTGATCAAGGAGAATTATCTGCAGGAATTGGTGAACAAGATTTCTAAAGATTTATTGCTTTCTAGTTGATCATTATTTCATTGGATTTATTATACTGAAACTTATTATCATTGTGTTTGGATTCATTATTGTATTGAGCTTATGATCCGGATATTATTATTTGTTTCCAGACGTTCACTACAACCGGCGATGGATTCATCGGTGCTTTTTTATAGATTCACCGGCGCTTATACCCTGCCGGCGTGTCGAACAGCGCCGCACCAACCGCCGGCATTGCGCGTGTCGGGCATTCACGGCTAGGTTTCCTCGGCGCTTACGAAACCGCCGGTGAAAGCTTTATAATGGACGGCGCTTGTAAAAGCGCAGGTGAATATTTTTTTTATTTATTATTTAAAAACGAATTTTAATCTACCCCGGCATTTCTGAAAATGCCGGGGTAGGTGTAACTTTTAAAAAAAAATATTTTTTAAATTTAAAAAGAAAAAAAAAATTAAAAAAAAAATTTAATGAAGGAATATATACAAAATCCATAATAAATTACAGTAATCATATAGTAGAAGTCCGGAATAAAAATAACATATAATAGAAGTCCGGAATAAAAATAACGAGAATGAAGATCGAATCAGCAACACATCCACGACTGCTCCACAAACAGAGTTACAGTGGAAGCAGTGGGAGGTTGATAAAGCTGATGATGAAAAAAGATATTAAAAAAATTATATGTAGTCTCCTTTTCTCTTTGCTTTTTACGAAATCTTCTTTCTTGCTAATGAAGATTCATATTGATGGATTCTATCAGCACTGACCACCCTTGCGGCAACCAAGAGCCCCAGCACCGGAAGTGATGGAGGCCACCATGGAAGATGACTTGGCGCCGAGACTGGATGCCCTGGAATAGCTTGCTGATGCACCAGCTCCGGATGGGGTGAAGTACGCCCCGTTTAGAAGGTCGCCTTCGGACCTCCAATTCCAACCTTTCCAAATGCTGTTTTCAGTGTCCACCCTCTTTGTTACCTATATATATTCCAATTTCCATATTAACACACAAGTCCTATAATAAAATTTGTATGACAATGTATAAATTGAGTTAGTAATAAGTACCTCTTTTGCCCATGGGTTCACTGGAGAAAGATATCGATTACCCTGGCTATTGATGGTTGGATCAGCACTACCTCCAATTGCATACATGTGTGTAGTCATTGTTAACCACATGGAAGTAACCATGTCGGCATCTAAACAGATAACAATTGAGTTAAATATGTTGCTAACGGAGAATTGTTATCAAGGATTAAAGAATCACTAACATAACAACCTAGGCATTCTTTGAATTAGGCCTTCACCAAAATGGTTAAACGCAATGGTCACTTGCATCGCCTTATCCCTCACATAGGAATCGCTGTGGCCTAAGAGCATCACTTGCATCAATTATGGAAATTTATGTTAAGAAAATTATGTAACAGGAACCGTTGATGGAAGATACGAGGGATCAAGATATGATACCTCATTGTGGTGGGTGAAGTAATTGTTGGAGATGGTGATGGCAGTGGAGCCCATAATTGCATCAACCAGTCCATCGGCACAGTTGGATAGAGAACAGTGATCAACCCAGACGTGGCTGGACCCGAATATAGATACTGCATCCCCATCTGCCATAGTCCTCCATCCATAGTGGGAAGGAGAGCTTCTAACCATGGCATTTCCAGTAGGCTTACAATCATGAATGTGAAGACCATGGACAATCACATTGCTACCATTGGCAATGTGGACATTGGCACCACGTCCATCGAGGGTTTTGAAGCAATGAAGATATAAATAGAATTAAATTATACTAATTAGGAATGAAGATATAAATCATCACCAGGGTCAGTAACAACGTAGATGCGGCCACGACTCCCAATTTTCAGCAATGAAGATATAAATAGAATTAAATTATACTAATTAGGAAACCATTTATAATTTTCATTTCATTTTTCTTTATCACTCCAATTTAAACCTTTCTATTAAATTAGTTATATATTATAATTTTTCAAATATGCAAAATAAGGGAAAGTAATGGATGGTCTATTGTTGAGTGAGGCATGTTTTACTTGAATTTAAAAATTGGGAGAGAGTAAACCACTTACTTGTAACGGGCCAATTGCACTCTATTTTGTCCCTGAAATCCATATATCGCCATAAATAACACAAAATATACATGAAAGACACAAAATCAATGGGTATGTGCTAAGAAAGAACTAAAGAAGAATCTGACATTGATCTCATTAGTTCTGTTGATAATGTGCAAAATTTACTTAACAGGTAAAAACTATAGCACAATTTTGTACATATATATATATATATTGATATGTACAGACTGTTATGAATATTATGAAAAAATTTCTCACGAAAAAATACTCAATTGACACAACTACCACTGTCATAATGGTGCTACACATGCCACATTTCCAAACTAGATTTCATTCTCTTGTCTTGGTTTTAATAATCAAATTGAAATTGAGTTGTATGTATCCCACATCATAAATCTTTTAATGTTAAGCTAAAGTATTTACATTCAATCCACATCAAAACTAGATGAAATAGCACAAAAGATATATAATAAGTAGTTAAATAAAAGACCCAGTTGAGCTAAAGTATTTACATTCAATCCACATCAAAGTTGTATGTATTTATCATTGTATGTTCCTTTATGAAATTAAGCAACAGCAGCTACTTGCAAGTGTACGCAACTTCCTGAAATTGTATTCCACCATATCCATGGCAAAACTAGTAATTTATATGGAAGTTGATGAGTCAACTTTGAGGTCGGTGTTTTTTCTTTCCACTTGTTTTGCCATATGAACTTCAAATACTTGAAAGTTAGTAAGAACACATAAGTGAGCAAGCATACAACATGGCATGCATGGCAAAATGTGCTATTACATACTTCCACGTCTATTATTTTTATTATTTCTTTCTGGAAGTACTAATGACGGAAGAAGTACCTGTTCAGTTCCTAATCAGAAACTCTAGTGGATAAAACAAAGTTCAATGCCACTTTCTGGATCCTTTCATTGTCATACCTTCAAACTTCTACAGATGCGATTGAAATTGTTCAAAAGAAAAGGTTGCAGAAACTAGAAACTGCTAGTTCTCATAGTTGTTTTTCTGCTTTAATCTTGGTTCTTAAAATATAACCAATCACAAACACATCATAGCCATTTGCACTTCCCCTTATCTTCCAAAATTCATATCAGCTATCCAAGTAAGTAGACTACTTATCCAGACATTCCAAAAACTATGTGAAGTTGTGAACTATCAGTAACTCACAAGTCACAAGTTGTAAGAGCAAATTTAACCCAAATGGGACAGTACAAGACAAATAATTTGCACAAGAAAAAAACTAATTCCTACTCCTTTTTTTCTACTCAGTCATTTCTTGTGCCTTAACAAATTCTTGACATTTCATACAAGTTGTATGTTATGCTTATATCCTCAATAATTTTCTATTTTTTCATTTCACAATGCACCTAACTTTTCAGTTCTTTCATCTGCTTCGCCACCTTTCCTCAATTCCTCCAATACATTACCAAAGATTATTTTAAGATTATTTTTCTATGAACTTTAATAGGTGCAATGCAGCTTCTGTCAAATAAATGCATTTTTTCATGACTGGGGCTTTGTCAAAATAATGAAACGTTTTTGTCAAAGGGCACAAATATGAATAACGAATAATTAAAAGTAGATAGAATTAATGTAGTGTAGGAACCTTTAGAAATTAGGGCAATCTTGCAGACAGTCAGTGTCAATCCTACAATAGTTAAGTACAATATCAGCAAAATAGTTGCTGTAACATTGACACTGTTCAAGAAAAAGAACAAGAACTCTAATAAAACATTATACCTACCTTGTGCATATCGAGCCAAAGAAGAAAAAAGAAACTCGTCAAGGAGGACAATGACCAAGAAAAGATAGGGGAAACAACAAATACTTACAGACTCGGTTGCATAGACAGGAACCATGAGAAGGACCCCGATTATCCATTTTTGTTCCTGAAAGCACAATCAGTTCAATTGCACAATAAGAAAAAGAATTTAGAGAATAGTATCAATATTCTCAAGCTTGGAATCTGGAGGTTATGTTATATTTCGATCAAGTTAAAGAAATAGACCCTGTTTGACTAATCGCAAGGGCAATTTTTGGAAAAAGACCGAATTTCTGAATAGTGGTAAGAAAGGAATTGTCATTCAATATAACTTTCAGATTCCCAACTGAGAGAAGTTTTACACGACGTACTTGTGATGAATATATTAGTAGAAATAGATTAACTAGAATCAAATGATGACAATTTATTCAACACATTTCATTTACAAACAAACAAGCTTAAGGTTATAAAGGAATTACCAGTACCGTATGCAGTCCAACTCTTTTGTCTGCCTGGATGTTTCTAATGCTGTCATCGAAGAAAATCTGTTAAAATAAAAAAGGTAAATCATTCACACAATTAGTTATATCCTCATAGTTCGCTATCTTAAGAGCTTCAATAATGGCATCTTGAATATCTGTTTTGATGAAACACGTTAGGACGTTGAGCATTCATTAAAACTAAAGAAAACAAAAAGAATCAAACAAGATGTAGGAACAAAATACTTACAACTTTGCGAATGGGAAGGCTCAACAAGAGATTCTTAAGAACAGGTCAGGTTTAAGCAAATCATAAGGTAATCTCCCATGAACAAAGCTGTGGTACTCGTCATTGTCAAATTCATAACCAATGGCCTACGAACAATTAACACAAACAACTGCACCATGAGTAAAAACTGAATCATTCTAAATCAGATATATTACAAAATGGGTTGACATAAAAAGGAACTAGTATACCTTCAAGCCAGCCATAGTAGTTCCATAGTGTTTGTACAATAAATACGACATTTCAGGGATCTTGGTTTCTTCAATTCCAAGGTTTTGAGCCATATATTCTATCATGACAACATATAGAAAGAAAATGTTGGATAAATGAAATAACTAAATCGAAAAGAGTATCAGTAATCCCAAATCAAAATACCAAGAGCAGGCTTAATACCTATAATGTTTTTACTGCAATGGGCTTGTAACCCAGAACTCAATGGGTACAAGGTATCATCAAGATCTACATATCAATTGTAAACAACTCAGTATATAAAAATCAAAAGATGAACAAAGTTGGGAAAAAAACGATGTTTAAAGTCACTCACCAAAGAGAAGGTATTCAAATTTGTTGCTCTCACTCTGGTGATATTGATTTTCAAATTCCATTATGACCAATTCCTGCATTCAAACAAAGAAAATTTCTAATCATACAAAAAAATTGGGATGTCAAGATGTGATTATTCTTCTCCCAATCATACAAAAAAAATTGGGATGTCAAGATGTCAAGATGTGATTATTCTTCAAATACACAAATTAACGAATAACACAAACCCTAATTATTCCACAACCCCAAACCCTAATTATTCTTCTCCCAATCCCAAATTATCAAATTTACAAATTAACGAATTCTCAAATTCTCAAATTCATACCTAGGGTTTGAGAAAGGGAGGAAGATGACGGTGATCAGAGCGATGGCGCGGAAAAGGGATGGGTACTGCAGCGGCATCGGCAACGGCGAGGTTGGGGCCACGGTGATCGGGGGCTAGGGTTTGTGAGAGAAGGGGGGTGTTGGGTTCGTGAGAGAGAGGGGCGAGAGAGAGAGAGTGGGCGAGGGGGGTGTTGGGTTCGTTGAGGAATGGAGGTTGATGAGGGGGAGGGGGCCGGGGGTGTTGGGTTCGTGAGAGAGGGGGGAGAGAGAGAGTGAGGGAGAATGAAGAAAAAAAAAATTAATTGAAATATTTCCTATAGCATAATAGCCCTGGCGGCGGGGGTAAAAAAAATCCACTAGAATGGCCGGCGTTTGTTTAATAAACGCTGGCCTATAGCATAATAGCCCGGCGCTTATTAAAAGCGCCGGTGTATGTTAACGTGTTAGGGTTTCTCACGAAATAACACATTCATACCCCGGCGTTTTCCACAAACGTCGGGGTATAAATGCCGCTAAATACAGTTTTTTTGTAGTGGTTGGATTATAGTATTTGGTTATTTCATATTGTCTTATTCCAAGTATTATTGTTCATGTGGTTGTTCTTATTGCATGCGCAATTGTTTTTGCATAGTTTATATTGTTGAGTTGAATGGATAACAGCTTATGGATGACGCAAGTCATTCGCTGGGCCAATGTCTCGTGTTTGTGTTCCATATTTTTGGGAAGCGGGGCTTGACAGTAGGTGTGGGATACCCCCCAATGTGGTTGAGACATGGAGGTGATCTTGGTGCTGTACTTTGTGGCAAGGGTGAGGATTTTGAAGTATGCATCGGGTTAACTGATGCCAACATTCAGACTGCTCGTTGGATCTTTCTTGATGATGTGAGATCGGGCGATAGCTTGGGGGTGTTCAAGGAGGAGGAGGCGGTGGTGTTGATCTTGGTGCTGAACTTTGTGGCAAGGCTGAGGATTTTGAAGTATGCATCGGCCCAGTAGTTAGTGGATTCAAGTTTTAGGTCATCAACACCTGGAAACAGCACAAGCATACGACCATGAGCCAAAAAGAGAAAATAAAATAAAATAAAATAAAATAAAAATGTATACATTTTGTGCTACTTTAAACGAACAGATCAACTCATGAAGATGCAGCTCATGCTAACCGGAATTAGCAACAACCGAAATTATGGGCGTGTGCATTGCACATGTAAAATAGAATGCAAAGACTTTACTAGAATGATATATTTAGGTACTTACAAAATTAACCTTTTCCAAAGGGCTGGTATAATATAAAGGTAACACTTTATAGCAATGGGCAAAAGCCAGCCCAGGGTTCCTTTCCTTCCTGGGCGAGAGGTCTCGCCTACAGCCGATTCTCAAAACAGAAGAGTTACAAAAACGTACGAGGCAATGTAATAATTAGTTCAAGTTAAATTGCGTGATATAGTAACTATTTGAAGTACAATCAATCATCGGAAAATATATCGAAGATACACCATATTGCTTTTACATTAAGTTCTCTAATTAACCCAGCTGATCGAAACTTATATACTCAATGGAGAAACATAATAGATCGATTAGTTTGATAGTAAAAATAAAAGGGTTAACTAGACACATCCTAACATGGAAAGCTACACACTCGTCCTTCATCTCAGTATGTAACAGCTTACATGTCTTCGCCTCATGAAATTTGTTACATACCGTTTGAGTGTAAGCTAATTAGTGACAACATTAACTTCTCGGCTGGTCCCTGTTGCTGCTATTTTTTGTCCTAATATGGAAAGCTTTACACTCTTCCTTCATCTTAGTATGTAACAGCTTAGATGTCTTCACCTGATGAAATTTGGTACATACGATTGGAGTATAAATTAATTAGTGACAACATTAACTTCTTGCCCGGTCCATGTTGCTGCTATTTTTTTGTGTGGAAGCAAACATATATTGTGAATTCTTTTATGGAAATAATAAAATATCTCTCCTTTTAGTTTTCGCCGATGTTGATCACTACAAACTGATCTTGATTCTGATTTATGACTCGTATGAACGATTGGATCTGGTTTGAACGGTTGTGATCGGTCTAATTGACCTGCAAAACAGTTTGAAACACCTGGGTTGGCCCGACGACTGACCATTTGACACCTAAGTCAGAAAACTCAGAAGATATACAGAGTTTTTATAGCGGAATTTACAATTAGCCTGTTCTGAAAAGGTCATGTGGTATTTATAGTCACTAGGGGCCAATTTGAAAATATTGATTTATATCTAGTTCACAGTGTTTTGATAAGGTTGGTTATTCTCTTTTTCATGAAGAGATAGAGTCAGTTACTCTTCTCTTGATAAATAGATAGAGTTAGTTGACTTTATTCTTCATAACGAGATAGAGTTAAGACTCTTCTCTTGATAAAGATATAGAGTTTTTTGAACCATCTCTTATGGATGGAGAGATAGAAGTGGTTACTCTCTTATAATAGAGAGTTTAAGATGGCACTTCAGATAATTTTGAAATCCTTCATGTTGGGCTGCTATAAAAACTTAGTGTGACAAGCCTGTTTTGGTTTGTTAGGCTTAAAAGAGGCCCAACTTCCTTTTATGAGCCTGTTTCTAGTAAAATTTACCATTTTACCCCTGAGAGCTTTAAGATCCTTTACCGATTTGAACGGTCCTGATTTGGTTCTATTTTTACCCATATCACATGCCCTCCACTCCTGAAGACTGGGTTTCACAATCTCTGTTCAGTAGTTCTCTTGTTCAGAATGGTTTATAGAACTTATCAGAATTTTCAGGACGTAGGAATCTCGCTTGGGGTGTAACGGAGTTGTTCTGACTTTATAAAGCACCCAGAATTGATTTTAGAGTTTTCTGGAAATTTTGTGTTTTTTCCAGATTGTTTTGGCTTTTCTTTTCCAATTTTTAATTATTTTTTGGGATTTTAAAATTAATTTCCATATTTTTATAATTAATTTCCGAAATTTATAATTAATTATTCTAAATTTATAATTATTTTTTGGAATATTTTAATATTCCAAATAAATAATTACTTTTTATAATTTTTAATTAATTAATTCAAATATTTAATTATTTTTTAGAATTTTAAATATCTATTCCAAATTTTAATTAGAACTAAAAATAAATAAAGTAAAATAATCATACATTGGTGGAGTTGCGAGATCTGGATCGTTGAGCTTGGCTAAGTTCGTGCATCGAGGTAATTGGATGGCTGTGATATGCTGCCAGAGCTACCTGGAGTGGAGCTTTTACCTAGTATTGAGCATCGGGTAGAAGAATGGGACGATCTCAATCGTTCATCATGAGGAGCGCAGATTTGAGAAGTTACTATGACCCAAATCGACGATTTTGCTCTCGTTATCCTAAACACAAGTTACCTGGTGTCGCGCACTGGGTAGGGCGGTTAGAGCTGATGTGGTATGATGAGGCACTGATGTGTCATCCGACATGGCACCATGTGGCACCTTTTCCCTCCCTATCCCTTATTTTTATTAGCAGATTGTTGTGTATGTTGGGGGTAGTCCTTACGACGACGGGATTACCCTCCTCCGATCCAAGTTGCATGTGCCAGAGTTGGGGCTTACTCGCTTACGGGAGAAGTTATTTAAGGTGAAAGTGAAGCTCAACTATCTAAGGAAGGTGTTAACTAAAAGGAACATCGAGATGGGTTGCCTTGTTGTTTGTGCGCGGGAGATGTCTACTCTCGAGGAGGACGGACGTTTGCACGATGGTGAGACTCCTCTTGCAAAGATGACCGCGGGGAGGAACTTGGAGATTAAATCTGTCCGTTGCACTTTGCTTGTGGATAATACCGAGAGGGATGAGTTGAAGCACGTAGTGCTTTAGAAGAGCTTAGAGGTTGCTGTAACACCTCGGATTGTACAATAACTATATATATATATATATATATATATATATATATATATATATAGGGAAAGCTTCGGTTGAGCACTACTCTAGTGCTCACCGCGTGAACACTAGGCCTTCGGGCGTTCATATCGAAAATCCGAACCGTTCACATTGATCTACACATCTAAATTAGTCTAAATATGTAAAATCAAATCATTTGAAATTCATTTGCCCATCCATCATGTGACTATAAAAACAATGATTTTCAACCATACAATTTTGTAACACTTCAATGGATGGGCAAATGAATTTCAAATGATTTGATTTTACATATTTAGACTAATTTAGATGTGTAGATCAATGTGAATGGTTCGGATTTTCGATATGAACGCCTGAAGGCCTAGTGTTCACGCGGTGAGCACTAGAGTAGTGCTCAACCGAAGCTTTCCCTATATATATATATATATATATATATATATATATATATATATATATATATATATATATTGTCTGTATGCGTGCACATGATTGCAGTGTTTTGGTTGATTTTGCTATCGTTGATGTGCGGTTAGGTTTGCGGGGCAGTTCATGAAGATGGTTGCATTCTAGAAGATGCACGAGAATGAAGAGGACCGTTACTGGTATAAACACTAGTTTTGGGTACGATACCTATGCAAATATAACATTGTATGATACTACGATGGGTATATCTTGCGTACACTCGATAAACCCCTCGTCTCGCATCAAGGAACCCATTTAAGAGCTAAAATGGACAGCCAACTTATCATACCCCAAAACCATTGGCTAGACCATGGTTTTCACTCCAAAACCACCCTACACCCTATCCCCCTACCCCCTAGAATCCGTTCTCACCTTCCCCCCCTCTTTCCTCACTCACTTCTCCATCAAAAACCCCTTCATTCACCTCCCTTATTCTGAAAATTTTATAACTCAAACCAAAGAAAAAAGAAGAGAAGGAGAGAAAAAAAGAAAGATTGAAGAAGGAGCCCTTGGAGTGATTCTTGAGGAAGGGAAGCTCAAAGATATCAACTACTCTACAATTAACTCAGGGTGGAGAGTTTCTCTAAACCTTTCTTTTTGTTTCTTGATTGATTTTTTGAATGCATGTGTAGTAGTAAGTGTTAGAATGAATGTTTAAGAAAATTGGAAGTTGAAATTAGAAACTAGAACTGGAATCTTGATCTGTTGCTATTTTCTATATTTTTCCCAGAGCAAACCACATGGAATCTGATAATGAAATTTTTACAGATTATTTCTTTATATGTCTAGATGATTCATGATTTATTTCGGATTTTTCTGAGATAGTTTGATATTTTAATAAAATCCATTTGTGAAACTGCGCCGTAAGGCAGCAGCAGAAATTGGTTAACATGATGCCTGAGATTGTTGGATTTTTCATAATTTATTGGAGCAATATCTTAATCTTAAACTTTTATATTGATTTTCCACTTGTATATATACTCTACTGAAAAATCAGGAAAATATTTGGATGAAGTTACAGGCATGTTACAAATTGATTAATCAACAGTAGCTAGAGCTGTAACTGAAGAACATGATGATTTTTTGTGCTAATTAAAACATGATGAACTTAGTGTAGACTTGGAATTTGGACATGAAACCTTTTGCATGTTGTTCATTATGATATCAAGTTTCTTTACTGTAAATTTTGTGTCAATTGGTTGAGTATAGATTTTATGATGATTTTATTAGCACGTACTGTGCTTGTTTTAGTCAAATTTGACATCCTGTAGAGATGGCACATTTGGGGCTCCGTAAGAGCAGATATTGTGGAAGTGGTTTCTTAGAGGATTGTAGTAGACATAAAGAACTTTCCAACAAGACCTATTTGAGGTGTTTCCAGTAAGTGGTTGATTTATTATGATTTTTGCAATACTGGACAGAGACCAGGGATTGAGCTGAATGCTCTGATTGAGAAAGTCTTAGTGTGTGACTTGGTACACTTGTGCGTAATGTGTGTGTTAGGGTGATCTATTGGCATATTTTGGACTTATGACCAACTAGAGAATTGCTGAGAACATCCACACCTTTTCATAGAACTTGGGTTTGTAGCATTCTGATGAGTGAGCAGTGTTTTATGCTACCGATAAGGTACAGCCCGTGTACAGGAAATACACAGGCTGAGGCTTGAGAAGCAATTTTGAGGACTTACATGGTAGAATTTGAGGTTATGATCAACTAGAAAGTTGTATCCTAGGTTCTTAACTTTCCAGATTGGGCTTGTACACCCCAATCGGAGTTGTATTGAGGGAGTTATAATCTTTTTAAGTTTCGGGCAGAAACCCGTAGGTTGCTTAGTCTTGGGTTTTGACTAGGTATTGTAAGGACTTTTCCCCTGTGTACTATTGGAGTTGATAGCTCTTGTCTGGGAATGTTTGGTATCTGGGTTGGTTTTGTTAACTCCCATAGTGGAATGCGTGACTCGAGTTAGTCACTAGGATAAGAGATATCCTGCATTTGTCTACCCTAAGTTATGAACTTCCACCGAAGCGTAGGACATCCGAGCCGTACCATTAATATAAGTTCACAGCCGGGTTAGGGATAAATTTAGGCCATGGTGCAGGACAAATCCAAGCCCAGGGAAGTGGCGAACCGGACTGGTATCGCCAGGGCAAGAGGTCGATAGGCAAATTTCTGGAAGCAATTTTAGCTTTTACCCAAAGTGATTAGAATGAGGCTGGGATTAGAGTGATACATTAGGGGTTGGGTAATTGCATTAGTACTAGCAGACCATAATCGGTGTTGTACCTTCCTATCATAGGGATACTTTTTCGGCACTCATGAGTGAGTCATCGGCTCGTATCTCGATCTGTTAAATCCCAAAGTTTTACCAGAGTAAGGAACAGGAGGCTAGGGGGATTTGACCCGCGAGGCCATCACGTTCCTATGCACATGGGTTTTGTTTATATATATATATATATATATATATATATATATATCAGTTCACAGCCGGGTTAGGTGTGAACACGCATGCGTCTGTCCACAGCCGGGTTAGGGGTGGACAGTCCACAACCGGGTTAGGGGTGGACACATGAATTACACGGTTTGGCGATCGAATTCAATGCTAATTTCTGAAGAGGTCCGTACGTGGGTACCGAGTGGCAAACACGACCACCACTTAGGCACTGCAGTGGTGGAACTAGACCGACCAACTGCAACCTCCTTGGGCAACGAACAGTCTATGGGGAACTGGTTGAGTACAAGAGTAGGGTGCATGGCAAGGGTTTGAATCCCTGAAATGTGGAGAAAAATGGCTAGATTTGGGGGCAGGATGCATTCTTTCTCCAAAATCTTGCTTGCATTAGAGTCAGGCATGTGATTTGCTGCATCTAGTCATAGGGTCATGGCATATCGCTGCACTAGAACCCGAATGCATTAAACCCTTATTTTGGCACATCACTTTTTCTTTTGCATAAATTATGGTTGTGATTGTAATTTAGATGATCGTTGTTGTTATCAGCTTTGCGTTAGTCGAAGTACTGATGTTCCCCACGTTGTAGGTATCCGGAACCGATCTACAGGTACTGCAGAGCTCGGGTTGGTCCAGGGATCCAAGGGACATATGCAAGTGCTATTATATTGTTGTAAATCTTGTAATTTTTATTTGGATATTGTAACACTTGTAAATGTAATATTTATATAGAATACAAGTTTTAAATTTTCCTATATTTTCTGTGATTGTGGCTATTTTGAAGTTCGACTCCTGGAGTAGGGTCTCAGGTTCCCGGTATGGGGATTTGGGGCGCTACAGAAAGTTGGTATCAGAGCAGACTTCAAATATTATTCCAACACAGCATGAAAATTAGATGCATTGCGAGAGTTGGGTTTAGTCAGATAGTTGATGATTATAATTCATAATGTTGTTTTTACAACTTATGCTTTATAATTTTTTCTGTATATGGACTGATTCCCATATTTTCTCTTGCAGATGCCGAGCTTGGAAAATGGACACTCGAATGGATGGTCCGATGTACATGGTTCTGCACCCCTACTTCCACCTCCACCCCCACAGCCCACAGTCATAGTGCAAGTTATCACCATGTTGTCCCAGGAACTGGCTGCCTACAAATGGAGCCACGAGCAGCTAGAGGATCACTTCGAGAACCTCGCACGGGCATTGATAACCGCTGAAAGGAGAGTGGCCAAGCTAGAAAGGACCAAGAGGAAATGGAAGACGAGGGTAGTACTTCTGAAGCACCGGTACGAGGAGAGGCTGGGTCAGCTGTAGAGCCAATATTTGGCACTGAGGGCTCACGTCTGCAACATGCAGGATCTGTTAGACCGAATGACTGTCGGGGATAGCAGATCCTGCACGTCTACGACTCACCAGGAGTAGGAGAGCAGCGACCCCCCGCCATCCACCGCAGTTGCTCCCGTCACCACCGCACCTGCCACCGTCCACCGTCGATGTCGAACCGTAGTGTGTGCTGTTTGCTGTCAAGTTTCTGTGTGGAGTTTCACGTGCATCGTACATATATTGCGGACTTGCACGTATCTCTTTCCACGTGTTTGCATGTGTTTCGTTGCTGCCAGGATTCTCATCCCGTTATTCTTGGTATTCAGTTTTATCGTTCATAAGGCAAGTCACTTTCCTCTTAAATTGAATCTTATATCAAATTCATGTTTTTATTGAAACTCCGCAAGTAGGTCATAATCGTTTATCGTATCATTGTATTGATTATCTTTCATTGGGTCTATTAAGGGTTTACACGAGCTAACCCCAATACTCTTGACATCGTGCCTCTATTGACTCTAAAACTTGAATCTTTCATGCATCCATGTAGTATTCATGATAAGAGTACTCATATAATTGTCACACAATTAAATTATTGTAGGTAGAATTGTTAGGTTGTATTTTCGATTGATCGATCGTTGTTTGATTGATGTTAAAGTAGTGTGTGTTTTTAATTGTATTTACCATGCTATTACACCCATCATGCAGATTTTAAGATTAATTTACTATAATTTATACCCATCATGTTTAATTAATTTATTTCATGAAAAATACCCAAAAACCTATATGTTGCTTGCTGGCTATGTTTTGTCTGCTATTTTCTACCCAATAAATTATCTTAAAATGAATAACTTTCTGAATAAGAACTGTAGACCTATGTTTCTAGTTTCCAGAAAATCTTTAATTTCTGAATTCCGAGTTGTGTAGCAAAAGTTATGATCGTTTTACTACAACTATGTTTTATTTCCAGAATCTCAAATTCTAGTATTATTCATGTTTAATCTGTTAAAACGTTGATCAAATGTTAAAATATTGCTCTGAAAATTTCTAGATTGTTATTTAACATGTTTAGATGTCTAATAAATATTTTTAATGAATTTATTATCAAGTTTTTGCTGGTTCTAAAAATAAAATAACATGATGTCGAAATTCTGCCTGGACATGTAATATGTAAATAATGGTGTGTTTAGCCTAGCTACTGTTGTCGGATTTTGAACTTTAAACATGCGTTGGAACCGGATGGAAGTCTAGTTTCTATAATTTCTGACGGATTCGGTTTTTGATTTCTAAAACAGCAGGAAATTACATTTTTGTACAGACCACTCTTGCTGTCCTGGATTTTATATTTCAGTTTTTAATAGTTTAATTAATCCTATATCATTGTATTGCATGAATTGAAGTGTGTATGATTGCATGATCCTAATGTCCTATTGTCATCATTCTAATCTTCATATTTCATATTACCATCTTATTGTTCCTCTATTCACACTATTATTCATCCATTGTCTCGAATTGCATATTGTATTGTTGCATTAACAAAATAATTAAAAAAATGGAGTTTAAGGGATTGACTTAAGTAGTGAATAATATAGTGACTGTGTCGGCCAGTGTTTATCGATTAATTGTTGAGCGCTGACTATGGCACCCCAATCTTTCGTGTATTGTATTAATGTATCGTATCAATGAATCATATCAATGAATTAGTGAATCATCACAATGTAGCTTGCAACAATATTGTATCGTATCATTGATTATTGTACCGACACATGATCTATAGAATTCACCACTTAGCCTAAACGAAATTTATTGTATGTATCGAACCTGTAGTATGGGATGCAGTAGTACGTGCATTAGTTAGGATTAAAATGATTAATAGACTTAAGAATTGACACAACATCGATATTGCATATTGTACATCATTGTTCCTATTGATACCAAATAGTGTCTAAGTGTTATTGATACCATTGAATATTGTTATCGAATATTAAATTATTATTTATACCATTGCATCGATTATCATGATATTGATTATTGTTTTCGTCCCATGTTATTGATTCCTATTGATCCATTGAATTCATTGTTATATCGTTATTCCATTGTTCCTTGCTCTCTCTACTTGATGTCCATGACTTGCTTTAAAGGGCAATTTTTTTTCTCTTTTTAGATGAAGTGTTCACAGGTAATGAAGGAGAATTGTCCGCTGGAACTGGAGAACAAACATTCTGAAGATTTTAATGCTTTCTAGTTGCTTATTGTTTTAATGAACTTAATGTATTGAGACTTTTTATTATTTTTGATTGGATTTATTATTGTATTGGGCTTATGACCCTAATTTTATTATTGTTTCCAGACGTTGGTTTATTGTGTTGGATATTTCATATTGCTTCATTCCAAGTATTATTATTCATGAGATTATCAGTATTGTCTGCACAATTGTTCTGTATTGATTATATTGTTGAGTTGATCGGATAAACAACTTATGGGTGATGTTAGTCATTTGCTGGGCCAATGTCATGTGCTTGTATTCCATATTTTTGGGAAGCTGGTTCGGCACGCACTTGTATGATTCAATGAAAGATCAGGGTCAAGGATGCTCCGTCGAGCAGGAAGTGGGGATCCATCGACTGGAGCAACTTCTTGAGAGTGCTAGGACTAGGAGCACTTCTTGATCCTGCAATGAGATAAATCAGGGAAGGTCATTTCAGAACTAGCTTAACATGCATAAGGGATCTCGAGGAATCTGAGAGATGCCCAAAGCGAAATGGCTGGTTCGTCAAGTGTTACTTCGATTGCAGGGGCTACACGTGTTGGTGGTCACGCGGCTTAGACTTAATATGCAAGTTTGGTATTTCCTTCAGGTCATTTGAGAAACCGAGGTGGTTATTCGGTAGCCAAGGGGGCACAAGCTATGCATGTCCCTTAACAGGCCTATCCCATTGCCTTGAGGAATTAGAGACAACTCTTGCATGTGGTAGATCGGATAACAAGTTGAGCCCCTCACTTGCTCGGTGGCAAGTTGCTAGAGCAACTCTTGAATCATGAGTATGGACTCCGAACTCATCCTTTAGCTTTTTCAGGAGCAGATCAAGTGGCGAGTTTACTCTCTAAACTTTCTCGGGTGCAAGCTACTGGGGCAATTCTCTGAACCACGAGTATTGACTCTGAACGGGTTGACAACGCATTTTAGGCGCAGATCGAATGGCGAGTCGAGCCCGAAACTTTCTCAGTGGTAAGTTACTAAAGCAACTTATGAACCAAGAGTATGGACTCTGAACTCGTCCTTTAAGTGTTTTAGGAACATATCGAGTGGTGAGTTGAGTCTTTGAGCTTGCTCGGCTGCAAGCTACTAGACCAATTCTATGAACCAAGAGTATGGACTCCGAAGGGTTGACGACGGGTTTTGGGAGAATATCGAATGGAAAGTAGAGCCCTTCACTTGCTCAATGAAAAGTTGCTAGAGAAACTCTTGAACCATGAGCATGGACTATGAACTTGTCAATTAGGTGTTTTAAGAGCAGATCAAGTGGTGAGTTGAGTATCTGATCTTGTTTGGGTGCAAAGTACCGGAGCAACTCTCTGAATAATGACTATGGACACCGAATTGGTTGATAACGAGTTTTAGGAGTAGATCGAATGGTGAGCTCCGCACTTACTAGGTGGCAAATTGCTAGAGAAAATCTTGCACCATAAGTATGGACTCCGAACTTGTTCTTTAGGTGTTTCTGGAGCAAATCGAGTGGCGAGTTGAGTATCTGAGCTTGCTTGGGGGCAAGCTACTGGGGCAACTCTCTGAACCTCGAGTACAGACTCTGAACCTATTGAGAACGAGTTTTAGGAGCAGATCGAATGGTGAGTCGAGCCTCGCACTTTCCCTGTGTCAAATTGCTAGAGCAACTCTTTAACCATGAATATGAACTCTGAACTCATCCTTTAGGTGTTTCAAGAGAAGATCAAGTGGTGAGTTGAGTATCTGAGCTTGCATGGGTGCAAGATACTAGAACAACTCTCTGAATCACAAATATGGAATCCAAACGGGTTAATAATGAGTTTTAGGAGCAGATCGAATGGCGAGTCGAGCCATACACTTGCTCGCTGGCAAGTTGCTAGAGCAACTCTTGAACCATGCCTATGGACTCAGAACTCATCCTTTATGTGTTTCAGTAGCAAATCGAGTGGCGAGTTTAGTCTCTGAGCTTAATCTGGTGCATGTTACTAGAGAAACTATCTGAACCATGAGTATGGACTCCGAACAGGTTGATAAAGAGTTTTAAGAGTAGATCGAATGGCGATTCAAGCCCACACTTGCTTGATGGCAAATTGCTAGAGCAACTCTTGAACCATGAGTATGAACTCTGAACTCGTCGTTTAGGTGTTTCAGGAACAGATCGAGTGGTGAGTTGAGTCTTTGAGCTTGCTTGGGTGCAAGCTACTGGAGGAACTCTTTAAACTACGAGTATGGACTTCGAATAGGTTGATAATGAGTTTTAGGAGTAGATCGAATGGCGAGTCGATCTCCACCTTGCTCGGGGGAAAGTTGGTAGAGCAACTCTTGAACCATGAGTATGGACTCTGAACTCATCCTTTTGGTGTTTCAGGAGTAGGTCGCATGGCGAGTTGAGCTACTGAGCTTTCCTGGGTTCAAGATACTAGAGCAACTCTCTGAACCACGAATATGGACTCCGAACTGGTTGATAACTTGTTTTAGGAGCATATCAAATGGTGAGTCGAGCCTTGTAAATGCTCGGTGGCAAGTTGCTAGAGAAACTCTGGAACAATGAGTGTGGACTCCGATCTCGTTCTTTAGGTTTTTCTGGAGAAGTTCGAGTGGTGAGTTGAGTCTTTGAGCTTGTTTGGGAGCAAGCTGCTGGAGGCACTCTCCAAACCACAAGTATGGACTCCAAACGGGTTAATAATGAGTTTTAGGAGTAAATTGAATGGCGAGTCTAGCCACACACTTTCTCGATGGCACGTTGCTGTATCAACACTTCAATCATGATTATGGACTCTGAACTCGTCCTTTTAGGTGTTTCAGGAGCAGATCGAGTGGCGAGTAGAGTCTCTGAGCTTGCTTGGGTGCAATCTACTGGAGCAACTCTCTGAACCACGAGTATGGACTCCGAACAAATTAATAACAACTTTTAGGAGTAGATCAAATGACGAGTTGAGCCTTGCACTTGCTCGGTGGCAAGTTGCTAGAACAACTCTTGAACCAGGAGTATGGACTCTGTACTCGTCATTTGGGATGCTTGATGAGTATTTGGTGTTGCTCGGTGGTGGATCAGGTGTCTTACTCATAGTTTACATCAAGGGAGTTGTACCGAATTTTGCAAAAGAAAAGGCTAAATTTTTATTACAAAATAAACCTAAGTGGTTGCTTTGACCGCTAGCCTTTATTACTTGCTATGACCATTGTAAGTGTCAGCCTATATTACATGTTTGAAGCTAACTACTAAGGGAGGGCGTTAAACACACTCGTTGTACTTCATCAGGTACTCATTGTTCCAAGTCCTTGATATATTCTTCCCCCTGGTCTTCAAGTTGGTAAGAACCTGGGCGGACCACTTGTGAGACCTAGTATGGTCCCCCCAAGTTAGGGGTGAGTTTTCCCTTCTCTTGCACTTCTTCAACGAAATCTTGATTAGCCCGGGGGTTATTTGAGTTTTGCTCGTTGTTGAAGGAGAGAAGGCAAGGGGAAGGCAT
This sequence comes from Hemerocallis citrina, assembly GCA_017893485.1. Classification (NCBI taxonomy): domain Eukaryota; kingdom Viridiplantae; phylum Streptophyta; class Magnoliopsida; order Asparagales; family Asphodelaceae; genus Hemerocallis; species Hemerocallis citrina. Next base: position 42,344,173 of record CM030363.1, read on the forward strand.
ACCTATTTCCAGCGGGATGAGCACTTTCGTGCCGAAGGTGAAGTTGAATGGGGATTCTCCTGTTGGGATTCTCTTTGTGGTTATGTAGGACCGGAATGCGCTTGGGAGTTCTGTGATGCATATGTAACACCACGAATTCCAAACACAGGTAATTCGTAGCAAATACAAGATATTTTACTTCATAGTCGTACAAATTTACAAGGAATTCAAAACTTTTTATTTACAACATGTTCTTTACAATAGCACAACGAAATTAAATGAATAAAATAAAATAATGAAAAATCTTCAATCTTGTAACAACTCATCATAGTGACTCCAAGCCCATGCCATGTCCAATCCTGCAACTGGAAAATTGTGGGCACGTCAGTTGCATACTTAGCAAACACAAACTTGAATGCAAACAAGCAAAGTGACTATCCTAGTCATGACAGTGTATGATATGACTTAATGCCTAATGCAGACATTACACTACGATGACACTAATGCATGCTCGAATTCTATGCATCCTATACTACATAGGTATGAGGGCAAGCCCTTAATGTACTCCTTATTATAAGGGTCCAGTCCCTCGCCATACAACCTACTACTATGACTACTATAAGATTTAGATACTTTGCAAGTATTGGTTCTCGCCTCGGAATACTGGAGATCAATCCCACTCCGCAGATCATTCTGTGGCCTATTTCATCTATCGTCCCGGAATACTGGGGATTGTCTCACTCTGCGAGTCATCCTAGAACCCTGATTGCACAAATATCCCATGAACGTCACTCTCGCCCCGGAATACTGGAGATCAATCCCACTCTGCGGATCATCCTAGGGCCTATTTCATCCCTCGTCCCGGAATACTGGGGATTGTCTCACTCCATGAGTCATCTTGGAGTCCATAACTTACGTTGCTCTTATTTCATCATATCTCCAATTAGTGTCTGACCTTAAGTTTAAGCTATAGTTATTAAGATCTAGAATTTAGCTTTGCCCAACGGACATAAACCAAAACACTGAGAATGTTAGCCCACACTGGCTACTTCTCAAGGAGAAAGTCAACTCACACTGGTTACTTCTCAAATTCCATTTATCACAACAGCCGGTATTCTTGGTCTCACTTAGCCTCTAGAATCTACACATTTCTTGTTCACAACATCATGGGTTATCCATACCCTCTTTATTCACATTTTGAAATTTCATTTATTCGCATATCCAATTATTTCTTGTTCACACAACTCAGTTATTTGCATAACTAGTTTCATAACCTTATCCAACATTTCAAATCTACATTCTCTATGTAAAGTAGATGGTTTATTCACCCCTTTTTAATAGGATTCTCGATGTGTAGCGCCCCGAATTTCCAATATAATATCTTAGAAATCCGTGGCACAATTCCCAGCATCAACTTCAATGTAATATTAAACACAGTCCAAAAACACAGATAATTTTATTTCAACTTTTATTACAACAATCATTTACAACACAGCGGAATACAAAACACCTTGAATTACAAACTTTTTTTTTACAACACTTCTTTTACAAAAGCTCTATTACATCAATTTATCTCAAGCATCCAAACCCCAAGCTCTAAGCAACAACAACCTGTAAAACATGTGGCTAGAGATGATCCCTAACCCCCAAAACTAAAGGGGTCAGTCATAAAGGTGTGAGTGACATAAAAACAAAGCAACATAATTAAATCATAAAACACTGAGTCATCAACAACAAGTATTATCAGCAAGAGTAAATGAAATGAGAAATAACAAATAAGTAAAGCATGAAAACATCAAGGAATATAAGATACTAAGTAGTAATTCATGAAAACGTCAAGTGATTCTAGACTAAGTGTCAAGTGTAGGAAAAACAGGAAAACACAAGCATAAAACCAAGTCAAGAAAACATAATTCTATATGCTGACTCTCTAATGCATACTTGTCGGATTCTATGCATTCCATAGTACATAGGTTTGGTGCAAGCCCTTAATGATTTCCACTTTATAGGGATAACCCCTCGTTATGCAACTAATCCTACCACGGTGATGGGAAACAAGATCCAGAGTACTCCGCGAATAGGCACCACAGCCCTCAATGCGCAAGAATCATGTAAGATAGCTAAAAAACAATCGAAGAATCATCTCCCAAACCCGTGTACCCCACGAATAGGCTTGCAAGGCCCTCGACGTGCAGATACACCAAGTACATTCCGTGAATAGGCCTGCCGACCCTCGACATGCGAATGCACCCTGCATGCTCTGTGAATAGGCCTGCAGACCCTCGACACGTGAACACACAAATGTCCTCTCGGGACATAACAACAAACAGTTCTGGAACGCATCCGTTGGACTAACAAAACCATGAGCCTATACTTACGTTTCCCAAGTTCCATCACATCCCCACTAGTGCCTGTCCTTAAGTTGTTTATTATTAAACCACAAAATCCCCATCTCTAGAGTTAGTGTATCCTGCCGGACTTAAATACTCAACAAAAACTAAACCAAGACCCCCAGGTCTAACTCAACAAATCTCAACTTGCCGGTTCACAGGACTCCCACTCAACTCCTAGAGATCTCAACAAAACCAAAATTCACTAATCCATCGTCAAAACGATCATAGGGAGAAACCTTTCCAATCAACAAAACCCAAATCTTTATAAAATTCCAGAATCCAAATCCAACAATAAAATATCTTGAATACATATGTTCTGTAGAAAGAATAATATTTAGAATAGTAAGTTATAGATCCAAAAACATTTAGAGAATCAACCATTTAAAGAACATCAGAATAACTCAAGAAAGCATCAGTAACAGTCGACTATAAAAAGGTCATCAGTCGACTGTCCAGAACGAAAATCCAACATTTTTAAGAAAAATAATTCTTAGTATTGGCGGTCGACTGTAAAAGACACCAGTCGACTGTCCAGAGTGAAAATCCAACACCTCGAGAAAATATCAAAACAGAGCAGAGACATTCGACTGGAGAAATGGTTCAGTCGACTATTCCGCACGAGATTTCAAGAAAAATGAGAAAAATACAGCAACCAGGTTGAAACATATCAGTCGACTGCCACACCCACAGACTGCAGTTTGGGTTGTGCATTTTTCAACCGATACGAAGATTTACTTTACAAAAACGAAATCTATAAAAAGTATATTTCTGATATGATCAAATACAACTTATAGGATATACAAGGATCCATAAAAACCAATCAAAAACCATTTGAATTGATAGAATAGCTTTTTGATGAACTTCTTCAAAATAAAAACATGAATGTGTGCATATCAAAATTAGAGTTTTTAATAATAAATCATACATCAAAATAACTTTGTTTTATATTCCAAACATATCAATACCAAAATAAGTTGAGATATAGTCAAATCCTTCGAAACACATAAAACTCTATTTCTTCTAAACCAACAAAAATACTATATTCATGAAAACGTTCACGCATGTTCGTGCACCAAAGAAAACTTCAGCAATCCATAAACTTAAATAAAAAAATATTCAAATATCAAACTTAGTATTTGAGTAAATCCAAATTCAAATAAAATCTCTCACAAATTACAAATCCCCAAATTTAATCAAAAATGTATAAATCCCCAAATTTAGTCATCACAACTCAAATTCTCAAGACATGGTATTTTAATCCATTACTCATTCTCAAAATTCCTCAAACTCAATCTCAACTATTCTCAATAGTTGATTCATAAATAAATTTATCATTAATATGGCCAAGTTGCTTCATCCAACTCACCAATAGTCCAAAATCCCTTCTTTAATCAATTAATGCATAACATCCATCATACTCAATCAAATCAGCAATAATCCAAAAGAAATAGCATACTCACAATTTATGTTAGGTTCTCCTACACACTAAAATCATCCACAAGTAAATTCTACTCACAATAACTAGGGTTCTTCTCAAAGATCCAATTTTATCATCCATCCAACATACATGTTCATACCAAACCCTAGCATGCTTTCTAATAGATGAAACACCACATACAACATACATAAAAAAAACAAAAAAATAATTTACATCACTCACATACAAAATTCACAAAATAAAAGAAAAATAAAACAAGTCACTCACCTCAATGAAGAAATCCAATCGAATTAATGGAGAATAAGCAAAACCCTTCTTTTGCGAAATCCAAGATCTTCTCTTTCAATCTCCAAGAAAAATAAAAACAATAAAATCTTTGTGTTGTGCAGCGAAAGACGGCTGCACTCCACGATTTTAAATAGGCCGGAATTTGAAGAATTAGGGTTTTAAACACATTTGCAAAATAATCCTTTAACAAATTATTACTTTACATATATAAACATTTCTTTATAAAGTAGTTAAAATAAGTTAAATAATTTAAAACCAAATCAAATCCTTTTACTACTGAGTTTTCCAGCAATCCAGCACAGCCCAGAAATAAAGAAAATTTAGATTTGTACTCAGGGTGGCAATTTTGCACAAAAAGTCATTCTTTTTGTAATATTTGCAAATACATCATAAAATATTAGTAAAAATTCAGAAAATTCAGAAATAATATCTAATAATAAATATTATATTTTCCAATTAAAATATCTAACTTTTACTTTCCAGGAAAATATTTGCACAAGATCCAACATAAATTCCATATTTGCAAAAACACCATATTTGTTTAAATCTTTACCAAATCGAATCTAAATAAAAATTAAATATATTTTAATTTCAATGATGACCATGGAAAGCCCAAAAATCAGTAGAAATGAATTTTCATTATTTATTTGAGGTCCAAACGGCTTTTTACATAAAGGCCCCTCTCTTTCGAGGTATTTATAAAAATAGTTTCTTTATTCAGAAAAATCCCAAAATTTAGAATGTAATCTATTATAAGTAGAAAAATTTATTAAAAATATAAAATTAGATATTTACACCAAAAATTTTTGCATGTATTTTGCACGTACGAAAAGATAGATTTTTAGAAAAATATTTATTAAATCTCCAGAAAATCATTTTAGTTCATTTATAAATCTTTAAAATTATATTTAAAAATACGGGGTACTACACGATGAAGTTGTAATTACATTCAATAGATTCTTTTTCCAAACTATATAATATTCAACTTCCAATTTTACTCTTTAACAACTTAAATTAACTATAGCTCGAGTTTAATCCAAATGGTAAAACTTTTAAAATACTTCTAGTCAAAATAATCAAAGTTTGCTTCTTAATCAAAAATGTAATTTAGTCCCAAACTCAATTTTTTATATATTCAACTCAGTCCCTATATTTCTCCTTAGTTCACATTTTAAAATCTTATAATATAATTCTAGTTCAAAAATAAGATATCTGTTATTCAAGTCAATTGATATTCATTTTATCCCCAAAATATAGCTTATAATTAGGGATGCTTTCAGATCATATATGGATCGGATATTAGCCAATATCCGTACGTATCCGCATTTCAAAGACGGATTCGGATACAAATACGGATATAACTCAAAAAATAAAAATCATATCCGTATCCACAATTTTCGGATAGGGATGCGAATCGGATACGATCTACCGGATAACGAATACGAATTCGGATATCAAATATAATGTTTTTGCTATTTATTTTTCTTAACTAGTACTTAAGACATGTATATCACTGAATTGTGGATATTGATTGTCATATCTAATCACAAAATGAAAATCAACAGAACAAAAGAGGTGAATGAAAATTTATTTCAAATATATACAACTCTTATAAAAATGAATACAGTACGCGCTTACCTGTCTATTTTGCAGTGGTTTAAATTTGACTCTTAACCTTTTTCACCAGGATGATGTGCCATTGTTGAAAAAGACAGCACTTCGGAAGAATTGCAGTAATGAAGAAAAGTTTTCTTTTGGGCAGTGCTTCCCGTCAAAGGAAGCTGGAGGTTCTACTTTCATAAGTGATGGTGGCCTTGCAACCTTTTCTACTTCAAAATTGTATTTGTGAGAAGGGAGAAAAATAAAGATGACAGGATACTCTAGAATCACAACATCAGTTAAATATTTGTCTATAGGCAAAATTTACATCCAACTCACGAAATGGCGACTTATGCCCCTGCAAACATTTTTGGAAAAAACGTATAAGAGCATGTACAACTTAGTGTTAGAATTTTGGAATAGATGATATCTGAAAGAACACACTTTACCTTTGGGGTTTTCCTAAGGAAGAACTTCAAGTCATCTATTTGTACTTTTCATTATGCACTCAGCTTATTTCTCAATGGTCTTGGTGTTAGATGTTTCTCGATTACAGATTTCAAGTTTGCATGATCATCTACACTGTAATACCGAAAATGATAAAATCTAGTTTTAGTTCACAATCTAATATCTAACATCAAATTTTTGTTGTATAAAAGATTTAGGGTAGATGGATTGTTAATCTACTAGGCAACTTTTTAGTCCAAAAAAATTCTGCAAATAAAGGAACTGATCAATATTAGACAAATCAGGCACAGAAGATTGTTTCTGCATAAATGAAAGTTTATAGGAGCGTGCATGATAAAAAAAATTCATAGTAGTTTATGAAGTTCGTTATTCATGGTGGTTCTATTGCAATTTAGCCAAAAAAAATGAAGGAAATACTCTACCTCTAATTTTTGTGTGGTTCATGTCAAGCAATCTTAATGAAGTCATCCAACTAATGAACGAAAAAGAAGTGTCATCTATTGCTTTGTGAGAAAGAGAGAGGGTTTCGAGATTATGAACATGCTTAACCAACATATCAATCCCTCGGAAGGTGATATTGGTCTTGCTGAGATTTAAATACAACAACTTTTCCCCCACGTTTGCAACATTTTCAATTAAACTATCAGTAATTGCCGTTGAACTGAGATCGAGATGCTCTAACCATCTCATACCAATTATAAAACTGAAATCGCTAATGGAGGAGCCAAAAATATCTAAGAAGGTCATGAATCTTGTTTCCACATTTGCAAGAAGGTCCTTAGCATCATCGATGGTGGCTCTAGTTAGAAGTAGTTTTAATAAAGGGACTTTAGCTCTTGTTTCTCCACTGAACATTGAATGAAGAATGTTGTTTCTCATGTTAAAAAATCTAACTAAATGAAGATATTGGTAGCTCAGTGACATTAGTCCAAGCTAGATCCAGGAAGTTCAATTTTCGGAACAGTTTAAGAATGGGAGCTCCTGCATTGGAAATTTCACTGCCCCATAAATCCAAGTATTCAAGTTGTGTCAATGCCTGAAACAAGACAACGCATTTATCGATAGATTATTCTTAATGCATACTCTTTATTTGCAAAGTGCGCATGAGAAGATAGAATGAGAATGATTTTAATTGATAACCACCAGAAAGCAAAGCACCTGCCAACTCTAAAACCAAATAAAACATACTACAACTGTGGAGAATAATGGCTAAATTGCATGAAATACCTTAATGTTTCACTGTTATTATTATTGCACACTGCTATCCTATTACATTCCCACTGCAGTTAAGTATCCTAAAGTGTCATATGTTCACTTCTTTAACAACAGCAACAAAATAGGATGCAACTACCCCATCCATCAAACAAGCACATATAATGACATATATTTTAATAAATTTCAAAATCGAGGACAGAAATGCTCAAATAGTCGGTTTGCACATTAGAATAACCTAATGTCAAGTTAACAAAGGGTTTCTAATAACAAAAGCCCATATAATTTTAGATATTTGAAATTATGAATACAGGGAAGAAACAATATGGCATCAAAGTGGAATTTCAGTGAAATATATATCTCTTATGCAACTAAGCCAATAATAATAAAACTTCCAAAATAGTATTATGACCGAAGGGAATTGTGGTTACATGAATCAACTATAATTGGTAATGATGAAAAAACATCTAAAGTTCAGAAAGTTAGAACATTGAGAGCTAGTCTACCTTCCCTAAATGCATATCCATTTGATCATTTTAGACAACTAACAAGATTAATTAATTTACTATGACTTGAGCCTTAGAAAATGCAGATCTACATTTGGATTCAGGAGAAAGAGAAAGATGTTAATAATTTCATCTTAGTTGCTAATGAATGGTACAGACGACCCTTAATAGAAGTAAATGGGATAAAAAGTATTCATGTAGTTTAAAGTACAGACATGGTATGAAATATTTATTGTTGTTTACTTGACTAGAAAATGTCCATATTGTAAAACCTTAAGCTTTGAAATGATCCTTCCAAAAGGCTCCACACAAAATATTCAAAAATATACATACACTTGCATGTGAATGTTGTTTGTCAATTCTGTGGTTCCTTAAGGTTCAAATAACTGGCCATATCTCAACTTCACTCCAACCTCATGTTATCCTTGCCTCTTTCTAGTGTTTGAATGTATAAAGGGTATAACTTAGATAATTTAAAGGCATGCAGATGACGTTTCTATACTTCTACTTCCACCAGAAATTACCGCAATTATCATCATTCTCCATCAAAAAAGACCCTAGCTTGCTATTTGTTCTATAGGGACGCTATTTTACCTTATAAGCAGCATCTAGAGAGTAATTGTTGCCAAGTCTTGGATCAACTAGTTTCTTTAGATGTTCTCTTAGGTCAGGCTGGCTAAGAGCCTCCTCAATCTGGAAACAGGATTTACATGTGTTTATGTTAGGACACTCAGGTAAACGAAGATGCCAAAATATTGAATTTACTACCTTCTAATTTGAGATTAGCCTTAATCTAGATACAGATTAGGATTAACATTAAATGCATGATATAAATATAGATTGAAACCAGAAATTAATTTTTTAATCACCACATAAAGTAAACTTCAGAAGTCCTCTCCAAATTTACCACTTTTTGTATAAAAGTCACGATAAAGCCGAATAGCATGTAAAACATACATTAGGATGTTTCATAAAAGAATACCATGCACTCGAATATGAAGTACAATATATCGTTCACCCTTATAACCTCCTTCAGCTTAACGATGTTTGGATGGTTCATCCTCTGCAATGACTGAAAAGAGAAAATGGTGTCACAGTCTTAAATCAAAACCTAACCAAGAGAAATGTGCATTGGACATTGCAACTAATTTACCTTCACTTCCCGAAGATTCATACATTCTTCCCCAGTGACATATAAATGCTGCTCTCTAACAAAATCAAATTTAAGCAGTGTGACAACCTGATATGCAGAAACTCATCTTGGCCATAACCACTCTAATACACGCCTCACCAAACAGAAAGAGTAAGAAATTAAGAATGCCCACCTCCAAGAACCCATATACGAATCTGCACAACTACTAGCACACGCTCATTCATCCATATCTACATTTGAACCCTTCAGGTGCACAACTACTAGATTAATTAACATAATATTATAAAGAGAAAAGCTGATAAACTTTGATGTCTATATGAGACATGAACATGAAGAAAAGAAATGTGAGAAAATCTTTCCTTAAGTTTTTTTACTTTGATTCATAACTCAAAATCCATCCAAAAAAACAAACACAAAGGTAAAACAAATGGCCCTCCATGTTGTAACCTCACATTACATCTATAAATAAACCATATGATGATCAACCAAGTCTTCAAAAGAAAGCGGGCTTCCATCAACTTAGAATGCAAAGATCAAAAATCATCATCCAATTGTTCAAAGATATATTCATCCACCTCATCGTCACCTTAATAACAAAAATTAAATAAAATTATATTTATGCAAATAACCAAAAAATTCTTGCAAGTATTTTAAGTGTGTAACATTATTTGAATCTCATCATACCTAGAGTTGATGGTATAAGAGACACATATTCATCCTCCGTCCTAGAATCTTCATTGACCAAATCATTAGAAAATAGTTCTACTTTGGAGGCTACAAATTAACACATAATAGAAATAATTAGATAATGATTAATAAATACATGCAAAAAAAAGGGCCAGTATTGCAAATACCTCCATCCTCTGCTCTTAGCCAATCTTGAGTTAATATTAAGGCTTCAATTGTTTCATTCTTCATTCGGCTTATATGACAACAGATCACACGACCACTAGTGCTAAAGGTGGATTCAGAAGCTACTATGGAAACTGGGATAATAAAACATCTTGTGCAATCCCTGCAAGTACAGGATACTTTCCGATATTCCCTCTCCACCAAGCTAATATATCAAATTTTCCCATTATAGACTCATTCCACCTAAGAACACCCTCCTCCATATATATGTCTAAATCTGTCTTCGAAGGCTTGCTTTCACAACTCTCAATATATTGATAAAATATAGTCTTTCTTTTTTCACCAACACTTTTCACTCTCTGTGAAGAATTGCTTGAGCCAACTCCTTGTGGTATACATTGACTTTTCTCATGAGAATTTTGCAAATACTCACCATGAAGTTCCCTGATTAAGTTTACAATATGTCCTAACCGCCTTGCACCATCAAAACCATATATCTTTACATAATACAGCTTAATGGCAACTAATTTATATCTTGGGTCAAGAAAAGTTGCAACGGTAAAAAGCTTGTTAGCTTGCAACCAATACTTCATGAACTTCTTCTTCATCGCAGTTTCCATTCTCACAATTACAATATCTGAACTTCTCTTCCATTCATTTAGCAGTAGTAGAACTTCACAAAATTCCTCGAAAAGAAGATTAGCAGTATAATAATCGGAACCGAAAATAAGCTTAGTTAGATCACTAAAATGCTTCAAGCAATTACTCAATGTATCAATATGATTCCATTCATCTCCCAACGGGCAAGAATCGTATTTGTTGTTTTTGAGACGGAATTTACTTAATACTTGCTTATATTCTAGTGCAACACTTAACATATCATAAGTTGAATTTTTCTTGTGCAAACATCAAGGAAAACATGTCTTCAATTCACACCAAGTTGTTTAGCAATATCATAGAAACTTTCTTGCACTGTGGTGACATTGTAACATATTTAATGCTTTTCCTCACATTATGAATAGCTTCGGAGATTTGCTTCAAACCAACTTGGACAATAAGATTAATAATATGTGCGGCATATCTTACATGAAAAAAAGAACCCTTGCAAGGAAGCGTATCCAAAATATGATCCTTTGCCAAAGAGATAGCAACATCATTAGCCGTGTCAATATCAACGGTAACGGTAAAAATCTTACTATCAACATTCCATTGAAGCATGCACGACATAAAAATATCACAAATAATAATCCTCGTACCCCCGCTAATTTTAATAAAACCGACAACCCTCCGTTGCAAATTCCAAGCATCATCAATGAAATGATAAGTAACACACAAGTATGACTTTTGTTGTGAAGATGTGGTCCACTTATTCATTGTGAAACTTATCCTACTTGTATGTGAGGAAAATGTGTCAAAGAACTTCTTGTAATCAACATAGACATTCATACACAATTCTGTGTTTTTATTGCGAGAATGAACTATGTGTTCGGGATGAAGAGAGTGCAAATAATCCAAAAACCTTCTGTGTCACTATATTGAATGGGTATTTATGAGCAATAATTGCCTGTGCAAGTTTATACCTACTCTTCTCATTATCAAATTGAAAATTTTCTAGGCTACAAGTTCCATCAACTTTCTTGGAGGATGCTCATATCAACATTTGACGTATATTAGCTCTCGGTTTCTTTGAACATGTTGTTATATGGTTCTTTAGGTGTGTAGTTCCAAGTCTACTTTCTGCACTAGTTTTGAAATGACAATGTATGCACACGACCTTTTTGCGTTTTACGACTATCTCTTTCCCATCCACCATTTCTTTCACATCCTCATCATATTTTACAAAATCTTTCCACACTTCCGATCTCTTTCTCGGTGGTTTTCGTACTTGAGTATTTGAATTACATGATGATTCGGTATTAACGGGTTGAGTGATAGATTGTTCATTAGGAGAAGACATGTTGAACACTATTATTCTGTTGAAAAAATTTAACATATAACATATAATTAATAAATTTGCACCTATGAAGATGCAGCCAACTTAAAACTACCAAAATACAATGAATGATATATTCAAATATATATATATATATATATAGAGATTTATATCGTCTTTTGAACCCTTTGGCTTTTGTTAGTGGCAAAGACAGCGAACAGTCGCAACTCGCAAGTCGATGTAGACGATGGGGATGTGTTTCAAATTTTGGACTTTTTTCGATTGAGGGGAATGATAGCCAGGGTTTCAATGTAGTATGCACTAAAATAAGATTTGGTATGATAGGGTTTCGATTGAGGGGAATGATAGGGTTTCAAATAAAGGAATGATAGGGATTATTTTAGTGCATAATCAGATTTGGAAAATAGGGTTTCAGATTTGGGATTTTGCCATTTAGGGCAGCCGAAAGAATTAGGGGATGTGGGGATAGGTGGAGGAGAAGGTATAGAGAGGAGAATAGTCAGAAATCGACGGCAAAGAGAACATTCAACTATGAGGGATTGAGGGGGACTTCAGAGAATCGGGAGAAGGGGGTGGCCGACGCCGAGTGGGTTAGACAATGGGGATGTGTTTCTGCTAGAGTGGGTTAGGGTTTCTGCTAGACGATGGGGATCAGGGATGGGTTTTTGCTAGAGTGGATTAGGGTTTCTGCTAGATGATAGGTCGATGACAATGGGTCGATGGGGATCAGGGGTAGGGTTTCTGCTAGAGTGGATTAGGAATAGGAATATAGGATAATATTATTAGAATAACATGGGGATATATTTCATTATATAAGTATGACTATTAAATATGTATATTTATTAAATAAATATATATTAAACTAAGCGGATATCCGTATCTGTATTTAATTTTTTTTGGATTTGGATATCCGAATCCGTATCCGTATCCGTCCGTATACGGATTTTTCATATCCATATCCACCAAAAAATCAGATTTGGAAGCGGATCGAATCAAATATATCCTTATCCGAGAGCATCCCTACTTATAATAGTGTAGAATTATTTCCCAAAGTTCCAGTAATATTTTAAATAACTTTCCCCCAATTTTAAAACATGTAAAACCATTTTAAAAAAATAAAATGTCAAACTGTGCACAGTCGGATTCGAACAAAGGCGCAAGGCAACCGAAGACCGCAACCTAGTGCACCCAACAACCATCTAGCCAACTAGCGGTTGGTGAAGAAAATCCACCCCAATTGTTTATATACTCAATCTACGTCTATTGTGTGAAAATCAAAATTTTTTTAAAAAGAAAAGAACATCCCAATTCTCGAACCTGCACGCAACCAGAGGCGCTAGGAGCCCCTTCACACTCACGCGCTGACCAAGAAACCAAACGCCACAACTGATTATAACTCCATTAAATTGGTTTTATACCAACTCTTTGTTTCTTAATTATTTTTAATCTAATCGTATAACTTTAAGTTTTCTTCTTCTTTAAATATTTTCATGATCATTGTCATACACAGCAACTCTGAAATTTACAGAACGAGAATTTCCACTAATTTGATATATTTTAACTTGGAAATTATTCAAATTAATTTAAATAGTGCAATCTTCCACTTTTGCATTCTTGTTCCTTATTGATTCAAATTAGACTATAATTTGTAGAATTAACATGAATACCCTACAAATTATTATAAGATTAGGAAAATACCCATACCCCAATCCACTTGCAAATCTATATGCAATTCTAACATAAACTTCTCAATGTTGCAAATTACTATGCATACTCAATTTCACACATACAATTTAATCATGGTGTAGCAAAATCTAATATGAATCAACATTCATGAATTAACATACATGAACAAATATGCATGATATTAACCCACAAGAAATCTTATGTACATTTATTTTAGAAGCATGACAAATTAATTTCTATGTTGTGTTTTAATCTATTCATCTAGCCTAACATGCATTCATACTCAAATTATTTTACCAATCACATTCTAGACTACACAAGACAATCATCTAACAATTTCATGCATCAAAATAACTAAATTAGAAATCAAAGAGATACCCACCTCAAATGTAGAATTTCCTAGTGGTAGAACCCCTCAAAAAATGCTCCAAAGCTCCCTAAAAAATTCGGCCTTCCTCTCCTACCAAAACTGCAAGCATTTTTGCTCTCTTTCTCTCTTTTTCTTGATTTTTGATTTGCATTTTTCTCATGACAAGAGGTGCTTTATTTATAGGACAAACTAGGGAGTAGTTACAATAACTTCTCACTCCCTAAAGAACTCACCACTCACCACAAACTCACCCCCACTCTCCCTCATCTTCAAGGTTGGCCGGCCACTTTTATAGTGTGCACAAAGTACGTGCACGTCTATTCAATGTGTGCACGCTCTTCATACAAGTTTTATTATTAGTTTTTATTAAGTTAGATGTATTTGTTACACATGGCAAAGTGTACCAATCTAACTAAATTTTGGATGTACATTAAGTGCACAAAAAAAGAATAATCATGGGCTTTAAATTTATAATTAGTTTTAGTGGGCTACACAAATGGATTTAGGCCTAATGGATTTAATTAAAAATAAATCACACCATTGTGACTAGAGAAGTGAGAATAAAAATGTTCATGACTCAAGAAAATTTGAGGAATCAACGCGTGCACAAAATTTTACGTGCAATGCACGTGCAAAAGAAAAATAATAAAAATTAATTTTTCTCTGGGGATGTTACAGCATAGCCCCTTTAGAGCTTCACCAAGTCTCTCCTTGAGGCCATCCAAGATTTTCCAATTGGCTTTCTCGGCTTGGCCATTGGTATGGGGGTGTGAGATAAATGAGAAGTGTTTTTCAACCTCGAGATTAGTGCAAAACTTGCAGAATCCCTTACCAGTGAATTGTGTTCCATTGTCGCTGATTAGTGTTCGGAGGATCCTGAACTTGCAGAATATGTTCTTCTAGAAAAATCATTGAACCTTGCACTCTATGAAGGTAGGTAGTGGTTCCGCCTCGACCAACTTTGTGAAGTAGTTGATGGCTACTGAAGTTCCACTATCTAGTAGCGGGATGAAACAGTCTGAGTAAGTCTGTTCCCCACTTGGTGAAGGGTTCAGACTTGACATGGAGCTGAGATTGGCTTGAGGCACCCACTTGATGGAGGAGTAATTTTGGCAAGGAATGCATTGGCGGACGTATGCTTGGGCATCGTTGAGGTGAGTGGGCCAATAGTACCTGTGATTGATGTTTTTTTGTGCGAGATACCCGTGCCCATGTGGCTGCCACATATTCTTGTATGTACCTCTAGGAGAGTGTAATCAGTCTCTTCAGGGAAGATACATTGTAAGTAAGGTCAGCTATCAACTTGAGTGTACGTTCACTTGTAGAGGACTCCTTTGACGAGTGTATATCTTTCAGCCTTCACCCGCATCTTTTTTGTTGCTTTGGGGTTCGCTGGGAGGGTTGCCTTGTCGAGAAAGTCGATCAAGGGTTTCAACTTGCAATCTCCAGGTGTTTGGGGGTGACGAACAAGAGCTCCAGTGTCTCCTTTTTTATGCTTGGCATGAGTAGGACCTCAATGAGCATAGTATGGTTGAGTCGGTTGAACGATGAGGAGGCTAGCTTAGAAAGGGCACCTGCTTGCCCGTTCTCCTTGAGTGGGATGCGAGTGATTCAGCTTTTTTTAATGTGGACATGAGCTTCTTCACTTAGTCCAAGTATTTGATCATGCAGACATCTGTGGCTTCGTAGTCAGCTTGATTTGATTCACTACCAGTTGGGAGTCATTGAACACCCTGACTCTTTATGCTCCTGGTTTTCGTGCTAATAAAAGTCCGGCGATGAGAACTTCATACTCGACCTCTTGTTGGAGGTTGGGAAGTTGAGGCGGGATGAATACTGGAGAATGAACACGTCAGGACCGAGCAAGATGACCCCGGTTCCGCTCCCTTCGAGGCAGGATGAGCCATCTACATATATGTTCCAAATTGGGTTGTTTTCTCCTTCCTCGGGGGGGGGGGGGATCAGGGATGGTGTTTTCGACGATAAAATCGGCTAAGGCTTGGGCCTTTATTGTTGTTCTCGATCGATAAGTTATATCATGTTTTATTCAACTTAATAGACTACTTCATAAGTCACCTAGAGCTTTTCGGCTTGTGGAGTACTTGCTTAAGTGGTTGCTCAGTGAGGATCTAGATGGACTGCGCTTGGAAGTAAGGGCGAAGCTTTCGAGCAGTTGTGACTAGTGCATAGGCCATCTTCTTCATTTTGGAGTATTGAAGCTCGGCATCGTGAAGTACTTTGCTTACTTAGTAGATTGGCAGATGTACCCTATCTTCTTTCCTTACCAAGATGACACTAAGGGTCTCATATGATGTAGCCATGTAGAGGTAGAGACTCTCCCTGCTTGGGCTTCCTAAGGATTAGGGGAACGACAAGGTTTGCTTTGAGACGTTCAAAGGTTCTTCTCCCCACTCAAATTCTTTGCTCCTCAGAGAGTTTTGAAGAATGTGAGGCACTTCTCTCTAGACTTAGAGAGGAAGCACCCAATAGCGGCATGGCTTCCCATGAGCTTTTGGACTTCTTTTATGGTAGACCATGCAGGCATGTCAAGTATGGCTTTGATCTTTTCAGGGTTGGCTTCGATTCCTCTCTAGCCGACCAAGAATCCTAAAAACTTTCCTGAGTAGACCCCAAAAGAACATTTCGAGGGATTCAGTCTCTTGGTGTATCTGCATAATACATCAAAGGCTTCTTAGAGATCGATCACATGGTCGTATTTCTTGTGACACTTAACCATCATATTTTCCACTCCATGTTTTGGCTGATTTGCTCCTTGAAGACTTGGTTTCACCAAGCACTGGTATGTGGCTCTAGAATTCTTCAATCCGAAGGACATGACTCGGTAGCAGTAGAGTCCTTGGTCGGTAATGAAGCACGTATTCGAGATGTCTAGTGGAAACATTAGGATCTGGTTATATCCTGAGATTCCATCTATAAAGCTTAAGAGGTCATGACAGGAGGCAACATCGATTAAGACATCTATGCTAGGTAGAGGGATAGGGTCTTTCAGATACGCCTTATTGAGGTCGGTGAAGTCTGTGTAGATTCTCCATTTTTCGTCGGCTTTCTTTACCATTAACCCATTCGCTAGCCACTCGGGGTAGCTAACTTCTTGAATGAAGTGGGCGGCTAGGAGCTTCTCGAATTCATCCTTAACTGCTTGATGTTTGTTGGGAGCAAACTTATGACTGTTCTATTGGACTGGATTTACTTCTGGATTGACGCTCAATTAGTGCATAACTAGATCCTCGGATGCCTAGCTTGTCTGAGGTGGTCCAAGTGAACATGTATTAGTTCCCCCTTATGCAAGCAACAGGTTTCTATTTGACTTGATGGGGGAGAGCTTTGCTTAACTGAAAACACTTAGCATGATCCTTTTCATAGAAAATGATTTCTTCTAGTTCATCTACAGGTTTGGAGCTGGCTTTGTCCCCTACCTTGCAGGAATTTCATGGCATCGAGGAGGAGGACTGAGCCCCCAATGTGGCGGTGTAACATACCCGAGTAACTTCTTGGCTTCCCTCTACCCCTGCTGTTGTTAGGAACTTCATCTTCATATGGAAGGTTGAGGCAAATGTGTGAAGGGCTTCTAACCCCTAGCAACCAAAGATGGCTTTGTAAGCGAACTTCATATTACAACCATGAAGTCGAGTGCTTCTGTGTGAGTGGTTGGAGCTTTCCCCACAGTCACATTGAGGGCGACAATTTCTTCGATTTGGACTGGGGCTGCAGAGAATCCATAAAGGTGTACCCAATGGGTTTGAGGCTGTCCTGTGTGAGCTTAAGGCCCTCGAATACATCCAGGAAGAGCATGTTTACCAAGCTATCGTTATCTACCAGGATGCATTGTACCTCAGGATTTTCCATGCATATGCTGATTACAAGTGCATCACAGTGAGGTGTTTTAACACGTACGATGTCTTGGTCTGAGAATGTTATTGGTACCTTAGAGCTCTTGGGAGGGGGAATGTTGTGTACTGAATTCATCTATGGAGGAATGCTTTTTTAGAGAAGTTGGATAACACCCCCAGAGGTCCCCATGGTTGGAGTGGAATATTTTCATGCGACCTAAGTCTTGGGACTCGGAAGGCCTCTCTGGTCGCTTGTTGTCTCCCCATATGGGAGGAGCCTCAGTGTTGTTTCTTTGGGTGAACTTGGTGAGGTAGCCCCGTTGGAGCAGAGCTTCAATCTCGTCTTTGAGGGCTCAGCAGTTATTTGTGAGGTATCTATGGTCCTTGTGAAATGTACACCACTTATTTCTGTCCATTCTCTTGCTTGAAGCATTCATCTTAGGGGAGGTTGAAGAAGTCTGTTCTTATCAACCTCCATGATAATTGCAGAGATGTTAGCATTGAGCTGAGTGTATTTCTTCTCTAAAACAGGCACTGGAGGAGGGCGATGCTGACCTGTGGCATCCTTCTAGGACTTTTTGGGTCCCTCTTAATTTGTGTTCTTACGTTCGTTCCCGGTTGAGGGCCTTTTTTGTTCTTACGGACAAATGACATCTTCTTCCACTCAAATGTACTTCTCAACTCTTTAAAAAAAATATTAGAAGTCCCATGGGGGTCTTTTGATGAGAGAAGCTTTGAAGTGGTCATCGTTTACGTTGTACCTGAAGGCAGCCGTAACTACTACTAAGTCAAGTGAGGGTATGGATCGGGACTCAGCTGTGAAGCGCCGAACATAACTCTTGGGATACCCCTTCCCTTTGCTTTAAGTCAAGTAAAGAGGCACTTGTATTCTCTGTCTTGCGGTTGGTGATGAAGTGTGTGAGGAAGAGTTCCTCAAGCTAATCGAAGGAGAAGGTGGACCATGGAGAGAGATGAGAGAACCACTTCTGTGCTGATCCCGTCTCTGTCTTGCGGATAGTGATGAAGTGTGTGAGAAAAAGTTCCTCAAGATGATCGAATGAGAAGATGGACCCTGAGAGAGACGAGAGAACCACTCCCGTACTGATCCCTTCAGGGTTACTGGGATTGTCTTGCAGAAGAGGGAGTCGGATGCTTGATGGATCATCATAAGGATTTTAAAGCTTTCAAGGTGGTCTACCGGGTCCGACTCGTCATTGTATGGCTCAAAAGATAGAATTTTGAAGTTGGCCGGGACGTGAGCTTTGATGATTTTCCTGCAGAAGGGGGGTCGGATGGGGCGGTAGGTTGTCTCATATCTTCTATCTTATTGTTTAATTAGTGTTAGGCGGTTCTCCATCTTTTGGAGGCACCAAAGGACGGCGTTTACTTATTCTTCGGACCTAGTGGACCCACGTGACTCTTCCTCTCATGGAGGAGTAGCGTGGTGCATTCTAGTTTGTTGGCTCCTGCTAAGAACGACGTGGAGGGCTTGAATGACCTCATCTTTTAAGTTTCAGAATTCTGCCCTGGTGATTGGTGCTTGTTCCCTCCTATCTCTCCTGAGGGGCTAACCGGCTTATTGGAGTCGGTCTCCTGCTCCTACTGTAACCCCTATTTTCGGTTATATGGGTTTCCATTTCTTTTCTTTCTTTTCTTTGTATTCTTGTATTTTAATTTCCGTATAAATTCTTTCCTTTGTATTTAATTTTTTTTGAATCTCCTATTGAAACCCATCCTAATATTTATTTTAAACCCAAATTCATATTCCAGACTATAATTTTCTTTTCTCTTCGTTTTATTTATTTATTTTGATGCCCAAACCAACCCTTGTTTCCCTCATCTTAAATATTACTTTGATTTATTTGAAGCCATAATCCATACTATCATATTATTTTAATTTCGTTGGAAGCCCAATTCTTTAGCCCAAGATTAAACCAAGTCCTAAACAAATATTAAGCCCATACTATAATTATTTTTTTGTTTAAAGGCAAATGCCGCAAATCTCATTTATTTTGTGAAGTCCAACTCAAGCCCATACTCTAATACAAATTCAACCAACAATTCATCATAACAGCCATCCCCCTTCATCTCCATAACTGATCCCACTATCTCATGATTTTCCCGATGATTTAATCCTATAACTCTCATCCCCTTAATCTCCTATTTCTTCTCTTTATCTAATCCCAATCCCTATTAGTTAGTCATTAATCCTAACTCTCTCTCTCCCCAACCCTTCATCTCCTTCCTCCCACCTGCTCACCCCGACTTTGAAAGTGCCCCTTTACCCCTTGTCGCTGCACCACCACCGTGCTCCTTGACGATCACCACCGCTCAACCTCGTCATTGCCCCGCCTTCTTCTTCTCCATTTCCTCATCTTCACGAGCTCCCCCTCGTCTTCGACCGCCGAAGCTCCGCCAGTCACCCTCCTCGTCCGCAGTCGACTGCTGAAGCTCCTCATCATCATCGCCACCAACCCCTCGCCGCAACCACCTCGTTGACCACCACTGCACCTCTTCTCCTTCTCACCCTCGTCGCTAGCCTCCGAGCTACGCCCAACCTCGTCTTCAACCTCCAAGCTCACCGCCTGCACCTCGCCATTGATGCCATTGTCGTTTGACAACCGAACCCCCGAGCTCCACTGCAGTCCCCACCACTGCGACCACTGCCGAGCTCCTACTCCATCACCATCTCCGTCCTCTAGCACCACTGAGCTGCCCCGACGACCTTCGCCCCGGTCCCCAAGATCCCAAGCTCCTGTACAACCACCCCCTTCCACCGCCTGCGACTTCCTCGTAGCCCCTTGCTGCTGTCTTCCTTGTCATCAAAACTGACGTCCTCTTGCTTGTTGTTGTCATTGTCCTGCTTGTTGTTGTTGTCGTAGATGTTGTTTGCACGTGTTGCATCGGGACTCTCGTCCCGTTATTCTTTTAAATTTGGCATCGTCATCTATAAGGCAAGTATGATTGGGTCAAATTTCCTCCGGTACCTATAAACTCATCAACTAGAGGTAAGAAAAAATTGTTCGTTAGAGCAAGTTGCGGACAACAAGTAGTAGAATCAAAGAAGCAAGGAAGCATGGTATATCAAGAAATAATGAACTAAATCAAAGTCAAGAGCAATAACAAGGGATGATAATAAAAACTTGAGGTCTAGAATCAACGATGCAATAAACAATGACTTTAATCGATGATTCAAGGTCAGTAACAATAATCATGATAGGGAAGACAAGTGTCAATCCTAGATTGATTAGTCTTTTAATTATCCTATCTAATTCACGTAATATTGTGTCCCATACCACATCTTCGGTGCATGCAAACAGTGATCATTTAGACTATAGTGGTGAACTCAACCGATCGTCTACTCAGCACAATAAACAATAATTTAACAATCAATAATCCATGATCAACCCACAATCCATGATAGTAAACAGTCGGGAACAAGGGGCCATTCTGAGTACAGTCTCTGATTGTTCACTACTAAGTTGACCCTTCATACCACGGCTTGTTAATATTTTTTTACACACAAATGTGAACATGCAATGGATAAAGAAGTTTTGAAGTGATGTCAAGGAGATGTCAAGGCTATGCAATGCATGGTGCAACAAATTCTATTACTAGATGCAGAATCAAACATGGATATACTTAACAACACAAAATACACATTCTGGATAGCAAGACATTGCCGTACAAAAACCAACTTTACCGTTGTTACAGGAAAGAAAATCAGGTTCTGTCAGGGGTTCTGAAAACTAGACTCCATGCCGGTTCCAACACATATTCACATGACATATAATAACTACAAAAACTAGGCGAATAATCTCATTCTTTATTGATTACATGTACAGGCCCGATTTTCGAAATTAAAAACCTAGCAGTACTAAAAATATGATAACTTACAGTGTCACAATTGTAATTTAGATCCGTAAAAATTTCTGAAAAATAGATTCAAAAAGCTACAAATTATGTTTACAAAGTTCTACTAAATTATAACAACAACTAGGTCAAAAACTCAAAGGAACATTGAGCAAACAGCAGGCCAGCAAGTTGATGATTTATTATATAGCAACAAAATGAAATACACATGCATATAACTTCATAACAATAATTAACATGAAATTCTACTCAGTCATAAGGGTGTGATTCTACAATGAACAGACCAATTTATTATTAATATAGCAAGAACATCACATCCAATATTTAGATTATTCAATCATCGTTCTTTTATATTCCATGTTTCTAATCTATGTATTCTTTTATATATTCTAATCTATGTATCTATGTTTCTAATCAAGGAAATGACACGAAAAGAAAACTACTACTTGGTTTCGTCGATGAATCCGTGGTAGTCTCTTTGAAGTGTATAACGAAAGAAGAACTACTTGTAGAGTTCAAAGAATTTTTGAACAAGAAAAATAAACTAGTTCAAGAGAAACTCACCTTTTGACGATTATTCCAAATATTAATGAAGATGATACGAAAAGATTCAATGGCGGAAACGCTTGCAAACTACGTACACAGCAATCACGTGCAACTCAAGGAACGGCGGTGGCAACCCTAGAGACAGCAGCAACAAGTAACAACCGCAAGAGGTAGTGGCAACACACGAGAAAACAACGGCGAGGCTTCAGGGTGCAGCGAGACGGGCAGCATTGCGGCGAGGCAAGACCACAACAAGAACAGCGGTACACACGAGGCTAACTGCAACCACCCTAAGAACAGCAGCAAAAACAGCGAAGAGTTCACGACATAACAGAAAGAACAACGGGAAGGCAGCAGCGTAAGTGGAAGAGGGTCGCTGTGGAGGACTGGGCTGGTCAAGGCAATGGGGAACACAGCAAAAAAAGTGGCAACAAGGTTGCAGTCGACGAGGTGCAGGCATAGAGGAGGTGGCTACAGTCGAGGGGTCGAAGGTGGATGGTGATGATGACGGTGGGGAGGCAGTAGATGAAGTTAGGGCAGTCACAGGGTGGAGATGACCGGAGGGTGAGGACTTCGGCAGTGATGGATAGGTGGTGCAGGGACAAGGTGGTCAGCTACGGGGTGGTGCTTGAGGTTGCTAGCGATGGCGGTCATTGGGGACTACAGTGACGTGGTGGTGAGGGGGAGATGCAGCAACAACGGCGAGGGGCTGCTATTGAAAAGGCGGGGTGTGCAGTGCTTGTGGGTGGCGCTCAGGGGCAACAGCGAGAGGGTGGATGCAGGGGGTGAGCAGGGGATTGGGACAAAGAGATGGGGGTGCCGCAGGTGGTGCTCTGTGGTGAAGGTCGACAGCAGATGGCGATGGAGGGGATGGGTTTCAGAAGGTGGGAAATGGCGATGGGGCACTATTAAGGTGGAGGGAAGTTGTTGCAGCGACGAGCTCGATGGCGGTGCTGGTGATGAGGGGAAGGTCGGGGACGGAAGTGGACTGCGGGGGTGGAGCACAGGCGGTGAAGGAGAGGGCGAGGACTGGGCATCGAGGAGGAGCAGCGGGGATGAGTTCGAAGTTGAATAGGGGAAGAAGAAGGATTAGGCGGCAGGGGAAGATTAGATTAGATAATAATTAGGTTTAATTAATTAGGGTTTAGGTTGATTTAATATATATAGGGGATTTAAGATGTGGGCTAAGGGGTTTGCGTTAACGGGTTCTGGTTTAGGATTATAGGGTTTATAAGATTGGGTTAAAACCAATAAAAGGATCTATAACATTAGAATGAAATTTTGGGCTTTACAAAAATAATCGATAATAAATATTAGTTAAATAATCGATTACTTTTATAATATAATTTATGGGTTCTAAAAATAATTGAGTGAGCCGATGGATGCAATTGAGTTTAATAGAACAGGGTTATTTCAAAATAATGATCAAATAATATATATATATAAAATGGATTAAAAAAAATTAGAGTTTATGGTCTTACACTTTATCAATAGTCAAATAATAAAATTTGACTTGGTTTGGGCTAGAATATAAGTAATTGACCGAATAAGAAAAATAAAATTTTACAATACAATAAAATTTGTGTTAAAATACATTATCAAGAAAAAAAAAGAATTAAGACTATTGAATGGAACATAATTCAGGTTAAAATCTATAATCATATGAAAGTAGCCTATAAATACAAATGATGATTAGGGAGGATTTAAATAAGAATTGAATATCTGATTGTATACAATGGAGTTCAAAGAAAAAAGAATTTATAAAAAATTCAAATACAAGAATACAGGAAAATACAAAAATGGGGTTTACAAGGACTCCTCTTGGTTTCCTAGTGTGCTGGACGAAGGACCTCGTCATGGAATCACCTTTCATTCAAGTCGTATCGGAGGTCAGACCCCTGCTATCGAGAGAATATGACCTAGTAAAGGTCATGCTGTGCCTGGGGTTGTCTTGGAGGTCAGAACTTTGGAGGGAGGCCAAGTAGGCTGTTGAGGGGCTGGTCTTGCTAAGGAGGTTGATTCGGTTGAGGGGGTTGACCCTACTTAGTTGGAAGGAGGTCCTCTGCATAAGGAGGATGTGGAGGAAGAGGGTTGGCTTGTCGGCATGAGGCCGCTGCCTTCCCTTTCCCCTTTACCGACATGGCTGAAAAAGATAATTTTTTACCAGTGAAGTTTGGTCGGATTTCTTTTCTGTTTCCCAACGGCTGCACCAATCTGTTGCTACTATTTTCTGTGTTGGAGCAAACACATATGGTGAATTCTTTTATAGAAACAATAAACAATCTTTCGAAGATGTTCATTGCTGCAAACTAATCTTGAAACTGAAATCTCACCCGTGTGAATGCTTGGATCTGATCTGAACGGTTGTGATTACTCTGATTGACTTGGAAAATAATCTGAAACACTGAGGTTGGCCCTGGAGACAGATCCTCCTACGCCCAAGTCAAAAAACTCAGAAGATATGAAGAGTTTTTAGAGTGGAATTTGCAATTAACTTACTTTTGAAGAGGTCATAGGATATTTAAAGTCGCTAGGTGGTTCATTTTAAGATATTGATTTATTACTTGCCGATGTTTTGATAAGGCTAGGTTACTCTTTTCTTCATGAACAGATAGAGTAGATTACTCTTCTCTTGGTAAAGGATAGAGTTTATGTTTTGGAGAATGGTCAAGAGATAGAGTTAGTTGACTTTGTTCTTCATAAAGAGATAAGACCTAGTTGTAGAGATAGAGTTAGAACTCTTCTCTTGATAAAGAGATAAAGTTTTTGAACGGTCTCTTATGGATGTACCACATACTTTGTACTATATTAATTTCAAAGAAAAATCTAATGAGACAAATAGAGAGAGAGAGAGAGAGAGAGAGAGAGAGAGAGAGAGAGAGAGAGAGATGGTTTACCATAGAATTGAAGTCAGGCAGAAGTAGAAGAAGGCTAAAAGAGACGCATAATGGAAGAACTGAAACACTACACTTGGAAGTTTGAACAAAAAAGAGAGAAGTGATGAAGATGCTTAAATAGAGTAGAGAGAAACAATCGAGGAGAGAAACTCACCCTTCTCTTTTAGCATGTGGCTATGCGAGACCCCTGGCGTGCTAGTCATGCACTCGGCTTCAAACTGCATATGCTCCACCCACCCACCTACACACACACACACAAGAGAGAGAAAGTCAAAAATATTTTTTAAAAAAGTTTTTCTCAAACAAAGTTCCTAACAAATGCTGAATGTTCAATCCTTGAAAAACCGCTATTTTCAAATTAGTCCCTCATTCAGACTTAAAAGTGATCAGTCTGAACTTCCACTGCAACATCATAAAAATTCTGATCTATTAATCCACCCTTGAAGGAAATTTTAGGCACCATTTATCACAGGCGAATATAAGTTAAATACCATGCACAGTGTTTCTGCTTTTTTCTGTGTTGGAGCAAACAGATGATGTGAATTCTTTAGAAACAATAAAAATGACTAACCTTTTAAATCTCCCTGATATTGACTATTTTCAACTGATCTTTATCCCTGAATCTGACGCATTTGAACCGTTGGATCCGATCTGGATGGTGATGATTGCTCCGATTAACCTGCAAAAGTCTCAAACACTGGGGTCAACCTTGGAGACAGACCCTCGGACGCTCAAGTCATATCTCAAAAAGATATCAGAGGTTTTTAGTGACAAAAAACTGATTACCAGGTTTTTGTGGAGGTCATGGGGTATTCATAGTCACTTTGGGGCCCATTTTCAAGATAATGATTTATCTTTACTTCCTAGTGTTTTTGATAGAGTTAGTTATTCTCTTTTTCATAAAGAGATAGAAGTGGTTAGGGAGATAGAGTTATGAATCTTCTCTAAAAAGAGATATGGTTATCGAACCGTCTCTTATGAATAATTATGAATTTAAAATAACTTTTAGATAATCATAAACTCCATGTTGAGTAATTATGACAACCTAGTTAAACAAGTTATTTTTGGGTTGTTGGGCTTTTTAGAGGCCCAACTCATGTTTATGGGCCCATTTCTAGCTAAATTTATCATTTTACCCCTGAGAGTTTTATGATATGTGCCTGATTTAGTTCTATTTTTACCCATGTCACAAGGCCCTACTCCTGAAGACTGAGTTACACAACATTTGAGGAGTAATTTTCCTGTTTTTAATGGATTACAAAACTTTATCAGAGATTTTTAAGGCGTTTGAATCTTTGGTCGGGGAGTAACGGTGTTATTCAATTTCTAAATTTTAATAATCAATTTTCAATTTTTTTAGTAATTATTCTAAATTTTAAAATATTTTTCAGAATATTAAATTATTTTTAGAATTTTTAATTAATTAATTCAATTTAATAATAAAATAAAGCATTTAAAATAAAAAAAACTTACCCAATTACAACTCAGCCGTTGATGAAGATCGGTGCGAAGATGAGGGAGATCGGACAGCATTCACTCCCATTCTGTTCGGGGGCTCCTGCTCCGGGTTTGCCCCCGATCACTCATGGTAGTGACATGGCGCCACGTAGCGCCAAGGTGGCATCTATGTGGTGCGGACGTGGTTCCACGTGGCGCACTCTCTCACTAGTTCAGATCGGGGGCAAGTTTATTCGGAGGTAGGCCCTGATCCGACGTGGCAGTGCTGAGGCGCCACATGGCTTTTATGTGATGCTGAGGTGGCGTCCACATGGCACTTTTGACCTTGTCAACGTAGACTTGGTCAACTCCTTTGTTCCCCCCCTCTTTTTGGGTCGCTTGGGCTTCCCTAACAGTTGGGGGCCCAAGGCTCGGGAGCCCAGGAGTCAGGCTCAAGCTCCTTTAAAACCCCCTATCCTCCTCCTTCCTCCTCATTATTGCTTCATCTCATCCTTATTCTTCTTCCCGATTAATTTTCTCTCTAAAAGAACTCTGGCATCCATTTTTCTTTTCCGGCGATCTTTCCGACCATACGGGTCACATCGAAGGTAATTTTTATTATAATTTATACGATGTCTAGGATTTTTGTGTGTGATGAGAATTCTCCTATGAACCATGGCTAAGAGCAGTCATCTGTTCCGCCTTTTATTAGAAACGATAAATGGAAGGGGGTAGTAGAGTCTTCTTATGTTGTTGTGAAGACACAAGTAGAGGAGGATAGGTGAACGGGAGAAATTGGGAGATATGTGAGCTCTCTATCGGGACTCTCCTGCATTCGTGAGTACCCTGATAACTTGGGGAATCGAGTTGAACACGATGTTCAGTATGAGGACACCGACTATCGTGAGTCTTCTGAGGCAGACAATATATATTCAGTCCTTACTGAGAAGGATTTGGGTCATATATCGGAGCGCTTCAAGATCCTGCGTGAATTTATTTGATGTTTCCTGGTCCTAGGGTTAGGGCTTGTTCCCTAATATTTCCCGAGTTATGTTGCTTCTCATTTGATTCTTTTCATGCAGGACTCCGCCTACCTCTTCATCCATTTGTTAAAGATGTTCCAAGGTGGTACCCTTTGAGCACCGTTCAATACATGCCGAACATTTGGAGGCATGTGAATAGCTTCATCTTGCATTCTCAGGAAGCGGTGATTAAGTCGTGGTTGAATGTGTTGAGGGGGCCCGACAAGCTTCATCAGAAGAATAAGCTTCAAGTTGATCGATAATCTAAATCTGATCAATTTTTAAAAGGAGAAGTACTTCATAATCTGCAGTCATGATCCATGGGGGATTCCTACTATTTGGCTGGAACAGAGTCAGAGAGATCCAGGATTGAGTCCCGAGGAGGAGAGTATGCAGGATGTACTTTTGAAGCGCCCAACTTTGAAGTGGAGAGAGGTGATTGAGGAGGTTCTCTTCAAGGGCAATCTCAACCCCATTTAACATAGTACACGCTCTCGTTTGTGCTTCCTATTGTAGAAGCAGCTGATATGGATTTTTATGTGATCGTGGTGAGGTGATCGGGTTGAGCGGCAAGGCTCCCGATGAGAAGAAGAGGAAGAGAGTCGTCCTACGTCCTCTGCTTTCTAAGGTCGAGAAGAAGTATGCAGGCACTACCCCGGGAGCTGGCTTAGGATCTCCTTCTGCCTCCGCGACAACTCCCGCCACTGGTGGACTCTCTTTGGCTTTGGATTTTGCACTCGAGGCTCCTCCGCTTACCGCACAAGCCGAGGCTATCCTTACATATTAGCACAAGAAGATCTTTGTCCTGAATTGGCAGGTTAGGAGGTACGATGGCTTCCTTAGGGATTCAGCGAGTTATATGCAGGTGAGGGAGAGAGTAACTGCGGCGAGGGAGGGAGAATTGCGGTGAAGGAAAGGGAGGCCGTGGTGGTTCAGGAAAAGTGCGAGGCAGAGGGATATCTTATCTCCAACACGGAGTAGGCATATGCTAGAGCCCTCTAGGATGTCTGTGAGTGAGTCCCTGCCTTTGATAACTCGGGTTATCAACTGTTCTGTGGTGCTTCTGCTTAGGAGGAGGGAGACGACGTAGTGGCAGATCCATCCACGGCGGTCGTGGACAATTCGAGAATTGTGGGTGGAGATGGGGATGGGTCTCCATCTCCCATGGCTCCGTCGATTGAGGTGGATCTCCTACTTCTCTTTCCCTAATTTCTGTTTGGTCTGTTGTATTGATGCCTAATGGTGGACTGGCCACCACTTGATGTATCTTCTTTATTTCAATGAAATCTCATTCAGTATTTTATGAATTATGTTGGATTTGAGGCATTAATGTTTTTGCGAATTTTGTAGCATTGATTACACCATTGTAGTGATTCTTTGCTCTTTTCTATTAGTAGGTTGTTGTGTATGTTGGGTGTTGTAGCGCCCCGATTTCCAACACTGGGAAACTGTGACACGAGCTAAGACCTTTTCTTCAATTAGTCATAATACACAGAAAAATAGGAGAATTTAAAACTTTTTATTCAATACCCAATGTATTACAAGTCTGAACATTGTACAATTGCAATACATTACAATAGAGTTACAATATCACCTTTACATTTCCAAGTATTACAACCTTCAACATCTTACATCAGAGTACAAGGAATGAAGAACAACACTTGGTAACTCTCACTTGAATACTTCTCAACTAATAGATAATCAATACATATACTGCAGCGGAACTAAACATAACACTGACTCCTTGCTTTTCTTGCCTTGAGTCCTCTTGAATCTCGCCTTTGTACTTCGGCGATCCAGTACCTATGGAAGTGGGGACATCAGTATTCACTGACGCTTAAAGGCTGATCATATAGCAGCGAATCTCCTAAACAACATACAAAAACATAGCAATTGTGTCGGTGTAGTTTAAGTGTTCGTGAGTGCAAAAACATAGGGATTTGAACCCGCATTATGAATTCTAATTGTACACGACCTGTTCCTGACAATACTCCATGACTCTGTGAGGTTGCAGAAAGGATCAAGTCCCTCTATGCAGTCTGCTTATGGTGTCTCCGTTTTCCACTACTACCCGGCAAGCCGGACCTCACTCGATCCCAGTGTATCGGGCATCGTTCCAAAATCAAACCATAAGGTTTCGCAAGTGCAGGGTAGCGCGAAGCCTACCCTGTGGCACCCTTTGGGGTCTCGCAAGCGCAGGACTGCACAATGCATCCTGTGGCACCCCAGCCACGGTATTTCAGGAATGATGTTCCTATCCTAATGTTAGCAAGTCTCCGAAGCAACATGCAGCCCATACTACATGCGACTCCATCTCAAGCCGTTTCTCCATATATAGGGATTTGAACCCGCGTTATGAATTCTAATTGTACACAACCTGTTCCTGACAATACTCCATGACTCTGTGAGGTTGCAGAAAGGATCAAGTCCCTCTATGCAGTCTGCTTATGGTGTCTCCGTTTTCCACTACTACCCGGCAAGCCGGACCTCACTCGATCCCAGTGTATCGGGCATCGTTCCAAAATCAAACCATAGGGTTTCGCAAGCACAAGGTAGCGCGAAGCCTACCCTGTGGCACCCTCTGGGGTCTCGCAAGAGCAGGACTGCACAATGCATCCTGTGGCACCCCATCCACGGTATTTCAGGAATTAACAGAGCGAGATACGCAACCCGTGCTCCCAACTTGTGAGACGCCACCGTACGTATCCCTTTGACGGGAAGGTACAACCCAATGTCACCACCTAAGGCCTCCCTCAAGGGACAAGTTGGTCGTAAGGTGCCCCCTACAACCAACTCCTCTCTCTTCGGCAAGGGTCTGAGCAAAATGACCTTTATAAGTCACTACCCTAATGATGTCCCTGACTCGACGATCTTAGGGACGATAATATTATAAACATGCTAGGACTTTAAATTAGGCTTCGCAAGACAACTCTACTAGGCTGCTTAACCTAGACTCACCAGAACCCCTCAGGATCCGGTTCGTGGCTCATCGATCCAAGACTTTGGCCGTGCGAATATACATGCATGCCGCTACCCTAGACTTGGATTTCGTCTATACTCCGGTCCTCGATCAACCTACCCTGGTTAAGATTCGACGGTACACAAGGAGTGACTCCTCCACAGTTCCTTAGGGTAAGAAAACATATGTTTTGATGGTCGATAGCCCTTAGGGTGGTAATATCACCCTAGACGAACACAACGAACTGTGTACTAGCTAACAAGCTATACACGAGTGACCACCACATACGAGCTAATAAGCTACGTATGAAACAATAACTACCTATGAGCCAGGCGGGCCTCGTAGGAGACAACAACGCACATACCAGCCAAATAAGCCGCGTATGAGACCAACAGCTACGCACGGGCCGGTCGAGCCGCGTACGAGACAACAACCTACATACAAGCCAAATAAACTACGTATGAGACCCACAGCTACGTACGGGCCAGTCGAGCCACGTACGAGCACAACCATATAGGTAATCAATCTTAAAAGCAACCAAACGTGCTTACTAGCAAACTTGATCTTCTATTATTAGAAGCAACAGAAGAATCTACTAATAGTCTATGGTCGGTATTCTACCAATGAAGAACCGAAGGCGACATAACAGTCTTTATCAAACTAACTATTACTATTGGTCTTCCCAATCCTTATTACTTCAACCTATAGTGCCTTAAGCATGGCATACAATCGCAAGCATCTTCCTACGACAATCTAATTATATAACAGAACCACTCA
Organism: Hemerocallis citrina; assembly: GCA_017893485.1. Taxonomy (NCBI): domain Eukaryota; kingdom Viridiplantae; phylum Streptophyta; class Magnoliopsida; order Asparagales; family Asphodelaceae; genus Hemerocallis; species Hemerocallis citrina. Next base: position 42,375,433 of record CM030363.1, read on the forward strand.
CCATAATACTCCTAAGTACGAATATGATTAAGCATGTGCTTATATCAATCTTAGCATGAAAATCACTATGATCTAGCCATGAAGTCCACTACGGTCAAGCATAGGTTATAACTTGAGCGTGAATGCTCACTACTTATCGTGACTAATCACCACAACCCAAGCATGGACATACAATGTTTCAAGGCATGGTAGGTATTCTAACATTAATCCTACAACATTCTAAGCATGTATACATACTTTAACATGGTATGCCTCATTCCTCGACGTGGTATGCTACTTTCAAATTGACATATAGCATGGTGTACATTTTAGTAACACTCTAGTCATGTATACTAGTTAAGTATCAACCTACAACATAGCATGAGTTTCTACCATAATTCTAGCATGGATAGAATGTAACATAAAAATCACTACAACTAACCATGGATAGTTTCTTTAATCTAAGCATGAATATCATTAGTATGGATACTATTAACTTAATATAAACAATAATTAGCATGACACCTATTTACTTAGCATGAATAACGATCAAGCATGATCACCTACTAACATAGCATGAACATATACTTATCTAAGCATAGATATCATGTAAGCATAAACAAATTAATCTAAACATGGTAGGATTTTTAGAATGAATCCTACAACATTCTAAGCATAAATAAATTAATCTAAACATGGTAGGATTTTTAGAATGAATCCTACAATATTCTAAGCATAAACAAATTAATCTAAACATGATAGGATTTTTAGAATGAATCCTACAACATTCTAAGCATAAATATCCTTCCTAAACATGATAGGTATTTTTAGAATGAATCCTACAACATTCTAAGCATAAATAAATTAATCTAAACATGGTAGGAATTTTAGACTGAATCCTACAACATTCTAAGCATAAACAAATTAATCTAAACATTGTAGGATTTTTAGAATGAATCCTACAACATTCTAAGCATAAACAAATTAATCTAAACATGGTAGGATTTTTAGAATGAATCCTACAACATTCTAAGCATAAACAAATTAATCTAAACATGGTAGGATTTTTAGAATGAATCCTACAACATTATAAGCATAAATAAATTAATCTAAACATGGTAGGAATTTTAGAATGAATCCTACAACATTCTAAGCATAAATAAATAAATCTAATCCAATCTTAGCATGGTATTTACTTTATTTTGGTAAGAACACAAGAATAAACATCTACAACTATCTACTACTACTACTACTTCATTCTATTATAACATAAAGCATCTACAATTACCTCTTTTTATCATCTACTACTACTACCACACTATGTTAACCATGAATATAACATAAGTATCTACAACTATCTACCATTACTACTACTTCATTTTAACATAGCATACAACTAGCCAAACAACGAGCTATCTATGACCTTATCACCTCCTCTCATTGTGACTTCATATCCATTCAAGAAACCAAGCTGGAATCTCCCTCCCCCGCCATCTTCAGATCCTTAGGTGGTAGCTCTATCTCCAAATGGATATCCCTTGACGCTATTGGATCAAGGGGAGGTATCCTCTTGGGTTACAAGGAATCCATTTTTTCTCTCATCTCGGTTCAGCGCCTTGAATTTTTCCTTATAGTTCAGGTGCTCTGGACCTCTTTTAATTATCCCCTCACCATCATCTCTGTCTATGGCCCCTCCTCTGCTGAGCGGAGACCGACTTTCTGGAACGAATTTTCTTCATTACAAAACTGGACCGCAGGCCTCTGTGTTCTCTGCGGTGATTTCAATGTCACTCGTTTCTCTTCAGAAAGATCTAACCTTACCACATCCAACTCCCAGTCTTGCATTTTTAACGACTGTATTCGATTTTTGCAATTATCCGATATCCCGATCTCTGGAAGATCATTCACCTGGTCCAACCAGCGTGATCCTCCGATCCTGGCTAAACTCGATCGGTTTTTGGTATCGCAATCCTGGATCTCTCGTTTCCAGCAATCCTTCTCTCAGGCCCTTCCCAACCCGTCATCGGATCACACACCTATCATTCTCTACTCCAACTTCCCTTTCTACCGTCAGCACAAATTTCGTTTTGAAAAATTCTGGCTTCAAGATCAACTTTTTGTCTCTCTAGTGGAGGAATGCCTTGCTGCTATATCCAGCTCTACCGGTTTGGGCAATATCCTTCTTAAACTCCACGCTATCAAACATGGCTGTAAAATCTGGCGTGCGGAGCGTCAGAAAAACACCAATTTCCTCAAATCTTTTCTCCTTCAGTCCATCGAGTCCATTGACAAATTAGAAGAGTCCGGCTCTTTGTCGGCATCTTTTAGATCGGAGCGTAGCTCTTGCAAGACTCAATACGCCGATCTCCTCTATCAAGATCACATTAAATGGGCTCAAAGATCTAGGATTCGGTGGATGAAGGAAGGTGATGCCAACACGGAGTTTTTTCACAACTATGCTTCTCATAGGCAACGTTGCAACCGTATATCCTCTATCTCTTCTCAGGAAGAGGACCTTACGAGTGACGAGGATATTCATCGGGTTTTTCATTCTTTTTATAAGAATCTTATTGGACGGTCCAAATCTCGCTCAGTTGAGCTGGATTGGTTCCAACTTTACGGTGATCAATCAATCGACCTTTCATCTCTCGAGGCCCCCTTCTCAATGGAAGAAATTAAAGTAGCTGTTTTTGCTCTTAAAAGCGATTCAGCCCCGGGACCCGATGGGTTCCCCACCTTCTTCTTTCAAAAATTTTGGGAATTGCTTAAAAATGATCTCTTTAAGATGTTCCAAGACCTCCATTCAGGTAACTTCTCTTTTGATCGGATTAATTATGCGCACATTGTGCTTATCCCCAAACTTTTGGGAGCACACTCAGTGTCTAACTTCAGACCTATCAGTCTGATCAATACCACTTTCAAAATAGTGATGAAAGTGCTTTCCTCAAGGCTTAGCGACACCATTCCCCCCTTAATAGACCTAGCGCAATCAGGCTTTATCAAGGACCGCTTCATCCTTGACAGTGTCGCGTCTGCGCAGGAAATCATCTCTCATTGCCATAGGTCTCACACGGAAGGAATCCTTCTTAAACTTGATTTTCAAAAAGCTTACGACAATGTCAGTTGGGACTTCCTCCTTGACATTCTTGCTTTCCGAGGTTTCGGTCCCAAGTGGATTTCCTGGGTTAAATCGAGTTTGCTCTCCGGCACTTCCTCGTTATTTATTAACGGTTCTGAGGGGCACAAGTTCAAAATTAAATGTGGCCTTCGTCAAGGAGACCCTCTCTCTTCCATTCTCTTCACTCTTGTTGCTGATGTTTTTAGCAGATTACTTAAGCATGCTAGAGATTCCCATATGATCGAGGGTCTTGGTCGATCCCCTCGCTTTGAGGGAGTTCTTAACTTACAATACGCAGATGACAATATCATTTTCATTAAACCGAACTATCACTCTCTTAGAAATCTCAAACTTCTCCTTTACTGCTTTGAAGCTGCTTCGGGTCTGTCGATCAACTTCCACAAATCCTCACTCCTTTGGTTGGGGGGTACACCCAATCGTCAGACCGAGATTTCTAATTTCTTTAACTGCCCCGCAGCGTCTTTCCCTATCACCTATCTTGGCATTCCCCTTAGATGGGGTAATTTGCATAGAGCAGATTGGTTTCCGCTCATTGATAAAGTGGAGTCCAGGCTCAATGTGTGGTCTGGGAAATTTCTTTCCCGAGGCGGGAGACTTATTCTCGTTAACTCGGTTTTATCAGCTATGCCTCTTTATTATATGTCTTTCTTTTTCATTCCCTCTTGGGTTATCAAAAGGCTTGATCAAATCAGAAGCAATTTTTTCTGGTGTGGATCACCTACTTTCAAACCCGGTTCTCACCTTTGTCAATGGAAAATGGTTTGCACTTCCAAAGCCGAAGGGGGTCTAGGTGTGCTGGATCTCAGAGATCACAACATTGCCCTCCTAGGTAAATGGCTGTGGAAACTACACACCCGTGACAACTTACCTTGGATTCAGTGCATCAAAGATTATAACCATGGTAATTACCATTGGTGGGACTTCTCAGCATCTGTGTTTCGTCGAGCTTCTCCTTTCTGGAAAGGAGTCTGGAAAGCCTCCGCAGCGTTCCACTGTAGCACCTATCGTATCTGTGCTGATGGGTCTAAGGCACTATTCTGGACCGACCTATGGATCGGTCACATCAAACTCTCCTCCCGTTTTCCCTCTTTGTTCGATCTGGCCTCTGACCCTACTGCAACAGTGGCAGATTCCTTCTCCCTTATCGACGGCGTGCGTCATTGGTGCATCCCTTTTACCATAAATTTATCTCCTCACCTGGCTGAGCTTTTCAATGAACTCACCTCTCTTATCAATAATTTCGAATGGAACGTTAGAGAGGGTATAGCTTGGCGATGGAGCGCTTCAGGCATTTTTTCGGTGAAATCCTTCTACAATTTCATTAACTCTAGAGGTGCCCGTTCCCCGGTTTCGAACCGTATTTGGGAATCAGCCTCTCCCCTTAAAGTGAAGATTCATTCGTGGCTTCTCAGCCAAGGTAAACTTCTCACTATTGATGTTCTCAATAGAAGGAATTTAGCTTGGGGCCAACTTTGCGCGCTTTGTACTCATCACCCTGAGGATCCTAATCATCTTTTCATTCACTGCCATTCCATTCTCCCTTTATGGAGGATTTGGGCTCTAGCGTGGAATACAGGTTCCACTCCCCCCTCTTTAGCTGAAGTATGGTCCCTTAAACCATCGGATGCTTGTTTCAATAATGCTTGGAATTTATCGATACATATTATTTTTTGGATTATTTGGAAAGAAAGAAATCAGCGTGTGTTTAACCACCATTGCTCCACTCATTTGAACATTATAGACGGGTTCTTATTTTTATTCAATCTCTGGAGTGCTAGCCCTTTGTATAAAGGCAGGTCTTCCGTGGACCGCCAAAAATTGAAAGATTCTTTTCTCTGTCTTTCTAATCTGCAAGCATTATCTCCTTAACTTGCTTTTCTGATTTTCTGCTTACTTTCTGTCTGTAGCTTTCTGTGTGGATCAATTTCTCACCTCTATTTATCTTACAGGTTTGATGCGCGTCTTGGTGGTTTTTTGGACTACTTAGTTTTTGGTGGTGTTATAGCATCACTTCTTTCTTTTTGTGGATCAGTGCATTGCCTGGGTGGTTGTAGCTCATTCTCCCCCTCTTTGCCCTTACTGGTGGATGGATGATTGTTTTTGTTTTGCCTCTACTGAGGTGCCTGTTGAGCTGCAGACTGGTACCAGGTAGCTTGGTTTGTTTTGGTGATATCACATCCTCTGAGTGTGTATCACGTTATGCTTCGTTTGTAGCCATGTTCGGCGGCTTTCTGAACGAACCTTATTATATCTTTGTTAAGCTAATCTAATAGCATTTCCCCTACTTTTATCTGTTATGCTTACCTGTGTTTATTTGGGTCTCTTCTCTGATGTTTACATCTTTGGGAGGCTTTGGTTTTATTTTCCTTGGCTATTATGCGTCTTAGTGTGTTTGTTACTCAATGTGCTGATTGGTTTGGTTGTTGATTGCCGGTGAGGGAGGCCGACGTTCAGGTGCTCCAAAGTTGAGTTTCTGGGATCCGTCACCTGGATAGAGCACCCCATTTCACGGCCTTCCTTATCGCGATCGGGTCACCCAGTCATTTTCGTTTTTGGAATTCACTGCTGCTGTTGCCCTGATTGCACACCTCGGTTTGGCTTCTCGATGGGAGGCCAGCGATGTTAGCAGGGTCTCATCGCCATCTTTCCGCTCCTCGCAGCTCCGTCCCTAGGCCGGCTCTCGGTCTTTCTCTGTAATGCGACCACTTTTTGATTGTAATTATGAGGTCTATTCGTGTTTTACCGCTTGTAAAACCAAGCTATGTACATTATTTCATTATTAATATATTTGCTTTGATGTGGCTGGAGTCGAGAGACTCTATCCGTTTCCATCAAAAAAAAAACATAGCATACAACTATCTACTACTACTTCTTTTAATACTTACTACTACTTCTTTATTTTAACAACATACCACTACTATTTTATTTTAACAACATGCTACTACTACTTTATGCTACTACTACTTTATTGCATTAACATACTACTTAAATGTCTACTAATCTTTATTAGCATTTATTTATTACTAGTGATCATAAAAAGGAGATCTTTTTATTTATTCTACAACTAGTGAATTAAATTAGTTTCTTTTTCATAAATCAAAACTAACATCTAATGTATGTTCTTTTTACTTAAGATTATTAAAGAAAAATAACAATAACAAAATAAAGTAAGAACCCTTATTTGGTTCAACCAACCATATGCTTATCTTTTAGTCCAAGTCCAATACAAGTCCTACAACAAAAAATGGTTGTATAAAATGTTCATATGCTTTATGTATAGTTCATATTCAAGTCCTACAACCCCAAAATGGTTGTATGTACAAGTCCATATGTATGTGTCATTTTAGTCCACAAAACAACTACTATTACTACAACGATTCGATCTTTATGTGTATTAGCACTACCATTTGTTCTTTTCTTTTCATGTGGTTATTACTCTTAATATTCAAAACATACAAATAAGAATCCCATACAACCACATTACTAAAACAACCACACCAAAAAAAAGAAAGTAAAACAAGGAGGGTAAGAAGAAGAAGAACACCAAAACAACCATTCAAACAAACAAACAAACAAACAAACAAACAAATATGGAGAAACCCCCACCTTAATCATTTTGTAGGAAGGACTAGCCTATGCTCCTTCTCCTTCCCCTTAGCTTCTAAGAACTCCTAAGAAGACCTACAAAGAAAACTCTCCAATTAGTATGGTGTTCTCTCTTTCTTTTCCTTTCTTTCTTTCTTTCTTTTTTGATCTTTCTAAAATGAGACAAGGTGGAGAAGGAGGGGGTATTTATAGGAGGAGAGAAGGGTGGATAATGCAAAATTGCACATACACATTTGCACAAAGGCCCTCCCCTAAAATGGTGGCCGGCCATACCATGGTAGGGGGTAGGGGTGAGGTGTAGGGTATGGTGTGGGGGAGGTGTTATGTGAGGGAGGGGAGTTTCTAGAAGATTACCTCCTAATTCTCTTATGCATACATCTTAATCATATGTTTAATTCTCCTACAATCTGAACTATCTAATTTGGATTGTCATGACAAGGAGAATAATTTTATCCATAAAATACATTCCACATACTTTGTACAATGTACTAATCGACATACTACACGTATGTGCGCATATATGCCTGTATACCGAAAATCTTTGCATAATCCGTATAAAAATAATTTAATCTCGGAAATAATAATAAAATAAATTCTATTATTAGTTCGGAAGGTCACGGTATCAATTTGATACAATACGGATGTATACTGACCGATATCTGGATACAGATAATGTCTACGAACAAACCGGATGAAAATCGCCAAAATATTCCAATTTTGGAATTAAAACAAAATAATAATAAAATAATAATAAAATAATAATTTATATACGGTAATATCCGTCCGGGATATTACAGGTGTGATCCTCGTGATCACGAGGTTGCCTGTCTCCGTACCATGCTTTGTGTGGTGGAGTTGGGGCTTGCTCGTTTACGAGAGAAGCTATTCAAGGTGGAAGTGGAGCTCGGCCACTTGAGGAGAGTGTTGAATCGTAGCTCGACCACTCTCCTTGCTGAGACGATGGTCGGGAGGAACTTGGAAGTCAAATCTCTTCGTCGATCTTTGCTTACAGCTACCACTGAAAGGGAAGAGTTGAAGAACGTAGTGCTTAAGAAGATCTTAGAGGTTGCTCATATGAGAAAAGTTATTCCTAAATTCTTGGGAGAGACTTACCCAGATTGTTCGTCATGCACTCATATGGTTCGTTGGAAGATTAGGGTGAAGGATGCCTATCTCATGGAGAGGCTAGCTGAGCAAGAAGTAGAGGTTCAACGGTTGAAGCGACTTCTTGAGGGAACAAGGACCAGGAGCACTTCTTGCTCTCGTGATGAGATAAATTAGGGGAGGTTGTTTCATGAGCTGGCTTCGCATCCACATCAGATTTTGTGAAATCCTGGTGATGCCCAAAGCGGGCTGGCTGGCTCATGAAGTGTCGCTTCGATAGGAAGGGTGATGCGTGTAGATGGTCATGTAGCTCGAACTCAGTCTACGGGTTTAGTTTTCCCTTTAGATCGATTGAGAGATCGGGACGGAGATTTGGTACCCCGGGGGGCCGGTAAGCTACGCATGTCCCTTAATAGGAATGTCCCCTTACCACGAGGGAGTAGAGATGACTATGAGGGAGACTTGTAATCTTGTTGATTGCTTCTTTTATACTTGTAAATTTTTTTTGATGTGAAATGATAATCTTCTAAGTGTTCAAACATTGTCTCTTGTTCTCTTTGTGTAGTATCTCATTGTGTTTAGAGTAGCTGTGGTGACTCTCATAAAGGATTGGATCTCTTGTGTCCTTGTTGTGGCAAGTTGTGGGAGCGATCTAATGGCGAAGCGTGCACTTGCTCTCGCTTGGTAGCAAGCAGTTAGAATGACTCTGTGAACCATAAGTATGGACTCCGAACAGATCGACGAAGAGTTTTGAGAGCAGATCGAATGGTGAGACGTGCCCTGTACTTGCTCAGTGGCAAGTGGCGAGAGCGACTCTAAGAACCATGAGTATGGACTCCGCACTTGTCCATGGGTTATCTTGAGAGCACCTCAAAAGGAGAGGTGTGCCCTGCCCTTGCTCGGTGCAAGTGGCAAGAGTGACTCTAAGAACCATGAGTATGGACTCCGAATAAGCTGATGATGTGTTTTTGGGAGACATCGAATGGCGAGGCATGCCTAGCACACTTGCTCGATGGTAAGTGGCTGGAGTGACTCTAAGAACCATGAGTATGGACTCCACACTTGTCCATGGGTTGTTTTGGGAGCAGATTGAATGGAGAGGCATGCCATGCCCTTGCTCGGTGGCAAGTGGTGAGAATGACTCTGAGAACCATGAGTATGGACTCCGAACAAGTTGACAATGAGTTTTTTGGAGCAATCGAATGGCAAGGCGTGCCCTGCACACTTGCTCAGTGGCAAGTGGCTAGAGCGAATCTAAGAACCATGAGTATGGACTCTGCACTCATCCATTTGGGTGCTTAGTGAGTAGATGGTGTTGCTCAGGGGCGAACCATGTGCCTAACTCATTGTTTGCATCCTGTGGAATTGTACAAGAATTTTGCAAAAGAAAAAGACTAAATTTTATTTGAAAAATAAAACTAAGTGGCTGCTTGTACCGCTAGCCTTTATTACATGCTGTGACCGTTATAAGTATCGACCTTTATTACATGTTTGAAGCTAACTACTAGGGAAGAGCGTTAAGCGCCCTCATTGTACTTCATTAGGTGCTCGGCATTCCAAGTCCTTGATTTCTTCTTCTCCCCTCCCTCCAGTCTTCTAGTCTGTAAGCTTCTGGGCAGACCAGTTGTGGGACCTTGTGTGGTCCCTCCTAGTTATGGGGGAGATTTCCATTCTTGCGTGGGTTGGATATCTCAAGCTTCCGAAGGAAGATGTCTCTCTTTTTGAGGTTGACCGGGTGGACCTTCTTGTTGTAGAACTTCTCCTCTATAGATAGATATGTCTTCAGATGACGGACTTCTCTCAGACTTCTGCAATGAGATCTAGATTGGCCCGGATGTCATTTGAGTTCTGCTCTTCGTTGAAGGAGAGAAGGCGAGGGAAAGGCAGTCCTACATCCAGAGGGATGAGTGCTTTCATGCCTAAGGTAAGGTTGAATGGGGATTCTCCTGTTGGGATTTTCTTTGTAGTTTTGTAGGACCAGAACATGCATGGGAGTTCTTTGACCCATAGCCCCTTCAGTGCTTCACCAAGTCTCTTCTTGAGGCCATCCAAGATTTACTGATTGGCATTCTCGGCTTGGTCATTGGTCTGGGGGTTCGAGATAGTGGAGAAGCATTGTTCAACCCCCAAATCGATGCAAAACTTGAAGAACCCCTTGCCAGCAAATTGAGTTCCATTGTCAGGTGACTAGTGTGCGGGGAATTCCGAACTGTCAGACTGGGTTCTTACAGAAGAATTGTTGGACTTTATGCTCTGTTATTATTGCTAGTGGTTCCACCTCGACCCACTTCGTGAAGTAGTTGATGGCTACCACTAGGAAGATCCGTTGTCCAGTGGGAAGAGAAAATGGCCAGAGTAAGTCCATTCTTCATTTTGCGAAGGGGATGGGCCTCGACATAGAGCTGAGGTTAGACTAGGGTTGCCGCTTGATGGAAGAGTTCTTCTGATAGAGGATGCATCGTCAAACGTATGCTTGGGCATCGTTGATGAGAGTGGGCTAATAGTATCCATGGTTGAGAACTATTCATGCAAGAGATCTCGTTCCTAGGTGACTGCCTCCTATTCCTTCATGTACCTTTTTTAGGGCATAATCGGACTCTTCGGCGGCATCGTAGGTAAGGTGGGCCATCAACTTGGGTGTTGGCGCTTGTAGAGGACTGCTTCAATGAGCGTATATCTTCAGCCCTCACCCAGATCTTTCTTACTTCTTTGGGGTCCATGAAGAGGACTCCCTTGTCGAGGAAACCGATCAAGGGTTTAATCCAGCAATCTCCAGGTATTTGGGGGGCATGAGCTCCAATGTCTCTTTTTCGATGTTTGACTTAAGCAGGACCTCAATGAGCACAGTATGGTCGAGTCAATCGAACGATAAGGAGCCTAGCTTGGATAGGGCATATTCTTGCGTGTTTTCCTCACGTGGGATGTAGGTGACTTCGGCTTCTTGGAAAGTGGACATAAGTTTCTTCACAATCGGCCAAGTATTTGATCATGCGGTCAACTCTGGCTTCATATTTGCCCCAAATTTGATTCACTACCAGTTGGGAATCACTGAACACTCTGACTCTTCGTCCCCGTGTTTTCCTTGCAAGGAGGAGCTCGGTGGTAAGGGCTTTATACTCGGCCTCATTGTTGGAAGGTTGGAAGTTGAGGTGTAGCGAGTATTGGAGGGTGAACTCGTTAGGACCAAGCATGATGACTCTAGCTTCGCTCCCTTCAAGACAGAAGGACACATTCAGTAAACACTCCAATGTGGGGGGTTGGCTCCTTCCTCGGGGGGATGGTGCTTTCGACGATGAATTCAGCCAAGGCTTGGGCCTTGAAAGCTGTTCTCGGTCAATAAGTGATATCATGTTTTCTTAACTCAGTGGACCACTTCATAAGTTTCCCAGTGCTCTCTGGCTTTTGAAGGTCTTGTTTGAGTGGCTGATTAGTGAGGACACAGATGGAGCGCGCTTGGAAGTAGGGTCGGAGCTTACGGGTAGCTGTAACTAGCGCATAGGCCATCTTCTCCATCTTCAAGAATCAAAGTTCGGCATCGTGGAGTACCTTGCTTAAATAGTAGATCAACTTTTTCACCCTGCCTTCTTCCCCTACTAAGACAACACTGAGGTTTTGGTCTGAAGTAGACAAGTAGAGGTAGAGGATCTCTCCCAGCTTAGGCTTGCTGAGGAGTGGAGGGTTGACAAGGTGTGCATTGAGACTTTCAAAGGCAACCTGTTGTTCTTCTCCCCACTTAAATTTAGCGCTCCTCGGATAGCTTTGAAGAACGGAGGCACTTCTCCCCAGACTTTGAGAGGAAGCGTCCAATGGCAGGTGAGGCGGCAGGTGAGTTTTTGGACTTCTTTGGTTGGTAGTCGGGGGAGACATGTTGAATATGGCTCTAATTTTTTAGGGTTAACTTCGATTCCTCTTTTGGTTACCATGAACCCTAAGAACTTCCCCGAGGAGACCCCGGAGGCACACAGCGAGGGATTCCGTCTCTTGTTGTGTCTCTGCAGTACGTTAAAGGCTTCTTGGAGGTTGTCCACTTGGTCGTCTTTTTTGAGGCTCTTGATGAGCATATCATCTACATATACCTCAATGTTCTGGCCAATTTGCTAATTGAAAACTTGGTTCACCAAGCACTGATATGTGGACCTAGTGTTCTTTTTCCCGAATGACATGACTCAATAGCAATAAAGTCCTTTATCAATGATGAAGGACATTTTTGGGATGTCAGGTGGAAAAACTGGTTGTATCTGATGAGGCATCCATGATGCTTAAGAACTCGTGGGCTAAGGTGACATTGATCATGGCAGTCTATGCTTGGTAAAGGGAAGGGGTCCTTCAGACATGCTTTATTGATGTCGGCAAAGTCTATGCAGATTCTCCATTTGCCATTGGCTTTCTTGACCATTACCATATCCGCTAGCCTGAAAACCACTTAGGGTTGCTAACTTCTTGTATGAAGCGAGCGAATAGGAGTTTCTCGACTTCCTCCTTGTCTGCTTGCATCCTTTCAGGGAAAAACTTATGACGCTTCTACTAGATGGACCAGACTTCTTGGTTCACACTCAACCGGTGCATGATTAGATCTTTGAATATGCCTGACATATCTGAGGTGGTTCAAGGGAAGGGATCTCGATTTTCCCTAATGCAGTGATGAGTTGCTTATTGACTTGATGGGGGAGTGCATTGCTTACCTGAAAACACTTACCTTGATCCTCTTGGGAGAAGAGGATTTTTGCTAGTTTGTCTATGGGTTCAGAGTTGGCTTGTCCTATATCTTGGGGGAGTTCCATAACATCGAGGTGAAGGACCGAGCCCCTCATTGTGGCGATGTAACACACCCAAGCAGTTTCTTGCTTTACTTTGGCCACCGTAGGGAAGTTCATCTTCATGTGGTATGCTGAGGCTGTCAGGAGAAAGGCTACTAGTCCCGAGTGACCAAAGATGGCATTGTAGGCAGAATTCATGTCAACTACTATAAAATCAAGTGCTTCTGTGTAAGTGTCTGGAGTTTTCCCTACAGTTATGTTAAGGGTGACGATTCCTTCGATCTGAATGGGGCTCTGGAGAATCCATGGAGGGTGTACCTGGTGGGTTTGAGACTCTCGCTTGAGCTTAAGGCCCTCAAATACATTCAAGAAGAGGATGTTCACCAAGCTGTTGTATCTTCCAGAACGTGACACACCTCATGATTGGCCATACATATGCTAATTACAAGTGCATCACAGTGAGGTGTTTGAACACCTTCGAGGTATTGGTCTAATAATGTGATCGGAAACCCCAAGCTCTTGGGAGGGGCGGTGTTGTGCAGTGAGTTCACTTCACGGATAAATGCTTTTCTTAAGGAGTTAGACAATCCTCCCATAGGTCCCCCGTGGATGGACTGGAATACATCCATGCATCCCGAGCCTTGGTTCTCGAAAGGCCTCTCTGGTCGCTTGTTGGCTCCTCTTACGGGAGGAGGTTTGGTGTTGTTTCTGTTGGCAAATTTGGCGAGGTATCCCCATTTGAGCAGGGCTTCAAGCTCATCTTTGAGGGCTCAGGCATTCATCTGTGTCGTGATCTTTATGAAACACACACCACTTGTTCCTATCACTTATTTTGATTGAGGTGTTCATCTTAGGGGAGGTTGAAGGAGTCCCTCCTTATCAACTTCCATTAGAATTGCAAAGATGCTGGTATTAAGCATAGTGTACTTATCAAAACGAGGCATTAGAGTGGGCGACGCTGGTCTGTGACATCCTTCTAGGTCTTTCTGGGCCCATCTTTATTGGTGCTCCTCTGTTTGTTCCTAGATAAGGGCACATTCTGTTCTTGGGGTCGAATAGCATCTTCCACTCGGATGTACTTCTCAACTCTTTGGAGGAGGTCAGAGAAGTCTCGAGGGGCTTTTGACAAGAGAACCTTTGAGGTGGTCATGATTCACATTTTAACTGAAGGCGGCCGTGGCTACAGCTGAATCCAGTGAGGGGATAGACCGGGACTCAGCTGTGAAGCATCAAACATAACATTTGAGGGACTCCCCATCCCTTTGCTGCAAGTAAGGATGCACTTGTTTTCTCTGTCTTGTGGCTAGTGATGAAGTGTGTGAGGAAGAGTTCTTCAAGCTTATCGAACGAGTAGATGGACCCTGGAGTGATACAAGAGAACCATTCCCATGTTGATCCCTTCAAGATTGCTGGGAAAGTCTTGCAGACGAAGGAGTCAGATGCTTGGTGGATCATTTTGAAGGTTTTGGAACTCTCAATGTGGTATACCGGATCAGACTCTCCGTTGTATGATTTGAAGGCTAGAATTTTGATGTTGACTGGAACATGTGGCTCGATAATTTTTTTGGAGAAGGGGGGTCAGATGGGGTGGTATTTTTCCTTCATGTCATCCCTTTTCATATTTCAGCAGTGCTAGATGGTCTTCCATCATTTGGAGGTGCTAGAGGATGACATTTTCCTGCTCTTCAGATCAAGTCGATCCAAGGCACTCCTCTCGTCATGGATGAGTAGAACGGTGAAGGCTAGTTTGATAGGTCCTGCTAGGAACGGTATTGAGGGCTTGGAGGATCTCGTCTTTGAAGTCTTAGAACTTTGCCCTAGTGATGGGTGCTTCTTCCTCTCTACCTCTCGTGGGGCCTGATCGACTTGTTGGAGTTGGGTTCCTTCTATCACGAGGAGGAATCTTTCTCTATCCCCTTGGAGAGTGATGGCTTCTTTGCCCTCTAGGAGAGATGGTTCTTCTACGTCCCTGACTTCGAGGAGAGGGGCCCCTCATGCCTACCTAGCGTGCTGAATGAGGGAGCTCGTTCCGGGCTCGTGGTCCGCTTAAGCAATATCGACAGTCAGATTCTTGTTGTGTGGAGATTATGATATGGCGGAGGTCCTGCTAGGCTTGAGATGCCACAGGGTGCACCGTGGAGGGCGTGGTGGTGTAGACTGACCCTCTGTTCTCACCAATATGCTGCACACGTCACTGAATTCTTCGAGAGCCCCCTCGGTGGAGCCTCTTTGGAGGCTGGCTATGTAATGCCCCGAATTCCCAATACCGGGAACTCGAGACACATGCCAAAATATTTCCTGCAAATGAGTCCAAACGCAGTAAAATCACAGGAAATTAAAAACTTTATATTGCCACAATTGTTATTACAAGTACAAATTTGTTCATAATAGAATTACACCATGAATTCACATTGGTAATTTACATCATAGATTATATCAATAAACTTTACTGTATAAAATTTACTATCTCCTCTTGGACGCTCCACGCAGCTCGAGTCTCCTGCTTCCATGATCCACTAGTCCTGCAACTAAACAGAGTGTGGAAATCGTCAGTTAAATGCAACTGACACAATGCTGATAAAACCAACGACTCTCCAAACTGAACAATCAATATTTGATGTAAAAAAAAGTGCAGTCAAATCACAAGTGATTAGTGTATGCCATGCCCAGTGTTTAATGCACAATTCCAAATGCACACAGTGCACTTACTCTATTGCAATTTATTTGGAAACGTATGCATCCCATACTACATACTTTCCTAAATTCAACTTTAATGGAAACATATGCATCTCATACTACATACTTTCCAAGGAGTTCGTAGTCTCCAGATCACAGGATTCGATCCCTGCTTTGCATCATACTCTTGTATTCTTTTCTGTTCCTGACATTCATCTAGTGACTTGGTATAGTTGCTGTGAATGCAGTCTACCAGTGCACATGTAGATGGACCGGTGATCTTCCTCCACTCCCCAATAGTCGATGGTCACTTCGGTCTGATGGTGTAATGCCCCGAATTCCAAAACACACTATTTCGTAGCACAATAGGATCTTTTACTTCAAATTCGTACAATTTTACAAGGAATTAAAAACTTTTTCATACAATATTGTTCTTTTACATCAACGCATCAGAATTTAAATAAATACAACATGATAAATACAACTTTAACATTTCAACTTAAATCCGAAAGTAATCTTTAGCATCAATTCATCTTTATGTTTTTTTGCCAATCCAAGCCTTGCATTGAAAAACTGTGGGCACATCAGTTGCACACAACTGACGCAATGCTATAATACAGCGATCCTCGCTATGCCATAATATAACGATTCTATTTTTAGCAAAACACAAACTTGAATGCACAATAAAGTGTAAAGAGTGACTATCCTAAACATGTCAGTGTATGATATGACTTAATGCCTAAGGCAGATGTTTATACTATAATGACACTAATGCATACTTGTTCAGATTCTATGCATCCCATTCGACATAGGTCCGAGGGCAAGCCCTTATCGTACTCCACTTTATAGGGTTTAGTCCCTTGTTATGAATAATCGACTACAGTAACAAAAAATAAGTTTTAGACACCCATGAGTACAGACTCCAGCCCTGGAATCTACCGCCAGGCTATACGGAAACCCTTATCGAGCGAACATCCCGCAAGTGCAGCTCCAGCCCCGGTATATACATATATAATGGTGTACTACCTCCCATCCGCTCGACTATTCATGATCCTAGAATCCACCATCAAACCAATCATAGTCCCATATTTAATTGAGGATCGTTTCACCCTGCAAGCAACCACAGTCTAGGAATCCACCATCAGACTATGTAGACGCGTCCCACTTACATTTGCCCAAGTTTTATTACATTTTCTCCTAGTGCCTATCCTTAATTTGAATCATGAATAAAATAAAACCACCTAGAGCTAGCTTACCCTCCTACCGGACTTAAATAAAATACCGAGAACAATAGCCCATATAGACATTTCTCAAATCAATTAATCATTTTCATCACATTGCCGGTACCTGGCTCTCACTAAGCCTTTAGAATCAACATCTTTTCATGTCCAATATTATGGGGTACTCATACCCTCATCATTCATGTTTTCAATTTCATTTATTCACATCTTATTCAATTCTTTCATCCAAGAAGTATTCAACTTTTATAACTCATTCAATACCAATTTTCAAACCGAATTTCTCATAAACAACCTTTTAGTTAACCAATCAAACCAATCACTTCCCAAATTTTTCTCGAAACTCATTTCTTCAAAATTAATCACTTTCAAACATTTATAGTTCTTTTCATATTAATCTATACATCAAACACAACTCGATTTCATTTGCAGTTTATCTAACAAAGCTACTCATATTATACTAAAATTTGCATGACATCACATAAGAAAATTTAAACACAACTTGAAGTTTAATTACGCATAAACTCTTCATTGTAATTTTCTATTTAACACGCATTTTCCACATTCATCAACTACTAGATTTCTAAATATCCATACAATATGCATCACACAAAAAACATTAGAAGTTAAACAATTCAATCACATCTAAAATGCTAACATAAATCTCCTAAACATGCATTTAAAACACAATTAGAAAGCAAGTAGAGACACTCACCTATTAAAGAGTATACTAGTAGTAATCTCCCTTCAAAAAGCTCCAAAAATCCACAAAACCAAGCCAAATCCACCACCGAAAATTTCAACAGTAAGCAACCTAAACTCTGCCCTCTGTTTGGTTTTTGATTAATTAAATGTTTGTATTTGGTTTTTGATTAATTAAATGTGTGTATTGAATGACTTTAGATGAGGGGTAATTATATGGTTAATTAGGTAGTTATATTAACTAATTGCCCATTTAATAATCCACTACCCTTCTCCTCTCACGCCACTCACCAAAGACATCCGGACATTCTTTTTTGGAGTGTGCACATTGCACGTGTGCACGTGCACGTGCTTTGTGTACACTCACATATTTAATAATTTACTTTTATTGAATAAAAAAGGGTATTCTGCATGACAAGTTGTGTGTAGGTTTTCATTTAAATATTTTTTTTTTTAAAAGCAATTTTGGGCCATGGGTTTTTATAAAATAAATAATACCAAGTGTAATAAGTAAGGTGCGAAGAAAAATGTGCATTACTTCTTAGAAAATTTTAGAGACAACCATGCATATAAAATTTTACGTGCAATGCACGTGCAAAATATTAAAATTTATTCTGAGAAAAATAGTCAAAAATAAAATACGTAGAATATGTATATTAACAATGTTACGGATATTTCACTTAACGGTAAAAACATACGTATTCTACACATGTATTGAAAGCACGTGCAATGTACGTAAAAACTTAAGAATAAAAAATAAATGTTTAAGTTGGCTAAAAAGTAGGATAAAAATAGTTTTGATGAAACGAAAAGTGTTTAAATAATTGAAATACAGAAATACGTAGGAAAATACATTACGACTATTACTCGTAACAACACGAAATACACGTGCGTAACACACATGGAGCAAAATTTTCATAACTCAATGGTTGTAACACCCACAAAATTGAGTTATGACAATTTTGCCCACGGGTGTTACGCACATGTATTTTGTATTGTTACGAGTAATATTCGTAACGTACTTTTATATAACTGTCATATGTGTTTTATATTCCAATTATTTATATGTTTTTCGTTCTCTCAAAAATTATTTTTTGTCCTATTTTGAGCCAACTCAAATCTGAATTCTAATATTTTTGTGTTTTTATGTGTATTGCACGTTTCTTCAATATACGTGTCGATTACGTAAATTTTACCATTACGGGAAATATCCGTAACATTATCAAAATAAATATTTTTCGTATGTTATATTTTGATTATTTATAAACATTTTCCAGCTAATCAAATCTATTTCGTAATTGAATATTTATTTTTATGTGCAACGCACGTGTTTGCAGTGCATGTGTTGGTTTCTAAAATTTACATGAATCACGAATATTTTTATTCTCATTTTTCTAGTCACAATTGTGTGATTTTTTTATAATTAAAATCTATTAGGCCTAAATCCATTTTGTAGCCTACTAAAATTAATTTGAAGCCCATGATTAATTTTGTGTGCACTAAAGTGTACATTTAAAATATAGTTAGGTTGCTGCACTTGCCATTTGTAGCACACACATCCAATTTAATAAAAATTAATAATAAAATTTGTATGAAGAGTGTGCATACACATGAACTACACGTGCACGTGTTTCTTACCATGGTTCCGAATGAGGGAGATTTGTGAGTTAGGGGGAAGTGGTGAGTTATTTTGGGGAAGTGGGGAGCTATTTTGACCACACACTTTTCCTATAAATAGTCCATACTTTTGTCATGAGCAACACAACTCAAAATAAAAACAAAATAGAGAGAGAAGGAGAAGAGCTTGCGGGATGTGCTAGGAAGAGACCACCCATATTTTTAGGGAGCTTGGAGCGTTGGAACATTATTTTCTAGGAGTTCTACTAGTAGAAATTCTACATTTGAGGTGAGTGTTTCTCCAACATTCTAATATAGTTTTATTAGTAGAATGCTTGACATGTGTGAATTGTTAGATGCATGATAACTTATATAGATTGAGTGTTCATGTTTAGATTATTTGTTGTTGATTGAATGTGTGAAATTATTATATATTTGATTTAGGGGCATTTTCATAAGGTTCTTGTTTTCAGTTCTAGTTGTACTTCAAAAAATCATAACAACTAAACTAGATGAAATCTAGAACTAAAATTTTTATAGGAGCATCTCGTAAATGTCAAGAATATCTCCTTAAAATTACATAATATTTGGATTTCATTTACTATGTTAATAAAATCCATAATTAGGACTGGTTGGCAGTAGGCTAGTTGTTGGAAATTTGTACACATTTCAGATTTTCATCATTTAGGCATCTTCTCAAAACTAAAAACTTTAAGTAGACTCAGAAATATTTCTTTAGAGTCTAACAAATCAATTATCCACAAAATTTATAATGAATTTTACAAGATTGAACAGTGACAATCTGTATAACATTTCGACCCTATTGTAGATTTCGTGGAATTCAGGGTTATAGACACTATATTTTGGGGAAACTTATAAATATAAAGTTTTATGAAGTATGGAATTTTCTATGATTTTTACAAGTAGCATGAGCTGCAGTTTTTCGATTTTGAAACTACTATTTTGCAAATGAATTTAGACAAAGTAATTGAGGATGAATTTAGATGATCTTAACTATAAAGTTTTAGTAGACTCATTTATGTTTCCTATGAAACTAAGAAATCTATTTTTGGAGTAGTATTGAAATTTATATGATTTTTACAATACCATTAGGTTGATGTCTTTTATCTAGTTGTCCTAAAACTTTTACAACATATAAAATTGGATTTTAAAATTGGGATGTTAGTAAGATGCATCTTATGAGGAATTAAGAGGTAATTAAAGAATGAAGTTGGAGTGTTAAACATGTGATGTTTATAAGGGTTTTAACTCATCAAGTTTTTTTGAATGTTACTATAAGAAGTTGGTTACTTCATGATTAATAATAGAAAAGAGAACAAATAAAAGAAGTAAAAAGATGTTTAATGAATGTAAATTTTTATAAGAGGCTATGATAACTTGGAAATAGTGTGAATATTTTGAATTATTGGAATCTAGAGGCTGAGCGTGATTCGTAGAAACCGACAAGTTATGATAAATGAAAAATTGAGAAGTTGTTAGTGTGAGCTAATATTTCTCCATATGTTAATTTAAGTCTGGTAGGGTAAGCTAGCTCTATGTTGTGATATTATAATTAAACCTAAGGACAAATACTAGGCGGCGATGGGATGAAGTATGACCAAACATGAGTATAAGGGCCTTATTTGATTTGCGGTGGGAGATTATCTTCAGAATTATCGGGGTGTGAGGCATGATGTCCAAAATCACTCGCGGTCGGAGATATTTCTTCAGAATTATCGGGATCAAGATTCGAGGTGGGAGATTATCTTCAGAATTATCAGGGTGTGAGGCGTGATGTCCAAAATAGTTCACGGTGGGAGATATTTTTTCAAAATTATCGGGATCGAGGCGATGCACATGGGATATTTGTGTGATGAGGTACTATATGACTCGCGGTGTGGGTTTCGTCTCCAAAATTATTGGGGTGTAAGGCGTGACGTCCGAAAATCACTTGCGGTGGGAGAACGAAACTCAAGAATTATCGAGGTCATGGCTCGCGGTGTGGGTTTCTGTCTTCAAAATTATCGGGATTACGACTCGCGATGGGAGAACGATTCTCAAGAATTATCGAGGTGGTACTACATACTCACAGGATATCTAAACCTTACATTAGTCACCGTAGTAGGATTTCATAATGAGGGACTGAACCTTATATTGAGGAGTACGATAAGGCCCTACCCTCAGACCTATGTAGTATGGGATGCATAGAATCCGAACAAATATGCATTAGTGTCTTCGTTGTGTAATATCTGCATTTGGCATTAAGTTCATATCATACACTGACATATTTAGGATAGTCATCTTTAACATTTTGTTTCACATTCAAGTTTGTGTTAGCTAAAGTAGAAGAATCGCTGTATTATAGTATTGTGTAAGTTGTATGCAACTGACATGCTCAGAGTTTTCCAGTTGCAGGATTGAACTTTGCATGGACTTCAAGCAACTATGATGAGTTGTTACAAGAATGAAGAATTTTTATTATCGTAGATTGTGTTGTATTCATTTAATTCTGCTGTGTTGTTGTAAAGAACATGTTGTAAATAAAAAGTTTTAAATTCCTTGTAAATTTGTACAAATTTGAAGTAAAAGATCATGTATTTGCTACGAATTGCATGTGTTTGGAATTCGGGGCGTTACACCGGTCGTCTAAAACCACTCCACCAGGGATCGATGGTCCAAGGTACTTCCGGACATGCTAGTGATCAATCGGCTCTGCCGCAACTCAGCCGAAACCAGTGTATTCTCCATTCCCGTTCCTACCAAAAGTTATCCGAAATTGTGGTTAATCGGCAAGCCTTCCCCTTCTCCGCCAGGAGATTCGGAGTTAAACTCCTGCCCCACATTTATATTGCATAGAACATTTCCATTTGTACAGATAGCTTAGAACATAGATGGTTACTTAGGGGTCGATCCATCAGCTTCCGATAGGAGATTGCGTTACATTGTACTCCTCCTGTCCTACTCACTAGATCCCTGAAATTAAAGACGAGACTATGTTGCCCGCCACCCTTACAGGCAAGATGGCGCCGCACATGTCCCATTGATAGGAAAGTACAGCCACCCAACTAGTGTCTATCCTATCAATAAAATGACATGTTGGTCTTAAGGATACTACTACTAGTTCATCAGTCCTAAAATAGAACTTAACCACACTAAGTGAAAATCCAACCAGCTTCCAATCCAGGTTTGATAGTAGGCTCAATCTTGGCCCAACTAACCCAGTGACATTGCTGATTCGACCCCCGTCGATCGCCAATCACCCTCTTACTTGGATGTCTACCCTGTCTCCGTCCCGCGATCAACACCTCATTGGTTTAAATCAGACGGTGCACGAGAGAAGAACCTCACCCACATTATCTCGAGGTGACAAGGTTAGTAATTATCAAGGGTCAAATGGATTGATAGTCCTTAGGGTGATAACTAAAACCCTAAACAAGCTAAATGCATATAGCTATTCAAACTTCAATTTAGTAGACACTAACAAGTCCAACTTAAAGCATGATCAAACATGAGTCACAAGCAAAGTTAAACTGCTTTCTATGTCCACGATAAAGCACTAGTATGAGGAAAGATTAACACACTAAAAACAGTAAGCTAACTCATTCAACATACCATTGGTGCAACTTGCAAAAACCATAATTAATCACCTACTTACTAAAAATTAATAATTTTACATTCTACAGAAAGGTCTTGAAATTTACTTGACTTTCTCAGATGGAAACTTTCTCAAAATAGTTCATTTTGAAGGCAAAAAATGGCTAAAACAGATATGTGTAAATTTTTTTAGATTGACAGAAGCTGTCAACCAGCTGCACATTAAACTCAATTAAAAATAACAAATATTCTAAAAAATTTTGTAAACTTTTGTAGGGCATGTTCTAGACACATAAGAGCAATACATATCCAAGATTTGGCTAAAACCTCGAAGTATACAGGAAGATATGATCTTTTGAATTGGATGTAAATTACCAGACAGTAACAACAGTGTTTCTTAATAACAGCAGCAAGTTGTATTTTAAAGAGAGAATAGTCTTATTCAAAAATCATGACACTTGGTAAGAAAAATTCCACATTGACTTGGGATACTACTGTTAAAATTTCAAATTAAATTTCCCTTTTATCATTGAGTTAGGCTTTTCAGGGTAACAAATATTCATGATGAAAATAGAGATGAAACAAATTTATCCCAGTACCATGATTTTTGTTAAATATCAAATCATCTAAAAAAATTACCAAAATTACTGGGATTTCTTAAGACTCATATAAGAAACAAGCATAAATTTTCAGCATAAAACTATTACGCCCCAAATTCCAAATACAAGTAATTCGTAGCAAATACATGATCTTTTACTTCAAATTCGTACAATTTTACAAGGAATTTAAAACTTTTTAATTACACAATGTCTGATACAAAGATACACAACGGAAGTTACAACAAAATATACAACTCTAATATTCAACAACTTTAATCTGGAAATAATTGTCAGCATCAATTCATCTTTATGCCTTTGCTAATCCAAGTCCAGTACTGAAAAACTGAGGACACGTCAGTTGCATACAACTGACGCAATTCTATAATACAACGATTCTCTTACTTTAGCAAACGCAAACTTGAATGCGCAATAAAGTGGGAAAAGTGACTATCCTAAACATGTCAGTGTATGATATGACTTAATGCCTAATATAGATGTTACATTATGATGACACTAATGCATACTTGTTCGGATTCTATGCATCCCAAACTATATAGGTCCGGGGGCAAGCCCTTATGTACTCCTCATTAAAGGGTTTAATCCCTCTCCATGCAAAACTTACTACGGTAACAAAAGCAAGGTTTAACATTCCACGAGTACGGATTCCAGTCCCGGAGTCCACCGTTAAACCTTACAGAACCCTTGTCGTGCAAACATCCCGCAAGTGCCCCTCTAGCCCCGGTATATGCATATACATTAGAGATCGGCATCCCATCCGTCCGACTATTCATGATCCTGGAGTCCATTGTCAAACCAATCATAGTCCTGGATTTAATTAAGACTCATCTCACATCGCAAGCAACCACAGTCCCGGAGTCCACCGTCAAACTAGTCTATAGACCTGGAGTCCACCGTCAGACTATATAGAGGCGCCCCACTTACGTTTGCCCAAGTTTCATCAAATCTTATCCTAGTGCCTATCCTTAAGTTAAAACATGAATAATAATACCACCTAGAGCTAGCTTACCCTCCTACCGGTCTTAAAAAATATATTGAGAATGATAGCCCATATTAGCCACTTCTCAAATTCAATAATCACTTTCATCACTTTGTCGGTACCTGGGTCTCACTTAGTCTCTAGAATCAACATCTTTCATGTTCAACATTTATTCATACCCTCATGAGTCACATTTTTAAATTTCATTCATTCGCATCTTTTAACCTCTTTTATCCATTCTATTATTTATCAATCATGAAGTAAGCAACTTCTTGATTAATCAACCAAATTATTCACTTTAATAATTCACAACGTTCTTTTGATTAATATAACCTCTTCATGTTTATCTATACTTCAAGTATATTTCTTAATATAAAAGTTCTTTGAGATTAAAACACCATTTCTTGATACAAGATTCTCTCAAATTAATCTCTAGGAATTCCTTATTTCCTCCTCATGATTATGCTTTGATTTAACTATCAAAATCTTCACTCATATACATTTTCTTCTTAAACTTGTATTGAAAGCTCAACCAATACATGAATATGACCTTTAGATTCTCAAAATATCTTTTAGAATAATATGAAATAATTTCCAAGTGTGATAGAAATTGCTCTGAGTTGCTTTTGTAACCCAGAATGCCATTTAATTGAATTTTCCAGAAAATCACAAAGTGGCAGAGCCTATTCATGTTTCGAACCCGCGACCAAAGAAAACCCCAAACAACACGTGGCAGCGCCAGATGCGCTGGCGCCTGTGCTAGCCACATGAGCCAAGTGTTCAACTGAGTATATAGGGGTTTAAACTCTTTTAACCGAACACTCTGATTTCACCTCATTTTTAACTCTTTCAATTATTTTTGAGTTCTAGTATTTTCTTTCAATTTAATTGTTCATAAAATACATTCCTAAGTTTTCAGAAATGATTTCTCATTAATTTTATCCATATTGGAGTGAAATTATTCACATATATTGTAAATAGTAATTTTTGAGGATCTTCACAAACATATACTTTTATTTATCATCAAGACTATCTTTGTATACTAACTAATATGAACATATCTTCTTTTAGCAATTGTATGGAGAATTCTCATCTCCTTATTCATTTATAATCCTCCCTAAATATTTACACAAATTCTTATGCATAAGTTAACAACTTTATTTAGATAAATGCACAATTCATATAATCTAATCATGGCATACTATTATGTGCCTAACCACACTACAACATGCTCTTAAATAGAATTTCAATTTCACAACATAACAATTCTTTCAACTAGCATGCATTAATTCCTCACATTTCATTATTATTGATAATTCTAGAAAACAACACAACATGCATCATAACTAAAGAACTCATGCCAATATTTCATTTCAAGCATAATTTACCTACACATGCATTCTACAATAATTTAGAAAGTAAAAGAGACACCTACTTTTTTCTTGATGTAAAAATGTAAATAGAGCTCCTAGGAAATTGCTCCAAGCTTCAAAACAAAAGCCTTCTCTACCTTAAGCAAAGCAACCGAAGCTTCTCCTCCTCTTGAAATGCCCACCGAAATCTTTTCTCTCTTCACTCTTTTGTTTTAATTTGTTTTGATCTTTTTGTGTGTATTCATGTTAAAGGAGGGGTTGTTTATAGGATTATTGTGCAGTTGAGATGACTCCCACCACTCAAATAACTCCCCACTCACTCACAAACTCTCTCCACTCTCTCCTCTCTCTCAAATGTGGCCTGGCTAATCCCATAGTGCACAACACGTGCACGTGCACCATATGTGCATACTACTTCTCATATAAATTCTATTATTAATTGTTATTAAATAAAATGTAGGTGTATGTTACACATGACAAGTTTACTAGAATTCAAAATATTTATTTAAATGTAGAAATAATTATGGGCCTCAATTTATAATTAATTCATTGTGGGCTTCAAAATAGATTTAGGTCTAATGGGTTTAATTAAAATAAATAAAACAAGTTGTACCAATAAAATGAGAAGAAAAAAGTGCATGACTGTAGAAAAAATTTAGAGACTAAAATGCATAAAATTTTACATGTAATGCAC
Source organism: Hemerocallis citrina (assembly GCA_017893485.1). NCBI lineage: Eukaryota > Viridiplantae > Streptophyta > Magnoliopsida > Asparagales > Asphodelaceae > Hemerocallis > Hemerocallis citrina. The sequence continues at coordinate 42,401,508 of CM030363.1, forward strand.
GTGAAAAAATATTAAAATTAAATTTTTTTTTCTGGAATGTTACAAAAATGCCTTATATTTTGGAATGAATAAATTTCCAAACTGAACATAAAATTCTTGAAACAGAACCTAAAGACAGTTCAATGTTTTCCTTACACAATATAAATGTAGCATTTACTAAAAATATCAAACTTGATCCAAAAAATTGTGAAAAACTGGAAAACTGATACAGACATGTAAGATAACCTACAGTAAAAAAACTCAGCGGTAAATTAATGATAGACAAGGAGATATGATTTTTATAAGTCAAACATGCTAGATTCAAACAGAGCAGAAAAACTTACCTCACACCAGCAACATGTTTGAATTTATTAAAATATCAAACTATATTCAAAATTTACCAAATTTGGTGGCGTTCATTGGGACATAATCAAGATGCTAGTCTAAATTCTATCATCACAGAAAGTTATGATTTTTCTAATTACTCTTGCTACAATATCGCAAGTTCAAGCTTTTCCTTATTAATTTGTCATCTTAGCTCAAGTATTAGATTATAACCACATAATAATTTCCATTCATAATATCTAGCAAGCAAAATCAGTAACATTCTACCAAAAAGTGGAATAAAAATAACAAGCAAGAGTTTAGAAAGACACCCACTATTAGAATTGTTGTTTTCTCCACTTTTTGCTTATCTCTTCTTCAAGATGTCCTCCTCCTTGACTCGTTCTTCTCCTTGGTTCTAAATTATTGTCTCAAATCAGTAGCTTAAGGAAAGGGATGGGTATTAGAGAGTGTAGGGGTGTTTAGAAAGGGGAAAATGAAGAAATTTTGGAGTTTGATTACATTGTTTAGGAAAAGTGAAGAAGCGACTGGCTTGATGAACAGTATGGTTTCAAAAAGAAAAATAGGGAGGGGAAAGGGTGGGTGGCCGGCCAACAATGGAAGGGAAGCAGGGTTTTGTCTTGGAAAATTTTTGACAAACCCGAGGTTTTGTTAATTAGCCCATAGTTTTGAATTTAATTAAAAATAATGGTTTGGGGTTAGTATAAGTTAGTATGAATAAGTGTACATATACACATACACACATACATTTATATATATACAAATACAAGTATTCATAAAAGATAAATGCATACACAATACTCAAAAGAAAATATTTGTATGTATATATAAAAATAGTTTATTATTATAGAAACACTATACGTTCCGTCTCAATTATAGTTGAGACAAACGTACAAATTAAATTTAGAAATTATCCCAACTTCGGTTCAACAAATATACCATTGTTGGGTTCAAAACATATTAAATAATATGTTTCAATTCTTACTCAAATAAAATTGAGACAAATTCGTTAATATGTGTAACTCTCAATTGTACACAGACTAATATATAAAATAATTATATAAAATTTTGCGGAGTCTTACAGTTTGGGTAGGTTGTTTGGACGGTTCCGGTTGAAAAGGTTGATCCGGTTGAGGAGGTTGATATTTCTGAGAGGTAGGAAGTACGTCCTCATGAGGAATTGGAGAAAGAGGGTTTGCTTGTCGGACTGAGGCCTCTACCTTCCCTTTCCCCTTTGGTGGCATTATTGAAAACTATTTTTCCCAGCGAATTTTGGTCAGATCGGTTTTTCTGTTCCAAGAGATGGCGCCAATCTATTGCTGCTTTTTTCGGTGCGGGAACAAATAGATGATGTGAATTCTTTAGAAGCATTAAAAATGAATAACCTTTTAGTTCTCGCCGATATTCCCTATTACTAACTGATCTTGATTCCTGAATCTGATTCATTTGGACCGTTGAAACTGTCATGCCCCGCTTCCCAAAAGAGAATACGGAATACAGATACGCGACAAAAGCTCAGCGAATGGTTTTCATCATCCATAAGCTGTTTAAGAATCTTTACAACATTTCACGAGAATAATCAGAGTCGAAGCAAAATAATCAACCAACATGCACACATGAACCAAAATACCAACAAGTATACTTGAAACCAAAATGTATTATTCTCAAATAATCATGATCCGAATAAGTCAAATATGCTAGTCACATTGCCCAAATACAAATAAATCCAAGTATCAAAATACAATTGTTCAAAGCAAGTTATAAGAAATAATAATAAAACTCCAGCAACTAGTACTTCATATCACTAATACCATCTGAAAATTGTTCTCCAAAATCTGCAATTTAACAATTGCAGGAAAGAGGAGAAGAGAAAACAAACTTCTGTCAATACAAGTTACGGGCCTTTTGTAATGCAGGATACAAGTATATGGGGGAAAAACTAGCTAATAACATGGAATACGCATGATATCAAGTATAACAACTAGCATGGTAAGGTGAACAAGTACAAGTAGCATGTATCAAGTATCAAGTAAACAAGAATCATGTAAAAAAGTAACAAGTAAGCATGTGTCATGTTCAAGTATCATGTGTCAAGTCTTGTAGTTATTACTTTCTAGGTAGCACTTCATGCATCCTGGTTTTTACTACATAGTTGCGATAACAAACAGTTTCAGTTTAGATTTCATAGTGGACCATAGAGGGCAGTGTACACAGGGACAAGTATCAAGTATCGAGCTCCAAGCTCCAAGTATCATTTATCATATATCATGTAATCACGCGTCAACTTGTGCAAGTGGCAAGTAATGTGTCTTGCATGCAACTGTCAAGTAATCACTTGTCAAGTATCATGTCTTAAGTCATCACGTAGGATCAGTGGATCCCCTTCCGAGTACACATTTCTGAGTTATCCACTATTAGATCTTTCCCTTAAACCCGGCTTGAGTATTTATTATTAATGTCAAACAAGCATGTACGTGTACAAAACATATCAATAATAACAGGCATGACCATGTAACAAGTTCAAGTTGCAAGATAACCATGTACGGTTGCAAGATAACTCGTATAGGAATAAAGTAACAAAATCTCTGGTTCAGGACAGCAAGACCATACTTTCTCGTTGTTACAAACATGCAAATCTAAATCCGTCAAAAGGTCTAGAAAATAGATTCCCAACTGAATCCAGCGAATATAGATACGTCATATAGTACTTCACAAAAATATAACTCAAAACTGATTTGAATCCAGAAAATACGTTCAGCCAGAAATTAGTAAATCGAATTCAAAGTTAGGAAAAAAGCATCAAAACATCATAATAAATTCTAGGAAAAATCTGGGGCATTCTCCTATATGTCTAGTATCAGAATATAAAGTTTCATAATTTTCCAGTAAGATTAGGTCAGTCGATAAAAATTAGAAAACATCAAGAAACGATAGTTCGGCAAATCTGGAGTTCCCAACACTGCTGTATGAAAACAGTAATCTCTCGCAAACCGTGAAACGAAATCCATATCCGCCAAAGGGAGATGAAAATAGAGAAAATCAACTAACTTTAATATTTCATAAATAATTTTCATACAAAAAAATGAATTAGGGTGAAAATACAAATCTTTACAGAACAGCGAGCAAAATCCAGCAAGTAGTCTTTATAAACAAGCATTAAACGGCATAGAAAACTCATCAATAAATTCACCAAAATTCTGGTATACCCTAAATAGATATAAAAATATTGACCAAAATTTTGGATTAAAATAATATGTTTAGCACTAGTATTAAAATAGTTTAGTCATCGAAATCATCAAGAAACGAAATCTCGAAATGAAATACACCTATGTAGTAAAACAATCATATCTCACACATACGAAAACGAAATCGATCAAGGTCGGAGATTTTAGAAAGAATACGGATTTCTCTAAAATACTTGTTTAGTACTGAAGTTAAGATACTGACCTTAACATGGTCTAAAATACCGATCAAAATTGATCACTAACAAAATACAGATTTTCCTCTTAACAACAAATCAACATACATCATATGAAACTCGTCCCAAACATAACCAAACATGTTATAGAGTCTACTGAGTGTCCAAATAACATGAAATAGGGTATATAGCATGCTCACAACAAGCATATCACATGGATCCAAACAAACACACGATTTTTCATAATTATCTCTCATATATAATCATATCAAGAACGGTCAAAACCTAAGTTGTTTCATGTCAAATTTGTGTCGTGTGGCAACTATGGTCAATAGCACAATAGAGACAGTACTTATCAAAAATACATCACACATGAGTTGTCTCTTGAACCCAAGTACACTACCAGAGGTATTTAGTACTTGTATATGCAAAGGAAATTAATACAAGTTATTTGCCTTAACCGATAACGCAAAGGACTCCAAGCAAGAATAACGGGAATGGATTCCCGGCCAACGAACTCAATGATCACACGAACGAAAACCACGAACAAAGTCAACGAACGGAGCACGAACCCAACAACGAACACCACGAACAACGACGATCGATCAAAGATCCAAGTACACAAAAACAAACGTGCACCAAGAATCAATGCCCAAGAACTCAAGCAACGAACCACGGCAACACATGCAAGAGCATGGGGAACGAGAACCCGAGACGACGACCACGGAGAGCGGTGGCATTGGCGGCTGGCAGCTGGTTGCATTTTCGGTCGCTAATGCTGCTGCTGCTGCCGAATAGAGACGGAGAGAGGGAGACGACACAGAAGATGGGGGTGCAGGATAGGACAGTGCAGTTGGTTTGGTGAGGTTGAAGTGCAAAGAGGAAGAGAGCGGGAGGGTGCACGGGGTAGGAGGAGAACGGGAGACGAGGAGAGAGGCTTCGGGAGATAGCGGCGGATGATTGCATGGGTTCAAGGGGATACACAGGATATATATTAGGTGAATGGTTAGGGTTTTTGGTGGGATATTGACGGCTTATGGGCATGGGTTTTTGGGTTTGGGCATGCAGGGAATGGGTACGGGTCTGCATGGTTCAAAAGGTGGGTTGGGTTGTTTAGGGTTACGAATAGGAATAGGTTCAGGGTAGTTAAGTATAGGATTAAGAAATGGTTAATGGGTATTAATAAAATAGAAGTTGTATAATAGGTTAAGAATAGGATTTAATTAAAAATCCACAAAAATAAAATAGGGCGACCAAACAATGAGACGGTCACAGAAAAAAAAGAAGAGCGAATAAAATAGGCACGACATATAAAATAAAAGGGAATAAAAAATAATAGATCAATCAAATAGAGACGGAATGAATGAAACAATTGAAACAAGGACGTCAAATAAGAGACAAAAATCAAGTAATGAATATGTTGAAAATAAATATCCAATATACGGTCCAAAAGAAATACAATGGAACCAAAATACAAGGAAAAAGAAAATACACTCAAAAGTATACAAAATGAAAAAAAAATAGGGGTTACAATCCTACCTACCTAATAAGAAGAATTTTGTCCTCGAAATTCAAACAAGAAGATACCTAGGGTAACCCCAAAACAACTAAAAAGAACAAAACAAAAACTACTCAAACAAATGAGGAAACTTCTGTTGAATCTCATCCTCTAATTCCCTAGTCGACTCACCGGGCGAGTGAGGATTCCAAGCAACACGAACCAACTTGATGACCTTGTTCTTAAGCACTTTCTCCCGCCGATCCACAATAGCAACTGGCGGAATCTCACAAGTCAAATCTGGCTGAACAGTCAACTCAGAATAGTCGATCACGTGGCTCTCATCTCAGGATATATCTCCTGAGTTGTGAAAAATGGAAAACATTGTGCACTCTTGATAATGCTGGCGGCAATGCAATACGATAGGCCACCTTGCTTACTCGCTCCAAAATCTCAAACGGTCCAATAAACCTAGGGCTAAGCTTGCCCCCACCATCGAACCGAATGACACCGCGCCACGGCGATACCTTTAGGAAAACATGGTTATCAACATCAAACTCCAATGCTCTCCGATGGACATCGGCCCATCGTTTCTGCCTATCTTGAGCTACCTGCAAATGCTTCCTGATCTGAACACCGCATCAACTGTCTTGGTGATCAACTCTAGACCCAACAACTTCCTCTCACCAATGTCATCACAGCACACTGGTGATCTGCACTTCCACCCATAGAGTGCCTCGAACAGATCAGTTTTAATACTGGCTTGAAAGCTGTTATTATACGAGTACTCTACGAGATGCAAATGGTCCTCCCATGATCTACCAAACTGAAGCATACAGGACCTTAACAAGTCCTTAAGAATCTGGATGGTCCTCTCCGTCTGACAGTATGGGGATGAAAAGCTGTGTTGTACTTTATTTTACTCCCCAAACTGTTTTGAAGTCTCTCCCATAACTGAGATCTGAATCTCGTATCCCTGTCGGATACAATACTGATTGGAACCCCATGAAATCTAACAATCTCTTGCATATACCTCTCAGCTAGGCTCTCAGTAGACTGCCCGACACGAATTGGAATGAAGTGAGCACTCTTCGTCAAACGATCGACAATCATCCAAATGGCATTATAACCCTTAGGACTCCTCGGCAAAGCAGTCACAAAATCTATAGTGATATGTTCCCACTTCCACTCTGGAATAGGAAGCGGTTGAAGAAATCCAGCGGTTCTCTGATGCTCTGCCTTAACCTGCTGGCAGATCAAACACTGAGCAACAAACCGAGCTACAGCTCTCTTCATACCATGCCACCAGAAATGAAGCTTCAAATCCTGATACAACTTAGTACCACCGGGATTGATAGAATAGGATGACTGATGGGCTTCCTCAAGCAACCTCTGACGAACTTCATCTTTCGGGACACATAACCTGGACCCAAAATGAAGGGATCTATCAGCATGAATAACCATGTCCATCTTGGACCCAGACTCAACCTCAGCTTGAAAACTCTGCAACTGTGCATCACCAACCTGCGCATCTTTAATCTGATCAACAAGTGATGATTGTAGCTGTAGCACCAAACAACTCCGATCAGAATTTGGCAACAAAACTTCCAACCCAACCTCCTCATCTGCTCAATCAGATCCCTCTACTGAGTCAAGAACATAACTGTCGGTCTCCTGCTCAAAGTATTAGGCACCAAGTTTACTTTACCAGGATGGTATTGCAAACTGATTTCATAATCAGCCATAAGCTCCAACCAATGCCTTTGCCTCATATTTAACTCCTTCTGGGTGAATACGTACTTGAGACTTTTGTGGTCTGCAAAGATCTCCACTCGGACCCCAAGTAAATAATGTCTCCATAGCTTCAAAGCATAAATCACTACTGCTAACTCCAAGTCATGAGTCGGATAGTTCTTCTCATGCGACCTTAACTCCTCGATGCATATGCAACGACTCGGCCCTTCTGCATCAAAATTGCTCCAAGACCCTTACCAGAAGCATCACAGTGAATTACAAATCTGCCTGAACCATCTGGAATAGTCAACACAGGTGCTGACGTTAATTTGTTCTTCAATTCAACAAAAGCCACACCACAGTCATCAGACCAACAGAACATCCGATCCTTCCCAGTCAACTTAGTCAATTGTCCTGCTATCTGTGAAAAATCTTGGATTAATTTCCAATAATAGCCAGCTAAACCGAGAAAACTCCTGATTTCGAAAACTGACTTGGGAACAGGCCAATCCTTCACAGCCTCAACCTTGGCAGGATCCACAGAAATACCAATGCCTGAGATAATGTGCCCTAAGAATGAAACCATGTCAAGCCAAAACTCGCACTTGCTGAGTTTCCCATAGAGCTGATTCTCTCTCAAGGTGCAAAACCACCGTAAGATGCTCAGCATGATCTTCCTGATTCCGATAATACACCAAAATGTCACTAATGAAGACCACCAGAAATCTATCCAAGAACTGAGAGAATACCTAGTTCATAAGACTCATGAATACAGTAGGCGTGTTCGTAACTCCGAACGGCATCACAAGATACTTATAGTGGCCATATCTGGTCCTGAATGCAGTCTTCTGCACATCAGTCACCTTTACTTTGACTTGATGACACCCAGAACGAAGATCCAACTTTGAGAAAACAACAGCCCCACACAACTGGTCAAGCAAATCATCGAACCTGGGCAACGGATACCGATTCTTCACAGTAACACTATTCAGTTCCCGATAATCCACACACAGTCGATGACTACCATCCTTCTTGTTGACCAAAATGACTGGAGCACCCCAAGGCAAAATACTGCGTCTGATGAAACCCAAATCAAGTAACTCCTGAATCTGTACCATAAGCTCTGCTAACTCAACCTGGTGCCATCCTGTAGGGACTCTTCGATATAGGCGTCGTACCCGGCTGAACTTCAATACTGAACTCCATATCCTTATCAGGGGGTAAGCCAGGCAACTCCTCTAGAAAGACAACTAGGAAATCTCGAACTACTAGAGGCACAGCCGCACAGCCTGAATGCAACTCCATCGCACAAACCTCCTGAACAACTGCAACTCGGCCAAGGGAAGACTCCCCGGTATGGAACCCAAACTCTGCGCTATCTGGAATCCGGAATACAACTTTCTTGGCACGACAATCAATAATGGCATGGGAAACCAATCCATACCCAGAATAACGTCGAATCCTGAATTCCCAATTACAATCAGATTGGCCTTGAAATCTATGCTACCAATAATTATGAGACACTGCCTGCACTCTCGGGAACAAATGACAACTCCACCACCTGTCACAATGTTCCAAGCTTCTGACATGTTGCTGCACTCCAACTGATGGCGAGCAATAAATTGAGAGGAGACAAAAGAATGGGTTGCACCAGAATAAAAAAAAACATGAGAAGGGAAAGAGCAAACAAGGACAACACCTATGGCAGAAATAAAAAAGACAAAGAAAAGAATGGTTGAACAGGGGTGAGAAAAAACAAAATGCAGAAAGAAGAACAGAAAGAAATAAAGCAATGGGAAATGAAGAAACAAAAGGGAACAACAAAACAACAAAAACAAAATATACCTACAACCACACCCTCAGCTGACTCGGCATCTACAGTAGTCAGGTTGAAAGCCTGACCGTTTCTGAGAGCAGCGGTCCTCTGACCGACAATCTGGCGCTGCGGAGGAAGCGGTGGTCTAACTGGACCACGAGCTGCAGCAACTAGCTGAAAAAATTGGACCCATAGTTGGAAGAGCCAACTGCGGGCAGTCCCGCACCGAATGGACAGAAGCACCACATTCAAAATAGCGACAATTGGCACGTCGGCAATCCTTGCGCTCATGCCCTGGAAGACGGCAAAAGTCATAAAAACCAACTCTCAGAGGACCCGCAGCAGAGTAAGGAGCTGCCCTGGCTGGAGGGGCTGGAACAGGTCTCCGAATAAGCCCACTAGAAGACCTATCATCTGAGTGCGGAACAATCCGCTGAGAAGGAGCCAATCCACCACGAGCCTGCTCCTGAGCTCTAGTTGCCTCAAGAGCCTCAACATAATTACGCAAGAGAAGAGAGACAAGCTGCACCTTGATGTCTCGCTCAAGCCCCAAAATGAACCTACGAGCCCAATCCTCTTCGTTCGCCATAAGAACAGCTGCGAAGTGACTAAGTCTCGTAAATTCAGCTGCGTACTCGTCCACAGACCTGGAGCCCTGTTTCAAGAAAGTCTTATGTTACAACATAGCATGGACAGTATGTAACAAAATTCTATTACTAGAAATAACGACCAACCTGCTTCAGGGCTAAGAATTGTTACTCTATTACAACTCTGGTGCTGCTAGGAAAGAACTTCTCCAAGAAGCTCCTAGTGAAAGTGGCCCAAGTGATCGGTCGTTCGATCATTTCGGACTCGGACCTCCACCAAATTTGAGCCAAGTCCACCAACTGGATGACCACCACATCCACATGATCTGCATCTGGCACTCTAGTTACCAAAAGAAGTTGCTCAGTCCTAATCAACCACTGTTCAGCCTCCAAAGGCATCTCAGTGCCTGAAAACCTGTCGGGATGCAGCCTCATAAAGTCTGTGACTATTCCCGGATGGGGAGGAAGAGCGGCATGCATAGGCACAACGAGTAGAGGAACTCGAGCAGCCTTTAAAGCAGCCATCACTAAGTCACTGTGGTTTTGCTGCATGTTAATCAATCGCTCAAGCATAGTGGTGACAAGCATCAAGCCCAAACTGATCATCCTGGGGACGAGAAGAAGAAGAACCTCTACGAGCCATAGTCTACACAAAGCTAAAAATAATTAGCATCCAGATCAAGGTTGATAATAATTCATTTATGCATGGATGGTTGGTGAAATGTTGAGCCGATAATAATATATTAGGCAACTAATACATTAGCCAAACCTGGAGCTCTGATACCACCAAAAACCTTGTCACGCCCTGCTTTCCAAAAGAGAATACAGAATACGGATACATGACAAAAGCCCAGCAAATGATTTTCATCATCCATAAGCTGTTCAAGAATCTTTACAACATTTAACAAGAATAACAGAGTCGGAAGCAAAAGAATCAACCAACATGCACACATGATCCAAAATACCAACAAGAATACTTGAAACCAAAATGTATTAATCTCAAATAATCATGATCTTAATAACTCAAATATCCTGGGTTACATTGCCCAAATACAAATAAATCCAAGTATCAAAATACAATTGTTCAAAGCAAGCTATAAGAAATAAAAATAAAACTCCAGCAACTAGTACTTCATATCACCAATACCATCTGGAACCTGTTCTCCAAAATCTGCAATTTAACAATTGCAGGAAGAGGAAAAGAGAAAACAAACTCCTGTCAATGCAAGTTACGGGATGCTTGTAATGCAGGATACAAGTACATGAGAGAAAAACTAGCTAATAACATGGAATAGGCATGATATCAAGTATAACAACTAGCATGGTAAGGTGAACAAGTACAAGTAGCATGTATCAAGTATCAAGTAAATAAGGATCATGTAAACAAGTAACAAGTATCAAGTATCATGTAAACATGTAGCAAATGCCATGTATCAAGTCTTATGTATCATGTAATCAAGTATCAAGCAAGCCTGTGTCATGTTCAAGTATCATGTGTCAAGTCTTGAAGTTATTACTTTCTAGGTAGCACTTCATGCATCCCGATTTTTACTACATAGTTGCTACAACAAAAAGTTTCGCTTTAGATTTCATAGTGGACCATAGAGGGTAGTGTACTCAGGGACAAGTATCAAGTATCGAGCTCCAAGCTCCAAGTATCATGTATCATGTATCATGTAATAACGTGTCAAGTTGTGCAAGTGGCAAGTAACATGTCTTGCGTGAAAGTGTCAAGTAATCACGTGTCAAGTATCATGTCTCAAGTCATCACGTAGGATCAGTGGATCCCCTTCCAAGTACACATTTCTGAATTATCCATTATTAGATCTTTCCCTAAAACCCCGGCTTGAGTATTTATTATTAATGTCAAACAAGCATGTATGTGTACAAAGCATATAAAGAATAACAGGCATGACCATGTAACAAGTTCAAGTTCCAAGATAAACATTTACGGTTGCAAGATAACTCATATAGGAATAAAGTAACCAAATCTTTAGTTCTGGACAGCAAGACCATACTGTAGTAAAACAGTGATTTCCGTTGTTACAAACATGCAAACCTGAATCCATTGAACGGTCTAGAAAATAGACTCCCAACCGAATCCAGAGAATATAGATACATTATATACTATTTCAAAAAAATATAACTCAAAACTGATTTGAATCTAGAAAATACGTTCAGCCAGAAATCAGTAAATTGAATTCAAAGTCAGAAAAATAGCATCAAAACATCATAATAAATTTCAGGAAAACTCTGGAGCATTCCCCTATATGTCTATTATCAGAATATAAAGTTTCATAATTTTCTAGTAAGATCAGTTCAGTAAAAAAAAATCAGAAAATATCAAGAAACGATAGTTTGGCAAATCTGGAGTTCCCAACACTGCTGTACGAAAACTATAATATCTCGCAAACCGTGAAACAAAATACAAATCAACCAAAGGGAGATGAAAATAGAAAAATCAGCTAACTTTCATATTTCATAAATATGTTTCAAACAGGAAAAGGAATTAGGGTAAAAATACAAATCTTTACAGAACAGCGAGCAAAATCCAGTAAGTATAGTCTTTATAAACAAGCATGAAACAGAATAGAAAACTCATCAATATAAATCACCAAAGTTCTAGTTAAACCCTAAATAGATATAGAAAAACAGACTAATATTTCAGATTAAAATAATATATTTAGCACTAGTATCAAAATAGTTTAGTCATCGAAATCATCAAGAAATGAAATCTGGAAATGAAATACACCTCTGCAGTAAAATAATCATATCTCACACATACGAAAACGAAATCGATCAAGGTCAGAGAGTTTAGAAAGAAGACAGATTTCTCCAAAAATCATGTTTGATATTGAAGTTAAGATACTGACCTTAACATGGTCTAAAATACCGGTCAAAACTGATCACTGACAAAATACAGATTTTCCTCTTAACAACAAATCAACATACAACATATGAAACTCGTCCCAAACACAACCAAACATGTTATAAAGTCTACTAAGTGTCCAAATAATATGAAATAGGGTATACAGCATGTCCAAATCAAGCATATCACATGGATCCAAACAAACACACGATTTCACACAATTATCTCACTTATATAATCATATCAAGAAAGGTCAAAACCTAAGTTGTTTCATGTCAAATTTTTGTCGTGAGGCAACTATGGTCAATAGCATTACAGAGATAATACTCATCAAAAGTAAATAACACACGAGTTGTCTCTAGAACTCAACTACACTACAAGCGGTATTTAGTACTTGTATATGCAAAGGAATTTAATACAAGTTACTTACCTTAACCGATGATGCAAACGACTCCAAGCAAGAATAACGAAAACGGATTCCCGGCCAACGAACTCAACGATCACACGAACGAAAACCACGAGCAAAATCAACAAACGGAGCACGAACCCAACAACGAACACCACGAACAACGACGATCGACCAAAGATCCAAGTGCACAAAAACACACATGGACCAAGAATCAATGCCCAAGAACTCAGGCAACGAACCACAGCAACACACGCAAGAGCACGTGGAACGAGAACCCGAGACGACGACCACGGAGAGCGGCGGCGTTGGCGGCTGGCAGCTGGTTGCGTTGCCGGCCGCTAATACTGCTGCTGCTGCCGACCAGAGACGGAGAGAGGGAGATGGCGCAGAAGATGGGTTGCAGGATAGGACGGTGCAGTGGGTTGGGTGAGGTCGAAGTGCAAAGAGGAAGAGAGCGGGAGGGTGCACGGGGTAGGTGGAGAACGGGAGACGGGGAAAGAGGCTTCGAGAGAGATAGCGGCGTATGATTGCATGGGTTCAAGGGGATACACAAGATATATATTAGGTGAATGGTTAGGGTTTTTGGGTGGGATATTGACCGTTGATGGGCATGGGTTTTTGGGTTTGGGCATGCAGGGAATGGGTACGGGTCTACATGGTTCAAAAGGTGGGTTGGGTAGTTTAGGTTTATGAATAGGAATAGGTTCACGGTAGTTAAGTATAGGATTAAGAAATGGTTAATGGGTATTAATAAAATAGAAGTTGTATAATAGGTTAAGAATAGGATTTAATTAAAAATCCACAACATAAAATAGGGTGACCAAACAATGAGACGGTCACAGAAAAAAAAGAAGAGAGAATAAAATAGGCACGACAAATAAAATAAAAGGGAATCGAAAATAATAGATCGATCAAATAGTGACGGAACGAATGAAACAATTGAAACATGGAGGTCAAATCACATACAAAAATCAAATAATGAATATATTGAAAATAAATATCCAATATACGGTCCAAAAGAAATACAACGGAACAAAAATACAAGGGAAAAGAAAATACACTCAAAGGTACACAAAATGAAAAAAAAACAAGGGTTACAGAAACTGTTGGATCTGGACTGGATGGTGACGACTGCTCCGATTGAGCAAAAGTCTGATACACTAGGGTTGGCCTCAGCAACAGATCCTCCGACGCTTAAGTCGGATCTCAGAAAGATATAAGAGGTTTTTAGTCCCAAAGACTGAGTGCCTGGTTCTTGTGGAGGTCATGGGGTATTTTATAGTCGATGTGGGGACCATTTCAAAATATTGATTTATCTCTACTTTTCTGTGTTTTTTATATAGTTAGTTATTCTCTTCTTCATGAAGAGATAGATGTGGTTGGGGAGATAGACTTATGACTCTTCTCGTGTATAGAGATATGGTTTTTGAACTATCTCTTATGGATAATTGTGAGTTTAAAATGATTTTTAGATAATCATGAGCTCCTTCAAATTGGGCTATTATGACAACGAAGTTAAACAAGTATGTTTTGGATTGTTGGGCTCGAAATGGTCCCAACTCCCATTTATGGGCTCGTTTCTAGCTGAATTTACCATTTTATCCCTGAGAGCTTTAAGATTCGTGCCCGATTTGAACAATCCTTATTTTGTTCTACTTTTACCCATATCACACAGTATGTGGAGGTATCCACTATAAGTAAGAAACTTATATATGGATTTTTTGGAAATTTTTTTGGAGATGAGACATATAACCATAGATATCGTAGTTTTCTATGTCCAAAAGGTGGAGATGCGTACTATGGTTATGTCATCTTCGGAAGAACTTTTGTTATTTTACCCATAAAGCCAAATGCTCATTTTTTAAACCAAACTTTCTTTCCAGCAGAGCCTAACATAAATAGCTTCATATCTCAAAATAGTTTTTCTACTATTGTTATTCTCTTTTAGACCATTTTACTTAAGGATTTTCTTTCCAAAATTAGTTATATATATATATATATATATATATATATCATTGTCATCTAAAATTGGTCACTTTGACACTTATAAAGTAGAACGCAGACTAATATTAAAATAGCAACTTGTTGAGAACTTATATGGGTGTGGAGGGCCTTTGTACATAAAATGCAAAATTAAAAATTCTAAAGAGAGAAACTGATGAGAGTAAAATCCGCAGATAATGAACATCGCACGACTACCACGAATCTAGAGGCTCCTGAGGTGAAGACAGTAATCTTATAATAGCTACAGGCTCAGGATTAGCTCACAGGTCATCTATGGGGCCACTACTATGGATCGACCCACCCTGGAAAGGCTGACCAATCCTTTACGGTGAGTGATTAAATCCCCTAAAATCAGGGGATTAATTATCCAATCATCTTCCTTAATCCGCGGGATTTAATTAGACAGCTGGGAAATCTTTCCCTAACTAATTCCCATGGGTCTATAAATACAGGCCCCTTCCTCTTTTACCAGGTAATCAATCTTTCTACAAATAAACCCTAATTTACATCGACTTGATCGTCAGAGAGCCGGTCGCCGGAAAAGCTCTCGGAGTTTCAGGTTTTTTGCAGTTTTTCGGCTACCAAAAACCAACGCGACCACCACCAGATCCACAAATCACAATCAAATACTGGCTTCTCATCAAGATCAAATCTACAGCTGGATATGAGATTTCCATCAATTACAAGAACTCATCATCTGTTTCTCCCACACTGAAACCAACAACATCATATTGATGTGAATATTTGCAAGTGTACAAAATCGCAACAAGTAATATAGTAAGTGAATAAAGTATCGAACCCACAGGGACTAGATATTTTATTGAGTACCGATATTACTAGATTAATCACTATTTGGAAGATAGAAATTTATAAATGATAAAACAACTAAATTAAATTAATCTAATTAAAACTAACTAAATTTGTGAAGAGGGAGAGGGCTGTGAAACTATGAAGCTTTAGTACTTTGTTAAGGGTAAAATTAGTTCTAGGGCTCTTGGTTCACCTCGTTTATCACACACACAAATTATAACTCCTTATGAATAAAGATATTATCTTTCCAAGTTGTATACCAAAATCCTAAAAATATTAACCACTCTATCCATGTAGTCTAAAAATTATTCTCAACTAATTATTTGCCTATCCATCAAATTATTAATTGAAATTTTGGATTTCTTAACGGTCACGTCCTCCAATAACGGTATTTAATTTTTATTAATCACAAATCACCTGTTCGGTCTCATCATGATGTAAAAGATCATACAAATGTCTATCTACCATTTTGTACGCATAAATAATAAAAATTAAAACACAACCAGGAAAAATAGAATAATAATAAGGAATTCAAATTTGTGTTCTACAAAACTAGGCTACATCTTAGCCTCTAGAACAATAAATTCAGTTCATATCAAATTTGCAATTAACAAAACTTGTTTGGGATTGCATCATAAAAATATAGAGAAGAAGAGTTACAAAAAGAAATAAAAATAATGCAAACCGAACTCCTAGAACCGAGTACAAGCCGCTTTCTCTCTCTTCTCTATTCTGTCTCGTTAAAATCGAAGTCAGCACAGCAGCCTCGAACTCAGCACCGGTCACGTCGCTAGCTCAGCACTGAAGTCGCTGTCGAAGCACTGAGCCGAACGTCTGAGTCGCCATGTCAGCGTCCTGTCGCCCTCTCTCCTAATCTCTTCGTCGTCTTCGAGCCGCATGCAAGAGGGAAAAAGGAGAAGTCGCCACGTCACGCTGCTGCTGCTTCTGCTTTGAGCGCGTGGGACCCAGAGCGGAGTTAGCACACCTTGAACCTCGTGCTGACTTGTGCCTTCTCTCTCCTGCTTGATTCAGTTGAGCCGCACGCCAAAAGCTGTTAGCTCTCTCTTTCCTTTTTCTTTTGTTTCGAAACGCACACAAGAGAGAGAAGCTCTTTTTTTTTAATTTGTTTAAAATGTAGCCGTCACCTCTTAAACCTTAGTACTCCAACCTTGCATATATTTATAGGGAACGGGAGAGAATTAGAGTTTGCACTTTTTGCAGAAAAGTCCTTCTTTTATTTATTTCCTTCCTTATTTGATCTGAAATTTATTTCTTTCTCTTTTCTCCTTTTATTTCCTTTTCTTTCAACCACGTGCTTCTGCATACACAAAATAAGACCAAAATTTAGGATTTAAAAATAAATTAAATAAATTAGTTTAAAATTAATTAAACTAACTAAAAATCATATTAGCTCATTAAAATCCTTCTAAATTTATTTCGCATTTTTAACTCAACAAAACAATAATAATTAATAAATCCATTATTTTATTTTGTTTGTTGATTTTTTTCTACAAATCTTTACTTTTTGCATCAAAAATATTATTTCTTCAAAAATAATTAATTAATTGAATTCTTATAGAAATAAGATGAATTATAGACAATATCAACGAAAACAAGCAATTTTAATTGGTAAATGAGTACAAATATTTGTATAAAAATTAGACACATAAATCGTTAAGGGCTTGCACCGGACCTATGTACTATGGAATGCATAGAATCTGACAAGTACGCATTAGAGAGTCAGCATATAGAATTGTGTTTTCTTGACTTGGTTTATGCTTGTGTTTTCCTGTTTTTCCTACACTTGACACTTAGTCTAGAATCACTTGTTGTTTTCATGAATTACTACTTACTATCTTATTTTCCTTGATATTTTCATGCTTTACTTATTTGTTATTTCTCATTTCATTTATTCTTGCTGTTAATACATGTTGTTGATGACTCAATGTTTTATGATCTAATTATGTTGCTTTGTTTTTATGTCACTCACACCTTTATGGTTGACCCCTTTAGTTTTGGGGGTTAGGGATCATCTCTAGCCTCATATTTTACAGGTTGTTGTTGCTTAGAGCTTGGGGTTTGGATGCTTGAGATAAATTCATGTAATAGAGCTTTTGTAAAAGAAGTGTTGTAAAAAGAAAGTTTGTAATTCAAGGTGTTTTGTATTCCGCTGTGTTGTAAATGATTGTTGTAATAAAAGTTAAAATAAAATTATCTGTGTTTTTGGACTGTATTTAATATTACATTGAAGTTGATGCTGAAAATTGTGCTACGTATTTCTAAGGTATCATATTAGAAATTCGGGGCGCTACACCATTCATGGTGAACCAATGGGGGAGATTTCAACTCTTCTCGTAAGGCATTTGCTGGGAGGTGATCTAGCTCCACAACTTTCCCCCTCCCTGAGGTCACAAACCCTCTATCTCATTCTCAGATGAAGATCTTGAAGGTGTCTGAATCCCTCATTGTGACGCCCTGGTAATTAGCATTAGTTTGGCAAACAACGAAGTCCAACTCCTCCTCGTGGACAATGGCAGCTCTATCAACATCCTGTTCCTTGCCGCCTTCGAGGGGCTGAAGCTCTCCCGAAAAAGGCTAAATCCTATGAGCTACACCCTTCATGGTTTCTCCAGTGCTCCTGTCCAAATCGATGGGATCGTCACCCTAGACATTACTGCAGGAACTCATTTGCTTACACTAAATTACTAAACTAATTATTCATTAGTGTTTAAGCCCCAAAATTTGTCAAATTATTGTTAATCTTCTATTTGAATTCGAACATGCACTTGAAACCCAGTTAATTTAAAGCCAAACCGTTTTAACCCAATTGCAAACCAAAACTACCCTGACCCTACCCGAACTCCCCAAACAACCACTCATTCCATATCTCCAATAACCCCCCCCCCCCCCTCCCCAAATCTCAACTATCTCCTATTAAATTAATTATTCATTATTAGCCCCTAATTACTTCATTTCCTTAACCATCAATCATCACCATCTCCTTCCTCCTTTTCTTCTACTACCTATTTCTGAAACCCAACCCCTCCAACCCGGGCACCCCCACTTCATCTCCTCATCACTCTGAAGGTGCACCTGACCACGTTGCTGCCCCACCATCAGCCTCGACCACCTTCAGCACCACCTTTAACATCCCGAGCCCTATCACCACACCCTGACTGCCTCCTTGCCACTCCATCACCCCATACCCGAGCCTCACCCCAACAGAAACTCTACCATCTACCATCCCCATTGCAGATTCAACCCAAGCACCCCCGACTGCCATCAACAACACCCAAACTCGACCACCTCACCTTACTGCCTTCTCTCTCCCCTTTCTCTGCTGAGTGCCACCTCTTCAATACCCGACCTCCTTACATCTCGACTCATCTCCAACACCATCACTTAATCTCATCAACCCACCTCCACTGTGTTCTTCATCTCATAATGCTACAACCCGAACTCCAACTCCACTGCTCATCACAAACAACCAAGCCTTCCTTCAAACCCACACTTCATTCCCTCACTCTGCCTCTACCTTGCTACCCTTCTCCAATAGCCACCACCATCGACAACTACCCCCAAACCCTACACCTGACAGGAAGACATTGTCGCCGTTCTTGCTGGTGCTATATTATTACTGCCTTCACTTGCTTTGTTGTCCTGTTGTTGTTGTCTCCCTGTCATCGTTGATGCCGTGTGCCGCAGTTGTAGCTGTTGCTTGCTGGCTTACTGTTGTTACTGTTGAGGGTGTCATCAATGCTTCGTCCTCTCCCCCTAGTTCTCGTCACATTTTCTAATCATCAAAATAGGCAAGTGTTCTTGAAACCAAATTCATTTAGATTTATCGTATTATCGAATCTCGTTCAATCCTTTCATGCTTTTTTCGAATCTTGAACCATTCGTTATTTTCCATGTTGAATCGTTCTATTTGAATCCCTTCAGTTCAATACTCGTAGATAGACCCATAAAATTTCATTATCATTGCATACACCACACGAGCACGACTTAGAGATGTACATGCATATAGATATATATTATGATTAAAGTTTAATTTTTATTGTGTTGCAATGCGATAGGATAGTTAAATTCTTAGATTCGACATTGTAGAAGTATTAATTTTCTGACATGTTAACTGTAGAAATATGATCTAATCACTAAATACGAATGTGAACACATTTCTAGGTATAGAATTATATTTTTGTGAATCATAATTCTAATACAAAGTAATGAATGTTGCTGCCATGTTGTCTGCCTAATTTTGTGTAGAGGATTAGACCCGGTCCCTGTAACTTTATAGATATATCTTGTAGCCCTTTGAGTGTAGATTCTCAAACTAACTTGTAGGTTATGAGTTATTCAACTTTTAGTATTATAACGTCTAATCTTTCAGATTTCCATATTTGCATGTATCGTTCTCGTAAAATGCTCGAAATAGTGATTTATTGATGGAATTTTAATCTAAGACGTACCTGAACATTAATAGTCACTGTTAGAAACTAGATTTTAAATTTTGAAAGATTTATTAATGATTTTATAGTAGAGTTATTAGCATGAGAAGTTGACCCTGCACTGCCGCCTGAACATTGTACGTGTAAATATCTGTCACGCCCCGCTTCCCATTATACGAAAACACAGATACG
This sequence comes from Hemerocallis citrina, assembly GCA_017893485.1. Taxonomy (NCBI): domain Eukaryota; kingdom Viridiplantae; phylum Streptophyta; class Magnoliopsida; order Asparagales; family Asphodelaceae; genus Hemerocallis; species Hemerocallis citrina. The sequence continues at coordinate 42,421,617 of CM030363.1, forward strand.
TAACTGAGACTCAACGAATGATATAAGTATACCAACTCATATCATCCATAAGATGTACAATACCAGTATGCTCAACAATCCAGTAATAATCACCAGAACGAGAATGTAATACAATAACCAGTATCTGAGATACAAGAACTTACAATAAGTCCGAGGATAAACAATCCAGTAAGTAGTTCGTCAAGTTCCTTCATTATCCCATTGTTGTACCTGCATAACATTAACTCAAAAAAATATAGATGGTATCCGTTAGAGTGAGCTACAGGTCGCAAGTAGTCCCAAGCAAAACAGGGACATAAAATAAGGCATAACCAGGAAAGCAAAAAGAAATGACAATTCAAATATCCAACAACCATGATTACGAGAAACAATCTATATTATAAAATACAAAGAAAAGCTATCAAGTGGCTCTCCTTCAATAGTAAGGAATTCAATGGTCCAGATCTAGGCTCCCAAAAGATATCCCCCCCCCCCCCCCCCAAAAAAAAAAAAACTCATTTATTTTTTTAATTATTTCTCTCTTTCTCTCTTTCTCTCTCTCCTATTTAGATCAATTTGCTTCCGCTATTCATCAAACCAGAGAGCTCCAATTTCTCTCTCTCTCCTCTAGGGTTTTTTAGCCGCTAACTCCAAATTCCTAAAACCATTTTCTTAAACATTCACTTTCATTCCTTTGGCGAAGCCTCCATCGTCCTCTCAAGTGTGAATCTCAAATAAAATCCAAATCTAGTGTTGAACCCCAATCAAGAGGTCGTCGCCGATATCTGATCCGATGCTGATTCCGTATCGGCGACTCTGTAACCCCTATTTTTCATTTTCTGTATTTTTGACTGTATTTTTCATTTTTGGTGTATTTTTCTCTCTTGTATTTTTTCTGAATCGTATATTGGATTTGATTTCAATATATATTCGTTTTATTCCATTTTGAGCTCCTTGTGTTTGATTGATTGTCTCTTTTGATCGTTTTTCATTATTTTGATCATTTCGTCATTTTTGGACTCGCTATCTTTATTTTTATTTTTCCATGGTGTTGTGGTGGAGTTTTGGTGGTGTTTCCCAAACCTATTATTTTTTACTCCTAATAAATTTTTTTTCAAGAGCCATAGAATTCACTCCTATTTGTATTCCTATTTGTATTTGACCCAATATCCAATACCCATTTGTATACCTATTACTACATACTAATACCCACGACCCATTAACCCACATCTAAAGCCTATATAAATACCCATACCCTCCTTAACCCTAACCCTAACCATAATTTTATCCCACTCTAAATCCCGGCCTCCCTAACTCACCCCCTCTCTCTCACGGTCTGCACATCCCCACCAACCCGAGCCCCCTTCACACATCAGCCGACCACCATACAACCCTAGGCCGAGCCCCCTAGCTCCGGCCATCTCCACTTTTGACCACCTACACATCAAACCCGAGACTTCCTTGCTTGCCGATCACCCAAACCACCACCACCATCATCAAGCTTGCACTTTTGATCCCCTACTCCTTTGTTGTGGTGTTCTCAAAGTGGGTGTTTGCCGCTTTGATCGTCGTTACTTCAAGGAGGATCGTTCGTCTGGATTTCGTTCGTGGCACTTGGATTCTTTGCTTGTAGAGGATTTCGTTCGTGGGTTTTGCGTCTAGGATTGATTGCATCGTTCTTCAATCCCAAATTAAGGCAAGTAACTTGTACTCTAATTCATTTGTTTGATACAAGTCCCAAAGTTCACCTATAGTGTAGTTGGGTCTAGAGACAACCCTAGATTGTGTTTTTCCTTGATGGATTTTGTCTCTATTGTGATATTTTGGCCATAGAAGACTCATGACACAAATCTTGATATGAAATAACCTAGGTATCGCCCAATTCTTGATTTTAGACGTGTATGTGAAAATTGTGTGCAAATTCCTTTTTTGATCGATACCCATGTGAAATAATAGGCGTGGACATGTTAGTAACCCTAATTCATGATGTTTAGACACTTGTTAGGATGTATTTCAAGTTTGGAAGTATTTGGAGCAATATTCTTGAATTTATGTTGTTTTTGAGCTTGAGGGCGAAATCTGTATTTGCTGGATGTTCTGTTTTGTTTGCCGTTTTTGTCTATGCTACAATCAGTATCTTGATTTCAGTATAAAATATGAGATTTAGGTAGTTTTGTCTATTTTCAAACCCAGTGACTTTGCTTGATTTGGATTTCGTATGACTGAGTTATGACTGTTTTAGTACAGAGGTGTCGACCGTTTTCAGATTCTGTTTTTCATTGATTTTGTTAACAAACTATTTTCAAGAACCATGTTTTACATACTATTTTGATCCAATATTTTGGTTAGTGTTTCTTTATTAATTTAGGGATTACCCAGAATTTTGGTGAATTTTATTGATAAGTTTTATGTGGTGTTTCATGCTCATTTATAAAATCTATACATGCTGTATTTTGCTCGCTGTTCTGTAAAGAACCCTATTTTCACTATGATTCCTTTTACTATATGAAAATTGGTTGTGAAATGTGAAAGTTAGTAAATTCTATCTATTTTCATATCCCTTTGGTGGAATTGGATTTCGTTTCACTGGTTGCGAGATATCTTAGTTTTCGTACAGCAGTGTTGGGATTTCCAGATTCGCTAAACTATGTTTTTGTGTTGCTTTCTTATTTTTGATACCTGATCTATTTTTACTGGAAAATTCTGAAACAATATGTTTTGATTCTGGACATATAGGGGAATACCCCAATTTTTTCGTGGATTTATTTAATGTGTTTTCATGCTGTTTTCATGCCCTTGAATTCGTTGTCTTGATTTCTGACTGAACCTAATTTCTGTATTCGAATCAGTTTTGAGTTGTGTTGTTGTGAATTAGTATATGACTTAATTATACTCGTTGGATTTTTGTGGATGTCTATTTTTCAGATCCTTCGACGGATCCAGATTTGTGCTTGTTTGTAACTCTTGGAATCACTATTTTACTACAGCATGGTCTTGCTGTCCTGAACTTGAGATGTGTTTATTTTTATTCTTTTTTGAACTATCTTGCACTCCTCCATGTTTAGTTTGCTACTTGCACTTGCCACATGATCATGCCATGCTATTTTTGATATGTTTTGCACATGTACATGCTTGTTGACATTAATAATAAAATTAACCAAGCCGGGGTTAAGGGTAAGATATAGTAGTGGATAGTGCAGAAACGTGTACTCGGAAGAACCTAGTGGTTATTGGACCTTGTTTACACGTGGAGCTTGATACGATTTACATGACACGTACACACATGACACTGGAGCTTGTTTAGGTTTTGGAGCTTTTTTACATGATACATAATTACATGATACTTGGCGCTTGTCCCTGAGTACACTGCCCTTTATTGTCCCCTACAAAATCTAAAGCGAAACTGTTTGTTGTAGCAACCATGTAGTAAAAATTGGGATGCATGAAGTGCTACCTAGATAGTAAATCACTACAAGACTTGATACATGCTACTTGATACATGCTACTTGAACATGATACTTGAACATGATACTTGAACCTAATACATGCTTGATTGATACTTGACTACATGATACATGAGACTTGATTACATGAGACTTGAGACTTGATACATGATTACATGACACTTGACACTTGATGCATGTTTACATAATACTTGATTTCTTGACACTTGATTCATGCCGTTTACACTTGTTCACTTTTGCCATGCTAGTTGTTTATGTTGGAGATCATGATTATACCATGCTAGGTTTGATACTTAGAATCACCCCATTTCCATGCACTTGTATCCTACACAATTTGTGACCCATAACTTGGAATTAACGGGTACTTGTTTTCTTCTTTTTTCCTTCTCCTGCAAATTTACTAATTGCAGATCAGGATGGACGGCTGCCAGATGGTATTGGCGAGATGATGTACTAGTGCTGGATTGTATGCTTTATTTATTTATTATTATTATTTGTTGCTTGAACTTGAATAAAATGTACTTGATCACTTGGATATTTATTTGTATTTGGGCGATGTGACCCAGGATATTTGACTCATTTAGAATTTGGTTATTTGAGATTATTGTATTTGGTTTCAAGAAATTTCTGTTGGTATCTTGTTTCAATTAGCATGTTGGCTGATACTTTTGCTTCCAACTCTGATTATCTTGTAAAGTATTGTCAATATTTTTGAACAGCTTATGGATGATAAAAATCATTCACTGAGCTTTTGTTATGTATCCGTATTCTGTATTCTTTTTGGGAAGCGGGGCGTGACAGAATTTTTAGTAGTATCAGGGCACCAGGTTTGGCTAATGTATTAGTTGCCTAATATATTAGATAAGTTTGGCTCGAACTGGGATCTGCACAATATTTTACCAACTATGCATACATAAATGAAATTATACCAACTCTAGTTCTGGACGCTAATTGTTTTTGGTTTTGTGCAGACTATGGCTCCCCGAGGTTCTACTTCTCAGTCGCAGGTTGATCCGATTGATGCTGTCACTACTGTGCTTGAGCGGCTGATTAATCAGTAGCAAAACCACAGTGATCTTGTGATGGCTGCTCTTGAAGCTGCCTGGGTTCCACCTCCTGTTGTGCCTGTGCAGAAATATCTTCCGCCTCGTCCAGGGACAGTTACAAATTTTATGAGGCTGCATCCCGACCGTTTTTCTAGCACTGAGATGCCTTTAGAGGCTGAACAGTGGTTGATCTGGACTGAGCGCTTATTGTTAGCGGCTCGTGTTGCCGAGGCTGAACGGGTGGACGTTGTTTCCATCCAACTGGTGGATTTGGCTCATATCTGGTGGATGGCTTAGTCTGAGCATCTTGAGAGGCCTATTGCTTGGGCAATTTTCACTCAGGGATTCTTGGAGAAGTTCCTCCTCAGTAGTACTCGAGTTAAGATGGAACAGTAATTCCTGGCCCTAAAACAGGTTAAGTCATTGTTCCATTTTGGATTTGTTACATAATTGTTCATGCAATGTGGTAACATGAACTTTCTTGCAACATGGTTCCAGGTCAGTGGACGAGTACGCAGCTGAGTTTACTAGACTTAGCTGCTTCGCTGTCGTTCTTGTGGCAACCGAAGAGGATAGGGCTCGTAGATTCAAAAATGGGCTTGAGCAGATTATCAAGAGGCATCTCGTCTCTCTTCGTCTGCGTACTTATGCTGAGGCTCTTGAGGTAGCCCGAGCTCAGGAGCAAGCTCGTGGTGGTTCATCTTATTCTCAGCGAACTGTTCCCGCTGCTGTTGCTAGGCCTTCTGGTGGGCCTATTCGGAGGCCTGTTTCTGCCCATCCAGTCAGAGCAGCTCCTTACTCTTCTGCTGGTTCCCAGAGGGGTGGTTTTTGCAACTTTACCGAATTGCTGGGCATGAGCGCAAGGACTGCAGGCGGGCCAATCGCCGCTGTTTTGCTTGTGGTGCTCCTGACCAAACTTTGCGGGATTGTCCACAGCAGAGGGCGACTCTTCAAGTCCGTGGTCCTGTCCAGCCAGCAGTTCCACCTCGTGGTCCAGTTAGGCCACCGCTTCCTCCTCAGCATCAGATTGTCGATCAGAGGATCGCTGTTCCGAGGAGAGGTCAAGCTTTCAACTTGACTGCTGCAGATGCTGAGACAGCTGAAGGAGTTGTGGAAGGTATATTTTGTTTTGTTGTTTTGATGTTTTATTTCTCTTTTGTTTTCTTTCTTTTGGTCCTATTTTGCTTCTTTATGTTATCTTCCTGCATTGTTGTTTTATTTCCTCACCCTTAGTTGTTTATGCTTTCTCCTTCTCTTTGATTCCTTCCAGGTATCATCCTTGTTTGCTCTTTTCCTGCTTATGTTTTTTTGATTCTGGGGCAACCCATTCTTTTGTCTCCTCTCGATTTGTCGCTCGCCTTTAGTTGGAGTGCAGCAACATGTCAAAGGCTTGGAACATCGTGACAGGTGGTGGAGTTGTCAGTTGTTCCCGTGAGTGCAGGCAATATTCCGTTGTTATTGGGAATGCAGATTTCAAGGCCAACCTGATTATAATTGGAAATTCGGGATTCGACGTTATTCTCGGTATGAATTGGTTGGGTGAAGCCCATGCCATTACTGATTGCCGTGCCCAGAAAGTTGTCTTCAAAATTCCAGATCTAGCAGAATTTGAGTTCCATGTCGGGGAGTCTTTCCTTGGCCGAGCAAAGACTGTAGTTGAGCAGGTGGATTGTGTGATGGAATTGCACTCAGGCTCTGAGGCTGCACCTCTAGTAGTTCGGGATTTCTTGGATGTTTTTCTAGATGAGTTGTCTGGCTTACCCCCTGATAGGAAAGTGGAATTCGGTATTGATGTTCATCCTGGAACGGTGTCGATATCGAAGAGTCCCTACAGGATGGCACCGGTTGAGCTGGCAGAGCTTAAGGTGCAGATTCAGCAGTTGCTTGATTTGGGTTTCATCAGACCTAGTGTTTCGCCTTGGGGTGCTCTGGTCCTTTTTGTTGACAAGAAGGATGGTAGTCATCGACTGTGCATGGATTATTGAGAACAAAACAGAGTTACTATGAAGAATCGGTATCCGTTGCCCAGGATAGATGATTTGTTTGATCAGCTGAGCGGGGCAGCTGTTTTCACGAAGTTGGATATTCGTTCTGGGTATCACCAAGTCAAGGTGAAGGCTGCAGATATACAAAAGACTGTTTTTAGGACTAGATACGGGCACTGTGAGTATCTTGTGATGCCGTTCGGAGTTACGAATGCACCGGCTGTATTCATGAGTCTTATGAACCGGGTCTTCTCTCAGTTCTTGGATAGACTCATGGTGGTCTTCATTGATGATATTTTGGTGTATTCTCAGAATTAGGAAGATCATGCTGAGCATCTTAGAATGGTTCTGCAGACTTTGAAAGAGAATCAGTTCTATAGGAAACTTAGCAAGTGCGAGTTGTAATACCCCGATTTTCATGAATGAAAATTATTATTTTTGCACATATTGTGCACGTGCAATTTTTGTAGTATTAAAATTTATAATTATTTTCATTAGACAATGAGTATATATATATATATATATATATATATATATATATATATATATATATATATATATATATATATATATATATATATATATATATATATATATGCGTATGTGTTCTCTAATTGTTTTTATTAAGGCCCATTTTCTTCAAATAAACTTAAGTCCTTTTATAGCCCAAATCTAATTTATTTTGTAAACTAAATTTGGCCCATTAAATAAAGGCCCATGAATTTATTTTCCCTTTTAATTACAACTTGTAATGTAGACTATTTTTATAGATCATTTTTGTAAAAAATAAAATGTACAACTTTTTATATGGGGAACTAGTAAATGCACGTGCATTGCACGTACACGTGCATGGGGCACCTTGTGTGGCCGGTTTTGAATGGGAGGGAAAGGGAAAAAGAGAAGTGGAGTTGTGGGTGGTAGTTGTTTGGATCATGGTTGGTTACCACAACTTCCCCTTAAATCCAAGCCTTTTATCCTTAACCCCTAGATTGATCCTAGCCCTTCATTTGCTCCAAAATTTAGTATAATTAAATACCCCCCCCCCCCCCCCCCCCAGCCTAGTTATTCTTGCACCCTTCATTTCTCCAAAAACCTATAGTAGAGAATACAATTGTTAGTAGTAATTTATTAGTAAGAAGTGAGATAAAAGATTGAGAGAGAGGGTGAGTGTGTGCTTGCAACAAGGAAGACCGGCATCATCTATAGGAGCTCGGGTTGCACTTAGGAGTGCTCGGTTTGCATCAAGGAGGAGGAGGAACACTCTTTTGGCAAGTTCGAGAAGGACTCTTTCGTTAGGAGGTGTTGCAAAATCTTTTCTCTCCAAATAAGGTGGGTTATTTTCTATATTTCTAACTAGATACCATGTTAAGGTTGATTGAAATGATAATGCATGAAAGAAATTAATAAGAGTACACTTAATTGGAAAAAAGACTTGTTAGTTGATTGAATTGAAGCTAAATAGATTGCATGTTATTTCGTCATGAATCTTAAGTTGTATGTGAATCGGTTGTAGCTATGGAATGTTTGAATTAAAACTTGTTGTCAATATCAAAACTAAGTACAAATGCTAGTAGGAGAAAATTGTTGCTTTATGTGCTTAGATGGACTTTCGTGATAATGTTTAGAATGAGTAAATTAAAATATGCTTTCACTACAAAAGAAACCAGATTTACCGGCGAATATTCCCCGGTGTTTTACTAGTAGCGCCGGGGTAGGTAGCGATTAGGAATGGGGCCACCAGATGCGATGGTTATATACCGGCAGCCGAATTAAAATGCCGGTGAATCCGATTATTCACCGGTGTTTTATTTAAAAACGCCGGCGAAGTTTATGATTCACCGGCGTGTCTAATTAAAACGCCGGTGAAAAGCTGCGATAAATCCCATCTACCCTAACCTTTCGCTCGCCATTTCCCTAAACCCCAAAAAAGTAAAAAACAAAAGGTGCTTCGTTTTCCCTCCTTCCTCGCTCTCCTTCCCGCGCGTTTGCCTCCGCCGCTTCGTCCTCTTCGACGGCCTTCGATCATTCGTCATCGTCCCTTCTTCCCTTCGCCATTTTCGATTTCCCTCCTCCCTATCCCGATTTGAAGGTGAATCGGCGAACGGAAACGACCGTGTTGCCCCGCTCTCTCTCTATCTTCCCCCCCCCGCGCTCGTCGCCCCGCTCTCTCTCTCTTCGGTATCATCTGTTGATTCCCCTAATTTTTGAAACTTAGCATTTTTTTCTGATAGATGCATGTTGAAATTTTCATGTTCTTATACTGTTAATGAAGCTGATTTCATGCATCTGATTGTCTTCTTGGGATGTTTTTTTGATATAAAATGGGTTCACTATGAACTGACGATGCACAACAATTGGGTTTTAGATTGGGTTGGGCACAACCATTAGTGGAGCAACATATATGCTCAGATAATGTAAATTTTCATTTCAAGAAACTGTTAAAGTTACCTGCAGATTGCTCTCTTTGGCAGGATTTTTTAACCAAAAATCGGTTCACTTCCAAACTAAGTATGCTGCTAGAAATTTCATCGTCTTTTATTGTTAAAGAAGCTTATTCCATGCATCTGATAGTCATCTTGGCATGTTTTTTTAACCAAAATGGGTTCACTGTGAACTGAGGATGTTATAGCTACGTATGCCAAAATCCTCCAGATATGCTGAACAATTGGGTTTTAGATTTAGTTAGGCTAAAGAATTAGTAGAGCAACATATATGCTCAGATAATGAAAATGTTCATTTCAAGATACTGTTAAAGTAACCTGTTTGCCATCTTTGGCATGATTTTTTAACAAAAAATGGGTTCACTTCCTAACTAAGTATGCTGCTAGAATTTTCATCTTCTTTTACTGTTAATGAAGCTTATTTCATGCATCTGATTGCCTTCTTGGCATGTTTTTTTGGTATTAAATGGGTTCACTGTGAACTGAGGATGCTATAGCTGTATGCCAAAATCCGCCAGATATGCACAACAATTGGGTTTTAGATTTAGTTGGGCTCAAGAATTAGTAGAGCAACATATAAGATCGGATAATGGAAATTTTCATTTGAAGATACTGTTAAAGTAACCTGATTGCCCTCTTTGGCATGATTTTTTAACCAAATAATGGGTTCACTTCCAAACTAAGTATGCTGCTAGCGTAGGCCTCATCTTCTTTCACTGTTAATGAAGCTGATTTCATGCATCTGATTGTCTTCTTGGCATGTGTGTATTTGAATCCTTGACAGGTACAACATGCCGAGGCGTGCAAAGAGGTTAAATATAAATGATGGCAACGAGAGCCATGGGGATGAGCAGCCACTACATAATAGTGGCAGTCAAAAGAAGAGGGTGAGGGTAGCACGCCGCCCACTGTCAAAAAACATCGTGGGCGGACTAAGATGACGAATGTTTGGAGGCTTCAGAATGATGAAGGGATCGAGGTGGAGGCGAACGGTGTTGGGCAACCGGTTGGCGATAACGCCAGCAAATTTTCTTCCTTCATTGGGGTTATAGCAAGGAACCCCCGCATACTTCCTTTGTCATACGAGAGTTGGCCGAAGGTGCCAACCACCATAAAGGCCACTGCTATTACGACAATCAAGGTATTTCTCATCTAAAATACATAATTGGTCGGCGAAAAATTACTATTGAAATATGTATTATTAGTGATGGGTAATGAATTTTGCAGCAATACTTCTCGTTCGCCGACTCCCTTACGCCTTGGGTTGAAAAGTCACTCTCCAAGAAGTGGAGGGACCACAAGAGTGAATTGAAGTCGAAGTTTTATAACAAAGACCTTTCAGAGGAGGAGAATGCAGTGAATGTGCCAGAAAATGTGGAGCCTTCGGATTGACAATTTCTTGTGCACTACTGGAGTTCGGCGATCGGTCAGGTATTTACATTAAACACACAAAAATCTAATGAGTATGTGGTTGTATGGCGGCTATAATGAATTTTTCTGTTAACTTCATTGTGGCATGTACAGAAAAGGGCGGAGGTGGGAGCTGCCAGTCGGTCAAAGCAGCTAGTGCTGCACACCGCTGGTACACAGAGCTTCGCTCTGGTTCGGGAAGAATTGGTAGGCACAATAGTATTGAACAATTTTTTACTTACAGTTATTTGTTTATAACCATTTCATCTTACTAATATATAGGCAGAAGATTTGGGGGGGCCTACGGAGTTTGGGGACATTGACTTTTTTGATGCCACCCACAAATCAAAGGATGGGACGTATGCGAGCCCTGAGGCAGCACGGATTCTGGTAATTTGTGAACTAATATCTAATGAGGAGTCGAAATCTCATCTGCTTTTAACTCTGATTGTTATGTCCTTTTACAGACTAATGCTCGGAAAAGGTATGATGAAATCTCCTCTGCTTCAGATTCGGACCCTACGGCGCCACGCCCAGATTGGCGTACCCGGCAGAGAGTTGCCTTGACCGATGTTAGGGGAAAGGAGAGGCATGGACGTGTCCGTGGTATGGGCCTGGGACCAACCCCCTCGCGGCTATTTGGACGGAGTCCATCTAGTTCAAGTGGCAATCACGACGAGGAGATGACTGCCTTAAAGGCACAAGTTGCACTCCTCCAAGAACAAATGGCCAATTTAATAGGGCAGCAGTCCCAAGTCCCACCCAGGGTAAGTATTTAAATTGGTTTTTTTAAAGAGATTATGGTCTTGAATGCATGAAAGACACGTACTAGTGTTTGTGAGTGTGCATTGTGGCTGTCGTCTATAAGTATTTCGTCTATGTTTCTTAAGTGGGCTGTGATTAGAAAGAAAGGGCTGGAGTGGAGATCTGGAAACCCAAATAGAGACATCTCGTTTATTATAATCTATACTTTTTGGTAGACCAATCCCCTCTTGTTGTTGTTGCTGATGTCTCTATGTGTCCGTGTGTTGAAGGGAAAGAAGGGATGAGGGGAGAGATGAGGAAAATGCCGCTATGTTAGCCTGGTGTATCCAAAGTCTCTACCATCCTTCTTTTTGGCTCCATATATGGCTTATATATTAAATGGGTTTCCTTCCACGATGACAGTCCGTAATACTACACTTGATATGAGCCCTGTTCATAGCTGCACCCTATTGCATACTCACAAACAACTAATACGTTTCGTTCATGCATTGTATTACCAATCCCACTTTGGCACATAACATGCTTAGATGACATAGTATGACCTGCTGATAAGGTTTGTTCAGCCATGTTGTTGTACTGATTTGGAGGATTTTGGTATGCTAGCAGCATGCTTAGTTTCACAGTGAACCCATTTTTTGTTACAAAATCATGCCAAAGATGGCAATCTGCAGGTTACTTTAACAGTACCTGAGCTTATATGTTGCTCTACTAATTCTTGAGCCCAACTAAATCTAATTTTCTTAAGTGGGCTGTGATTAGAAAGAAAGGGCTGGAGTGGAGATCTGAAAACCCAAATAGAGACATCTCGTTTATTATAATCTATACTTTTTGTTGGACCAATCCCCTCTTGTTGTTGTTGCTGATGTCTCTATGTGTCCGTGTGTTGAAGGGAAAGAAGGGATGAGAGAGAGATGAGGAAAATGCCGCTATGTTAGCCTGGTATATCCTCATTCTCTACCATCCCCTCTTGTTATATATTAAATCGGTTTCCTTCCACGATGACAGTCCGTAATATTATACTTGATATGAGCCCTGTTCATCGCTGCACTAAATCTAATACTCAATTGCTGTGCATATCCGGAGGATTTTGGCATACGTACCTATAGCATCCTCAGTTCACAGTGAACCCATTTTGTTATAAAAAACATGCCAAGATGACAATCAGATGCATAAGATAAGCTTCATTAACAGTAAAAGAAGATGAGGATGGCAATCATGCCAAAGATGGCAATCAGGTTACTTTAAAAGTATCTTAAAATGAAAATTTCCATTATCTGAGCATATATGTTTCTTTAAAAGTGACTGTGACCAATTGTTTTTAATTGGGCTGTGATTAGAAAGAGACGAGTTGGAGTGGAGATCTGGAAATCCATATAGAGACATCTCGTTCATAATAATTTATTATTATTGTTGTTCTTGTCATTCTTGCTGTTGTTGCTGATGTCTCTATGTGTCCGTGTGTTGAAGGGAAAGAAGGGATGAGAGAGGGATGAGGAAAATGCCGCTATGTTAGCCTGGTGTATCCTCATTCTCTACCATTCCTCTTTCTGGCTTCTATATTTGGTTTCCTTCCATGATGACAATTCCAGTTAAAACTACACTTGCTATGAGCCCTATTCGTCATTTTCGATTTCCCTCCTCTGCTCTCTCTCTCGCTCTCTTCGGTATCATCTCTTGATTTCCCTTATTTTCCAAACTTAGCATATTTTTCAGATAGATGCATCTTGATTTCCTTAACTTGAATGGTTTAGTTGGGATGAAGAATTAATAGAAAAATAAATGCTTAGATACTGGAAATTTTCATGGTCTTTCACTGTTAATGAAGCTCATTTCATGCATCTGCTTGTCTTCTTGGCATGTTTTTTTGATACTAAATGGGTTTAGTGTGAACTGAGGATGCTATAGCTACGTACGCCAAAATGGTCTGTGATTTGCACAACAAGTTGGTTTTAGATTTAGTTGGGCACAACTACTTGAGCAACATATACTTAAGCTCAGTTAATGTAAATTTTCAATTTAAGGTACCGTTAAGGTATCCTGCAGATTGCCCTATTTTGCATGATTTTTTGATCAAATAATGGGTTCACCACCAGACTGAGTATGCTGTTAGCATCCCCATCCTCTTTCATTGTTAATGAAGCTCATTTCATGCATCTGCTTGTCTTCTTGCCATGTTTTTTTGATAATAAATGGGTTCACTGTGAACTGAGGATGCTATACCTACGTACGCCAAAATGGTCTGTGATTTGGACAACAAGTTGGTTTTAGATTTAGTTGGGCACAACAATTAGTGGAGCAACATATAATTAAGCTCAGTTAATGGAAATTTTCATTTTAACTTACTGTTAAGGTATCCTGCCGATTGCCCTCTTTTGCATGATCTTTTGATCAAATAATGGGTTCACCACCAAACTGCGTATGCTGCTAGCATCCCCATCCTCTTTCACTGTTAATGAAGCTCATTTCATGCATCTGCTTGTCTTCTTGCCATGTTTTTTTGATAATAAATGGGTTTACTGTGAACTGAGGCATTAATGGAAATTTTCATTTCAAGATACTGTTAAAGTAACCTGTTTGCCATCTTTGGCATGATTTTTTAACCAAAAAAGGGTTCACTTCCAAACTGAGTTTGCTGCTAGCATCCCCATCTTCTTTTACTACTACTGAAGCTTATTTCATTAAGATCCAGGATGGCCAATTTGGATTGGGCTGTGATTGGATTGTTCAGTGGCTGTTGTCCATGTTCTTAGTTGGGCTGTGATTAGAACGAGAGGGCTCGAGTGGAGATCTGGAAACCCATATAGAGACATCTTCTTCGTAATGATTTATTATTATTGTTGTTCTTGTCATTCTTGCTGTTGTTGCTGATGTCTCTATGTGTCCGTGTGTTGAAGGGAAAGAAGGGATGAGAGAGGGATGAGGAAAATGCCGCTATGTTAGCCTGGTGTATCCTCATTCTCTACCATTCCTCTTTCTGGCTTCTATATTTGGTTTCCTTCCACGATGACAATTCCAGTTAAAACTACACTTGCTATGAGCCCTATTCGTATTTTTCTTCTATGAAGAATTGATCTATGACTACAATCTCCATTCAAAACCCAATTGTTCTATATTTGGTTCCCTCTTGCTGTTGTTGCTGTTGTTGAAGTGAACCCATTTTGTTTTATTGTTAGTGAAGCTTATTTTCATGCATCTGATTGTCATCTTGGCAATTGAATTTGACCAAATAATGGGTTCACTGTGAACTGAGGATGGTATGTAGGTACGTATGCCAAAAATGGTTTTCTTACCACAAAATGGGTTCATTTCCAAACTAAGTAGGAAGCATAGCATCCCTAGTTTCTTTCACTGTTAGTGAAGCTTATTTCACAAACCTGATGGTCTTCTAAGGCTATTTTTTGGGTCCTATTCTCACTTAACTGTTAGTGAAGCTCATATCATGCACCTGATTGTCTTCTTGGCATGTTTGTTTTGATACCACAAATTGGGTTCACTTTGAACTGAGGATGGTATATAGGTACGTATGCCACAATCCTCCGCCCGGATATGCACAACACTAGGGTTTTGCGATATAGTTGGAGAGCAACATATAAGCTCAGATAGTGGAGAAATTTTCATTTTCAGATACTGTTAATGTAAACTGATTGCAATCTTAGCCAAAAATGGTTTTCTTACCACAAAATGGGTTCATTTCCAAACTAAGTATGCTGCATAGCATCCCCAGTTTCTTTCACTGTTAGTGAAGCTTATTTCACAAACCTGATGGTCTTCTAAGGCTATTTTTTGAGTCCTATTCTCACTTAACTGTTAGTGAAGCTCATATCATGCACCTGATTGTCTTCTTGGCATGTTTGTTTTCATACCACAAATTGGGTTCACTTTGAACTGAGGATGGTATATAGGTACGTATGCCACAATCCTCCGCCCGGATATGCACAACACTTGGGTTTTGCGATATAGTTGGAGCGCAACATATAAGCTCAGATAATGGAGAAATTTTCATTTTCAGATACTGTTAATGTAACCTGATTGCAATCTTAGCCAAAAATGGTTTTCTTACCACAAAATGGGTTCATTTCCAAACTAAGTATGCTGCATAGCATCCCCAGTTTCTTTCACTGTTAGTGAAGCTTATTTCACAAACCTGATGGTCTTCTAAGGCTATTTTTTGGGTCCTATTCTCACTTAACTGTTAGTGAAGCTCATATCATGCACCTGATTGTCTTCTTGGCATGTTTGTTTTCATAGCACAAATTGGGTTCACTTTGAACTGAGGATGCTATATAGGTACGTATGCCACAATCCTCCGCCCGGATATGCACAACACTTGGGTTCTGCGATATAGTTGGAGAGCAACATATAAGCTCAGATAGTGGAGAAGTTTTCATTTTCAGATACTGTTAATGTAACCTGATTGCAATCTTAGCCAAAAATGGTTTTCTTACCACAAAATGGGTTCATTTCCAAACTAAGTATGCTGCATAGCATCCCCAGTTTCTTTCACTGTTAGTGAAGCTTATTTCACAAACCTGATGGTCTTCTAAGGCTATTTTTTGGGTCTTATTCTCACTTAACTGTTAGTGAAGCTCATATAATGCACCTGATTGTCTTCTTGGCATGTTTGTTTTGATACCACAAATTGGGTTCACTTTGAACTGAGGATGGTATATAGGTACGTATGCCACAATCCTCCGCCTGGATATGCACAACACTTGGGTTTTGCGATATAGTTGGAGAGCAACATATAAGCTCAGATAGTGGAGAAGTTTTCATTTTCAGATACTGTTAATGTAACCTAATTGCAATCTTAGCCAAAAATGGTTTTCTTACAACAAAATGGGTTCATTTCCAAACTAAGTATGCTGCATAGCATCCCTAGTTTCTTTCACTGTTAGTGAAGCTTATTTCACAAACCTGATGGTCTTCTAAGGCTATTTTTTGGGTCCTATTCTCACTTAACTGTTAGTGAAGCTCATATCATGCACCTGATTGTCTTCTTGGCATGTTTGTTTTGATACCACAAATTGGGTTCACTTTGAACTGAGGATGGTATATAGGTACGTATGCCACAATCCTCCGCCCGGATATGCACAACACTTGGGTTTTGCGATATAGTTGGAGAGCAACATATAAGCTCAGATAGTGGAGAAGTTTTCATTTTCAGATACTGTTAATGTAACCTGATTGCAATCTTAGCCAAAAATGGTTTTCTTACCACAAAATGGGTTCATTTCCAAACTAAGTATGCTGCATAGCATCCCCAGTTTCTTTCACTGTTAGTGAAGCTTATTTCACAAACCTGATGGTCTTCTAAGGCTATTTTTTGGGTCCTATTCTCACTTAACTGTTAGTGAAGCTCATATCATGCACCTGATTGTCTTCTTGGCATGTTTGTTTTCATACCACAAATTGGGTTCACTTTGAACTGAGGATGGTATATAGGTACGTATGCCACAATCCTCCGCCCGGATATGCACAACACTTGGGTTTTGCGATATAGTTGGAGAGCAACATATAAGCTCAGATAGTGGAGAAATTTTCATTTTCAGATACTGTTAATGTAACCTGATTGCAATCTTAGCCAAAAATGGTTTTCTTACCACAAAATGGGTTCATTTCCAAACTAAGAATGCTGCATAGCATCCCCAGTTTCTTTCACTGTTAGTGAAGCTTATTTCACAAACCTGATGGTCTTCTAAGGCTATTTTTTGGGTCCTATTCTCACTTAACTGTTAGTGAAGCTCATATCATGCACCTGATTGTCTTCTTGGCATGTTTGTTTTGATACCACAAATTGGGTTCACTTTGAACTGAGGATGGTATATAGGTACGTATGCCACAATCCTCCGCCCGGATATGCACAACACTTGGGTTTTGCGATATAGTTGGAGAGCAACATATAAGCTCAGATAGTGGAGAAATTTTCATTTTCAGATACTGTTAATGTAACCTGATTGCAATCTTAGCCAAAAATGGTTTTCTTACCACAAAATGGGTTCATTTCCAAACTAAGTATGCTGCATAGCATCCCCAGTTTCTTTCACTGTTAGTGAAGCTTAATTCACAAACCTGATGGTCTTCTAAGGCTATTTTCTGGGTCCTATTCTCACTTAACTGTTAGTGAAGCTCATATCATGCACCTGATTGTCTTCTTGGCATGTTTGTTTTGATACCACAAATTGGGTTCACTTTGAACTGAGGATGGTATATAGGTACGTATGCCACAATCCTCCGCCCGGATATGCACAACACTTGGGTTTTGCGATATAGTTGGAGAGCAACATATAAGCTCAGATAGTGGAGAAATTTTCATTTTCAGATACTGTTAATGTAACCTGATTGCAATCTTAGCCAAAAATGGTTTTCTTACCACAAAATGGGTTCATTTCCAAACTAAGTATGCTGCATAGCATCCCCAGTTTCTTTCACTGTTAGTGAAGCTTATTTCACAAACCTGATGGTCTTCTAAGGCTATTTTTTGGGTCCTATTCTCACTTAACTGTTAGTGAAGCTCATATCATGCACCTGATTGTCTTCTTGGCATGTTTGTTTTGATACCACAAATTGGGTTCACTTTGAACTGAGGATGGTATATAGGTACGTATGCCACAATCCTCCGCCCGGATATGCACAACACTTGGGTTTTGCGATATAGTTGGAGAGCAACATATAAGCTCAGATAGTGGAGAAATTTTCATTTTCAGATACTGTTAATGTAACCTGATTGCAATCTTAGCCAAAAATGGTTTTCTTACCACAAAATGGGTTCATTTCCAAACTAAGTATGCTGCATAGCATCCCCAGTTTCTTTCACTGTTAGTGAAGCTTAATTCACAAACCTGATGGTCTTCTAAGGCTATTTTTTGGGTCCTATTCTCACTTAACTGTTAGTGAAGCTCATATCATGCACCTGATTGTCTTCTTGGCATGTTTGTTTTGATACCACAAATTGGGTTCACTTTGAACTGAGGATGGTATATAGGTACGTATGCCACAATCCTCCGCCCGGATATGCACAACACTTGGGTTTTGCGATATAGTTGGAGAGCAACATATAAGCTCAGATAGTGGAGAAATTTTCATTTTCAGAGACTGTTAATGTAACCTGATTGCAATCTTAGCCAAAAATGGTTTTCTTACCACAAAATGGGTTCATTTCCAAACTAAGTATGCTGCATAGCATCCCCAGTTTCTTTCACTGTTAGTGAAGCTTATTTCACAAACCTGATGGTCTTCTAAGGCTATTTTTTGGGTCCTATTCTCACTTAACTGTTAGTGAAGCTCATATCATGCACCTGATTGTCTTCTTGGCATGTTTGTTTTGATACCACAAATTGGGTTCACTTTGAACTGAGGATGGTATATAGGTACGTATGCCACAATCCTCCGCCCGGATATGCACAACACTTGGGTTTTGCGATATAGTTGGAGAGCAACATATAAGCTCAGATAGTGGAGAAATTTTCATTTTCAGATACTGTTAATGTAACCTGATTGCAATCTTAGCCAAAAATGGTTTTCTTACCACAAAATGGGTTCATTTCCAAACTAAGTATGCTGCATAGCATCCCCAGTTTCTTTCACTGTTAGTGAAGCTTATTTCACAAACCTGATGGTCTTCTAAGGCTATTTTTTGGGTCCTATTCTCACTTAACTGTTAGTGAAGCTCATATCATGCACCTGATTGTCTTCTTGGCATGTTTGTTTTCATACCACAAATTGGGTTCACTTTGAACTGAGGATGGTATATAGGTACGTATGCCACAATCCTCCGCCCGGATATGCACAACACTTGGGTTTTGCGATATAGTTGGAGAGCAACATATAAGCTCAGATAGTGGAGAAATTTTCATTTTCAGATACTGTTAATGTAACCTGATTGCAATCTTAGCCAAAAATGGTTTTCTTACCACAAAATGGGTTCATTTCCAAACTAAGTATGCTGCATAGCATCCCCAGTTTCTTTCACTGTTAGTGAAGCTTATTTCACAAACCTGATGGTCTTCTAAGGCTATTTTTTGGGTCCTATTCTCACTTAACTGTTAGTGAAGCTCATATCATGCACCTGATTGTCTTCTTGGCATGTTTGTTTTCATACCACAAATTGGGTTCACTTTGAACTGAGGATGGTATATAGGTACGTATGCCACAATCCTCCGCCCGGATATGCACAACACTTGGGTTTTGCGATATAGTTGGAGAGCAACATATAAGCTCAGATAGTGGAGAAATTTTCATTTTCAGATACTGTTAATGTAACCTGATTGCAATCTTAGCCAAAAATGGTTTTCTTACCACAAAATGGGTTCATTTCCAAACTAAGTATGCTGCATAGCATCCCCAGTTTCTTTCACTGTTAGTGAAGCTTATTTCACAAACCTGATGGTCTTCTAAGGCTATTTTTTGGGTCCTATTCTCACTTAACTGTTAGTGAAGCTCATATCATGCACCTGATTGTCTTCTTGGCATGTTTGTTTTCATACCACAAATTGGGTTCACTTTGAACTGAGGATGGTATATAGGTACGTATGCCACAATCCTCCGCCCGGATATGCACAACACTTGGGTTTTGCGATATAGTTGGAGAGCAACATATAAGCTCAGATAGTGGAGAAATTTTCATTTTCAGATACTGTTAATGTAACCTGATTGCAATCTTAGCCAAAAATGGTTTTCTTACCACAAAATGGGTTCATTTCCAAACTAAGTATGCTGCATAGCATCCCCAGTTTCTTTCACTGTTAGTGAAGCTTATTTCACAAACCTGATGGTCTTCTAAGGCTATTTTTTGGGTCCTATTCTCACTTAACTGTTAGTGAAGCTCATATCATGCACCTGATTGTCTTCTTGGCATGTTTGTTTTCATACCACAAATTGGGTTCACTTTGAACTGAGGATGGTATATAGGTACGTATGCCACAATCCTCCGCCCGGATATGCACAACACTTGGGTTTTGCGATATAGTTGGAGAGCAACATATAAGCTCAGATAGTGGAGAAATTTTCATTTTCAGATACTGTTAATGTAACCTGATTGCAATCTTAGCCAAAAATGGTTTTCTTACCACAAAATGGGTTCATTTCCAAACTAAGTATGCTGCATAGCATCCCCAGTTTCTTTCACTGTTAGTGAAGCTTATTTCACAAACCTGATGGTCTTCTAAGGCTATTTTCTGGGTCCTATTCTCACTTAACTGTTAGTGAAGCTCATATCATGCACCTGATTGTCTTCTTGGCATGTTTGTTTTCATACCACAAATTGGGTTCACTTTGAACTGAGGATGGTATATAGGTACGTATGCCACAATCCTCCGCCCGGATATGCACAACACTTGGGTTTTGCGATATAGTTGGAGAGCAACATATAAGCTCAGATAGTGGAGAAATTTTCATTTTCAGATACTGTTAATGTAACCTGATTGCAATCTTAGCCAAAAATGGTTTTCTTACCACAAAATGGGTTCATTTCCAAACTAAGTATGCTGCATAGCATCCCCAGTTTCTTTCACTGTTAGTGAAGCTTAATTCACAAACCTGATGGTCTTCTAAGGCTATTTTTTGGGTCCTATTCTCACTTAACTGTTAGTGAAGCTCATATCATGCACCTGATTGTCTTCTTGGCATGTTTGTTTTCATACCACAAATTGGGTTCACTTTGAACTGAGGATGGTATATAGGTACGTATGCCACAATCCTCCGCCCGGATATGCACAACACTTGGGTTTTGCGATATAGTTGGAGAGCAACATATAAGCTCAGATAGTGGAGAAGTTTTCATTTTCAGATACTGTTAATGTAACCTGATTGCAATCTTAGCCAAAAATGGTTTTCTTACCACAAAATGGGTTCATTTCCAAACTAAGTATGCTGCATAGCATCCCCAGTTTCTTTCACTGTTAGTGAAGCTTATTTCACAAACCTGATGGTCTTCTAAGGCTATTTTTTGGGTCCTATTCTCACTTAACTGTTAGTGAAGCTCATATCATGCACCTGATTGTCTTCTTGGCATGTTTGTTTTCATACCACAAATTGGGTTCACTTTGAACTGAGGATGGTATATAGGTACGTATGCCACAATCCTCCGCCCGGATATGCACAACACTTGGGTTTTGCGATATAGTTGGAGAGCAACATATAAGCTCAGATAGTGGAGAAGTTTTCATTTTCAGATACTGTTAATGTAACCTGATTGCAATCTTAGCCAAAAATGGTTTTCTTACCACAAAATGGGTTCATTTCCAAACTAAGTATGCTGCATAGCATCCCCAGTTTCTTTCACTGTTAGTGAAGCTTAATTCACAAACCTGATGGTCTTCTAAGGCTATTTTCTGGGTCCTATTCTCACTTAACTGTTAGTGAAGCTCATATCATGCACCTGATTGTCTTCTTGGCATGTTTGTTTTCATACCACAAATTGGGTTCACTTTGAACTGAGGATGGTATATAGGTACGTATGCCACAATCCTCCGCCCGGATATGCACAACACTTGGGTTTTGCGATATAGTTGGAGAGCAACATATAAGCTCAGATAGTGGAGAAATTTTCATTTTCAGATACTGTTAATGTAACCTGATTGCAATCTTAGCCAAAAATGGTTTTCTTACCACAAAATGGGTTCATTTCCAAACTAAGTATGCTGCATAGCATCCCCAGTTTCTTTCACTGTTAGTGAAGCTTATTTCACAAACCTGATGGTCTTCTAAGGCTATTTTTTGGGTCCTATTCTCACTTAACTGTTAGTGAAGCTCATATCATGCACCTGATTGTCTTCTTGGCATGTTTGTTTTCATACCACAAATTGGGTTCACTTTGAACTGAGGATGGTATATAGGTACGTATGCCACAATCCTCCGCCCGGATATGCACAACACTTGGGTTTTGCGATATAGTTGGAGAGCAACATATAAGCTCAGATAGTGGAGAAGTTTTCATTTTCAGATACTGTTAATGTAACCTGATTGCAATCTTAGCCAAAAATGGTTTTCTTACCACAAAATGGGTTCATTTCCAAACTAAGTATGCTGCATAGCATCCCCAGTTTCTTTCACTGTTAGTGAAGCTTAATTCACAAACCTGATGGTCTTCTAAGGCTATTTTTTGGGTCCTATTCTCACTTAACTGTTAGTGAAGCTCATATCATGCACCTGATTGTCTTCTTGGCATGTTTGTTTTCATACCACAAATTGGGTTCACTTTGAACTGAGGATGGTATATAGGTACGTATGCCACAATCCTCCGCCCGGATATGCACAACACTTGGGTTTTGCGATATAGTTGGAGAGCAACATATAAGCTCAGATAGTGGAGAAATTTTCATTTTCAGATACTGTTAATGTAACCTGATTGCAATCTTAGCCAAAAATGGTTTTCTTACCACAAAATGGGTTCATTTCCAAACTAAGTATGCTGCATAGCATCCCCAGTTTCTTTCACTGTTAGTGAAGCTTATTTCACAAACCTGATGGTCTTCTAAGGCTATTTTCTGGGTCCTATTCTCACTTAACTGTTAGTGAAGCTCATATCATGCACCTGATTGTCTTCTTGGCATGTTTGTTTTCATACCACAAATTGGGTTCACTTTGAACTGAGGATGGTATATAGGTACGTATGCCACAATCCTCCGCCCGGATATGCACAACACTTGGGTTTTGCGATATAGTTGGAGAGCAACATATAAGCTCAGATAGTGGAGAAATTTTCATTTTCAGATACTGTTAATGTAACCTGATTGCAATCTTAGCCAAAAATGGTTTTCTTACCACAAAATGGGTTCATTTCCAAACTAAGTATGCTGCATAGCATCCCCAGTTTCTTTCACTGTTAGTGAAGCTTATTTCACAAACCTGATGGTCTTCTAAGGCTATTTTTTGGGTCCTATTCTCACTTAACTGTTAGTGAAGCTCATATCATGCACCTGATTGTCTTCTTGGCATGTTTGTTTTCATACCACAAATTGGGTTCACTTTGAACTGAGGATGGTATATAGGTACGTATGCCACAATCCTCCGCCCGGATATGCACAACACTTGGGTTTTGCGATATAGTTGGAGAGCAACATATAAGCTCAGATAGTGGAGAAATTTTCATTTTCAGATACTGTTAATGTAACCTGATTGCAATCTTAGCCAAAAATGGTTTTCTTACCACAAAATGGGTTCATTTCCAAACTAAGTATGCTGCATAGCATCCCCAGTTTCTTTCACTGTTAGTGAAGCTTATTTCACAAACCTGATGGTCTTCTAAGGCTATTTTTTGGGTCCTATTCTCACTTAACTGTTAGTGAAGCTCATATCATGCACCTGATTGTCTTCTTGGCATGTTTGTTTTCATACCACAAATTGGGTTCACTTTGAACTGAGGATGGTATATAGGTACGTATGCCACAATCCTCCGCCCGGATATGCACAACACTTGGGTTTTGCGATATAGTTGGAGAGCAACATATAAGCTCAGATAGTGGAGAAATTTTCATTTTCAGATACTGTTAATGTAACCTGATTGCAATCTTAGCCAAAAATGGTTTTCTTACCACAAAATGGGTTCATTTCCAAACTAAGTATGCTGCATAGCATCCCCAGTTTCTTTCACTGTTAGTGAAGCTTATTTCACAAACCTGATGGTCTTCTAAGGCTATTTTCTGGGTCCTATTCTCACTTAACTGTTAGTGAAGCTCATATCATGCACCTGATTGTCTTCTTGGCATGTTTGTTTTGATACCACAAATTGGGTTCACTTTGAACTGAGGATGGTATATAGGTACGTATGCCACAATCCTCCGCCCGGATATGCACAACACTTGGGTTTTGCGATATAGTTGGAGAGCAACATATAAGCTCAGATAGTGGAGAAATTTTCATTTTCAGATACTGTTAATGTAACCTGATTGCAATCTTAGCCAAAAATGGTTTTCTTACCACAAAATGGGTTCATTTCCAAACTAAGTATGCTGCATAGCATCCCCAGTTTCTTTCACTGTTAGTGAAGCTTATTTCACAAACCTGATGGTCTTCTAAGGCTATTTTTTGGGTCCTATTCTCACTTAACTGTTAGTGAAGCTCATATCATGCACCTGATTGTCTTCTTGGCATGTTTGTTTTCATACCACAAATTGGGTTCACTTTGAACTGAGGATGGTATATAGGTACGTATGCCACAATCCTCCGCCCGGATATGCACAACACTTGGGTTTTGCGATATAGTTGGAGAGCAACATATAAGCTCAGATAGTGGAGAAATTTTCATTTTCAGATACTGTTAATGTAACCTGATTGCAATCTTAGCCAAAAATGGTTTTCTTACCACAAAATGGGTTCATTTCCAAACTAAGTATGCTGCATAGCATCCCCAGTTTCTTTCACTGTTAGTGAAGCTTATTTCACAAACCTGATGGTCTTCTAAGGCTATTTTCTGGGTCCTATTCTCACTTAACTGTTAGTGAAGCTCATATCATGCACCTGATTGTCTTCTTGGCATGTTTGTTTTGATACCACAAATTGGGTTCACTTTGAACTGAGGATGGTATATAGGTACGTATGCCACAATCCTCCGCCCGGATATGCACAACACTTGGGTTTTGCGATATAGTTGGAGAGCAACATATAAGCTCAGATAGTGGAGAAATTTTCATTTTCAGATACTGTTAATGTAACCTGATTGCAATCTTAGCCAAAAATGGTTTTCTTACCACAAAATGGGTTCATTTCCAAACTAAGTATGCTGCATAGCATCCCCAGTTTCTTTCACTGTTAGTGAAGCTTATTTCACAAACCTGATGGTCTTCTAAGGCTATTTTTTGGGTCCTATTCTCACTTAACTGTTAGTGAAGCTCATATCATGCACCTGATTGTCTTCTTGGCATGTTTGTTTTCATACCACAAATTGGGTTCACTTTGAACTGAGGATGGTATATAGGTACGTATGCCACAATCCTCCGCCCGGATATGCACAACACTTGGGTTTTGCGATATAGTTGGAGAGCAACATATAAGCTCAGATAGTGGAGAAGTTTTCATTTTCAGATACTGTTAATGTAACCTGATTGCAATCTTAGCCAAAAATGGTTTTCTTACCACAAAATGGGTTCATTTCCAAACTAAGAATGCTGCATAGCATCCCCAGTTTCTTTCACTGTTAGTGAAGCTTAATTCACAAACCTGATGGTCTTCTAAGGCTATTTTCTGGGTCCTATTCTCACTTAACTGTTAGTGAAGCTCATATCATGCACCTGATTGTCTTCTTGGCATGTTTGTTTTGATACCACAAATTGGGTTCACTTTGAACTGAGGATGGTATATAGGTACGTATGCCACAATCCTCCGCCCGGATATGCACAACACTTGGGTTTTGCGATATAGTTGGAGAGCAACATATAAGCTCAGATAGTGGAGAAATTTTCATTTTCAGATACTGTTAATGTAACCTGATTGCAATCTTAGCCAAAAATGGTTTTCTTACCACAAAATGGGTTCATTTCCAAACTAAGAATGCTGCATAGCATCCCCAGTTTCTTTCACTGTTAGTGAAGCTTATTTCACAAACCTGATGGTCTTCTAAGGCTATTTTTTGGGTCCTATTCTCACTTAACTGTTAGTGAAGCTCATATCATGCACCTGATTGTCTTCTTGGCATGTTTGTTTTGATACCACAAAT
Organism: Hemerocallis citrina; assembly: GCA_017893485.1. Taxonomy (NCBI): domain Eukaryota; kingdom Viridiplantae; phylum Streptophyta; class Magnoliopsida; order Asparagales; family Asphodelaceae; genus Hemerocallis; species Hemerocallis citrina. The sequence goes on from CM030363.1 coordinate 42,447,357, forward strand.
TGGGTTCACTTTGAACTGAGGATGGTATATAGGTACGTATGCCACAATCCTCCGCCCGGATATGCACAACACTTGGGTTTTGCGATATAGTTGGAGAGCAACATATAAGCTCAGATAGTGGAGAAATTTTCATTTTCAGATACTGTTAATGTAACCTGATTGCAATCTTAGCCAAAAATGGTTTTCTTACCACAAAATGGGTTCATTTCCAAACTAAGTATGCTGCATAGCATCCCCAGTTTCTTTCACTGTTAGTGAAGCTTATTTCACAAACCTGATGGTCTTCTAAGGCTATTTTTTGGGTCCTATTCTCACTTAACTGTTAGTGAAGCTCATATCATGCACCTGATTGTCTTCTTGGCATGTTTGTTTTCATACCACAAATTGGGTTCACTTTGAACTGAGGATGGTATATAGGTACGTATGCCACAATCCTCCGCCCGGATATGCACAACACTTGGGTTTTGCGATATAGTTGGAGAGCAACATATAAGCTCAGATAGTGGAGAAGTTTTCATTTTCAGATACTGTTAATGTAACCTGATTGCAATCTTAGCCAAAAATGGTTTTCTTACCACAAAATGGGTTCATTTCCAAACTAAGTATGCTGCATAGCATCCCCAGTTTCTTTCACTGTTAGTGAAGCTTATTTCACAAACCTGATGGTCTTCTAAGGCTATTTTTTGGGTCCTATTCTCACTTAACTGTTAGTGAAGCTCATATCATGCACCTGATTGTCTTCTTGGCATGTTTGTTTTCATACCACAAATTGGGTTCACTTTGAACTGAGGATGGTATATAGGTACGTATGCCACAATCCTCCGCCCGGATATGCACAACACTTGGGTTTTGCGATATAGTTGGAGAGCAACATATAAGCTCAGATAGTGGAGAAATTTTCATTTTCAGATACTGTTAATGTAACCTGATTGCAATCTTAGCCAAAAATGGTTTTCTTACCACAAAATGGGTTCATTTCCAAACTAAGTATGCTGCATAGCATCCCCAGTTTCTTTCACTGTTAGTGAAGCTTAATTCACAAACCTGATGGTCTTCTAAGGCTATTTTCTGGGTCCTATTCTCACTTAACTGTTAGTGAAGCTCATATCATGCACCTGATTGTCTTCTTGGCATGTTTGTTTTGATACCACAAATTGGGTTCACTTTGAACTGAGGATGGTATATAGGTACGTATGCCACAATCCTCCGCCCGGATATGCACAACACTTGGGTTTTGCGATATAGTTGGAGAGCAACATATAAGCTCAGATAGTGGAGAAATTTTCATTTTCAGATACTGTTAATGTAACCTGATTGCAATCTTAGCCAAAAATGGTTTTCTTACCACAAAATGGGTTCATTTCCAAACTAAGTATGCTGCATAGCATCCCCAGTTTCTTTCACTGTTAGTGAAGCTTATTTCACAAACCTGATGGTCTTCTAAGGCTATTTTTTGGGTCCTATTCTCACTTAACTGTTAGTGAAGCTCATATCATGCACCTGATTGTCTTCTTGGCATGTTTGTTTTCATACCACAAATTGGGTTCACTTTGAACTGAGGATGGTATATAGGTACGTATGCCACAATCCTCCGCCCGGATATGCACAACACTTGGGTTTTGCGATATAGTTGGAGAGCAACATATAAGCTCAGATAGTGGAGAAATTTTCATTTTCAGATACTGTTAATGTAACCTGATTGCAATCTTAGCCAAAAATGGTTTTCTTACCACAAAATGGGTTCATTTCCAAACTAAGTATGCTGCATAGCATCCCCAGTTTCTTTCACTGTTAGTGAAGCTTATTTCACAAACCTGATGGTCTTCTAAGGCTATTTTTTGGGTCCTATTCTCACTTAACTGTTAGTGAAGCTCATATCATGCACCTGATTGTCTTCTTGGCATGTTTGTTTTCATACCACAAATTGGGTTCACTTTGAACTGAGGATGGTATATAGGTACGTATGCCACAATCCTCCGCCCGGATATGCACAACACTTGGGTTTTGCGATATAGTTGGAGAGCAACATATAAGCTCAGATAGTGGAGAAATTTTCATTTTCAGATACTGTTAATGTAACCTGATTGCAATCTTAGCCAAAAATGGTTTTCTTACCACAAAATGGGTTCATTTCCAAACTAAGTATGCTGCATAGCATCCCCAGTTTCTTTCACTGTTAGTGAAGCTTATTTCACAAACCTGATGGTCTTCTAAGGCTATTTTCTGGGTCCTATTCTCACTTAACTGTTAGTGAAGCTCATATCATGCACCTGATTGTCTTCTTGGCATGTTTGTTTTGATACCACAAATTGGGTTCACTTTGAACTGAGGATGGTATATAGGTACGTATGCCACAATCCTCCGCCCGGATATGCACAACACTTGGGTTTTGCGATATAGTTGGAGAGCAACATATAAGCTCAGATAGTGGAGAAATTTTCATTTTCAGATACTGTTAATGTAACCTGATTGCAATCTTAGCCAAAAATGGTTTTCTTACCACAAAATGGGTTCATTTCCAAACTAAGTATGCTGCATAGCATCCCCAGTTTCTTTCACTGTTAGTGAAGCTTATTTCACAAACCTGATGGTCTTCTAAGGCTATTTTTTGGGTCCTATTCTCACTTAACTGTTAGTGAAGCTCATATCATGCACCTGATTGTCTTCTTGGCATGTTTGTTTTCATACCACAAATTGGGTTCACTTTGAACTGAGGATGGTATATAGGTACGTATGCCACAATCCTCCGCCCGGATATGCACAACACTTGGGTTTTGCGATATAGTTGGAGAGCAACATATAAGCTCAGATAGTGGAGAAATTTTCATTTTCAGATACTGTTAATGTAACCTGATTGCAATCTTAGCCAAAAATGGTTTTCTTACCACAAAATGGGTTCATTTCCAAACTAAGTATGCTGCATAGCATCCCCAGTTTCTTTCACTGTTAGTGAAGCTTATTTCACAAACCTGATGGTCTTCTAAGGCTATTTTTTGGGTCCTATTCTCACTTAACTGTTAGTGAAGCTCATATCATGCACCTGATTGTCTTCTTGGCATGTTTGTTTTCATACCACAAATTGGGTTCACTTTGAACTGAGGATGGTATATAGGTACGTATGCCACAATCCTCCGCCCGGATATGCACAACACTTGGGTTTTGCGATATAGTTGGAGAGCAACATATAAGCTCAGATAGTGGAGAAGTTTTCATTTTCAGATACTGTTAATGTAACCTGATTGCAATCTTAGCCAAAAATGATTTTCTTACCACAAAATGGGTTCATTTCCAAACTAAGTATGCTGCATAGCATCCCCAGTTTCTTTCACTGTTAGTGAAGCTTATTTCACAAACCTGATGGTCTTCTAAGGCTATTTTTTGGGTCCTATTCTCACTTAACTGTTAGTGAAGCTCATATCATGCACCTGATTGTCTTCTTGGCATGTTTGTTTTCATACCACAAATTGGGTTCACTTTGAACTGAGGATGGTATATATGTGCGTATGCCACAATCCTCCGCCCGGATATGGCACAACACTTGGGTTTTGCGATATAGTTGGAGAGCAACATATAAGCTCAGATAGTGGAGAAATTTTCATTTTCAGATACTGTTAATGTAACCTGATTGCAATCTTAGCCAAAAATGGTTTTCTTACCACAAAATGGGTTCATTTCCAAACTAAGTATGCTGCATAGCATCCCCAGTTTCTTTCACTGTTAGTGAAGCTTAATTCACAAACCTGATGGTCTTCTAAGGCTATTTTCTGGGTCCTATTCTCACTTAACTGTTAGTGAAGCTCATATCATGCACCTGATTGTCTTCTTGGCATGTTTGTTTTGATACCACAAATTGGGTTCACTTTGAACTGAGGATGGTATATAGGTACGTATGCCACAATCCTCCGCCCGGATATGCACAACACTTGGGTTTTGCGATATAGTTGGAGAGCAACATATAAGCTCAGATAGTGGAGAAATTTTCATTTTCAGATACTGTTAATGTAACCTGATTGCAATCTTAGCCAAAAATGGTTTTCTTACCACAAAATGGGTTCATTTCCAAACTAAGTATGCTGCATAGCATCCCCAGTTTCTTTCACTGTTAGTGAAGCTTAATTCACAAACCTGATGGTCTTCTAAGGCTATTTTCTGGGTCCTATTCTCACTTAACTGTTAGTGAAGCTCATATCATGCACCTGATTGTCTTCTTGGCATGTTTGTTTTGATACCACAAATTGGGTTCACTTTGAACTGAGGATGGTATATAGGTACGTATGCCACAATCCTCCGCCCGGATATGCACAACACTTGGGTTTTGCGATATAGTTGGAGAGCAACATATAAGCTCAGATAGTGGAGAAATTTTCATTTTCAGATACTGTTAATGTAACCTGATTGCAATCTTAGCCAAAAATGGTTTTCTTACCACAAAATGGGTTCATTTCCAAACTAAGTATGCTGCATAGCATCCCCAGTTTCTTTCACTGTTAGTGAAGCTTAATTCACAAACCTGATGGTCTTCTAAGGCTATTTTCTGGGTCCTATTCTCACTTAACTGTTAGTGAAGCTCATATCATGCACCTGATTGTCTTCTTGGCATGTTTGTTTTGATACCACAAATTGGGTTCACTTTGAACTGAGGATGGTATATAGGTACGTATGCCACAATCCTCCGCCCGGATATGCACAACACTTGGGTTTTGCGATATAGTTGGAGAGCAACATATAAGCTCAGATAGTGGAGAAATTTTCATTTTCAGATACTGTTAATGTAACCTGATTGCAATCTTAGCCAAAAATGGTTTTCTTACCACAAAATGGGTTCATTTCCAAACTAAGTATGCTGCATAGCATCCCCAGTTTCTTTCACTGTTAGTGAAGCTTATTTCACAAACCTGATGGTCTTCTAAGGCTATTTTTTGGGTCCTATTCTCACTTAACTGTTAGTGAAGCTCATATCATGCACCTGATTGTCTTCTTGGCATGTTTGTTTTCATACCACAAATTGGGTTCACTTTGAACTGAGGATGGTATATAGGTACGTATGCCACAATCCTCCGCCCGGATATGCACAACACTTGGGTTTTGCGATATAGTTGGAGAGCAACATATAAGCTCAGATAGTGGAGAAGTTTTCATTTTCAGATACTGTTAATGTAACCTGATTGCAATCTTAGCCAAAAATGATTTTCTTACCACAAAATGGGTTCATTTCCAAACTAAGTATGCTGCATAGCATCCCCAGTTTCTTTCACTGTTAGTGAAGCTTATTTCACAAACCTGATGGTCTTCTAAGGCTATTTTTTGGGTCCTATTCTCACTTAACTGTTAGTGAAGCTCATATCATGCACCTGATTGTCTTCTTGGCATGTTTGTTTTCATACCACAAATTGGGTTCACTTTGAACTGAGGATGGTATATATGTGCGTATGCCACAATCCTCCGCCCGGATATGGACAACACTTGGGTTTTGCGATATAGTTGGAGAGCAACATATAAGCTCAGATAGTGGAGAAATTTTCATTTTCAGATACTGTTAATGTAACCTGATTGCAATCTTAGCCAAAAATGGTTTTCTTACCACAAAATGGGTTCATTTCCAAACTAAGTATGCTGCATAGCATCCCCAGTTTCTTTCACTGTTAGTGAAGCTTATTTCACAAACCTGATGGTCTTCTAAGGCTATTTTCTGGGTCCTATTCTCACTTAACTGTTAGTGAAGCTCATATCATGCACCTGATTGTCTTCTTGGCATGTTTGTTTTGATACCACAAATTGGGTTCACTTTGAACTGAGGATGGTATATAGGTACGTATGCCACAATCCTCCGCCCGGATATGCACAACACTTGGGTTTTGCGATATAGTTGGAGAGCAACATATAAGCTCAGATAGTGGAGAAGTTTTCATTTTCAGATACTGTTAATGTAACCTGATTGCAATCTTAGCCAAAAATGGTTTTCTTACCACAAAATGGGTTCATTTCCAAACTAAGTATGCTGCATAGCATCCCCAGTTTCTTTCACTGTTAGTGAAGCTTATTTCACAAACCTGATGGTCTTCTAAGGCTATTTTTTGGGTCCTATTCTCACTTAACTGTTAGTGAAGCTCATATCATGCACCTGATTGTCTTCTTGGCATGTTTGTTTTCATACCACAAATTGGGTTCACTTTGAACTGAGGATGGTATATAGGTACGTATGCCACAATCCTCCGCCCGGATATGCACAACACTTGGGTTTTGCGATATAGTTGGAGAGCAACATATAAGCTCAGATAGTGGAGAAATTTTCATTTTCAGATACTGTTAATGTAACCTGATTGCAATCTTAGCCAAAAATGGTTTTCTTACCACAAAATGGGTTCATTTCCAAACTAAGTATGCTGCATAGCATCCCCAGTTTCTTTCACTGTTAGTGAAGCTTAATTCACAAACCTGATGGTCTTCTAAGGCTATTTTCTGGGTCCTATTCTCACTTAACTGTTAGTGAAGCTCATATCATGCACCTGATTGTCTTCTTGGCATGTTTGTTTCGATACCACAAATTGGGTTCACTTTGAACTGAGGATGGTATATAGGTACGTATGCCACAATCCTCCGCCCGGATATGCACAACACTTGGGTTTTGCGATATAGTTGGAGAGCAACATATAAGCTCAGATAGTGGAGAAATTTTCATTTTCAGATACTGTTAATGTAACCTGATTGCAATCTTAGCCAAAAATGGTTTTCTTACCACAAAATGGGTTCATTTCCAAACTAAGTATGCTGCATAGCATCCCCAGTTTCTTTCACTGTTAGTGAAGCTTATTTCACAAACCTGATGGTCTTCTAAGGCTATTTTTTGGGTCCTATTCTCACTTAACTGTTAGTGAAGCTCATATCATGCACCTGATTGTCTTCTTGGCATGTTTGTTTTCATACCACAAATTGGGTTCACTTTGAACTGAGGATGGTATATAGGTACGTATGCCACAATCCTCCGCCCGGATATGCACAACACTTGGGTTTTGCGATATAGTTGGAGAGCAACATATAAGCTCAGATAGTGGAGAAGTTTTCATTTTCAGATACTGTTAATGTAACCTAATTGCAATCTTAGCCAAAAATGGTTTTCTTACCACAAAATGGGTTCATTTCCAAACTAAGAATGCTGCATAGCATCCCCAGTTTCTTTCACTGTTAGTGAAGCTTAATTCACAAACCTGATGGTCTTCTAAGGCTATTTTCTGGGTCCTATTCTCACTTAACTGTTAGTGAAGCTCATATCATGCACCTGATTGTCTTCTTGGCATGTTTGTTTTGATACCACAAATTGGGTTCACTTTGAACTGAGGATGGTATATAGGTACGTATGCCACAATCCTCCGCCCGGATATGCACAACACTTGGGTTTTGCGATATAGTTGGAGAGCAACATATAAGCTCAGATAGTGGAGAAGTTTTCATTTTCAGATACTGTTAATGTAACCTGATTGCAATCTTAGCCAAAAATGATTTTCTTACCACAAAATGGGTTCATTTGCAAACTAAGTATGCTGCATAGCATCCCCAGTTTCTTTCACTGTTAGTGAAGCTTATTTCACAAACCTGATGGTCTTCTAAGGCTATTTTTTGGGTCCTATTCTCACTTAACTGTTAGTGAAGCTCATATCATGCACCTGATTGTCTTCTTGGCATGTTTGTTTTCATACCACAAATTGGGTTCACTTTGAACTGAGGATGGTATATATGTGCGTATGCCACAATCCTCCGCCCGGATATGGACAACACTTGGGTTTTGCGATATAGTTGGAGAGCAACATATAAGCTCAGATAGTGGTGAAATTTTCATTTTCAGATACTGTTAATGTAACCTGATTGCAATCTTAGCCAAAAATGGTTTTCTTACCACAAAATGGGTTCATTTCCAAACTAAGTATGCTGCATAGCATCCCCAGTTTCTTTCACTGTTAGTGAAGCTTAATTCACAAACCTGATGGTCTTCTAAGGCTATTTTCTGGGTCCTATTCTCACTTAACTGTTAGTGAAGCTCATATCATGCACCTGATTGTCTTCTTGGCATGTTTGTTTTGATACCACAAATTGGGTTCACTTTGAACTGAGGATGGTATATAGGTACGTATGCCACAATCCTCCGCCCGGATATGCACAACACTTGGGTTTTGCGATATAGTTGGAGAGCAACATATAAGCTCAGATAGTGGAGAAATTTTCATTTTCAGATACTGTTAATGTAACCTGATTGCAATGTTAGCCAAAAAGGATTTTCTTACCACAAAATGGGTTCATTTCCAAACTAAGTATGCTGCATAGCATCCCCAGTTTCTTTCACTGTTAGTGAAGCTTATTTCACAAACCTGATGGTCTTCTAAGGCTATTTTTTGGGTCCTATTCTCACTTAACTGTTAGTGAAGCTCATATCATGCACCTGATTGTCTTCTTGGCATGTTTGTTTTCATACCACAAATTGGGTTCACTTTGAACTGAGGATGGTATATATGTGCGTATGCCACAATCCTCCGCCCGGATATGCACAACACTTGGGTTTTGCGATATAGTTGGAGAGCAACATATAAGCTCAGATAGTGGAGAAATTTTCATTTTCAGATACTGTTAATGTAACCTGATTGCAATCTTAGCCAAAAATGGTTTTCTTACCACAAAATGGGTTCATTTCCAAACTAAGTATGCTGCATAGCATCCCCAGTTTCTTTCACTGTTAGTGAAGCTTAATTCACAAACCTGATGGTCTTCTAAGGCTATTTTCTGGGTCCTATTCTCACTTAACTGTTAGTGAAGCTCATATCATGCTCCTGATTGTCTTCTTGGCATGTTTGTTTTCGATACCACAAATTGGGTTCACTTTGAACTGAGGATGGTATATAGGTACGTATGCCACAATCCTCCGCCCGGATATGCACAACACTTGGGTTTTGCGATATAGTTGGAGAGCAACATATAAGCTCAGATAGTGGAGAAATTTTCATTTTCAGATACTGTTAATGTAACCTGATTGCAATCTTAGCCAAAAATGGTTTTCTTACCACAAAATGGGTTCATTTCCAAACTAAGTATGCTGCATAGCATCCCCAGTTTCTTTCACTGTTAGTGAAGCTTATTTCACAAACCTGATGGTCTTCTAAGGCTATTTTTTGGGTCCTATTCTCACTTAACTGTTAGTGAAGCTCATATCATGCACCTGATTGTCTTCTTGGCATGTTTGTTTTCATACCACAAATTGGGTTCACTTTGAACTGAGGATGGTATATAGGTACGTATGCCACAATCCTCCGCCCGGATATGCACAACACTTGGGTTTTGCGATATAGTTGGAGAGCAACATATAAGCTCAGATAGTGGAGAAGTTTTCATTTTCAGATACTGTTAATGTAACCTAATTGCAATCTTAGCCAAAAATGGTTTTCTTACCACAAAATGGGTTCATTTCCAAACTAAGAATGCTGCATAGCATCCCCAGTTTCTTTCACTGTTAGTGAAGCTTAATTCACAAACCTGATGGTCTTCTAAGGCTATTTTCTGGGTCCTATTCTCACTTAACTGTTAGTGAAGCTCATATCATGCACCTGATTGTCTTCTTGGCATGTTTGTTTTGATACCACAAATTGGGTTCACTTTGAACTGAGGATGGTATATAGGTACGTATGCCACAATCCTCCGCCCGGATATGCACAACACTTGGGTTTTGCGATATAGTTGGAGAGCAACATATAAGCTCAGATAGTGGAGAAATTTTCATTTTCAGATACTGTTAATGTAACCTGATTGCAATCTTAGCCAAAAATGGTTTTCTTACCACAAAATGGGTTCATTTCCAAACTAAGTATGCTGCATAGCATCCCCAGTTTCTTTCACTGTTAGTGAAGCTTATTTCACAAACCTGATGGTCTTCTAAGGCTATTTTCTGGGTCCTATTCTCACTTAACTGTTAGTGAAGCTCATATCATGCACCTGATTGTCTTCTTGGCATGTTTGTTTTGATACCACAAATTGGGTTCACTTTGAACTGAGGATGGTATATAGGTACGTATGCCACAATCCTCCGCCCGGATATGCACAACACTTGGGTTTTGCGATATAGTTGGAGAGCAACATATAAGCTCAGATAGTGGAGAAATTTTCATTTTCAGATACTGTTAATGTAACCTGATTGCAATCTTAGCCAAAAATGGTTTTCTTACCACAAAATGGGTTCATTTCCAAACTAAGTATGCTGCATAGCATCCCCAGTTTCTTTCACTGTTAGTGAAGCTTAATTCACAAACCTGATGGTCTTCTAAGGCTATTTTCTGGGTCCTATTCTCACTTAACTGTTAGTGAAGCTCATATCATGCACCTGATTGTCTTCTTGGCATGTTTGTTTTGATACCACAAATTGGGTTCACTTTGAACTGAGGATGGTATATAGGTACGTATGCCACAATCCTCCGCCCGGATATGCACAACACTTGGGTTTTGCGATATAGTTGGAGAGCAACATATAAGCTCAGATAGTGGAGAAATTTTCATTTTCAGATACTGTTAATGTAACCTGATTGCAATCTTAGCCAAAAATGGTTTTCTTACCACAAAATGGGTTCATTTCCAAACTAAGTATGCTGCATAGCATCCCCAGTTTCTTTCACTGTTAGTGAAGCTTATTTCACAAACCTGATGGTCTTCTAAGGCTATTTTTTGGGTCCTATTCTCACTTAACTGTTAGTGAAGCTCATATCATGCACCTGATTGTCTTCTTGGCATGTTTGTTTTGATACCACAAATTGGGTTCACTTTGAACTGAGGATGGTATATAGGTACGTATGCCACAATCCTCCGCCCGAATATGCACAACACTTGGGTTTTGCGATATAGTTGGAGAGCAACATATAAGCTCAGATAGTGGAGAAATTTTCATTTTCAGATACTGTTAATGTAACCTGATTGCAATCTTAGCCAAAAATGGTTTTCTTACCACAAAATGGGTTCATTTCCAAACTAAGTATGCTGCATAGCATCCCCAGTTTCTTTCACTGTTAGTGAAGCTTAATTCACTAACCTGATGGTCTTCTAAGGCTATTTTTTGGGTCCTATTCTCACTTAACTGTTAGTGAAGCTCATATCATGCACCTGATTGTCTTCTTGGCATGTTTGTTTTCATACCACAAATTGGGTTCACTTTGAACTGAGGATGGTATATAGGTACGTATGCCACAATCCTCCGCCCGGATATGCACAACACTTGGGTTTTGCGATATAGTTGGAGAGCAACATATAAGATCAGATAGTGGAGAAGTTTTCATTTTCAGATACTGTTAATGTAACCTGATTGCAATCTTAGCCAAAAATGGTTTTCTTACTACAAAATGGGTTCATTTCCAAACTAAGTATGCTGCATAGCATCCCCAGTTTCTTTCACTGTTAGTGAAGCTTATTTCACAAACCTGATGGTCTTCTAAGGCTATTTTTTGGGTCCTATTCTCACTTAACTGTTAGTGAAGCTCATATCATGCACCTGATTGTCTTCTTGGCATGTTTGTTTTCATACCACAAATTGGGTTCACTTTGAACTGAGGATGGTATATATGTGCCTATGCCACAATCCTCCGCCCGGATATGCACAACACTTGGGTTTTGCGATATAGTTGGAGAGCAACATATAAGCTCAGATAGTGGAGAAATTTTCATTTTCAGATACTGTTAATGTAACCTGATTGCAATCTTAGCCAAAAATGGTTTTCTTACCACAAAATGGGTTCATTTCCAAACTAAGTATGCTGCATAGCATCCCCAGTTTCTTTCACTGTTAGTGAAGCTTAATTCACAAACCTGATGGTCTTCTAAGGCTATTTTCTGGGTCCTATTCTCACTTAACTGTTAGTGAAGCTCATATCATGCACCTGATTGTCTTCTTGGCATGTTTGTTTTGATACCACAAATTGGGTTCACTTTGAACTGAGGATGGTATATAGGTACGTATGCCACAATCCTCCGCCCGGATATGCACAACACTTGGGTTTTGCGATATAGTTGGAGAGCAACATATAAGCTCAGATAGTGGAGAAATTTTCATTTTCAGATACTGTTAATGTAACCTGATTGCAATCTTAGCCAAAAATGGTTTTCTTACCACAAAATGGGTTCATTTCCAAACTAAGTATGCTGCATAGCATCCCCAGTTTCTTTCACTGTTAGTGAAGCTTATTTCACAAACCTGATGGTCTTCTAAGGCTATTTTTTGGGTCCTATTCTCACTTAACTGTTAGTGAAGCTCATATCATGCACCTGATTGTCTTCTTGGCATGTTTGTTTTCATACCACAAATTGGGTTCACTTTGAACTGAGGATGGTATATAGGTACGTATGCCACAATCCTCCGCCCGGATATGCACAACACTTGGGTTTTGCGATATAGTTGGAGAGCAACATATAAGCTCAGATAGTGGAGAAGTTTTCATTTTCAGATACTGTTAATGTAACCTGATTGCAATCTTAGCCAAAAATGGTTTTCTTACCACAAAATGGGTTCATTTCCAAACTAAGTATGCTGCATAGCATCCCCAGTTTCTTTCACTGTTAGTGAAGCTTATTTCACAAACCTGATGGTCTTCTAAGGCTATTTTTTGGGTCCTATTCTCCCTTAACTATTAGTGAAGCTCATATCATGCACCTGATTGTCTTCTTGGCATGTTTGTTTTCATACCACAAATTGGGTTCACTTTGAACTGAGGATGGTATATAGGTACGTATGCCACAATCCTCCGCCTGGATATGCACAACACTTGGGTTTTGCGATATAGTTGGAGAGCAACATATAAGCTCAGATAGTGGAGAAGTTTTCATTTTCAGATACTGTTAATGTAACCTGATTGCAATCTTAGCCAAAAATGATTTTCTTACCACAAAATGGGTTCATTTCCAAACTAAGTATGCTGCATAGCATCCCCAGTTTCTTTCACTGTTAGTGAAGCTTATTTCACAAACCTGATGGTCTTCTAAGGCTATTTTTTGGGTCCTATTCTCACTTAACTGTTAGTGAAGCTCATATCATGCACCTGATTGTCTTTTTGGCATGTTTGTTTTGATACCACAAATTGGGTTCACTTTGAACTGAGGATGGTATATAGGTACGTATGCCACAATCCTCCGCCCGGATATGCACAACACTTGGGTTTTGCGATATAGTTGGAGAGCAACATATAAGCTCAGATAGTGGAGAAATTTTCATTTTCAGATACTGTTAATGTAACCTGATTGCAATCTTCGGGATGGTTTTTTTATCTGGGCTATGATTGGATCTAGGATGGCAAATTTTGACTGGGCTATGATTGGATTGTTTAGTGGATGTTGTCTATGTTCTTAATTGGGCTGTGATTAGAATGACTGGGCTCGAGTGGAGATCTGGAAACCCATATAGAGACATCTTGTTCATAATAATTTATTATTATTGTCGTTCTTGTCGCTCTTGCTGTTGTTGCTGATGTCTCTTTGTGTTCATGTGCTGAAGGGAAACAAGGGATGAGAGAGAGATGAGGAAAATGCCGCTATGTTAGCCTGGTGTATCCAAAGTCTCTACCTTTCTCCTTTCTGTTTCCATTTATGGCTTCTATATATATTTGGTTTCCTTCCACGATGACAGTTCCCTAAAAATACACTTGATATGAGCCCTATCTTATTTTTCTTATTTTTCTTATATTTGGTTTCCGTCCACGATGACAGTTTCATGGATTGTCTGAACAATCCATGAAAGAGATGCTTAGATACTGAATTTTTATTTGTTTTACTGTTTTAGGTAGTGGATATTCCCAATCAAGGGAGATAATATAGAGTTTTCAAGTTAGATACTGAATTTTCATTTATTTTGTTATTTTAGATATATTTAAAAAACAAAATTAAGTACCGGATTTTTAGCATTGCAATGTAATTATTTTACCTCTCTATATATCATCAACAATTCCATTTGCAATTGGCACTTTGATCTTATAATTTAAGATACAGTTAGATTTTTTTGCAAGTTCAAAAAATATGTATTTTCTGTATTGTGGTATACTGTTGAACTAAACTATTGTTTTTTTTTGTTCACAGAGCGGTCGCCCAGATGAAGAAAATTCTGATGATCAGAACTGAAGCTCCTCGAGGGTATGAATCCGTGGTCCTCCTTGCTGTTCTTGTGTCCTTGCTGTATGATTGTTCTTATGTCCTCCTTGCTGTTATGTCAGACTGTTTTTTTTGGATGAGAGTTATGTCAGACGGTTTAGTTGGGATATTTGTCAGACTTGAGATATTTGGGATGTTGAGATATTTGGGATGTTCATCAGTCTATTAATTTGGTTGTGATTATGACTGTTAATTTTGCGGTGAATTTGGTTGTGATTATGACACTGTTAATTAGTTTGTTGAGATATTTGGATATGACACGTGTTAAACTTTATTATATTTCTTGTGTTTGGTTGTCATTTGCGCATTAATATGAAATAAAATTGGTTGAATCAGTAGTTATGAATTAGTTTACAGGTTTTGTAAAAGAAATTGTGAATTGAAATCGAACAGAAAACGGAGAAAGGAATACAAACGGGCATAGCTAGACCGGATTTTTATAAAACGCCGGTCTATCTATTGAATTAGTCGCAGTGTGCGATAGACCGGCGGTCACACAAACGCCGGTGTATGCCGCTAGACGCCGGTGAATACCGTCAGTTGCAACGGCAAAAAGTAACACCGACGTTTTATCAAACGTCGGTGTAGTTGGATTTACCGGCGTTTTTGGTCACGCCGGTGCTTGTGAGTAGGGAAAAGCGGGCAGTCATAAACGCACGTACACCGGCGGTCACAGAACGCCGGTGAACGTTCATTCTACACCGGCATTTTTGTAAACGCCGGTAAATTGATGAACACCGGCGGTTTATAGCCGCCGGTGAATGTATATTGGAAGTAAAAGACGGCACTCAAAGGACCCAATACACCGGCGTTTTTAGGCCGCCGGTGTAGGTTTCACATTTACCGGCGCACTGGAAAACTGCCGGTGTAGACCCCTTCCTTTCAGCGATGCTCGATTCGGCGGCATTTGGACCGGCGCTATTGTAAACGCCGGTGAATGTTTCACCGGCGTAAAAAAACGCCGGTAAAGACCTCAAAAAGCGCCGGGAAATCTGCTTTCTTTTGTAGTGTTTCGGGTTTATAAAAGGAAGACAAACAGGGAATTAATGTAGGAAATATTAATATTAAGTCGTATGAGAAATGTCAAAATGAGATATGGAAATAGTAGTACACAATCTAAATTAATTTTATGAAAAATATGTGTTTAATTACTGGAAAAATTATTTTAAATTACTGGAGTGTTAAATTATGTTTAAATAGACATTCTGGAGATTTACAAAAATTTTAGTAAAAGCAAAACTAAAATAAGAGCTTTTGAACATCGAAATGTTCTAATTGAACAGAGAGTTATTTTAAATAAAATACGAGTTGTAGTCAAGACAACTTGAGCCTATAGCTCAAGTGGTCGGTGAGCTCTTTAGTGCTACAGTAGTGCGGGTGTGTTGGGTTGAGGTCACTGGTTCGATACTTGAGAACACCATTCTTTTTATGTGCGTTTAAAATTAAACCAATTTTCAGACCGAGAGTATAAAACTCTCTGACTTCTCCTTGTATCGATGAGCGCAAGTAGCCAGATGGCTAGCGTGCACGGCTGTGTTCTCTTGGGTCGCTGGTTCGATTCCTGGCTTGGTCAGAATGTTAATTTTTTTGAAAAAGTGATTTTTTTGGGTTTCTTGATGTGTAAAAATTCCGAAAAAAATACTATTATTATTTTAAAATCATGTGTGACTTATGAAAAATTATTGAGAGTAATTAGAATGAAATAAAGTGTATTTTTGAAAATAAAAGTGTAGTTGGGACTATAGTTTTAAACTCGTATATTTTCGTAAAAATGCGTTTTGAGAAGAAAGTGAGATAAGTATTAGAAAAGGAAAAATTGGAAGAAAGAAAGTATATGTTGTGAAGTTTTGTATGAATTATTCTTGTTAAAGAATAGTGTGACAATAACGAGTTTGTGAATATTCACTTTGACTAGATATTTTGTGATACGATTTTAATGTGGAAATAAATATTTGTTATGAAATACATGATGTATAATTGAACTCCATGTATGTTTATTGACTCATGAAAAATTCAGAAATCATGTGATTGGAAAAGAGAAATGTTATTGAGTATGACAACTCAAATATGTGAATTTGTGAATTTAAATTGAAAATTAGGGTGTAGCCAAAACTCACACCTGCAAGTGAAAAGTGATGAAATATGATTATTAAAATTGAAAAGATCAAGTTTGGGTCATTGTAAAATGAAAGAAATAAGACCGGTAGTAGTGAGAGGGCTAACTCTAAGAGATTGATTTTGTTCATGATTTCATTAAGAATTAGTACATAGTGAAGAGGTGATGAAAGTGAAAGAAAAACACAAGTATGGGGGCCTCGAGTCTATGATGTGGGTGTGATTCACAGTTTGTCTTCACGATGCGTCGTGACATGACGTGGGCACTACTCTGGAATTATCGAGATCTTGGCGACGCTTGTGGGGTATTTGGTGACTGCGAGAGGATCGTGTGCCATAAAGGAGGCTGAATTGTCCATAGATAGTCTTCACGATGCGTCGTGACATGACGTGAGATTCCCCTCCAGTTTTTCTGTACATGAGCTCGTACTCATAGGACATCTAGGATACTTACCGTAGTTACAGTAGTAGATCAAGTCATGATGAGGGATTGCACCATACAAGATGAAGAATGATTAAGAGGCTTGCCATCGGACCTATGTAGTATGGGATGCATAGAATCCGAACAAGTGTGCATTAGTATCATGTAATATAAATAACTGCATTAAGGACTAAGTGCACAATCACAACACGGCATCAATAGGGTATTCCCTTTAGTTTGATATGTGACAAGTTTGTATTTGTTAAATATGGAAAATCAGTTATTCTGTTTCCGGCATAGAGAGGATGGCCATGTATATTGTTCGTCGGTTGAATAAACTGACATACCCACAGTTTTGTATGCAGGGTAAATGGCATGATAAAGATTAAAGGAGAAATGATGCTTAGCGATTATTCAAATTTGGATGTACCTTAATATAAATGTTGTAAATTTGCTTCCGCTGTAAAATGTAAAGTGTAAAGATTTTTTGTAACTCTAATGTAAAGTGAAAGTTTTAATTTCCTTGTAAAATTATACGAAAGAAGTGTAAAGATCCTGTGGAATCTTGAATTCAATGTATTTTGGAATTCGGGGCGTTACACGAGTTTTGGCTCGACAGGATTTCTTTCTTGGGGCATATTGTTTCTGGCGATGGTGTTTCAGTGGATCCTGCCAAGGTTGAGGCTGTGAAGGATTGGCCTATTCCCAAGTCAGTTTCAGAAGTCAGGAGTTTTCTCGGTTTGTCTGGCTATTATTGGAAGTTTGTTCAGGATTTTTCGAATATAGCAGGACCGTTGACTAAATTGACTGGGAAGGATCAGAAGTTTTGTTGGTCTGATGAGTGCAATAAGGCTTTTGTGGAGTTGAAGAACAGATTGATGTCAGCGCTTGTGTTAACTATTCTAGATGGTTCAGGCGGATTTGTGGTTCACTGTGATGCTTCTGGTAAGGATCTTGGAGCAGTTCTTATGCAGAAGGGCCGAGTTGTTGCGTATGCATTGAGGCAGTTGAGGCCGCATGAGAAGAACTATCCTATTCATGACTTGGAGTTAGCGGCAGTGATTCATGCTCTGAAGCTGTAGAGACATTATTTACTTGGAGACCGAGTGGTGATCTTTACAGACCACAAAAGTCTCAAGTACGTATTCACCCAGAAGGAGTTAAATATGAGGCAAAGGTGTTGGTTGGAGCTTATGGTCGTTTATGACATTAGTTTGCAATACCATTCTGGTAATGTAAACTTGGTGCCCAGATGCTTTGAGCAGGAGACCGACAATTATGTTACTTAGCAGAGTGATCTCATTGAGCAGATGAGGAGGTTGGATTTGGATGTTTTGTTGCCGAGTTCTGGTCAGAGTTGTTTGGCGCTCCAGCTGCAGTCGTCTCTTGTGGAGCAGATTAAAGAGGCTCAGGCTGGTGATGCACAGTTGCAGAGTTTTCGAGCTGAGGTTGAGTCTGGGTCCAGGACAGACATGGTTATTCATGCAGATGGTTCGCTTCGTTTTGGTTCCCGGTTGTGTGTCCCTAAGGGTGAAGTTCGTCAGAGGTTGCTTGAAGAAGCTCATCAGTCTTCGTATTCTATCCATCCTGGCGGTACTAAGATGTATCGGGATTTGAAGCTTCATTTCTGGTGGCATGGTATGAAGAGGGCTATTGCTCGGTTTGTTTCTTAGTGTTTAGTCTGTCAGCAGGTTAAGGCAGAGCATCACAGAACCGCTAGACTTCTTCAACCGCTTCCTATTCCAGAGTGGAAGTGGGAACATATCACTATGGATTTTGTGACCGCTTTGCCGAGGAGTCCTAAGGGTCATAATGCTATTTGGGTGATTATTGACCGTTTGACGAAGAGTGCTCACTTCATTCATTTTCATGTCGGTCAGTCTACTGAGAGCCTAGCTGAGAGGTATATGCAAGAGATTATCAGACTTCATGGTGTTCCAGTCAGTATTGTATCCGACCGGGATACGAGATTCAGATCTCAGTTTTGGGAAAGTCTTCAGAACAGTTTGATGAGTAAATTAAAGTACAGTACAGCTTTTCATTCCCAGACTGATGGACAGTCAGAGCGGACTATTCAGATTCTTGAGGACATGTTGAGGTCCTGCATGCTTCAGTTTGGTGGGTCTTGGGAGGATCATTTGCATCACGTAGAGTTCTCGTACAATAACAGCTTTCAAGCCAGTATTAAAGCTGCTCCGTTCGAGGCACTCTATGGGCAGAAGTGCAGGTCACTAGTGTGCTGGGATGACATTGGTGAGAGGAAGTTGTTGGGTCCAGAGTTGGTCACCAAGATAGCGGATGTTGTGGTTCAGATCAGGAAGCACTTGCAGGCAGCTCAGGACAGGCAGAGGCGATGGGCTGATGTTCATCGTAGGGCTTTGGAGTTTGTTGTTGGTGACCATGTTTTTCTTAAGGTATCGCCGTGGCGCGGTGTTAATTGGTTCGGTGGCGGGGGTAAGCTTAGCCCGAGGTTTATTGGACCGTTTGAGATTTTGGAGCGAGTAGGCAAGGTGACCTATCGTCTTGCTTTGCCGCCAGCTTTATCAGGAGTGCACAATGTTTTCCATGTCTCACAACTCAGGAGATATATCCGAGATGAGAGCCACGTGATCGACTACTCTGAGTTGACCATTCAGGCGGATTTGACTTGTGAGATTCCGCCTGTTGCTATTGTGGATCAGCAGGAGAAAGTTCTTAAGAACAAGGTTATCAAGTTGGTTTCGTGTTGCTTGGAATCCTCACTTTCCTGGTGAGTCGACTTGGGAGCTGGAGGAGGAGATTCAGCAGAAGTTTCCTCATTTGTTTGAGTAGTTTTTGTTTTGCTTTTGGTTGTTTTGGGGTTACCCTATGTATCTTTCTTTTGAATTTCGATGACGAAATTTTCTTGTTAGGTGGATAGGATTGTAACTCCTGTTTTTCATTTTATGTATTTTTGACTGTATTTTTCATTTTTGGTGTATTTTTCTCTCTTGTATTTTTTCTGAACCGTATATTGGATTTGATTTCAATATATATTCGTTTTATTCCATTTTGAGCTCCTTGTGTTTGATTGATTGTCTCTTTTGATCGTTTTTCATTATTTTGATCATTTCCTCATTTTTGGACTATCTTTATTTTAATTTTTCCTGTAGTGTTGTGGTGGAGTTTTGGTGGTGTTTCCCAAACTTATTATTTTTGACTCCTAATAAGATTTTTTTTCAAGAGCCATAGAATTCTCTCCTATTTGTATTCCTATTTGTATTTGACCCAATATCCAATACCCATTTATTTACCTATTACTACATACTAATACCCACAACCCATTAACCCACATCTAAAGCTTATATAAATACCCATACCCTTTTTAATCCTAACCCTAACCCTAATTTTCCCCCACTCTAAATCCCGGCCTCCCTAACTCACCCCCCCTCTCTCCCGGTCTGCACATCCCCACCAACCCGAGCCCCCCTCACACATCAGCCGACCACCATACAACCCTAGGCCGAGCCCCTAGCTCCGGCCATCTCCACCTTCGACCACCTACACATCAAACCCGAGACTTCCTTGCTTGCCGATCACCCAAACCACCACCACCATCATCAAGCTTGCACTTTTGATCCCCTACTCCTCTGTTGTGGTGTTCTCAAAGCGGGTGCTTGCCGCTTTGATCGCCGTTGCTTCAAGGAGGATCGTTCGTGTGGATTTCGTTCGTGGCGCTTGGATTCGTTGCTTGTAGCGGATTTCGTTCGTGGGTTTTGCATCTAGGATTGATTGCATCGTTTTTCATCCCCAAATTAAGGCAAGTAACTGGTACTCCAATTCATTTGTTTGATACAAGTCTCAAAGTTCACCTATAGTGTAGTTGGGTCTAGAGACAACACTAGATTGTGTTTTCCTTGATGGTTTTTGTCTCTATTGTGATATTTTGGCCATAGAAGACTCATGACACAAATCTTGATATGAAATAACCTAGGTATCGCCCAATTCTTGATTTTAGAGGTGTATGTGAAAATTGTGTGCAAATTCGTGTTTCGATCGATACCCATGTGAAATAATAGGCGTGGACATGTTAGTAACCCTAATTCATGATGTTTAGACACTTGGTAGGTTATATTTCAAGTTTGGATGTGTTTGCAGCAATAATCTTGAATCTATGTTGTTTTTGTGCTTGAGGGCGAAATCTATATTTGGTGGATGTTCTGTTTTGTTTACTGTTTTCGTCTATGCTACATCAGTATCTTGATTTCAGTATTAAATATGAGATTTAGATAATTTTGTCTATTTTCAAACCCCACTGACTTTGCTTGATTTGGGTTTCGTATGACTGAGTTATGACTGTTTTAGTACTGAGGTGTCGACTATTTTCAGATTCTGTTTTTCGTTGATTTTGTTAACAAACTATTTCAAGAACCATGTTATACATATTATTTTGTTCCAATATTTTTTTCAATGTTTCTTTATTAAGTTAGGGATTACCAGAATTTTGGTGAATTTTATTGATAAGTTTTATGTGGTGTTTCATGCTCGTTTATAAAATCTATACATGCTGTATTTTGCTCGTTGTTCTGTAAAGAACCCTATTTTCACTAAGATTTTTTTTACTGTAGGAAAATTGGTTGTGAAATGTGAAAGTTAGTTAAATCTATCTATTTTCATATCCCTTTGGCGGAATTGGATTTCGTTTTACTGGTTGCGAGATATCTTAGTTTTCGTACAACAGTGTTGGGATTTCCAGATTCGCTAAACTATGTTTTTGTGTTGCTTTCTTATTTTTGATACCTGATCTATTTTTACTGAAAAATTTTGAAACATTATATTTTGATTCTAGACATATAGGGGAATGCTCCAGATTTTTTGTGGATTTATTTAATGTGTTTTCATGCTGTTTTCATGCCCTTGAATTCATTTTCTTGATTTCTGGCTGAACCTAATTTCTGTATTCGAATCAGTTTTGAGCTGTGTTGTTGTGAATTAGTATATAACTTAATTATACTCGCTGGATTCGTGTGGATGTCTATTTTCCAGATCCTTTGACGGATCCAGATTTGCTTCTTTGTAACTCTTAGAATCACTGTTTTACTACAGCGTGGTCTTGCTGTCCTGAACTTGAGATGTGTTTATTTTTATTCTTTTATGAACTATCTTGTACTCCTACATGTTTAGTTTGGTACTTGCACTTGCCACATGATTATGCCATGCTATTCTTGATATGTTCTGCACATATACATTCTTGTTGACATTAATAATAAAATTAACCAAGCCGGGGTTAAGGGTAAGATCTAGTAGTGGATAGTGCAGAAACGTGTACTCGGAAGAACCTAGTGGTTATTGAAGCTAGTTTACATGTGGAGCTTGACACGATTTACATGACACGTACACACTTGACACTGGAGCTTGTTTACATGATACATGATTAGATGATACTTGGAGCTTGTCCCTGAGTACACTGCCCTTTATGGTCCCCTACAAAATCTAAAGCGAAACTGTTTGTTGTAGCAACTATGTAGTAAAAACTGGGATACATGAAGTGCTACCTAGATAGTAAATCACTACAAGACTTGATACATGCTACTTGATACATGCTACCTGAACATGATACTTGAACATGATACTTGAACCTAATACATGCTTGATTCATACTTGACTACATGATACATGAGACTTGATTACATGAGACTTGAGAATTGATACATGATTACATGACACTTGACACTTGATGCATGTTTACATAATACTTGATTTCTTGACACTTGATTCATGCCGTTTACACTAGTTCACTTTTTCCATGCTAGTTGTTTATGTTGGACATCATGATTATACCATGCTAGGTTTGATACTTAGATTCACCCCATTTCCATGCACTTGTATCCTACACAATTTGTGACCCATAACTTGCAATTGACGGGTACTTATTTTCTTCTTTTCTCCTTCTCCTGTAAATTTACTAATTGCAGATCAGGATGGACGGCTGCCAGATGGTATTGGCGAGATGATGTACTAGTGTTGGATTGCATGATTTATTTATTATTATTATTTGTTGCTAGAACTTGAATAAAATGTACTTGATCCTTAGATATTTATTTGTATTTGGGCGATGTGACCCAGGATATTTGACTCATTCAGAATTTGGTTATTTGAGATTATTGTATTTGGTTTCAAGAAATTTCTGTTGGTATCTTGTTTCAATTATGCATGTTGGTTGATACTTGGCTTCCTACTCTGATTATCTTGTGAAGTATTGTAAAGATTCTTGAACAACTTATGGATGATGAAAACGCTGAGCTTTTGTTACATATCCGTATTCCGTATTCTTTTTGGGAAGCAGGGCGTGACAGACTCCCCTCCACTAATTCGAGCATGAATATCAAGAGACAGCGTATCGGTGAATCCCCTCCACCGAATCGAGAGCTTATACATGCAATGCGGCGATTATAATTTTTTCTCATTAACAAAAATGTGTGTGCAGGGGATTACTCAATTTTTTGCTGACTCGAATTTTGTGTGTGCATGGGATCTAAGTTCAGAAAGGTATGATTATTTAATTTTTGGGTTTATAAAATTTTAATTTGGTGATTTAATTGATGAGTTTTTTATTGGTTTTGATTTAAGGTGTACGCAAGTGAGAGATGGATTATTTGGTGGCCTCATTTTGGGCTTCCAAACCATAGCAGGACAGGTAAGCTGATCAGCAACCTAAAATAACTTAGCAAATATGCAACATTAATTTCTTCACTACAAGGGAATATATTATCGTGAAGTGTTCCCTTCACTGGTTATTAGAAACCATGGTTAACATAAAATATAAGAACTTTTAGTGTATGTTTGGATATATAGGATTGGGATGACTGGAGTGTAATACCCCGGATAATATAATGCTTTTGTATATATATATTGTGTGTATGTATATATATATTGCAGTGTTTGTTTGATTATATATGATGTTGGACTGCGTTTATGGTTGCGAGGCGGTTCGTGTGGGTGGTTGCGTTCTTGACAATGCACGAGAATGAGACGGACCGATCCTAGTACATACACTAGTTTTGAGTGCGGTACGTATGCAAATATGTAATTGTGTGATACTATAATAGGCATACTTGCATGCACTCAAATATAACCTCTCATCTCTCATTTTAGAGCTTGATCAAGACCAAACAAATTCAGCCCAAGCTCCAACTCAAAAACCATGAGCTAGACCATGGTTTTTTGGAGAAAACCACCTAGTCCCTACCCCCTACCCCCTACCCCTCTTGCCGGCCCCCCTTTCCCCCCTCTTTCCCTCACTCCCCTCTCCACAAAACCCCATTTTCCCACTCTTGAGCTATGGAAATTTCAGGAAAAAAAGGGAAACAGAGAAAGGGAAGGAGAGATTGAACGGAGCAAAAAGAATGGGAAGTTCTCAAGCTTTGGAGCTAGATTTAGAGGAGCAAGCTCAAGGCAAACCACATCTTCTCAAGAAAAATCATGGTGGGGAGTTCTCTAAACTAGTTCTTTATCATTCTTGTTTAAATTCTTGCATGCATGAGTAATAGTAGTGTAAGAATGGTTGTTTAAGAGTTGATTGTTAGAAATCTGAAACTAAAACAGAAACTCATGATCTGCATGCCTTAGTTCTGAATTTCCGTACACCAAAATACTTGGAATTTGATGATGAAATTAATACATGGTGATCTCACATATGTCTAGAAGATGCATGATTTATTTTGAAATTTTATGATGATTTTTTGATATTTTAATAAAATTCATTTTGAGGACTGAGCCGTAAGGCAGGAACATGATCTGTCTACTGTGATAACTGAGATCGTGGGCATTCTTATAATTAATTGGCTCATGATCTAATTTTGAAATTTTTACCGTGATTTCTTTCATGTATCTAGAAACTACAGATAAAACATGAATTTATTTGGATGAAGTTTGATGCATGTTCAAAATAAATCAATCAACAGTAGTCAAGACCGCAGCTGAAGAACAGCAGAATTTTTATGCATGTTTGTAAAAGGAAGAACTCATTGATTTCTTGGAATTTGGACATGAATCTTTTTGCATATTGTTCATAATGATATCTAGTTTCTGTAATGCAAATTTGGTGACCATTTGATAAGTATGTGATTTATGATAAATATTTTAACATATACTGTGCTCAACTCAGTCAGAATGGACACTTTGATAAGATGGTACTTTTGAGGCTCTGTTATAGTAGAATTGGACAAAGTGTACAATTAGAAAATTGTAGTAGACATCTAGAGCTTTCCAACAAGTATTATTTGAAGAAATTCATGTGAGTAGATTATTAAATATGATTTTTTCAAGATTGGATAGAAACCCGGTTTTAAGTTGAAGGCTCTGTTTGACTAAGGCTTAGTGTGTGGTTTTGTATACCTGAGAGTAATGTTTGTTTTAGGGTAATCAGATGATGAAATGTGGATTGGTGATAAACTAGGAAGTTGTAGAGGACATTCACAACTTTTCACAGAACCTAGATTTGTATCATTCCGTTGAGCATGTAGGATTTTATGCTATCGGCAAGGTGCAGTCAGTGTACAGAAAGTACACATGCTGAGGCTTGTGAAGCTAATTTGAGGATTTAGAGGACTGAATATGAGGTGATGATTAACAAGAGAGTTGTATCCTAGGTCTTTACCTTTTCAGATTAGGCTTGAACACCCAAATTTGAGTTATATTGTGGGAGTTCTGATCTTTTTAAGTTTCAGGCAGAACACCATTAGTTGTTTAGTCATGGTTTTTGACTAAGCATTGAAAGTACTATTTCACCTCTTGTAGATAAGAGTTGATGGATTTGCTTTTGGGGGTAATAGATGATATTCATGCAACCCAGTACACAGATTAGAAGTCATGGACTTGTGACTAGTAGCGTGCAATACTCAAGAAATCAACCTTATCATATTTGGAGTATATTTGTTTGTGTTTATCTCCTTGGTTTGTCAGTAGTTTGGTGTTATGATTGAAAGTATTGCCGGTAAAAGGTATTTCTTGGGCACCGTTTTACCACTCGCTGAGGGTAACGGCCGGAAAGTGGTCAAGGACCAACAGGTGTGTGGCAGCAGATAAGTATCGACTCGCCAGATTATTATTTTGACAGAGTAGTTGGGGATCAATTGTTCGATAGAACTACGTTCATGATTTTGGATGACAAGCATATTTTAGTAATTGTTATTTAATTAAGTTTCTTACTTCTGCTTAAGGACTAAGTTGGTATTGGGGGTGATTCTCTATAATTCGACTTGTTCTGAGGGCCAGCACTAGGCAGTGATAACCAGGGTTGTTCTCTTCCTGTCGTAGGAATACGCGTTGTGTTCGCTCACTAGCTGAGCACACGGAGGCCATATCTCTCTATTAAATCTTGAAGTGTCTTGGTACAAATGGAGAAAAACTCTGTCGGTTAGGGGGCTTAGACCCTTGAAGCCGTCATGTTCTTATGTTGGTGGACACGAACGGACCATAAGAGGCGGCAGTCTCACGGATCTTCGGCACCATGGATGTGCAGGATGCATATCTGTAAGATCGTCAAGGCATTTGGTGTGATCCAGACCGGATTAGGCACAAGTGGCAAACGGGGACACCACTGTGTTAGCAATAATAACTGCAGGATGAACCAGCCACGTGTTATCTATTAGGAACAGGTTGAGTACAATAGTAGAATGTATTGCATGGCGAGGGTTCGAAACCCTGAATTTGGAGAAGACGGCTTGATTTGGAGCGTATGTAGTATGGGATGCATGCGTATCCAGAGTCTTGGTGACATTAGATTAAGTGCATCTGTTTCTGTGCCTTGTTTTATGCATTAGACTTCAGGTCATGGCATATACGAACACTAGGGAATTTAGATGCACGTTTCTTTTCCGATTCAAGATTGTTTGTGATTTCGATTTTGGATATCGCTGTTTCATATCAGCATTGCGTCAGTCAAAGTACTGACGTTCCCCACCTTTTAGGTACCAGTCCTAACCTTAGAGCAGGTGCAGAGATATCATAGTTTCGCAACGGATGTCTCAAGCTAAGGGGCAAGTCCTAGGGAAGCAGATTGACTACTCAGCGGAGGTTCAGCGATGATCGGTCGACTGCCATTCTGGAAGGCAGATAGTAGCCTTAGAAGTGGAGTCTGTGAATATTTTGTAATAAGTTGTAATGAGTTAATGTAATTTGTATTCTTAGTCAAGAAAAAAGATATTGGTTGTAATCGATGATGTAATGACCTTATTTGGCAATAAAAGGTTTTTAAAATTTTGACTTATTACTGTGTTGAGATGCATTTGAAGGCAAAGATTCTGGTGAGTGTCACGGATGTCCGGTAACGGGGATCCGGGGCGCTACAATGATGGTATCAAAGCTGACTTCAAATTGTAGTCTAACACAGTAAGAAATTTAAAACATAAAATGCCAGTTAGAGGCAAGCTTATGTTCGAACATCACAATATATGTCTGTGATTCCTCTCTAACCGGAACAAAAACCTGTTTGTGTTTTGCAGGATGGTGTTTGAAGATATCTTCATCAAGGATGGGTCAGTAGCAGTAGGTGAACCAATGCCTACTAGGGAAATGATCACAGTGGAGGAAGAAATGAGGGAAGTGCTACAACAGGCTAAAAATGAAGAACGCTCACTGCCACCATTGCCAGACCCAACCACGGAGTAGCAGAGGATAGCCATGTTGTATCTGAGAATGAGGAAGCTGAAGGAATGTAGGGACAAGGTGGTCTGCCAGAATAAGCAGCAGATCAAAACTTACTAGACACAGATGGCACGCCTGAAGTGAGAATTATAGCAACTTCAATCCGAAATGGAACTCTTCCAAAACCGTTGGTGGGGACTTCAGAAAAACACCAAGCCAAGAGCTGCTGGGAAAATCACCAAACCTTCTAAAGGAAAATGCCCCAAGGAAGCAATTGCAGCTAAAAGTTGTTTCCAATGCGGGAAAGTCGGACACTACCAGTTAAACTGCCCAACAATTATAGCCAAGAATTGTTGCAGCTATGGAAAGTTTGGGCATATCAAGCCAAATTGCCCAACAACTACGAAGACTTGTTACAACTATGGAAAATTTGGGCATATCAAGCCAAATTGCCCACAAATACAAAGGGGATGCTCATCAAGCAAGTAATAGGATATAAATAACAGGGTGAAAATATTATGTGGAACTACTATATTTTGCAATGTTTTGGAAGTTGAAGATGTAATGTAATCAAGTTTTAAGTTGTATTTTGGGTTTTTGTGGGAAGTTGATAGAGGATGAACTTTTGTAACAAGATATATATATATATATATATATATATATATATATATGGAATTTTGGCTACGGTCTTGTTTGATAGTGGATCGACACATTCTTTTGTGTCAAAATCTTTTTTGAGAAATTAAGATGCACACAGGAGGCAATTCTAGATCCAGCCTTGATGGTGGCTACGCCATTAGGGGCAACCCTCACTACAGAACTGTGCTATAGGGGATGTAAACTCCATATTAACGGGGAAACTCTAAGCATCGATTTGTTAGAATTGGGTTTTAGCAGAACAGATGTCATTATTGGTATGGATTGGATGTCGAAGCACAAAGCAAGCATCGACTGCAAGAAGGAGGTAGTCATCTCAGTTGAAGGAGTGGAACTTGTATTCCACGGAGAGAAGAGGTCGAGAGCAGTAATCATTGCAGCTTCTAGTGAAGTACGGGTACCTGAAGAGGTGAACAAGATACCAGTGGTGAAAAACTTTCCACTTGTATTTGTGGAGGATTTACATGGACATTCCCCACACCCGGATGTCGAGTTTAGCATCAAAATTCAACCAGGAAGTGCTCCAGTATCAAAGAAACCCTATAGAATGGTGCCAGTGGAGCAGAACGAAGTCAAGAAGCAGATTGAGGAATTCTTGCAGAAGGGATTCAACAGACTAAGTGCATTGCCTTGGGGAGCACTAGTGTTGCTTGTTAAGAAGAAGGACGGATCAGTCAGGGGGTGTATCGGTTATCGGGAATTGAATAAGGTCACTATTCGGAACAAGTACCAAATTTCCAGGATCGATGATTTGTTTGATCAGCTTCAGGGAGCAGCAGTATTTCCAAGATTGATTTACGGTCCGGATATCATCAAGTTCGAGGCAAGGAGGATGCACCTAAGACAACTTTTCGGACTCGGCATGGACACATGAATGCTTGGTAATACCGTTTGGAGTGACTAACGCTCCAGCAATCTTTATGGACTTGATGAACAGAATTCGACGTTCGTTTATTGACTCTTTTGTTGTGGTCTTCATCGACGACATTTTGGTGTACTCAAGAACAGAAGAGGATCATGCTGAACATCTGACAGCAGTCCTAAGCAAGTTACAGGAGCATCAGTTATATGCCAAATTGTCCAAGTGTGAGTTCTGGAAAATAGAAGTTGCATTTCTAGGCCATATCCTTTCTAAGGAGGGAATGGCAAAGGATCCCCAGAAGATTGAAGCAGTCAAAGGATGGCTACAGCTGAAGACGGTGAAAGAAGTAAGGAGTTTTCTGGGTATGACTGGGTATTACTAGAAGTTTATCCAGAATTATGCAAGGATAGTTGTACCCCTTACAACGTTGGCCAAGAAGAACCAAAGTTTCGACTGGACGGAGAAGTATGAAGATAGTTTCCAAGGACTGAAGAATCGATTGATCTCTGCACCGATATTGGTTTTACCTCAAGAGGATAAGGACTATGTCATCTACAGTGATGCATCGTATTTGGGGTTCAGATGTGTGCAGATGCAGAACACCCATGTGCTGGTACGAGGTAGGAGAGCGGCAGATGTACGGGCCAGAAATTATACAGCAAACCTCGAAAAAGATCGAGCTCATTCAGAACAGACTACAAGGAGCACAGAGTAGGAAGAAGAGCTATGCGGACAATCGTCGAAGAGAGCTGGAATTTTAGGAAGGCGACTCCGTGCTTCTTCAAGTGTCGCCGACTAAAATAGTTATCAGGTTCGGTAAGGGTGAAAAGTTAGATCCGAGATACATTGGACCATACAAGATTTTGAAAAGGATTGGCAGGATGGCTTATAAGTTGGAGCTACGGGCCGAGTTATCTCAAGTGCATGATGTGTTCCACGTCTCTATGCTACGGAAGTATGTACCGGATTCGAGTCATCAGATACCAGAAGTTTCGGAAGGTCTGCAGATTAATCTTTCTTACAAGGAGCAACTGGTCAGGATACTTGAACATCAGGACAAAGTACTGAGAAACAAAGTCATCCCGATGGTCAAGGTTCTCTGGAAGAACCAATTCGTGGAGGAAGCCACGTGGGAGCCGGAGAGCCATATGAAGGCTTTGTATCCAGATTTATTTTAGGTGTTGTTTGTCTTTTTTTTCTTTTCTCACACTAGTTTCATTCTGGGGACAGAACGATTCTAAGGAAGAAGTAATGTAATACCCCTGATAATATAATGCTTTTGTGTATATATATATATATATATATATATATATATATATATATATATATATATTGTCTGTATGTATATATATATTGCAGTGTTTGTTTGATTATATATGATATTGGAGTCCGTTTATGGTTGCAAGGCGGTTCGTGTGGGTGGTTGCGTTCTTGACAATGCACGAGAATGAGACGGACCGATACTAGTACATATACTAGTTTTGAGTGCGGTATGTATGCAAATATGTAATTGTATGATACTACAATGGGTATACTTTGCATGAACTCAAATCTATCCTCTCATCACTCATTTATAGCTAGATCAAGACCAAACAAATTCAGCCCAAGCTCCAACTCAAAAACCATGAGCTAGACCAAGGATTTTGGAGAAAACCACCTAGCCCCTACCCCCTACCCCCTACACCTATTGCCGGCCCCCCTTTCCCCCATCTTACCCTCACTCCCCTCCCAACAAAACCCCTTACTTCCAATTCTTGAGCTCTGGAAATTTCAGAAAAAAGGTGAAAAAGAGAAAGAGCAGGAGAGATTGAAAGGAGCAAAAAGAGGGGAAAGTTCTCAAGCTTTGGAGCTAGATTTAGAGGAGAAAGCTCAAGGTAAACCACATATTCTCAAGCCAACTCAGGGTGGGGAGTTCTCTAAACTTGTTCTTGTTCA
The DNA here is from genome assembly GCA_017893485.1 of Hemerocallis citrina. Taxonomy (NCBI): domain Eukaryota; kingdom Viridiplantae; phylum Streptophyta; class Magnoliopsida; order Asparagales; family Asphodelaceae; genus Hemerocallis; species Hemerocallis citrina. The sequence continues at coordinate 42,478,106 of CM030363.1, forward strand.
TTCTTGTTTAAATTCTTGAATGCATGAGTAATAGTAGTATGAGAATGGTTGTTTAAGAGTTGATTTTTAGAAAATTGAAACTAAAACAGAAACCCATAATCTGCATGCCTTAGTTCCGAATTTCCAGAGAACAAACTACTTGGAATTTGAGATAAAATTTATACAGAATGATCTCACAGATGTCTAGAAGATGCCTGATTTATGTCAGAGTTTTCTGATGATTTTTGATATTTTAATAAAATCCATTTCTAGGACTGAGCCGTAAGGCAGGAACAGGATCTGTCTATTGTGATAACTGAGCTTGTGGAAATTATTATAATTAATTGGCTCATGATATAATTCTAAAATTTTTACCATGATTTCACGCATGTATCTAAAGAAAAATCATTAATTTATTTGGATGAAGTCTGATACATGTTAAAAATAAATAAATCAACAGTAGTCAAGATAGCAACTGAAGAATAACATAATTTTTATGCATATTTGTAACAGGGAGAACTCATTGATCACTTGGAATTTGGACATGAATCTTTTTTCATGTTGTTTATAATGGCATCTAGTTTCTGTAATGCAAATTTGCTGACCATTTGATAATTATGTGATTTATGATGAGTATTTTAACATGTACTGTGCTCAACTTAGTTAGAATGGACACTTTGATAAGATTGTACTTTTGAGGCTCTGTAAGAGCAGAATTGGAGAAAGTTTACAATTCGGAAATTGTAGTAGACATCTAAAGCTTTCCAAAAAGACTTATTTGAATAAATTCCTCTAGGTATATTAATAAATATGATTTTTGCAAGATTGGACCGAAACCAGGTTTTGAGCTGAAGGCTCTGTTTGAGTAAGGCTTAGTGTGTGGTTCTGTATACCTGAGAGTAATGTCTGTTTTAAGATAAATAAATGAAGAAATTTGGATTGGTGATCAACTAGGAAGTTGTAGAGGACACTCTATTGAGCAGGTAGGGTTTTATGCTATCGGTAAGGTGCAGCCAGTGTACAGGAAGTACACAGGCTGAGGCTTGTGAGGCTAATTTGAGGATTTAGATGACTGATTCTGAGGTGATGATCAACTAGAGAGTTGTAGCCTAGGTCTTTACCTTTTCATATTGGGCTTGAACATCCAAATCTGAGTTGTATTGTGGGAGCTCTGATCTTTTTATGTTTCAGGAAGAACACCATTGGCTGTTTAGTCATGGTTTTTAACTAAGCTTTGAAAGTACTATTTCTCCTCTTGTAGATAAGAGTTAATGGACTTGCTTTTGGGGGTAATAGGTGATATTTATGCAACCCAGTACACAGATTAGAAGTCATGGACTTGTGATAGTAGCGTTGCAATACTCAAGAAACCGACCTTATCACATTTGGAGTATGTTTGTTTGTGTTTATCTCCTTGGTCTGTCAATAGATTGGTGTTATGATTGAAAGCATGGCCAGTAAAAGGCATTTCTTTGGCACCGCTGAGGGTCATGGGCTGCGAAGTGGTCAAGGACCAACAGGAGTGTGGCAGCCAATATGTATCGACTCGCCAGATTATTATTTTGACAGACCAGTCGGGGTTCAATTGTTCGATTGAAATACGTGCATGATTTTGGATGACAAGCATACTTTTGTAATTTTTGTTTAATTATGTTTCTTACTTCCGCTTAAGGACCAAGTTGGTATTAAGGGTGATTCCCTATAATTAGACTTGTTCTGAGGGCCAGCACTAGGCGTTAATAACCAGGATTGTTCTCTTCCTGTCGTAGGGATACAGGCTGTGTTCGCTCACTAGCTGAGCACAAGGAAGCCGTATCTCGCTCTGTCAATTCCTGAAGTTTCGTGGTAAGAATGAAGAGAAAATCTGTCGGCTCGGGGGCTTAGACCCTTGAAGCTGTCATGTTCTTACGTTGGTGGACACGAACAAACCATAAGAGGTGGCAGTCTCATGGATCTTCAGGCGCCATGGATGTGCAGGACGCATATGTGTAAGATCGTCATGGCATTTGGTGTGCTCCAGACCGGATTGGGCACAAGTGACAAACGGGGACACCACGGTGTTAGCAGTAATAACTGTAGGCTTAACCAGCCACGTGGTATCTATTAGGAACAGGTTCAGTACAATAGTAGAATGCATTGCATGGTAACGGTTCGAAACCCTGAATTTGGAGAAGACGGCATGATTTGGAGCGTATGTAGTATGGGATGCATGCGTATCCAGAGTCTTGTTGTCATTAGATTAAGTACATCTGTTTCTGTGCCTTGTATTATGCATTAGACTTCAGGTCATGGCATACACGAACACTAGGAAATTAGGATGCATGTTTCTTTTCCCATTCAAGATGGTTTGTGGTTACCAGTTTGGAGATCATTGTTTCTTATCAGCATTGCGTCAGTCGAAATACTGACGTTACCCACCTTCTAGGTACTGGTCTTACCCTTCGAGCAGGTGCAGAGATATCAGAGTGGCGTAGCAAAAAACTCAAGCTGAGGGGCAAGTCGCAGGGAAGCATATTGACTACTCAGCGGTGGTTCGGCAGTGATTGGTCGACTGCCATTCTGGAAGACAACTAGTAGCCTTAGAAGTGGAGTCTGTGAATATTTTGTAATAAGTTGTAATGAGTTAATGTAATTTGTATTTTTTTTCAAGAAAAAGATATTAGTTGTAATCGATGATGTAATGACCTTATTTGGTAATAAAATGTTTTTAAATTTTTGGGTAATTACTGTGTTGAGATGCATTTGAAGGCAAAGATTCTGGTAAGTGTCATGGATGTCCGGTAACAGGGATCCGAGGCGCTACATGGAGTTTACAGTGAAGGGTGCAAACTCTCAACTCAAGAAAGACAACTAAAGTAAATTTTTTATTGATCCATTTTGATTTTTTTTTATAAAGGTACAATGGGGAGACAAATTTGAGATAAAAGAAATGATTATCTTGGATTTAGAGTTTTCAGAACTTGATGTATTATATTTTGGTTGAAATAATAATAAGAGGTATTTCAATTGCAAACTGAGTCTCAGACAAACAAATATTTAGATTATTGGTATTGTAGATTCCTTCACACTTGCACTTGGGTTACCATTTTATTTAGACATGCTCATAGTGGTTATGGGATTAGAGTAAGTTCTATAAAACCTATATGATCATGTCCTTGCATAACTATTACAAGCATCAAAAAGTGTTGTTGAAGTTAAAAAAAAACTCTATGCAGTGTTTCTAACAAACTATATGCATTCCAGATAAGTTCAAGCTTGATCAAGAAGGTGATGGTTGAGCTTAACGGTAGATATGTTGCTTCCTCATATAATATGATTCCTAATTCAATTAATTTGCTGGACCTCTAAACCATTTTTATATAATCAAACCAGGTGCACCGTTCTGAAGACATGTCATAGGCACATGTCAATGGGCAAACCTAATATATATAACAAGGGAGAAACAAACCTGGACAAGAAAGAAAACAAGAACTGGCGATGTAATTGTAATACAACATAATCAAGTATAATGCAAGTGACAAATGGAATAAGTCTCAAAATATAACCAATCGGGAACAAGGAATCATGTAACAAGAAACGTGTCATGTAAACAAGACTCTTGTTACTTATAAACATGAATCATGTAACTTGTAACAGGACATGTAATCTTGTAACAGGACATGAACGTGCTCAGTGTAAGTCTTAAGTCTATCCATCTTTTATCAGTCCTATCTAATGCATACGTTCCATATCACAGGTTCGGGTGCATACAAACATGTTAACTTATAGACTTTAGTGGTGAATTATATATGCACATGTACTCGGGTCTTGCAGGAAACAGGAACATATAGTCAAGCAATGGGCACTAGAGGTAAATCCCACAGGCTCTAGAGGTAACCCCCGTCACTCTTGACGTGACACTTTGTAACACCCTGTACTTAAGAGAGTAATATATATATATATATGGAGATGGTGAGATGGAGTGTTTTTTTGTGAGATGGGCAATTTGAATCATCCATATCCTGATCACACCGTTCACATCATTCTACATGTCATCTAGATGGTGTGTACAAATTTTTAAGCCATTTGGAGACCTCTAGCCTTTACATCAAAGCGTTCAACACATCATGAAGACGATGCGAAATACATATATATGCATTTATTTGAATGCTTTGATGCATAGGCTAGAGGTCTCCAAATCGCTTGAAATTTTGTATACACCATCTACATGATATGTAGAATGATGTAAACGGTGTGATCGAGATTTGGATGATTCAAATCGCTCATACATTTTCATCTCACCCATCTCTTCATCTCATATTAGCATTTTGCTCTATATATATATATATATATATATATATATATATATATATATATATATATATATAATATAATATAATATAATATAAAAAAAATTGGAGGTTGTGTCATATAGAGATTTCTATAGGGTGTTGTATGGAGAATTATATGAGATGAGATGAAATGAGGTTTGATGGCTGCCTTGGGCTAGCTGTGCTTTAACAGCACATAGGGGTGATAGAGTGGGGCCCTGGTAGGAGGGGGCAGATTGTGGGCGTGCAATCTGGCATGTGGGGCCCCGGGGGAGGGGTATTGCTAGCTCACAAAGAGAGAGGACGAGTGTGGTATTGATTTGTCCGACATCGGAGGATTTGCAAGATTCGTTAATAATTAAATAATATTGTCTATTCACCAAATTGATTAACCACCTTTTGAGAGGCAGCCCATGGTGGGCAGTTATACAAATAAACTAATAAATAAATAAATTGTCTGAGTTTGGGCCGGGGCATTACAGCTGGTATTAGTGCCGACTTTCGACACCGAGTGTGGGTAAAGAGTGGGTGAGATGTATGCCTGAGAGGGAGTTAAGGTCAGTATGCTGGCAGTATGGCAAGGGACAGTACACTATAATTAACTCAATCAGGTTACTCCACTCCACATCAGCGAGATGTATGCCTGGGAGGGAGCTGAGGTCAGTACACTAGCCTAGAATTAGCTGAACCAGGGTACTCTTCTCCACATCGGGTACAACGGAGATCCTGCACTAGGTTGCATGCCCCGTACTCAGCAAGGATGATGAATTCTTAAGGGGGTGTGTGTGTGTAACACCCCGTATTTAAGAGAGTAATATATATATATATATATATATATATATATATATATATATATATATATAGGTAGCCCTCCGGTTGAGAACTAATTTTGGTGAGAACTCTGTGAGAACTCAAGAAGTAGACCCCCCATGAAAAATCCGAACCGACCATCTTGTTTTACACACCTTAGATAGATATATTTATATATATATAGGTTGCCCTTCGGTTGAGAACTAATTTTGGTGAGAACTCTGTGAGAACTCACGGAGTAGACACCCATGAAAAATCTGAACCGACTATCTTGTTTTACACACCTTAGATAGCATAACATAAAGAAATCAACTAATTTGAAGTTCATTTGCCCATCCATCAAATGGAGTAGAATTTTCAGCCATACAATTTTGCAATGATGTAAATTATTGGTAAATGAACTTCCAATTACTTGATTTCTTCATGTTATGCTATCTAAGGTGTGTAGAGCGAGATGGCCGGTTCGGATTTTTCATGGGGGGTCTACTCCATGAGTTCTCACGGAGTTCTCACTAAATTAGTTCTCAATCGAAGGGCTCCATATATATATATATATATATATATATATATATATATATATATATATATATATAGGGGAGTGATCATGTGAGAACTAGTTCGCACGATAAGCTTCGTGTGAACTTTTTACATAGACATCACATGGATGATCACAACCGTTCACATGATTTAGAATGACCAAATTAGTCAAAATACTCAAAATCAAGTTATTTGAAGTTCATTTGTCCATCCATCACGTCATTATAAAAAAATAACAATATTCAGCCATACAATTTGTAACACTTAAATGTATGGACAAAAAAATGACAAATAAATTGATTTATCATCCGTAGACTAATTTAGATGTGTAGATCAAAATGAACGGTTTGTATTTTCAAATTATATCTCAAAAAAAGTTCACACTTGGTTCTCACCGAAGGAGTTCTCACATGATCATATCCCTATATATATATATATATATATAAAGAATTGGAGGTTGTGTCATACAGAGATTTCTATTGGGTGTTGTATGGAGAATTATATGAGATGAGATAAAATGAGGTTTGATGCTTGCCTTGGGCCTACTGTGCTTTAACAGCACATGGGGGTGCTAGAGTGGGGCCCAGGTAGGACGGGGGCAGATTGTGGGCATGCATACTGGCATGTGGGGCCCCGGGGAGGGGTATTACTGGCTCGCAAGAGAGAGAAAGCACGAGTGTGGGATTGATTTGTCCCACATCGAAGGATTTGCAAGATTAATTAATATTTAAATAATATTACATATGATCAAGAGTCACAAAATCGGTTCACCACCTTTTGAGAAACAGCCTGTGGTAGGAACTTGTACTAATGAACTAATAAATAAATAAATTGTATAAGTTTGGGGCCGGGGTATTACATACTTAGTTCTACGTGGCACTTAGTTCCATATAACATGTAAACAAGTATCATGTAAACAGAAAATCATGTAATCAGGAATTAGGCTCTAGAGGTAACCCCCACAGGCTCTATAGGTAACCCCCGTCAACCCATGACGTGGTACTTAGTTCCATATAATTTATAATAGAAATTATTCTGGGAAACATGGGCCCCCTTCTAAGTACATTCTCTTATATTGTCCACTACTAGGTCTTACCCTTATTACCGCGGCTTGTTATTCCTTTACAATAATTAAACATGAACATGAGACAATATGAATGGATATCAGAACATGATCAAGGAAGTATCAAGGGCTATGCAAGGCATGTTATGTATTTCATTTCATAATGCAAGGAATAAACATATTTATATTTAAGTCATGAAAATACGAATACTGGACAACAAGACGTTGTTGTACAAAAACTAATGTTCCGGATGCTATAGGAAAGCGAATTCAGTTCCGTCAAAAGTTCTACAAACTGAAATCCCTTCCGGTTCCGACGCATATTCACATGATACATCTTAACAACAGAAACTATGTCTAATTGTCATTTCTTGATGTATCTACTGTACTGGCAGCATTTCGGGGTCAACTTCTTATGTGTAAAAATTAACTGTAACTTCATTTAGAAGTCATACAAAAATTATAAAATTATTCCTAATCATGTCTAGTAACATTCTAGTTAATATCAAGTCTTTGTTTTAACACACTGTTTTTGTCAATAAATCCTGGTAGTGAACTTCAAATCAGTAATCTAGAAATTAGAAATCATACAGTATTAAAAATTCGATAACTTATAGCCTACAATTCAAAATCTGGATCTGTAAGAAGTTACAAAAACTAGATTCATAGGGATACAATATTCATTTATAAAGTTCTGATTGATTTAAATGTAAGTAGGTCAAAATCTAGCTATAAATTAGAACAAACAGTAGGGCAGAAACATACAAACTGATATTTATGATCTTTTGATGGGCATTGAATCATAGAGGCAAATGGGTTGATTCGATTCAATATATCGATTGATTTAATCATGGAAAGATTGCAAAGCATGAATAATACGATGGTTTGATCAATCAAAATTTATAAAGAATATTTTTCATGAACATGGACAGTAACAGGTTTCAAAACATGATAATCAAATATAAATACTAAATGTGGGAGGTCAAATAAAATGATTGTACCGAACAATAACAATGTACAATGTACTTTCCTGATGACGACGTTTGCACGTACGATGAGAACACGAGCGAGAGTGACGGCAACAACACAAGAGACAGCGGCAACAATAGCGAGTGCAACAGTGACAACAGCAACGAGTGCAACACCGACAACAGTAAGAGATGGTGGCAGGCACAACAAGGACAACAGCGAGAGACAGCAGCGACACCAAGAGAGGCAGTGAATTTAGCAAGAGGATGTCGGGGCATGGTCAGGGAGTTGCTGTCGATGGAGGGCAGGCGACTGCAGTGTAAGGGGGCACTGGCTCCGGCTTAGAGGAGGTCATAGGTGGTGATCGATAGTGACACAACAGCGAGGTTGGAGGCTACTTCGGCGCTGCGATGATGGGTTTGTATGCAGCAGCAATGGCGATGTCGAGGTGGATTGGGTTGCGGTGGTGGCGCTGGCGATGGTGGATACTGGGGAGATGAGGAGGAGATCGGAGGACGAGGTGTAGGTGATGGAGGGACAACGGAAGGCAGGAGGGCAGAGCTGCGAGGATGGCAGAATGGGTTGTGGGGGCGACTGCTAGGTGGTCGCTGGTGGAGGAGAGATGCAGCAATGGCGGCAATGGTGATGGCGAAGGGGATGGAGGTTCAGTGATCGGGGAGAGCGGCCAGGGAGGAGGACGGGGCACTCAGGTGGTTGCCAACGGAGGAGGGCAGAAGGCAAGGTTAAGGGAAGGTGGCGCTGGCTGTCATGGAGCTGCGAGGGGGGGTCGCGCTGGGAGCTGCAGTTGAGCATGTGGTCAGGATAAGAGGTTACAGGGTTGCAAGGTAGGGGAAGTAGCAGGGTGGTGTTCAATGAGGAAGTGAGGGTGCAGTCGAGGTTGGAGGTGATGGCAGGGGATGTTGGGTCTCGGTTAGGGAGAGATAACAGAGGAGAAGAAGAGTGAGGAGAGAGAGAGTTGACTGAGGGATTACTTTAGTATTAGGTTAATTAATGGGGATTAGGAGATCATTATGGAGGGGATTAGGGGGTTTAGTTAGGATTAGTGGGGATATGGAGAGATTTATGGGGGTTTAAAGATATGGCAGTTATAGAAGAGAGTGGGGGAACATGCGAGCGAGTTGGAGACTGTGCAATTAGCAGATTAGGGGAATTCGGTTAGTGGGTTTGAGTGTGGGTTAACGGGTTTGCGGGTTTGGGTTAGGATCCAATGTGGAATGAGATTGGGTATTCAAATGAATTATGGGTTTCAATAAAACAAATAAATATGAATTAGAAAATAAGAATGGGCTGAGTTGGTTTAGATTGGACTTATAAAATCTATATAATAGAAAAAAAAAAAGCTATCAAGTGGCTCTCCTTCAATCCCCTCAAAAACCAAAGGTTCAGATCTAACCTCACAAAACATATTTTCCCCCCAAAAAGTTTCCCCCCAAAACTAAAATTCAAATCCCCTACCCAAAACAACTCCTATATTTATTTAATTTTTTTTCTCTCTCTCTTCCCCTCCCTCTTCTATTCACATAATTAAGAAAATAACAAAATTTAAAATTTTTTAAAAATTAAAAATTAAAAAAAAATTAAAAAAAAAATTAAAAATTTAAAAACTTTAAAAATAATTTTAAAAAAATCAAAAAAAATCATATAATATGTTTTTTGCTGGACCCCCAAAAGTTTCTCATGTAATATGTTTTGCTACTTCAATTAATTTGCTGGACCTCCAAAACTATTTTATATGATCAAACAAGGTGCACCGTTCTGAAGACGTGCGGCAGGCACGTGTCAACGGGCAAACCTAGTAAATAAATAAGTCATAGGTTGGATTAAGGGTTTGGGCTAGAATAATTAAATGATCAAATAGTAATATTATAATTGTACGAATTAAAATCTCTGGGTTCAACCAAATTAATCGGATATCCAAAATGAAAACAAATGAGCTCCAAGAGATATTGAAGATTTATCTAGAAAATCGAATTTCAATAATTCGAAGAAGAAAAATAAGCACAAACCCATATAAACCGGAACCAGGGTTACTATCCTACCCACCTTACAATAAAATTTTGACCTCGAAATTTGCTTAGGCGGTACATAAGATATAAGCAAACCAGAGCTGAAGAGATAATGATGGAGGAAATTAGAGGGAGGGAAACAAAGTTGTGGCAATACCGAAATAAGGAAGAACATGGATAAGATTGATGTCAAATAACGAATCAATGGATGATGACGAATGGAATGCATGAAAGGAAGTAAATGGTATCAGAAGGAAAGAAACAACACAAGGCTTGTGAGGTAACGAAGCAAGAAGATGAAGGAGTAGGTAGAACTGGTATCGACGAGAGAATGGATAGAGAATATTGAACCAAACAATGAGTCGAAGGATGAAGATGAATGCAAGGGATATAGGAAAGCAAACAATGCAAAGAAGGAGGAGCAACAAGCTAATCCTGGGACCTTTGGGTTATGGGCCTGACCTGTAATGCCCTGATTTTTCATTTATGAAAAAATATTTTATTTTGCACGTAGTGTGCACGTGCAATATTTTTGGTTGAATTAAGTGTTATGATTATTTCCATTATGATGAGTATGGTTTTTTAAATATGTGCTTTTAAATTATTTTCACAAAGCATTCTTTCAATTAGACAAAAAGCCTTTTCTTTTAAAAGCCCAAAGTTAATTTAATTTATTATTTTATAATAATTATTTTGGTCCATTAAATTAGAGCCCATTAGTTAATTTACTTTTTTAAATATGACTTGTAATGTAGAATACAAAATTAAAGTTTATTTTTGTATAAAATAAAATGTACAATTTTTGGACCTAGTTGCATGCACGTGCACTACACGTACACGTGCAATATGCACTCCTATGATGGCCGGTTTTGATCTTTTTGGGAGAGAAACCAAAAATTTGAGTGGAGATCATGCTTGGTGGTTACTTGGTTGTGGGTAGTTAATGTAACTCCTACTTTCATCTTAGCCCTCCATCTTATAACCAATTACTTGATCCTAGCCCTCCATTCCATCAAGATTTTAGTATAAATACCCCCTTCATGGCTAGTCATTCATGTTCCCATTACTTTCTACAAACCTATAGTCTAAATTATATTATCTAGTAGTGATTGTGTGAGTTAAAAGATTGAGAGTGTGTGGGATTTTTGCTTGCAACTAGAAGAGGGAGAGGCCGACATCAAGGAAGGAGGAGCTCTCAGTTTGTTTGGGTGTGCTTGGAGGCTTGTGTGCACGTGTTCAAGGAGGAGCAATTCGTCGCAAGGACATTCGTCTAGGGATTGCTAGTTGTATTTTTTCTCTCCATACAAGGTGGGTAAATTTTCTATATTCTAATTAGGGGTGCATGCTAGATTAAATTGAATGAATGAGGCATGAAAAATATTAATAAGAGTACACTATTAATGGAAAAATTGACCTATGAATTGATTGGAATGTGGGTATGCAATTGTATGTGATTTGATTAGTGAAAATCTAGGTTTGTATGGATTAATTATACCCATGAATTGTTAAAGAAAGTCTCATTATCTACATCACAAATTATATACACAAAGTTAGTAGAATGGCAATGCTACTTCAAGTGATTAAATGGATCATTGTGTGATATTGAAATAAATGAATTAAGATATAGATTAGTATGTTTGGTAAATGGTTAAAAACAGAGAATTAATGTGAAGTTTGCTAATAAAGGGATTAGTGGTATTATTTGTTAATAAATGTCGAAATGAAGAATGTGGTAGTTATAATGTAGAATTCGCATTAAATGTATGAAAATATGTTTTAATTGTTGAAAAAACTATTTTTTTCATACTGATATGTAAATTAGACAAAAAATAATCAATCTGAATTTTACAGTATTTTTTTTATAAAAGCAAAGTGAAATGAGGACTAGTTGAACCTCGAGACGTTTTAATAACAGAGAGAATTGGTTCAAATGAGTTTTTAGTAGCGTTCTTGACAACTTGAGCGCGTAGCTCAAGTGGTCGGGACGGCTCTGATCGCTACAGTAGCCTTCGGTCTAAGGTTGCTGGTTCGAATCCCTGTGGCACCATATTTGTTTCATGAAATTTTTTAAAATAAGAATCGGTGGCCGAGAGCCTTAAATACTTTCTGCTCTCCTTTGATACTGCTGGTGCAGTTGGCCTAGTGGCCGGTGCCTTCGGCTGTGTTCTCTTACGTGCTGGGTTCGAATCTTGCCCTTGGCAAGATTGGAAAACTTATTTTTTGAGTGTTTTAGTGATCCAAAAATTATGAAAAAGATATGGTTATTCTTCTAAAAATGTGTAGGACTTATGAAAAATAATTTGAGGATTATTTGCATGAAATAAAACATGATTTGAGAATAAAATGTGTAAATAGAACTATGATTTTATATTTAAATTTTTGTGAAATTATATCTTGCAAAAAGAATGAAGGATTAGAAAATTAATTTGGCAAAAAGAAATTATATTGTGTGATGTGATGCAAATTATTCTCATTTGAGAATAGTGTGGAAATTATGATGTGTAAATGTTCACCCGTGATTGAATAATTAGTGATGTGGGTTTTTATGTGAAAATAACATTTCATGAGTTACATGATGAATAGTTGAATTTCATGTATAGTTATGGACTATTTGAACGAATTAGAAATCATGATCGGAAAAGAGAAATACTTTTGAGTATGATAACTCAACATGAGAATTTATGAGTTGGAAATGCTCAAATTGGAAATTGTGAATTGAAAATTGAAACAAAAAGAGTAGCTAAGTCTCCCCCGGCATTTGGAAATAAATGAAATGAAAATTGAAAGGAAAGACCACGGTCGGTCATGTTTGAATGAATGAATAAGTCCGGTTTAGTGGAGAGGCTAACTCTAGAGCTTTGATTTTTGTTCATAATTTTGATAAAAACTAAGGATTACTACATAGTGTAGACGTGATGAAAGTAGGAGAAAAACACGAGTATGAGGGCCATCGGATTGGCGGTGTCAGAGTGATCTACAGGCTGCCTGCTTGATGCGTCAAGATATGGCGTGGGCACTACTCCAGAATTATCGTCCCGGTGGCGACGCTTGTGGTTTGTTTGGTGACTGCAAGAGAATCGTGTGCCATGAAGGAGGCTGAAATTGCCACAGGCTGTCTTCACGGTGCGTCGTGACATGACGTGGGATTCCCCTCCAGGTTTTCTGTACACGTGCTTGTACTCATAGATCATCTAAGATACCTACCGTAATTACAGTAGTAGATTAAGTCATAACGAGGGATTGAGCCCTACAAAGATGAAGAACGATTAAGGGCTTGCCCTCGGACCTATGTAGTATGGGATGCATAGAATCTGAACAAGTGCGCATTAGTGTTATGTAACATAATTAACTGCATTAAGGACTAAGTGCACAATCACAACACGACATCAATAGGTAGTCCCTTTAGTTTGATATGTGACAAGTTTGTGTTTGCTAAATATGGAAAATTAGTTATACTATTTCCGGCATAGAGAGGATGGACGTGTATAATGATCGTCGGTTGAATAAACTGACGTACCCACAGTCTTATATGCAGGTAAATGGCATGATAAAGATTAAAGAAGAACAGATGCTTAAAGATTATTCAATGTTGTTGTACATTTGTTTCATTGTTGTAATGTTTACTTCCGCTGTGCAGTGTAAATTGTAAATGTATTCATGTAAACTCTGATGTAAAGTGAAAAGTTCAAATTTCCTTGTAAAATTTTACTAAATGAAGCGGAAAGATCCTGTAGAACATCTCGAATTCAGTGTATTTGGGATTCGGGGCGTTACACGACCACGCTTTCACTGCACCACTCTGAACGGTAAACTCTGTCATCAGCGTCCATTAACTCCAGCAATCTGCATGTAGATATTGGAGTGAACGAAAATGCTTCCTCTTGTGTTGATGTTTCAATTCGCTGACATGTCGTTGTAGATCACGTGTGGCCGATCGACGAACCGAACAAGAATAACATAATAGTGGCACCAAAATTTGAAGAGAACATGATGGGGAAGAAATAACTAGTATGATACTTAATAATAAATCAATAAATGAAGATAAATGCAAGGCATAGAAAGAAATGAATGATGGAGGAACTGGAATATGAAAGAATCGATGAGACGAGCAGAAATAATAATAAAAAATGGATAACAAAGAAATCAAAAAAATATGGGTTCGAAAAGAATGAATTTATACTCAATAAAGAATCCACGAATGAGGACGACTGCAAGGAATGAAAGGAAACAAGGAATGAAGGAATTAAATATGGTGGGATCAAATGTGGATCGAATAGCGTAAGTATCCAGGTTCAAGTTGGTTATTACATGTTCATGTGATCAGCATGCTGCGCATATTGTTGTGCTTAACATGGTTTAAACCTGACTAGAGTCTAACCGGTTAGGGCCTAAACCTAACCTGGCTAACACATTAGCCAAACCTTGCTCTGATACCACTTAAAATACTGTCACGCCTTGCTTCCCATTATACGGAATCACAGTCACGTAACTGAGGCCCAGCGATTGATATAAGTATACCAACTCATATCATCCATAAGCTGTACACTACCCCCAAGCTCAACAACTCAGTAATTATCACAGGAACGAGAATGTAATACAATAACCAATTTCTGAGATACAAGAACTTACAATAAGTCTGAGAATAAACAATCCACTAAGTAGTTCGCCAACTTTTCTTAGTATCTCATCGTTGTACCTGTATAACATTAACTCAAAAGAAAGATAGATGGTACTCGTTAGAGAAAGCTATGGGCCGCAAGTAGTAACAAGAAAAATAAGGACAACAAACAAGGCGTAACCAGGAAAGCAATAAGAAATGACAATTAAAAAATGGAACTACCATGATAACGAGAAACAATATATATAACAAGGGAGAATTAGAACTGGACAAGAAGGAAAACAAGAATTGGCGATGTAATTGTAACAACATAATCAAGGGCATTGCAAGTGACAATTAGAACAAGTCTCACATATAACCAATCGAGTACAAGGAATCATGTAACAGAAAACGTGTCATGTAAACAAGAATCTTGTAACTTATAAACATGAATCATGTAACTTGTAACAAGAATCATGTAATCTTGTAACAGGACATGCACGTGCTCAGTGTAAGTCTTAAGTCTATCTATCTTTTATTAGTCCTATCTAATGCACGAAATATTGCATCCCATACCATAGGTTCGGGTGCATAAAAATATTAACATTTAGACTCTAGTGGTGAATTCTATAGGATCATGTACTCAGGTCTTGCAGGAAATAAGAACATGTAAAGCAATAGGCTCTAGTGGTAACCCCCGCAGGCCCTAGAGGTAACCCCCATCAACTCCTGACATGACACTTAGTTCTACATGGCACTTAGTTCCATATAACTTATAAACAAGTATCATGTAAACAGAAAATCATGTAATCAGGAAATGGGCTCTAGAGGTAACCCCCGTAGGCTCTAGAGGTAACCCCCGTCAACCTATGATGTGACACTTAGTTCCATATTGTAACAACCCTGATTTTTGACGAATGCATCTTGTAAACGAATTAAGTGCTACCAGTTATGAAGATTATATTTTGAGTTAAGAAATTATTTTTCTCACTAATAGACTACATTGTGCATACGAATATCTGTATAGATATATATAGGTATGTATGTACATGTTGAGTTGGACTTGTGAGCCCAAATGAGACAAACCCAACCACCACACTTGAACCAAAATCAAATGGGTCAAGCCCAAAAGAGGCTGGCCCAGTCTTGGAGGGAAACAATGAGGGAATGAGAACTAGGGTAAGGGTTATTTTCAGCTGAATAAAAGACACAATTATTCCCTTGTCACATCACCTCCCAAGAGAGCCAACCTCTTGCATGATGAGACAATTCTCATCTTCCCCTTGGCTCCAAAATCCGGCCTACCCCCTTCCCCACTCTTTCTCATTGTGTTGTTAAAAGCCCCTCTCTTCTCCATACTCTATTACAACTCCTACTACTCTTACTCTCTTCCTATACCTCCAAACTCTATTTCTAATACACATAGCTACTGATTTGGGGAGAAAAGAAGAAGGGAAGCCAAGGAGAAGAAGAACTAGGAGCCCAAGCAAAGGAAAAGAAGCAAGGATCTAGAAGAGTCAAGAAGGAGGTTTCTCAAACAAAGAATAAGCTACTAACAATGTAGGTGTTTCCAATCTCTTGTGTTTTTTTTCTTGGATGATTGAAATGATGGTTGATGACTGAAAAAATTACATGCATGCTATAGGAATTAACTTAAACAACTCATTTGTGTTAAGTAGTCCAAAACAGAAATTTCTGTTAGATGGCTGAATTTTTGCTGTCAGTCCGTAGCTCACTGCGTGAACTCTACTTGGTATTTTGATCTGAAACTTTTAGGGGATGATCATATAGGTTTCTTACACATTCATTAACTTTTCTATATTTTTATGATTATTCGTGCTATTTAAATAAAATACGAACTTGCATGCTCGTCAGAATAGAAAAAAGCAGTTTTTATGGTTACTGTTGTGGAAAGAATGACTTGGATCTCACTGCATGCTTATGGGATTGAGCTGAAAGTTTAGTATGTTATTGGTGGATGTATCTAAGACATACGTTTCAAATTTCATGAGATTTGGATCACTGTAGCTATGTCGATAAAATCAAGCAAGATGAACTAGATATTTTAGTGAACAGAACTACTGTTGATTTGCCCTGTTTTTGGATGATAACCAAAGAGGCATAAATGAAGACCTACTTGGTGGAATCCCTTGATTTTTGGTTTTTTTGTAACATCATGTGTCAGAAACTGGATTCTAAAATTTCATGATGATCTGACACTGTTTACTATTTTAATCTGATTTTACCCCATGACTTTGTTGACATGATGTTCTGTTATGAGATTCTATACACTTGTTAAAGATGAGACCATAAGACTTTTTAAATGACCTTGTATGAAGGAACTTGAAACTAACATGTTTTAGTAGACACATAGACCTTTCTGGAATGACCAATAAATTATGATTTGGACAAGTATTCGATTTTATATGATTTTTACAAGTGACGACGAAAACACAGTAAATCTTAGAGCTTACTGTTTTGCATCATGATCATTGAGATGAGTTTAAACTTGTATCTTGTTGGCTTAGAGTTGCTGTTTGAGGTCAAGACTAATGTTATAAATGTGTACTTGGGTTAGGACTTAAGTTATGTAAAAGTTTCTTGCTAAGAGTAGCCCATAGCTGCTTGTGTACCCCATTATAGACTACATTGTTCAATGTTTCGAAGTCAGGTTTGTATTGGACATTGGGGTTTGGTTCTAAACCACTTTGGGACGAAATTAATGCCCATTGTGTGCTTGTACTTGTTGTCTACTTTGAGTAGAAGCATGGGGGACGACCGATCGCGAGTCCTTAAGGGAACAGGACCGGAAATAACTCCGTTTTGGCATGAACACCAAGTGTGTGCTTGTTGTTTGGAAACTTAAATTGTTGTTAGGACTCTTAGTACCCCGTTTTGTGGATTCATCGTTTAGGACATACTCCTAGTGTAGGAAACATTGATTAAGTTGAGACCCTAATATTTTGTCTTGTTGACAAATCTCGATGGGTGGAATGTACATCGAGCGCGTTGGAGGAGATGACTCGTGCGCCGACGTACTCACCGTGCATGGATGGATTCCATGGTTTGTGTTTGGAGCTACCACTTGTCTAGGACCATGGAGCATTAAGTTTAGCGGGAGCTACTTGTTGGTCGGGCCGAGGTTGCAATCGAACTCCAAGCGTATATGACGGTTGCGGCGATCGAAGGAGTCGGTTCGTTGTAGTTCGTGCCAGGTGTGGGCCGAGGCAGGTCAACTCTTGGGCCGAACTGGAGGGCTAGTTGAGTCTTAGTGTGAAATGGGTTGAGATCCATTTTGATAAAGGTGACT
Organism: Hemerocallis citrina; assembly: GCA_017893485.1. Lineage (NCBI taxonomy): Eukaryota > Viridiplantae > Streptophyta > Magnoliopsida > Asparagales > Asphodelaceae > Hemerocallis > Hemerocallis citrina. The sequence goes on from CM030363.1 coordinate 42,495,708, forward strand.
AACTATGGAGAGTCTACTAATGGAATTGAACAAGTTGACCTTGGCAAGCACGTTGATTATCGAGTTAGGGATTGGTTATGGTAGATAGATCGCCTAACTGAGGAAGTGGGGTAGCCTTGATACTTTGGTAGGCTAGATCGAGTCTTGGTTGATTGTAAGGACAGTCACTAGTGAGGGTGTTCGCCTGTCAGGGGGGACAACGTCTCGACTATAAGTTCTGCTCTAGTGTAAGGACGAGTGTAGCGGAGTTGGGAAAACCTTTTATCCATCATGTCCTTTGTTGACCGATGCGGACATGAGGTTTCGAGGAAGTCCCCACAGAGCGAGACTCTACGGGAAAGACTCTAAGTCCTCCGGTGGGGAGCTCTGGTGCCCGTATATCAGCTTTTGGTGAGGTCTGGGGAGACAACATATCGGGTAAGCCGATTGGATTACAGTTAACATATCGGGTAAGCCAATTTGATTACAGTCATGCAAGGTAAGCCTGCGACTGACATTGATTTCAGTCATGCAGGGTAAGCCTACGGCTGACCAGTCATGTAGGGTAAACCTGTGACTAGAGTCCCGGACATAGTGGATAAAACTATGAGGATTGGATACCACTAATGACTAGCAGGGTAAGCCTGCAGCCTCACCATCACTGGAATTAGAAACATGAGGGAGCATAAGAGTAGGATGCATAGCGGGGGATCGAGCCCCATCAACTGAAGAACGTCGTTTGGTTTGGGGGTGTGAAGTATGGGATGCATATCTTTCAACCAAGCGTGCATTAGCCTTAGGAGCATGTGTGCATAGTGTGTGCATTAGTTTAGCCCATGACATACACCGACACTTGTTTGACATCACCGTTTTTCTTTGCATTAAATATTATTTGTGGTTGTTGGGGTTGAAATCGCTATATCATGGCGTATAGAGGATAGCCAGGTATAGCATTTCGTCTGTTGTAATCAACAGATGTGCCCACAGTTATCAGTGGAGGATTGCCGACTCGGGATTGCGGGAAACCTCTAGTAGGGGAAAGCATCCAAGTGAAAGTTACTGTCCAAATTTTATTGTACATTCTTGTTGTAAAAATTAATTGTAATTGTTGTAATCAGTGGACATTGTAATAAAAATTGATGTAATGAAAGTTTTTAATTTTATGTGATTTTTGTTGTGTTGTGACTCATTTGTAGGAAGATCCTAGAGAGTTTCACGAGTTCCTATGTTAGGAATTCGGGGCGCTACAGGAATGGTATCAGAGCTTACTTCAAATTGTAGTCTAACACCACAGGAGATTAGACTTGGATGCCCCAGCCAGAGTCAGGGTTAGTTTTGATAGTGGGATGGTCGTAAATCATATTGTTGCACTTTTGCAACTTATGTTTACGAATTTTTCCTATGTCTGACCTAACCCCACTGCGATTATTCTTTTACTAACTTTTATAATTCAACTGGACGTTGAGGAGGTAAATCTGTTGCCTGATGTCCAGGAGGCAAGATGCAGCCGGGCATCGATAAAGGAGAGCCCACGATCCAAGTGACGAGGAAAAGGGAGGAGCCGACGGTAGTGACCTCAAGTCTTTTGATTGGGGATTAAAACTCTTTTGGAATACTAGCGAGATGTCATGGAGGAAAACCTGCAACTGGATATTGGAAGGAAAATCTGCAACCGAAGTTCCAGAAGGCAAACCTACAACTGGATATCGGAGGGCAAGTCTTCAACCGAAGGTCCAGAAGGCAAACCAGTAACTGGATATCGGAAGGCAAATCTGCAACTGGACATCGGAGAGCAAGTCTGCAACCGAAGGTCCAGAAGGCAAACCTGTAACTAGATATCGGAGGGTAAATTTGCAATCAGATGTTGAGAAAGCCAATTCATAACCTAATGTGCAGGTAGCATGTTTGTAGTCGAACGAAAAATGAGGGCGAGTCGCAGCACAAAGTCGAGGAACGACAAGGCCGCACCGAGACTCAGTGTTGAGACTAGAATTCGCGAGGTACCAAGGAAGGCAATGGAGGAAATCTGTGAAACGATGAATGGGAAAAGGACTCATAGAATGGGGAGGACTTCCTGGACGAGTTTAAGTAGCATTATTTCCCCCCAGACTTACAAGAAGAAAAGACAATCGAATTTCAAGATCTAAAGCAGGGAGGTATGACCATCCGGGAATATGAAACTAGATTTACTCAATTGTCTCGTTATGCCCCAAGAAATGGTGCAAGACGAAGTAAAGAAGGCCAAGAGATTTGAACATGGACTTAGGCCTGGACTTAGAACCAAGTTTGTACTATGGTGCATTCGGAGGTTTGAAAAAAAAAAAAAAATTGGTTCGATGAGCTTCAGCTTAACCGGAAGGAAAGATGAAGTGGTGCATGGTATAGAATAGTAATATATGCTGTTAGTTGCATTTTGGCAAGCCATGGATGATGAACTTGTAATGTGTTCTGTTGCAAGATAATATGACTTTTTATAAAGCATGAAAGTTTTTTGGCATTTGGTCATCTCTTGTCTTGTGCTTATTTTATTAAGGGTTTGGGATAAGGCATAAGGCTAAAACTTTTGCCTTCTCCTTGGTAAGTCTCGTTTTCTTCTAAGGAGGGAGTGGTCACCGACCCCCAAGTAGTGCAACCGAGAGCTAAAAGGCATGCTGAGAACTTGACTCGGGCACTGGAAGGAAGATATGATGAAGCAAGAACGATCGTGAGTAGGGAGGCTCCAGAATGATCCACGGAATGAGATATTCCCCAGCATTCCAGACGAGGGATGGAATAGGCCCCAGAATGATCTGTGGAGTGAGATTGATCTCCAGTACTTCGGAACGAAAGCGACACTCAGAGGGAGTTCGTATTCTGAGGTCGGCTCCAGAATGATCCATGGAGTGAGATCTTCCCCAGTATTCCAAAACATGGGATGAAATAGGCCCCAAAATGTTCTGTTGAGTGGGATTGATCTCCAGTATTCCAGGGACGAAAGCGACGCTCATGGGGAGGATTGTGTGACGTTGGCTCTAGAATGATCCATGCAGTGAGATATTCCCCAGTATTCCAAAACGTGGGATGAAACAGGCCCCAGAATATTCTGTGGAGTGGGATTGATCTCCAGTATTCCAGGGACGAGAGCGACGCTCATGGGGAGGATTGTGTGACATTGGCTCTAGAATGATCCATGGAGCAAGATATTCCCCAGTATTCCGGAACGTGGAATGAAATAGGCCCCAGAATGTTCTATGGAGTGGGATTGATCTCAAGTATTCCAGGGACGAGAGCAACATTCACAAGCAGGTTAGTGGACTCCAGAATGATCCAAGGAGTGAGATATTCTCCAGCATTCCGGAACGTGGGATGGAATATGCCCCAGAATGTACTGTGGAGTGGGATTGATCTCCAGTATTCTGAGGATGAGAGTAATACCCATGAATGAATTCAAGGATGAGTGAGGGCTCCAGAATGATCCACGAAGTGAGATATTCCCCAATATTTTAGACGAGGGATGAAATAGGCCTCAGAATGATCTGTGGAGTGGAATTGGTCTCTAGTATTTCGGGATGAGAGAAACACTAACTAGGATTTCATGTGATGAGGCCCTAGAATGTTCGATGGAGTGGGATTGATCTCCAGCATTTCTGGAAGAGAGCGACATCCACAACTGGTGTTTGATCGGTAGGTTTTTTAGGACGTGGGATGAAATAGGCCCCAGGACGATCCTCGAAGTGAGGTTGACTTTCTCGGGACGAGAGCCGAATGCAGGAGACTCACCCAGAGTTGTTTGTCTGATTTTTTTTTTCATTTATGTTTTTCCCCACTAAGCGTAGTTCTGAGGACAAAACTATTCTAAGGAGGAAGTGATGTAACAACCCTGATTTTTGACGAATGCATCTTGTAAACGAACTAAGTGCTACTAGTTATGAAGATTATATTTTTGGTTAAAGAAATTGTTTTTCTCACTAATAGCCTACATTGTGCATACGAATATGTGTATAGATATATATAGGTATGTATGTACATGTTGAGTTGGACTTGTGAGCCCAAATGAGACAAACCCAACCACCACACTTGAACCAAAATCAAATGGGTCAAGCCCAAAGGAGGCCTGGCCTAGTCTTGGAGGGAAACACGGAGGGAATGAGAACTAGGGTTAGGGTTTTTGTCATTTGAATAAAAGACACAATTATGCCCTTGTCACATCACCTCCCAATAGAGCCAACCTCTTGCATGATGAGACATTTCTCATCTTCCCCATGGCTCCAAAATCCGGCCTACCCCCACCCCCACTCTTTCTCATTGTGTTGTTAAAAGCCCCTATCTTCTCTACACTCTCTTACAACTCCTACTACTCTTACTCTCTTCCTATACCTCCAAACTCCATTCCTAATACACTTAGCTACTGATTTGGGGAGAGAAGAAGAAGGGAAGCCAAGGAGAAGACGAACTAGGAGCCCAAGCAAAGGAAAAGAAGCAAGGATCTAGAAGAGTCAAGAAAGAGGTCTCTCAAACAAAGAACAAGCTACTAACAAGGTGGGTGTTTCCAATCTCTTTTGTTTTTGTTCTTGGATGATTGAAATGATGGTTGATGACTGAAAAAATTACATGCATGCTATAGGAATTAACTTTAAAAACTCGTTTGTGTTAAGTAGACCAAAACAGAAATTCCTGTTAGAAGACTGAATTTTTGCTGTCAGTCCGTAGCTCACTGCATGAACTCTACTGGGTATTTTGATCTAAAATTTTTAGGGGATGATCATATAGGTGTCGTACACCTTCATTAACTTTTCTATATTTTTATGATTATTCCTGCAATTTAAATAAAATACGAACTTGCATGCTCGTCTGAATAGAAAAAAGCAGTTTTTATGGTTACTGTTGTGGAAAGAATGACTTGGATCTCACTGCATGCTTATGGGATTGAGCTAAAATTTTAGTATGTTATTGACGGATGTATCTAAGACCTACGTTTTAAATTTCATGATATTTGGACCACTTTAGCTATGTCAATAAAATCAAGCAAGATGAACTAGATATTTTTGTGAACAGAACTACTGTTGATTCTGAAGAGGCATAACTGAAGATCTACTTGGTGGAATCCCTTGATTTGTGAGTATTGTAAAATCCTTTGTCAAAAACTAGATTTAAAATTTCATGATGATCTGACACCGTTTACTATTTTAATATGATTTTACCCCATGACTGTGTTGACATGATGTTCTGTTCTGAGATTCTATACACTTGTTAAAGATGAGATCATAAGTCTTTTTAAACGATCTTGTATGAAGGAACTTGAAACTAACATGTTTTAGTAGACACACAGACCTTTCTGGAATGACCAATAAATCCTGATTTGGACAAGTATTCGATTTTATATGATTTTTAAAAGTGACGACATAAACACACTAAATCTTAGAGCTTACTGTTTTGCACCATGATCATTGAGATGAGTTTAAACTTGTATCTTGTTGGCTTAGAGTTGCTGTTTGATGTCAAGACTCATATTATAGATGTGTAAATGGGTTAGGACTTGAGTTATCTAAAAGTTTCTTGCTAAGAGTAGCTCATAGTTGCTTGTGGACCCTATTATAGACCACATTGTTCAATGTTTCGAAGTGAGATTTGTATTGGACGTTGGGGTATGGTTGTAGACCACTTTTGGATGAAATTCGTGCCCATTGTGTGCTTGTACTCGCTGTCTACTTTGAGTAGAAGCATGGAGAGCGACCAACCGCGATTCAAGGGAACGGGACTGGGAATAACTCCATTTTGGCATGAACGCCAAGTGTGTGCTTGTTGTTTGGAAACTTAAATTGTTTTTAAGACTCTTAGAACCCCGTTTAGTGGGTTCATAGGTTAAGACTTACTCCTAGTGTAGTGCACCTTGTTGGGATACATTGGTTAAGTTGAGACCCTAAGATTTAGTCTTGTTAACAAATCTAAGCGGGTGGAATGTACATCAAACGCATTGGAGGAGATGACTCGTGTGCCGACGTACTGACCGTGCATGAATGGATTCCATGGTTTGTGTTTGGAGTTACCACTTATCGAGGACTGTGGAGCGTTACGTTTAGCGGGAGCTACTTGTTGGTCGGGCCGAGGTTGCGATCGAACTCCAAGCGTAGATGACGGTTGCGACGATCGACAGAGTCGGTTCTTCTGGTTCATGCCAAGTGTGGGTCGAGGCGAGTCAACTCTTGGGCCGGACTAGATGGCTAGTTGAGTTCTAGTGTGGAATGGGTTGAGATCAATTTTGATAAAGGTGACTAACTAGGGAGAGTCTACTAAATGAATTGAACTAGTTGATCATGGCAAGCAAGTTGATTATGGAGTTAGGGATTGGTTATGGAATATAGATCGCCTAAATGAGGAAGTGGGGTAGCCTTGATATTTTGGTAGGGCTAGATCGAGTCTTAGTTGATTGTAAGGACAGAAACTAGTGAGGGTGTTCACCTATCAGGGGGACGTCGTCTCGACTGTAAGTTCTGCTCTAGTGTAAGGATAAGTATAGCGGAGTTGGGAAAACCTTATATCCGTCATGTCCTTTGTTGACCGATGCGGGCAGGAGGCTTAGAGAAAGTACCCACAGAGCGAGACCTAATGGGAAAGACTCTAAGTCCTCCGGCGCGGAGCCCTGTTGCCCGTATATCTGCTTTTGGTGAGGTCCGGAGAGACAACATATTAGGTAAGCCGATTGGATTATAGTCAACATATCGGGTAAGCTGATTTGATTACAGTCACGCAGGGTAAGCCTGCGACTGACCATGATTTCAGTCACGCAGAGTAAGCCTGCGACTGACCTGTCATGCCGGGTAAGCCAGCGACTGGAGTATCGGGCATAGTGGATAAAACTATGAGGATTGGACTCCACTAACGAGTAGTAGGGTAAGCCTATAGTCTCACCATCACTGGAATAAGAAACAGGAGGGAGCACAAGAGTAGGATGCATAGCGGGGTATCGAGCCCCATCAACTGAAGAACGTCGTTTGGTTGGGGGGTGTAGTATGGGATGCCTATCTTTCAACCAAGCGTGCATTTGCCTTAGGATCATCATGTGCATAGTGTATGCATTAGTTTAGGCCAGGCGTACACCGAAATTTGTTTGTCATCACCCTTTTTCTTTGCATCAAATATTATTTGTGGTTGTTGAGGTTGGAATCGCTTTATCATGGCATAGAGAGGATAGCCGAGTATAGCATTTCGTCAGTTTTAATCAACTGACGTGCCCACAGTTATCAGTGCAGGTTTGCCGACTCGGGATTACGGGAAAGCTCTAGTAGGGGAAAGCATCTAAGTGAAAGTCACTGTCCAAATTTTATTGTGCATTCTTGTTGAAACAATTAATTGTAATTGTTGTAATCATTGGACATTATAATAACAATTTGATGTAATAAAAGATTTTAATTTCCTGTGATTTTTATTGTGTTGTGACTCATTTGAAGAAGATCCTGGAGAGTGTCATTAGTTCCTATGTTAGGAATTCAGGGCACTGCACATATAACTTATAACAGAAATTATTCTGGGAAACACAGGCCTCCTTCCGAGTACATTCTCCTATATTGTCCACTACTAGGTCTTACCCTTATTACCCTGGCTTGTTATTCCTTTACAATAGTTAAACATGAACATGAGACAATAAGAACGGGTATCAGGACATGATCAAGGAAGTATCAAGTGCTATGCAGGGCATGTAATGTATTTCAATTCATAATGCAAGGAACAACCATATTTATATTTAAAGTCATGAAAATACGAATACTGGACAGCAAGACGTTGCTGTACAAAAACTAACTTTCCCTCTGCTACCGGAAAGCGAATTCAGTTCCATCAGGAGTTCTAGAAACTAGACTTCCTTCCGGTTTCGATGCATATCCAATTGATACATCTTTATTTTGCACGTGCGATATAGTGTTTTAGTCAATAAATCATTTCTAACTATCATTTCTTTATGGGTCTACTGTACAGGCAGCAGTTCGGGGTCAAATTCTTATGTGTAAAAATTAACCGTAACTTCATTTGAAAATAATAAAAAAATTATAAATTGATTCCTAATCTTGTCAAGTAACATTTTAATTAATATCAAGTCTTTATTTTAGTGTTAACACAGTGTTTTAGTCAATACTTTATGGTAGTGCACTTCAAATCAGTAATCTGAAAATTAGAAACCATAGAGTAATAAAAATGTGATAACCTACAGTGTATAACTCAAAATCTGGATCCGTAAGAAGTTACAAAAGCTAGATTCACATGGATACAATATTAGTTTATAAATTTCTCATTGATTTAAAATGTAACAAGGTCAAAATCTCACTATAAGTTAGAACAAATAGCAGGGTAGAAACATACAAATTGATATTTATGAACTTTTGATTGGCATTGAATCACAGAGGCAAATGGGTTGATTTGATTCAATATATCGTCTGATTTAATCATGGAAAGATTGCAAAGCTTGAATAATACGATGGTTCAATCAATCAAAATTATAAACAATATTTTTCAAGAACATGGACGGTAATGGGTATCAAAACATGAAAATCAAATATAAATACTAATTGCAGAAGGTCAAATAAAATGCTTGTACGGAGCAATAACAATGTACAAGGAACTTGCCTTATGACGACGTTTTCAAGTGTGACGAGAACACGAGCGAGAGCGACGACAACAATACAAGAGACAGCGGCAATAGCAAGAGACGGCGGTGGGCATAGCAAGTGCAACAGCGAGAGACGGCAGCGACACCAAGAGAGGCAGCAAATGTAGCAAGAGGATGCCGGGGAATGATCAGGGAATTTCTTTCGATGGAGGGCAGGTAACTGTGGTGCAAGGGGAAGCACTGGTTGCAGTGGTAGAGGAGGTCGTAGGTGGTGCTCGGCAGCAGCACAACATCGAGGTTAGCGGCTACTTTGGCGCTATAATGATTGGTTCATATGCAGCAGCAATGGTGAGGTTGAGGTGGAGCGAGTTGCGGTGGCGGCGCTAGTGATGGTGGAGACTGGGGCGACGAGGAGGAGAGCAGAGGATGAGGTGCAGGCAATGGAGGGACAGCGGGAGGCAGGAGGGCGGAGCTGTGGGGATGGAAGAATGGGTTGTGGGGGCGACTGCAAGGTGGTCACTAGTGGAGGAGTGAGGCAGCAATGGTGGCAGTGGTGATGGTGAAGGGGATGGAGGTTCGGTGATTGGGGAGATTTGACAGTAAGGAGGATGGGGCATTCAGTAAGTTGCCAATGGAGGAGGGTAGCAGGTGAGGTTGAGAGAAGGTGGTGCTGGCTGTCGTGGAGCTATGGGGGGTCGCGCTCGGGGCTGCGGTCGAGAAGGCAGTGGGGATGAGCGGTTGTAGGGTTGCGAGGTAGGGGAAGGAGCAGGGCAGTGTTCGATGAGGAGGCGAGGGTGCATTCGCGGTCGGTGGTGACGGCAGGGGGTGTTGGGTCTCCATTAGGGAAAGAGAACTGAGGAGAAGAAGAGTGAGGCAAAAAAGAGAGTTGGTTAAGGGATTAGTTTAGTATTAGGTTAATTAAAGGGGACTATGAGATGCTTAAGGAGGGGATTAGGGGGTTTAGTTAGGTTTGTGGAGATATGGAAAGATTTGTGGGGGATTAAACAGATGGCAGTTATAGAAGAAAGTGGGGGAACGTGAGAGGGTGTTAGAGACTGGGCAATTAGCAGATTAGAAGAATTGGGTTAGTGGGTTTGAGTTTGGGTTAATAGGTTTGCATGTTTGGGATAGGATCGAACAAGGAATGGGCTTGGATTTTCAAATGAATGATGGACTTCAATAAAACAAATAAATATGAATTAGAAAATAAGAATGGGCTGAGTTGGTTTAGATTGGACTTATAAAATAAATAAATAAACCATAGGTTGGATTAGCAGTTTGGGCCAAAATAATTAAATGATCAAATAGTGATAATATAATAGTACGAATTAAATCTCTGGGTTCAACTAAATCAATCGGATATCCAAAATATAAACAATTGAGCTCCTGGAGAAATTGAAGATTTATCTAGAAAATTGAATTTCAATAATACGAGGAAGAAAAATAATCACAAATCCGTATAAACGGAACGGGGGTTACAACATCTGACTGTTATACCTAACTACTGACATTAGAATGTGTTGTGTGAATAGGAGTTGGATTCGACAGGGAGTCTAATTTCTAGAACCCACATGTAATCGATATTGCTTTATTGTAGTAGCAGAAAAGTGAGTTTTAGTACTATTGTGTATTGCTATCCAGAACTGCATGTTAATTTTCTTAAAATACAAATATTTTATTATTCATTTTTAATAAATTGAACTAATATAGTAGATCGATAGAACAACTTTATATCATGCATTGCATAGTTATGATACTCTCTCTAAACTTTTTTGATATATTCTTGATACTTGTCCTAATTACCATCATGATCTATAGTATCATGCATCATTATCATAGTTATTATTATTGTTCTAGATGGCAGAACTAAGTGCCACATGGAAGTGCCACGTCGTAAGAATCGATGGGGGCCACCTCTAGAACCTGTTGGGGCCACCTCTATAATTCAATATCCTGAGAAGTGAAATGACTGTCCTGATACCACTGTTCCCATTGATTGCACTGACTGCATGTTCATGCTTGATCATGGTAAAAGAATAACAAGCTGTGGTAATAAATTGTAAGACTTAGTGGTGGATAATATAGGAGAGCATACTCGGAAGGGGGCCCGTATTTTCTATAATGGTGACTTTATGTTTACAAGTTTACATGTTTTCTGTTCACAAGTTTACCGATTTCTCATTTACAAGTTTACACGTTTTCCGTTTACACATTTACATCTTCCCATTTACATGCCCCGATTCCTTATACTGTCATTGCAAGACCCGAATACATAATCAGGTAGAATCCATCATTTGAGTCCAAACATTCACTTGGTTGTTATGCACCCGAATCTGTGGTATGGGACACAAGATTGCGTGGATTAGATAGATTAATAAAAGACTGATAGACTTAAGATTAACACTAAGCATTGACATGTTTCCCGATTTCATGATTTTTTTGGTTAAATGATTTCATGATTAAATGTTTCCCATTTACACGATTACACGATTCCTGATTTCTGATTGATCATACTCAAGACTTGTTTCTTGCCTTCAGTTGTGTCACACAAGGTCATGTTATTTCAGAAATTGCATTGCCAGTTCTTACTTCTTTCCATGTTATACATTGTTCCCACTATCATAATATTTGTTACTACTTGCCGTCCGTAGCTTGCTCTAACGGACACCCCCCTAGCTCTAGATGTTGAGTTTGCATGTACCGGAGAGGAACCAATAGAAGGACTTGGTGATCAAATCTTCTAGAGGATGGAGTTAGATTTAGTTGGCATTAGTTTATTTGTTTTTTGCTTTTCCTCAGTTACCATTGTTGTAATTTTGTACAATGTATATCTAGGCATTTTGACCCAAAGTTTTATGTTTCCAGATGTTGGTTATTTTTTGGATTACTTAATGTTTTTCCCAGTTTATGTGATTATTTTATTCTTGCATGTCTGTGATCATGATTATATTGTTTAGTTATAATTGTAGAACTTATGAATGATGTTGCTGGGCATAAGTCGCGTGCCCATACTTCCGTATTTTGGGAAGCAGGAGCATGACACGAAGACTACGTGAATGACCTCGAGGAGGATTTCAGTGTCTTGAAGAAGAATAACATGAGGCTTAACTTGTTTAAATGTGACATCGGGGAAGTTCCTGGGCTTTATGGTCAGTCCCCAAGAAGGATAGTACCAAACCCGGAAAAGATTCAAGCTATCCTAGATATGGATCCTCTGACAAACATTAAGGAAGGTCAGAGGCTCACGTGCCAGCTTGCCACAATTGGGTGTTTCCTATCGAAATCATGGGGAAATCCTTTCCTTTCTTCAAGGCCCTCTACAAAGCAAAGAACCTTTAGTGGGGAGAGCCCTAGCAGCAGGTCTTCGTCCAACTGAAGGAGTATCTTGCCAACCCTCCTCTGCTTAGCAAACCCAAGCCGGGTGAAGTCCTTTACCTCTACTTGTTAGCATCCGAGCATGCCATCAATGCAGTTTTGGTTCAGGAAGATGATGTGGTGCAGAAACCCATATACTATATGAGCAAAGTGCTCCACGATGCCGAGCTCCGTTATACCAAAAAGGAGAAAGTAGCTTATGCCCTTGTTATGGTAGCACAGAAGATTCGCCTCTACTTCTAGGCCCATTCCATCCAAGTCCTCACTGACCAGCCGCTATCAATTATATGTCGAGAACCGCTATCAAGGGTCAGGTACTCGCTGAGTTCATCACCGAGTGCAATATCCCTGAATCGTTTGTTACCGCTAAATCTGGTGTGGGGGTAAACAGACAGTATTTGTGGATTCTTGGAAAACTTTGAATAGCAAACCTGAGCCTGTTCTGCCAGGAGTTTGACCGTTGACTCCCGCCATTCACCTGCAAAAAGTGCGAGACACCGGGATGGATCCCGGCGACGCACCCTCCGACGCTCTTGTCAGTAATCTGAATGATTAAGAAAGAGCTTAAAACTGGCAAAATATTGATTACCTCTTACTGGTGGTGGATGGGGGGTATTTATAGTCGCCGTTGGGATCAGATTAGGAATGTAATCCCTAATTCCCGGTGAGCAGATAGTCGCGAATCAGGCCCGTTGATTTGGTTCAATCAGAGACCCTAATTCTATCCTGTCGGACTGGGTTTGTATCGGGTCGGGACCCGTACCTAGTTGAGGTGGATCCGTTCGCGGGTTATTGGATCTGTGACAAGGAGACCCAGTACCCGTTTCGGACCCATTTGTATGTGAAATTACCGTTTTACCCCTGAGCTTTAAGATTCGTGTCCGATGTGAACGGTCCCGATTTAATCCTATTCTTAGCCATATCACGAGCCCCCCACTCCTGAAGACTGAGTTTGATCAGCCTTTGAAGAGTAGTTTTACTATTCTAATGGCGTACAGGATTTTATCGATGTTCTTAAGGGAGTTTGGATCTTGCTCAGGGTGTAACGGTATTATTCTGGGCTTGTAAAATGCCCAAAAATATTCTCAGAATTTTCTGGATTTTTGGTGATTTTTCCAGATTTTTATGAATTTTTTCTCATTTTTTTGAATTTTTTATTCATTTTCCGAATTAAATAATTTTTATCGAAAATATTAATTAATTATTCTAATTAAATAATTATTTTTTTCAGCATTTAAAAATAATTTTTCTAAATTAATAATTATTTTTAGAATTTTTAATTAATTTTTTTCGATTTTTTAATTATTTTTTAGAATTTTTTAAATAAGTAAAACAAATAAATAAATAAACAAATTAATTAAATATTACCTGGACACGTGGCCCGTTTCTGGATGTCGATCGTGATCAGATGGCGCGCATCGCAAAGCAGATCATGCTCTGGACATGTGGCGCGTTTCTGAGCGTCGTTCATGATCAGATGTGTGCGCATCGTAAGACAGATCACGTTCTGGACACGTGGTGCATTTCTGAGCGTCGATCGTGTCGCGACGCGAATGTTGAGACGATCGGACCGATCGTGTGGGTCGGCAGGGTTTTTTCTCCATGTACGAGGGTCGGTACCTCGTCCGCTCGGTTCGGCACTTCGGCTCGTCAGCTTGGATCTGTCGACCCTTTGAGATGATGCCACGTGGCGCCACGTGGCGTTTTGGGTTTTTTTTTGTTTGCTTCTGTTCTTCTCCTCTGCTTCTTTCTTTCCTTCTTCTTCGCCTCTGCTTCTTCTCCTCCATCTTTCTTCTTCGTCCTTCGTCAGCTCTCGAGAGCGTGTTCGAGCTCGGAGCTCGTGGACCTCGGCAGCGGAGCTGAACGGAGTGGACTCAACATCGGAGCTCGCGAGGGAGGTCGACGGGGAAGCTCGGAGCTCGGGCTTTTGGAGTCGAGGTCGGGAGCTCACGGAGCTTGATGAGGCGATGACGGCTTCGACGACGGAGAGGGAGTGATATGGGGTTCTTGGCGCAGTGAAGAAGAGAGGAGTTCGGAGTGGAGGTGGTCGGAGCTTGACATCGGTGGGTGGAGCGCTCGCGAGGAGCTCGATGCTCATGGTGAGGATAGCGTGAGGTCGAGCTTGGAGAAGAGAGGGCTCGACTACCGTGAGCTGTTGGGGGAGCGTGGCAAGCTAGGGAGAGCTTGGTCGAGGAGCTCGCAACTTGGAGGCGAGCTTAGTCTCGGGAGTTCGGCCATGGCGAACGATCATGCTTCGGAGATGGAACTCTTGTGGAGTTTTTGGCGAACGCAGTCGAGGTCAGCGAGCTCGTCGAACGAGGGTGAGGGGTCGTTCGGCGAAGGAGAAGAGGAGCTCGACGTCTTCGGTGAACGTGGCGAAGCTCGGAGCTCGGCCTTGGAGGAGTTGGGTTCGGCACCGTTGGAGCTCGGAGGTGAGCTCGGCAGTGGGGCTCGGCACGAATGGAGCTCGCGATGGTGGTGCTCGGAGCTCGTTCGTGGAGCTTGGAGGAGGTGATGGGTTCGGCTCGACATTACGCTCGGAGCTCGTTCGTGGAGCTTGGAGGAGGAGGAGCTCGGTGGAGGTGAGGGAGCTTCGACGTGGAGAGGAGTTCGGAGCTCGGTTTGGTGAAGCTTGGCGGAGATCTTGAGCTTCGGCGAAGGGGAGCTGGACGCTCCAAGGTTGAAGATGAATGTTGGGTTTTTGCTCTGTTTTTGTTTGGTTCTTGTTTTGGCGGGAGAGTGGAGAAGAAGAGGAAAGGAAGGGCTTCGGGTTTGGATCCCTTTAATGGGTCCGAACCCGATCACTTTTTCCTTTTTGCTCTTTTTTTTTGTTCCTGTTCGGCAGATGCTTCTTGTTCGGCAGATCCGAGCACGGATTTTGAGGTGCATTTTTGCCACTTTGCAGCTCGGTAGTTTGGTAGCTCGGATTTCAGATCCGAGCTACGTGGCTCAATCTGGACGGTTGATCTCGATCGTTGTGCGAATCACGAGACAAGAGGCTCAAATTTCGAGAAAGCGTTATCTTGTCGTTTTGTGGAGACGTGGCGTGATCTGAACCGTTCATCATGTTCTAGCACGAATATTGAGACAATCTGACAGGTGAAACTGGCTCGGCAACATTTTTCTCCATATGTGGAGGTTGGTACCTCGGTACCTCGGCTCGGTGGCTCGGCCATGTCAGAGCTTGGCCCTGAGAAGAAAGAAGAAGGGGAGGATAGGTATTCGGGTGCTCTCCTCTGCCTTGTTCTTTCGCACAGTGAAGAAGAGGAGAAGTACTGGGTACTTTTGGCGGGAAGACTGAAGAAGAAGAAGAAGGAGAAGAATGAAGAAGCCAAGAAGGGTATGGTTCGGATCGTGGGTATCGGATCCGACCCCGACCCGTTAGCCTCTTTTTCTTTATTCCTCTTTATCTTCTTGCTTGTTCGGCGAATCCGAGCACGGATTTTGAGGCACATTTTTCGCCGCTTCGCAGTTTGGTAGATTGGCAGATCCGAGCTACGCGGTTCAATCTGGACGGTTGATCACGATCGTGGCGCAAATCACGAGACAAGAGGCACGAGTTTCGAGAAAACGTTATCTTGTCGTTTTGTGGTGACGTGGCGCGATCTAATCCGTCCATCACGCTTGAGTGCGAATTTTGAGATGATCTAATGGTGAAATCGGGTCGGTGGTATTTTTCTCCATATGTGGAGGTCGGTACCTCGTCCCTTCGGCTCGGTGACTCGGTAGTTCACCCTCTGCCCGTAGTAGCTCAGTGTAGTGGAGCTCGGAGTTCGGACGGCTCGAGCGTGAGGAGAAGCTCGGCGAGTTGATGAGGGGGGTGGGTTGGCATATGGGAAAGGTGATGCTTTGTTTGGTTTTGGAGATTTTTGAAGAGGAGCTCCACTCCTAGGGGTGGAGAAGAGGTGCTAGGAAGGTCCTCGTAGGAGCCATGGGAAGACCCGTTCTTTGAAGTTAGTGCAAGGAGCAACTCTATGGGAGAGTTTTGAGGAGGAACTCTAGGAGAGAGTTGTGCTCCGAACTCGTCGAGAACAGCTCCGCTTTGGAGGCGAGCGGAGTGAAGAGCTCGGCTTTAGGAGAGCCATTTGGAAGACGAGTTTTGAGGAGCAACTCTAAGGGAGAGTTGTGCTCCGAACTCGTTGAGAAGAGATCCGCTTTGGAGGCGAGCGGAGTGAAGAGCTCGGCTTTAGGAGAGCCATTTGAGGGACAAGTTTGAGGAGGAACTCTAAGAGAGAGTTGTGCTCCGAACTCGTCGAGAAGAGCTCCGCTTTGGAGGCGAGCGGAGTGAAGAGCTCGGCTTTAGGAGAGCCATTTGGAAGACGAGTTTTGAGGAGCAACTCTAGGGGAGAGTTGTGCTCCGAACTCGTTGAGAAGAGGTATTCAACGGTTGTGGGAGCAATTCCGAATGGCGAACCACTTCTAACCCGCTGAAGAGCAAGTTATTTGAAGAGGAATCGAGCCAAGTGTTGGACTCCGAACCATCGTTAGAGTTATTCAACGGTTGTGGGAGCAATTCCGAATGGCGAACCACTTCTAACCTGCTGAAGAGCAAGTTATTCGAAGAGGAATCGAGCCAAGTGTTGGACTCCGAACCATCGTTAGAGTTATTCAACGTTTGTGGGAGCAATTCCGAATGGCGAACTACTTCTAACCTGCTGAAGAGCAAGTTATTCGAAGAGGAATCGAGCCAAGTGTTGGACTCCGAACTCGTCGTTAGAGGTTAGTAAGTTGCGGGAGCAGCCATGTAGAAGAAGCTGGACTCTGAACTCACCATTTAGCGAGTCGTGACTCGGAGAGATAGAGAAGCAAGAGCAATAATTTTCAATAAAAAGATGTAAAGTTTGAAATAAACTAAGTGGCCGCTTCAATAGGGAGAGCCATTATTACATGATTTTGTCCGGGTTACAAGCATCGGCCTTATTGAAAATCAGGATCCTACTTCTACAATATGGTGAAGACCTCTTAGGAGGAGCCGGGAGATTCTGAGTCTTGAAGCTCGGCGGGCCCTTCTGTTCGTTTGTAGGCTCCTCAGGGGGGAAGCTCGGCCCCCTCTTTTTGGACGAACTTGAGCAGGTGCCCCCTGCTGTATGAGTTCTTCGATCTCCTCCTTGAGAGTCCCGACAATCATCCGTGTCGTGGTCCGTGGTCCCTGTGAAAGCGGCACCACTTATCCTTGTTCCTCTTCTTGCCGGGTGTATTCATTCTCGGGGGAGCACGGAGTAGCCCTTCCTTGTCCACCTCCATAAGGACTTCTGATATATTGGCAATGAGGGGGGTGAACTTCTCAAACCGAGGAGTCGAGCGACGCTGTCCATTGCCGTCCTTCTGGGATTTTTGGGACCCCTCTTCACTTGTGCTCTTCCGTTTGTTCCCGGAAGATGTCTCCTCAAAGCCCGGGAGATTCTCGGCTTCTTCAGCCCGGATGTACTTCTTGCTCCTAAGAAGGAGGTCGGCAAAATTATGTGGGGGCCTCTTGGCAAGGGAGGAGCGAAGGCTAGAGTTGAGGACGTTCGATTGGAAGGCGGCCGCTGCAACAGGCTGGTCAAGGGAAGCTGTAGCGCCCCGAATTTTTAATATGATATCTTAGAAAATACGTGGCACAATCCCAGCTTCAACTTCAATGTAACATTAAACACAACCAACTCCACTAAAATTTTCAACTTTTATTACAACGAACTTTTACAAAGCACAGCGGAATTCAAAACAACTCAATCAAAATTTCCTTTTATTTACAACACAGTCTTATTACAACACTGCTTTACAAATTTACACAAAACTTCTATTAAATCAATTTATCTCAAAAACTATCTCAAGCATCCCACCTCCGACTCAAAGCAACAACCTGCAACACATGAGGCTAGAGATGATCCCTAACCCCCAAAACTAAAGGGGTTAGCCATAAATGGTGTGAGTGACATAAAACAACAAACAACATAAATAAACATTAATCATGAATCCTTAAGCAACAGGTAGTAAACATGAATACATAAAATACGAAGTAGCAAGGAAAAGTAAACCACAAGTGAGACTAAACCAAGTGTCAAGTGTAGAAAACAGGAAATCCACATGCATAAAACCAAGTCAAGAAAACACAAATTCTATATGCGGACTCTCTAATGCGTACTTGTCGAAGTCTATGCATCCCACTCTACATAGGTTCGGTGCAAGCCCTTAACGTCTCCACATCGTATGGGTTCAATCCCCGCCATGCAACTAATCTTAACACGATGACTACTATGAGATAAAGATAAACAGTGAGAATTAGCCCATGCCCGAATATTCCGGAGATCAATCCCACACCACAAGTAACTACCGTGATAATTCCGGAGATAAATCCCACACCACAAGTATTCTACCGTGATAATTCCGGAGATATATCCCACACCACAAGTAATCTACCGTGATAATTCCGGAGATTAAATCCTACACCGAAACATTGACACATCATCACACGAATACCACATGTGCTTCGCCTCGACTCCGATAATTCCGAAGATCAATCCCACACCGAAAGCAACTACTTGGATAATTTCGGAGATATATCTCACACCCAAAGTAAAACACTTGGATAATTCCGGAGATAGATCCCACACCCAAAGTAAGATACTTCGATAATTCCGGAGATTAAATCCCACACCGAAAGCCATACTGAGGTACTTGAATCATGTTCTCGTTCATCATATCACCACTAGTGCCTGTCGTTATTATTTTTGGATTACATAATTACTCAACGAATCCCCTAGAGTGGTGTACCCTACCGGCCTAAATTCAAAACTGAATAACTGAAATGCCTCTACGGGCCTCAACAAAATAACTCAACACCGGTATACTAGGGTCACACACCTCTAGAGACTCAACTCAAATGTCTAAACCAAAGTTCCACTAAACAAGTGGCTCAACTGAATATCTTAAATCAAATACTTAACTGAATATATTAGAATCAAATGCTTAACTGAATATCTAGTATAGACTGAATTATCTGAGAACCAATCATTCAAAGGAACACTCAAGTTACAAAAACTCATCAGTACCAGTCGACTTATTCTGTAGTAAGTCGACTGTCCAGAGGGAAAATGTCCATGATTTTACAAAAATAAACTAAGTCATATAAGTCGACTAAAGAAGACATCGGTCTACTTACCCGAGACAAATTCCAATGATTTTCACAAAAATATTCTAAGTACCAACAGTCGACTTAAGGGGTTACAGGTCGACTGTCCAGAGAAGAAACTGCAATAACTTTACAAAATATTTTCTAAGTATACCAGTCGACTGAATAATGGTCTAAGTCGACTGTCCAGAACGGATTTTCAAAAGAACTGAAGATACAGCAGCAGGGTCGTACCAGTCGACTGAATAGTCGACCAGTCGATTGTCGGCCTACTGTTTTTCATAAATTAGGTCTGAATACAAAATCAAAGCTGAAGTTTTCTAAAGATTCATTGTTGGTGAAAAATAGTTCGTATTCAGGTAAAATGAAAAATCTCCACAAATCCTCATTATGGATATATTACTCAAAACATCAAATATGTCAAAACTCAAGTTCTCATGTTCAAGATTACTAGTTCTTTCATTAGGGTTTTTCAATACTAAATTTCTTTCACGACTCTTAATCAAAATCTGATTTATAAACACAAAGTCCAGATGTTCAACCATCCGTTCATAACCATACTCAAATCTTAACAAGCTTTTTAGCAACACAATTTTATAAACCAAGATCTACAAGTCATTCATAGATTTTACATACATGGTCCAAACAACAACCTTTGTTCACATGAATCATACCACAATATAAGATCCATATCATTCACAACATCAAATCAAAACAACATTGTCACTCGCATACATAGATCAAAACAACAAAGCAATTTTATGTCACTCACAAAATCAAAACAAAACAATACAATGTCACTCACCTTTGAATTGAGAAAATCCACGAAAAGCCTTCCTTTTGCTAGATCAAACTTCCTCTTGCTCCTCCAAACAAATCACCAAAACTCTGTATATTCCAGTAATGACGGCTGAAAAAATCCTTTTAAACAATCCGGAAATAGGTTTAGGGTTTTACCCGCACTTTTGCAAAATAATCCTTTCCAAAATACAACTTCACATATATAGGACTAGTGTTGGAAATTCGACCAAAATTCATTTAAATTAGGATTTAAAGGAAAATATAATTCTAAATCTCAACCAATACTGTTCAAAACGTCCAGAATATACACTTTTACATTTTAACCCTTAAAAATGTCAAATTTGCAAAAAGGTCATTCTTTTCTCAAAATTTGCAAATAGTTCCAATTAATTTCAGAAAGATCTGAAAAAATACTAAATAAATACCAAATATTAAATAATGATTTTTCATGAAGAAAACTTAACTTTTCAAACTTCTCAAAAAGTATTTGCACGTGTTTTGCACGTGTAAAAGATAAATTTTTCTGAAAATATTTATTAATTCCTCAAAATTCATTTAAATTCATTTTCGAATATTTAAAATAATATTTGAAAATACGGGGTTCTACAGAAGTGATGGATCTCACTTCTGCAGTGAACCTCCTCACATAGTCTCTCAACTTCTCTCCCTTCTCCTGGCGGAGCTGGAGTAACGAGATGTTGGTCTTCTCCGTGCGTCTGCTACTCACAAAATGAGTGATGAAGAGGGTCTCGAATTGCTCGAAGGAGAATATGGAAGACTGGGGCGAGGCGGGAGTACCATTCCCGATGTAATATCCCGATCGACTATTAATAATATTATTTTATTAGCGTCCGACTACTCGATTATTTTATTTTTTCTTTCACCATTGTGTTAGCTTTTAGCCATGACAATCTAATGAATAATTAGGAATTGTTGTGTAGCTAAACCTAGGGTTACAAAGACATAAGGGATTAAGAATTCTTCTAGAACACTCTCTCCTCCACATCACCCTCCACCTCACCAAAAGAACCATACCCTCACCATACCTCCACATCACCCTCCCCTCCACTAGTAGAAACCGGCCCAAATATGGGGAAGGACTTTAGTGCAATTGTGTGCATACACATTGCACTTTTCACCCTTTTTCCCACCTATAAATACCCCCTTCCTTCACCTTAGTCTTATTTTAGAAAGATCAAAAAGAAAGAAAGAAAGAAAGGAAAAGAAAGAGAGACCACCATGCTAACTTGAGAGTTTTTATTTGTAGGGCTAGTAGGAGTTCTAGGATCTAAGGAGGAGAGTAATCTAGTCCTTCCATCAAAGAAAAGAAACAAGGTGGGGGTTTCTCTTGTTTGTTTGTTTGTTTGTTTGTTTGTTTGAATGGTGTTTTGATGTTCTTCTTCTTCTTACCCTCCTTGTTTATTTTTCTTTTTGGTGTGGTTGTTGAAGTAGTATGGTTGTAGGAGTTTCTTATTTGAATGTTGTTAGTAGTTGTTGTTTGACTCATGAAAGAACTAACTATTTGGACTAAAATGACACATGCATATGAACTTTTACATACAACCACTTAAGGTTGTAGGACTTGAATGTGGACTAATGCATAAGGCATATGAACTTGTATACAACCATTTTGGTTGTAGAACCTACATTGAACCTTGGACTAAAAGAGAGCATATGTTGGTTAAACCCAAAAATGAAGGGTTCTTACTTATTGTATTATTGTTTAGTTCCTTTTATAATCTTAAAGTATGAAAAAGAAACTAGCTAATCACTAGTTGTAAAAAGATTAAAAAGATCTCTTTTATGTCCACTAGTAATGATAAGAAACCTATGCTAATAAAGATTTTTTAGTTGTAGATATTTATGTTATATTTTTAGTAAAGACTCATGGTAGCAGTAGGAGATATATATGTTCAAATAAAGTAGTAGTGGTAGATGTTAAAGTAATTTAGTTGTAGACATTTATGTTATATTTTAGTAAGAAACTCATGGTAGTAGTAGTAGATATGTATGTTCCAATAAAGTAGTAGTAGTAGATAGTTGTAGATGTTTATTTTTGTGTTCTTACTAAAATAAAGTAAATACCATGCTAAGATTGGATTAGATTAATTTATTCATGCTTAGAATGTTGTAGGATTCATTCTAAGAATTTCCTACCATGTTTAGATTAATGATTTTTATGCTTAGAATGTTGTAGCATTCATTCAAAAAAATACCTATCATGTTTAAGGATGATTTTTATGCTTAGAATGTTGTAGCATCCATTCAAAAAATACCTATCATGTTTAAGGATGATTATTATGCTTAGAATGTTGTAGCATTCATTCAAAAAAATACCTATCATGTTTAAGGATGATTTTTATGCTTAGAATGTTGTAGCATCCATTCAAAAAATACCTATCATGTTTAAGGATGATTTTTATGCTTAGAATGTTGTAGCATCCATTCAAAAAATACCTATCATGTTTAAGGATGATTATTATGCTTAGAATGTTGTAGCATTCATTCAAAAAAATACCTATCATGTTTAAGGATGATTTTTATGCTTAGAATGTTGTAGCATCCATTTTAAGCATACCTATCATGTTTAAGGATGATTATTATGCTTAGAATGTTGTAGCATTCATTCAAAAATACCTATCATGTTTAAAGGATGTTTTTATGCTTAGAATGTTGTAGGATTCATTCTAAAATTCCTACCATGTTTAGATTAATTTAATTATGCTTAGAATGTTAAAGGATTCATTCTAAAATTCCTACCATGTTTAGATTAATTTAATTATGCTTAGAATGTTAAAGGATTCATTCTAAAATTCCTATCATGTTTTAGGAAGGATATTTATGCTTAGAATGTTGTAGGATTAATTCTAAAATTCCTACCATGTTTAGATTAATTTATTTATGCTTAGAATGTTGTAGGATTCATTCTAAAATTCCTACCATGTTTAGATTAATTTATTTATGCTTAGAATGTTAAAGGATTCATTCTAAAATTCCTATCATGTTTTAGGAAGGATATTTATGCTTAGAATATTGTAGGATTCATTCTAAAAAATTCCTATCATGTTTTAGGAAGGATATTTATGCTTAGAATGTTGTAGGATTTATTCTAAAAATATCTATCATGTTAGGAATGATATATATGCTTAGAATGTTGTAGGATTGATGTAAAATTACTTACCATGTTTTAGGGATGATGTAGAAGTATATATGCATGCTTGAGAATGTTGTATGTTCATAGTAGTTATATGTATGCATGCTTGGGAATGTTATATGTTCATACTAGTTATATATGTATCCATGCTTGGGATCGCTACAAGTGCATGCTAAATCACATTCACAATTAAGAATGTTGTAAGTGGTGGTTATGTCATATATACCATGATTAATTGTCGTAGATTAATGCTTGCAATTGCATGCCATGATTGAATTGCCATAGGCTAAGTAATAAGAAAGAGCCATGTTGAAATTGTAGTTATAACTACCTTGTTGTAGTTGATATTAATAAGGAACCATACATGCTTGGACGGCATAGTATAGCATCCTAGTTGCATGAGGATATGTACCAATGTTTATGTGGGTTAGGAAGAGAACCCATGGATTCTAGTCGAATAGGTTCTAATTTAAAATGGAACCATAGCATATGAGCACCCTTCATTCATAGTAATAAGGGTTGAGAAGTTCTAATAGTTGTAGCTTGATAAAAAGCTAGTTTAGGGTATTCAATTACCCTAAGGGTCATCGACCATCAAGACCACATCCTACCCCCTTAGAATAAATGGATAGATCTCACCACGGGCATCGACGGATCTTAACCGATATAGGTTGACCATGGGCCGAGAGTGTTGGTAGAATCCAAGTTAGGGGTAGGGATGAGTGAGAGAGATCTCATTACTAGAGTCTTAGATCGAGGGACCACGAGTTGGACCATGATAATCTAAGTTAGAAACTATGTAAGATTGCGTAGGAGTAGTAATGTCATTAGAATAGTGACTTAGGAAATCTTTACTTAATCTTTTTGCCAGAAAGAAGGGGAGTTGGTAGTAGGGTGCACCGTACGACCAACCCTTTCTTTGGGGCCGATCATAGGTGGTGTTATTGGGTTGTACCCTCCTGTCAAAAGGGATACGTACGATGCCTTCTCACTAGTTGGGGACATGGGTTGCGTATCCTAATTGTTAATTTCTGAAGTGCCATGATAAGGTGGGCGGAGCTAGGAGGGATGGACCCTCGGAACTCCGTCAGGTCCTATGCCAAGTGGGCGGCAGGGGGCTCCCCTGTCAGCAGTATCCCCGACGGTTCGTCAGGTTTTTGAGTGAGGTCCGGTAGCCGGATAGCAGTGGCAACATGGACACCACTGGCGAACTGCATTAGTGGGACTTGACCACGTCTGCAACCTCATCAGTCACGTTGTATCTGTCAGGAACAGGTTGTGTACGATTAGAATTCATAACGCGGGTTCAATCCCTATATATGGAGAAAACGGCTTGAGATGGGGCGCATGTAGTATGGGATGTATGTTGCTTTCAGAGACTTGCTGACATTAGAATATAAGCATCCTAGCTTAGTTGACAGTGCATTAGTATTCTAGTTTAATTGACAGTGCATTAGTATCCTAGTTTAGTTGACAGTGCATTGATATTCCAGTTTGAGTGACACTTATTAGATTCTAATCACGACACTCACGAACACTTAAACTACACCGACATACCTTATCCTGTTGTATATGTTGTATTGGAGATTCGCTGCTATATGATCAGCCTTTAAGCGTCAGTGAATACTGACGTCCCCACTTCCATAGGTGCTGGATCGCAAGTACAGGTGCGAGATTCAGAGGACTCAAGGCAAGGAAAGTGAGGAGTCAATGACATGTTTTAATTTCCGCTATAATAACTATTTCATGTATACTCTGATGTAATCTATTGTATAAATGGGAACATTCGGCCTGTAATATTGAGTTAATAAAAAGCTTTAAATTTTCCTGTTTCTGTGTATTGTGACTAATTGAAGAAAATATCTTGGCTCGTGTCACGGTTTCCCAGTATTGGAAATCGGGGCGCTACACCCGAGCCGAGCCCTTAAGAGTGGCGGGGAAGGTTTTGCACAGCAAAGCATCGGAAGCTTAGGTGGATTAGCATGAGGGTCTTAAAGCTTTCGATGTGGTCCACGGGGTCCGACTCCCCCGAGTAAGTTTCGAACTGCGGGGGTTCGAAACCTCTTGGGACAGGAGCCTCCATAATGGTCTGGGAGAAGGGAGGTCTGCTCGGGCGGATGGTCCTTCCTCTTAACTCCTCATCCTTATCTATTTGGCCGATGCGCCTCTCCATCTCGAGGAGACGACGGTAGAGAGCATCGTCCCTTCGATGGTAGTCAAATGAGCCTCTGGACTCGTCTTCATAGGAAGGGGAGCGATGACGGTAGCTCTAGGAGCGGCGAGGGCTAGGCATGCGCTGTTGGTTGCTAGGAGCCGGAGGAGGAGTTATGGACCGATGGCGAGGACTTTGGACCCGTGGGGGGGTAGGGGACCCTCTGAGCATTGTTATTGTTGGGTCGGAGGTTGAGGGCTTGCAACACCGTTGCTTGAAATTGCTGGAACTCGGCACGAGTGATGGGTGCCTCATCATTCCTGGGATGTTGCCGACCGGTAGGGGAATGATGTCTTCTCCTCTGGTGTTCGGGGGGCTCTTTCATCCCTCTTCGAGTAGGGGACCTTCTGTAGTCTTGGTGGTGAGGAGATCGCTCATCTAGACGTTGTTGGTGGGAGGCTCCCTCTCGGGCCCGCTTTTCATCCAGACGGCGGCGAAGAGCCTCACCCTTCTGCCGATTGAGAATGGTATTGCGGAGGTCAGAAACTCGAGGATTGTGGGAGGCCATGGAATCCGAAGAGGCATTGTGCACTGAAATGCGGTCCTGATGGAGGGGTTGCTTCTGCGGGTTGGGACGCGAAGCCCCCGCACCGGCATTTTGAGGACCGGCAGGACCCTTAGGGGGTTGCTGATTCTGAAGAGGAGGCTGATCTTGTTGAAGAGGGTCTTCTGCTTGGAGAGAAAGTTGCCCCTGCTGCTTAGCGCGTTGGATGGGGACTACCTCTTGCTGATCAACGGGGTTGAGTCCACGGTTGGACCCTCTGGATATTACTTTCCTAGGAGGCATGGTTGGAGAAGATCTGACCAACGGGAAGAGGTGAGGCTGCTATTCGTTTGTTTCCCACAGACGGCGCCAATCTGTTACTGCTAAATCTGGTGTGGGGGTAAACATACAATATTTGTGGATTCTTGGAAAACTTTGAATAGCAAACCTGAGCCTGTTCCGCCGGAGTTTGACCGTTGACTCCCGCCGTTCACCTGCAAAAAGTGCGAGACAACGGGACGGATCCCGGCGACGCACCCTCCGACGCTCTTGTTAGTAATCTGAATGATTAAGAAAGAGCTTAAAACTGGCAAAAGATTGATTACCTCTTACTGGTGGTGGATGGAGGGTATTTATAGTCGCCGTTGGGATCAGATTAGGAATGTAATCCCTGTGATTAGATAAGGAATGTAATCCTTAATTCCTGATGAGAGGATAGTCGCGAATCAGGCCCGTTGATTTGGTTCAATCAGAGACCCTAATTCTATCCTGTCGGACTGGGTTTGTATCGGGTCAGACCCGTACCCAGTTGAGGTGGATCCGTTCGCGGGTTATTGGATCTGTGACAAGGAGACCCAGTACCCGTTTCGGACCCATTTGTATGTGAAATTACCGTTTTACCCCTGAGCTTTAAGATTCGTGTCCGATGTGAACGGTCCCGATTTAATCCTATTTTTAGCCATATCATCGTCCAAGGTTCAGGAGGAACAGCTGTTATGGGAGCTCTATGTAGATGGTTCCTCTTGCGAAGAAAGAAGCGGAGTAGGCATGATACTGAACGGTCTGGACAGCTTCGTCCTCCAATACTCCTTGCACCTTAACTTCTGGGCCTCCAACAATGAGGTCGAGTACGAAACACTAATTGCTGGACCCTTCTAAGTTAGCAAAGCCGGGGCAAAACGGGTCAAGGCCTTTAATGATTCTGGACTTGTGGTCAACCAGGTCTGCGGGGAATACGAGACCCATGATAACCGTATGATTCAGTACCTGGCCCACGTTAGGCTTCTCTTCGATGTCTTTGAGGAGGCTTTAGTCGCCCGAATCCCTAGGGAACATAACAGCCTGACGATGCTTTGTCTAAATTGGCGTCATTCTCCTTTGAGGGTCTCGATCGCACAGTGCCTGAAGAGTTCCTTGTCTGACCTAGCATCGGTAGGGAGAACCCCAAAATTCTTTGCAAAGAACCCCCTGTACAGTCGGCGACATGGATGGAACATATAATGAACTTTCTAAAGAATGGTGAACTGCCACAGGGACCATCTAAAGCCGGAATATCTGAGTGAGGGCTGAGAGATTTGTACTCATTAAAGAGGTATTGTTCAAGCGGTCGTACACAAGGGCTGACGGGTGGCCGTACCTCGAATGTCTCACCTTGAGGAATCCCGATATGCACTCGAAGAAATGCATGGGGTAGTCAGAAGTTGCTACATGGGAGGCAAGTCACTCGCTAGGGAGATCCTAAACCTTTGATTTTACTGGCCAACTCTGTTACAGGACGCTCAAGACCTAGTCCGAAAATGTTGTCCAAGTCAAAGGTTCTCCTCCATCAGGCATGTCCCCGAGGCAAAACTCAAATCACTGGCAAGCCTAGCTCCCTTTACCATATGGAGGATGGATCTGGTTGGACCTTTCCTTAAAGCAACGAGTTAGCGATGCTTCTTGATTGTTGTCATTGATTACATCATGAAATGGGTCGAAGCAGAGCCTCTTGCCTCGATCACCGAGCGTCAAGCCCAGCAGTTCTTCAGGAAGCACATTGTTTGTCGGTTTGGGATCTGCGGATTTTAATCACTAAGAATGGTATTCAGTTTGTGGGCAAAGTGTTCTACAAATTCTAAGCAGATATAGGAATCCAGCAGAGGTTATCTTCTATCTAGCACCCCCAATCCAACAGGCAAGCCGAGAACGCCAACCGCCTAATCATAGAAGGCCTTAAAAAGTGACATACAAATCTATTAAGGGACTTTGGTCATACCGAATGACCAAGAGAATTCCAATGGGTGAATCGCCTTTTCACCTCATGTTCAGAACCGAAGTCGTCATGCCCTTAGACGTTGGATTGTCGTTCCCTCGATAATGAGATTCAATGAGG
Source organism: Hemerocallis citrina (assembly GCA_017893485.1). Classification (NCBI taxonomy): domain Eukaryota; kingdom Viridiplantae; phylum Streptophyta; class Magnoliopsida; order Asparagales; family Asphodelaceae; genus Hemerocallis; species Hemerocallis citrina. The sequence goes on from CM030363.1 coordinate 42,523,773, forward strand.
ACTTGAAATCAGACGGCCTCAGGGCCAACCTAAATCTCCTCGATGAAGTACGAGTGAGGTAAGCCATCAGAAGGAACATCTACCAGCAGAGGGTAGAGTGGTTCCATACTAAGAAGGTAGAGTGGTTCCATACTAAGAAGGTTCGGTTGGCCAATATCAGGGAGAGCGATCTGGTACTAACGAGAGTTGAAATTTCTGAACCAAGCAAGAAGGAAAAACTATCCCAACTGGGAAGGCCCGTATAGGGTCTCCAAATTGGTACACCCCGTGACTTAATTACTGGAAGACCCGAGGGGCAGGATGATCAAGAGAACTTGGAATGCAGAACACTTAATGAAGTTTCATGAGAGCTCGTAACCCTTTAAGATTGTAATAAGGCTCTAAAAAGACGGTGGATGTAATAAGCGCTCACCTGTCGGCAGCCAATGATCAAAATTTTATTTCAATTCAACAAGCTTTTCAAACATTGTCAAATTCGAGTCAGGGCACTCCGATTCACTCGCAGGTCTTCCTCTCTAAGTCACTTAATCCCAGACCAGGCTCCTTGGCATTGTACTCTGGGATACTCGCGAGTTTCCTTTTATTTGTCAAACTCAATTCCACATCACTCTGTGGCACTCCAGGTCACTCGTGAGTCCCCCTCACTAAGTCACATAATCCCGGACCTCACCCCTTAGCATGGTACTCCAGGTCACTCGCAAGTTTCCCTCGCTAAGTCACTTAATCCCGAACCTCGCCCCTTAGCATTTTACTCCTGGTCACTCGCCAGTCTCCCTCGCTAAGTCACTTAATCCGGGACCTTGCCCCTCAGCGTGGTACTCTGAGTCACTCGCGAGCTTCCCTGGCTAAGTCATTTAATCCCGAACCTCACCCCTCGGCATCGTACTCAGGGTCATTCATGAGATTCCGTCGCTAAGTCACTTAATCCCGGACCTCGCCCCTCGGCGTGGCACTCTAGGTCACTCGCGAGTTTCCCTTGCTAAGTCAGTTAGTCCCGGACCTCGCCCCTCGTCATGGTACCCCAGGTAACTCCTAAGTTTTTCTTTCTAAGTCAATAAGCCCGTGTCTCACCCCTCAGCGAGCCAATCCGGGTCACTCACGTGACACTCCAACAAGATGGTTTGATCTGCCCCTCGAGACTTGTCCAAGTCATTCAACGAACAAGTTTGGACAAGCCATATACAAAAGAAAGAATCTTTTATTGAATGGAAGATAATTACAAGATTGGTGGTGGCCAGCCTGCTGTTGGCATATCAAAACACAAAACGAATAAGCAAGAAAATATGCCTTGGTCAACCTAAACAGAATGAGCCTTTCGTATCATGAAGCGTCAGTTACCCCCAACTGTCGGCGTGTGGTAGGAGTGCCATACGTGAGCATTGGCGACGAGATGGAGGCTGGCTGATTCTAGAAGAAAGCTTGATGAACTTCGCAAGAAAGAGAATCCCAACCTAGGATAAATATCTCCATGTTCTGCCGAAGAGCACCAGTTCCTTCGGGACTCGACTCACAAATCACGGGGTAGATCTCCCCAAGTTCCACAACTATGCACCTTCCCCGCCTCATCACAAATCTTGGAACCTTGCTAAATCTCCCCAAGTTCCACACCAGGACACCAATTCCCTCTCGATCAAGCCCTCGGACCTATGGACAAATCCTCCCTGACTCAACTCCGAGGCATCCATCCTTAACTATCTTGACTCTCAGAATGCCATTCAAGGCACTTACTAAAAGGCTCGTTAGGAGAATGATAATTCAGACGAGCACAACCATGAGATTTGTGAGCAAAATGCTTAGAGGAAAGGGGGAATTTACTCTGCATGTGATATGCTTCTTGATTACTACAAAATCCACATGGAAAAATCTCAGCCCTCCATCTCCCCTTAGTGGTCAAGATGAGGGAACATTTCAACTCCCAAGACGAATACGCCTCGATTTCCACAAAGTGTGACATAAGACAACCTACGCGATAGCTCACGTGATGACCCAAAGAAAAAGAAAACAAAGAAAACAAAGAAAAAGAAAAAGAGCCTTGGATTGCTAGCCCGGCTCACCACTCATCTTGGTAGTCTGGGTTGCACGCAGACCACCTTGGATTGAGCCTCTCTCCTGGCGCTATGAACAAAGTCACTCGCAAGCTATGGAAACCCAACCACGAAAATTTGAGACAAAGAAGTTCATTCCAAATGGATTTTATTCATTTCATATAAGAATTGCAAGGGAAGGAAGTGGCCAGTCCGTGATAAGCGAAGACATATAAAAACCTAGAACCAACTACTTGGAAGAAAGCACCTCTCTGAAGGCGGGGTCAAGAAGAGCCCCTTCAGTTTGGGAAAAAGAGCTATCAGGCTCGTGTGTTGCCAGAAACTTTCTCCTCGAAGGTCTTCTCCAGCTGGCTGAGCTGGTTCGCCCAACTCCATCTCGAAGGAAAAGCACCGGAGGTCGAGATCGGGTACTTAGCACCATTATGCTCGAGGGCAAGGTTGTACCCTTCATCCTAACCCTGAATGATATGATCGAAGGCATCATCATTTTCGGCCTTCATCTGCCTCTTTTTCGTCTACCACGCCAGCTTTTTCTCAGTCATGTCCTCTTTCTCCTGGGATAGCTCTTCAGCGAGCCTTATTCTCCTTCGTTAACTCTGCCTTCCACTCCCTCGTTGTCTGTCAGAGATTTTCGTTCCGACCCATGATCTCCTTCTGACCCACCTCGGCCAACAAAGCCCATCGATGAAGCATCTCGTGCCTTCGCCTTAATTCGGCCCCGTTGATTACCGCCTACAAGAAACAAGGAGTATACTTAAGCAAAACAAAATAAAAGAAAAAGGGAGGAGATCATGAAGTCACGACAATAAACAAACACCCTTACCAGAACAGAAGCATGTACCAAGCAGGCGTAAACCTCCTATTCTGACTCTATTTTCAGAGCTGCACAGTCGTGGGGAGTGTCGAGGTGATCAACCACTTGCAGAGCGTTGAGATGCTCTGCCAACAAGTCTGACTCGATTACGAACCAAGAAGGCACCCAAACCTTTGCTAGCAAAGGTGGTTTCGAAGGTAATACGACATTTTTAAACGTTAAGGTGGGAGGCTTCTGTAATGCTCTGAATTCCAAACATAGGTAATTCGTAACACAAACAGGATCTATACTTCAATTTCGTACAAAAATACAAGGAATTTTAAACTTTTTCATTACAATGTTATTCGTACAATATGAAACGGGAATTTACATAAAAATACAATTTATAACATCAAAAATCTTCAATCCTGCAATATCCATCGATATCAAACTCATGCCAACGACATTCAATAATCTGCATCCTGCAACTTGAGACTGCGGGTACATCAGTTGAATGCAACAGACGCAATACTATAATACAATGATTCCTCAATTTAACAACCACAAACTTGAATGTAAAATGAAAAGTGACTATCCTAATTATGTCAGCGTCTGATATGAACCTAATGTAACGCCCTGATTTCCAAACACAGGTAATTCGTAGCAAAAACATGAATTTTTACTTCAACTTCATTTACAACGAAATTTACAACATCATTTTTTTACATTAGCACAACGGAAATAAATAAGTACAGTACATATATGATAATGAAAGCTCTTAAATCTTGTGACATCTTTCACAGTGTCTTCAAATCCATGCCAACCCATTCTTGCAACTAGAAAACTGTGGGCACGTTACTTGCATACACCAGACGCAATGCTATAATACAGCAATTTCACCATCTTAACAATTACAAACTTGGATGCAGAAATAGAAAAGTGACTACCCTAATTATGTTAGTGTATGATATGAACCTAATGCCTAATGTAGACAATCACACAACGATGACAATAATGCATACTTGTTCGGATTCTATGCATCCCATACTACATAGGTCCGAGGGAAAGCCCTTATCATACTCCTCATTATAGGGTTCAATCCCTCGTTATGAAATCCTACTATGGTGACGAAAACATCGTTCATACACCCACGAGTATGGATTCCAGTCCAGGAGTACACCGCCCGACTATACAAAATCCACCACATGCAGACATCTCGCAGGTGCAGCTCTAGCCCGGAATATAGTGGAGATCTGCCTCCTATCCGTCCGATTATTCATGATCCCAGAGTACACCACCCGATCATTTATAATCCCGAATTTAATTAAGACTTGTCTCGCTCCGCATAGCTTTCACAGTCCCGGAGTACACCGCCCGACTATATAGAACGCCTCACGTTTGCCCATGTCCCACCACATCTTCCTCTATAGTGCATGTCCTTAATTTAATTTCTAGTTATCCTGGTCTAGAACTAGCTTACCCTGCCAGACTTTAAATCACTCATCAACATTCAAGGTCCATACTGACCATTTCACAAAATTAAACTTGTCAGACATTACGGGCCTCGCTTAGCTCCTAGAACCCATCTATCTCAACATAAAGATGTTCTAGGTTAATCTTAACCTTATAAAATTTCACATTTCATAATTCATTTGATTTGTTCATACATTCAATTTGAATTGTCAATTTCAACATATGATTTCTCATGCATCTCAAGAGAGCATTTCAACTTGATAAAAATTCTGTACGAATATCATACGTTTATTCTCCCAAGTTCATTCTTTATTTATCTCTTAATTTATCATATAAATCAACCATTTTTTTCATAAATCTAGGATGAAATCCCTTTTCATATGATATGCAAACTTTATCACACTTCAATCTTTCATCACAAAAATGTTATCAAGAACTCACTTCTTAAAATAAATAATGTATATTATAATTTTTCATCCAAATAAATTTCCCTAAATTTAAATCAGATTATTTCGATCATTAAAAGTTAGCTCATTTTAACATAAACAAACCCCCTCAAATTTAGTCTAGAAATTTGATTCATCTAGTACATTGTCTAATGTAACTTTTAAATATCCATAATACATCTTAAAATAGTGTGGAATTATTTCCAATTATTCTAATAATATTCTAAAATAGTTCAACAATTTTTTCCAATTTTTAAAAACATGAAAAAGAATTATATAAAAATATAAAAAAGTGTGCTCCAGGATTCGAACCCAAGCGCACAGCATGCCCAAACCGCAACCCAATAACTAGTGAGCCATCTCACTATTAGTGTAGAAACCCAAATTCAGTTATTTACATATCCTATCTACTCTTAATGTATTAAAAATTGAAATTTATAAAAGAACAGAGCCTCCCAAGACTCGAACCCCAGACTACCCGCACTGTACATAGCTATTTAAACCTAACGCCAAGACCAGGCAATCAGGCCTACCCATTTGATAATATTACTATGGTAATTCTTTTATTTCTACTATCTGTTTCTAAATTTCTTTAAAAATAAACTTCGATTTTGCATTCGCTATACATTATTATTTCTACTCATTTTTAGAGAATAAGTTACTTCAACATTTGTGTATTAGCCCGAAATAAATCCAATAGCCATCTATTCTCAAAAATATTAGGAAATTATTACCCAATTTGTATGAATTGTTCATAATCTACAATTTGAACTATATAAATTATTGTTCTTCATACCACTACATTTTCTTTTTTCTTTTCTTTTTTTGGAGTTTTTACATTACTACATTGTATATAGAGATATTTGATTCCCTAGATTTATTTTTATATATTCTCTACTAGGAATGCATTCTATAAAACTCCTATTAATTCAATTTTCTACTACATGATTATAATTTAGCATATACTATTAAATTTTTACTAAAGATGTCACTTTACACCCACTTTCCAATTTCATTACTTCATCTTCCTATTTCTAACAGGCATAATTACTAGCATTTTAGAAAAATAATGAAAACTCCACACATTCACATACTAACTATGACTAAGACTGCACAATTAAAATTCTAGAATACATCTACACTTATACACACCAATTAGATTATCATCTACACATGTTATGGCTAATCAAACACAATCTACTGAAATTTAGAAACAATGAGAATACCCACCCGAAAAAGCTCCTAGTAGTTGAATCCTTAGCAAAATGCTCCAAAAGCTCCACAAGCACAAAAGATCATAACTCCTCCTCCTAGCAATTTCTGAAAGCACTCCTTCTCTCTTTCTGTTTTTTTATTTTTTACTTTTTATTTTTTTATTTTTATTTTTATTTTTATGTTGATTTGCACTTCTTCATGGCTAAAGGGAGGGGCTATTTATAAGGTTAAATAATGAGTTATTATAATAACTCCCAATGTCCTAAAAGAGCTCTCCACTCACACACTAACTCACCCACTCTCCCACTCTTCTAAGTGGCCGGCCAATGCATGGGGAAAGAGCACGTGCACTTGCACCCCATGTGCACACTTCTTCATACAATTTTATTATGAGTTTTTAATTAAATTAGGTGTGTATGTTACACATTGTAATGTGTACTAGTCTTATTTAGTCTGATCTAATTTTAAATGAGAGTTCATGCACGTTAAATGCATACCTAAAAATTAGGGGCTTCAATTTATAATAGTTTTAATGTGCTACAAAATATAGATTTAAGCCTAGTTGATTTTTATTTAAATTAACCATACACTAGTGACTTCTAAAAATGAGAGGAAAATTTCCATGACTCAAGAGAATTTCATTAATCGCACTTGCACAAAATTATGTGCAAAGTACGTGCAAAAGAAAATATTAAAAATAAATATTTTCGGGGATGTTACACCATTCTCTCCTTAGAATAGTTTTGTCCTCGGAACTACGCTTGAAGAGTGGAGGGTAAAAGAAAAAGAATATAAGGTTTTAAGCAAAAAGTTTGGGATATTCACTCATTATCCGCTCTTCTGATTCCCAAGTTGCCTTATCGACTAGCTGATTCCTCCACATTACTTTGACCATCGGTATGGATTTGTTTCTCAAGACTTTTTCCTGCCAATCCACGATCCTCACTGGACGTTCCTGTAGCTCAAGTTTATCTGTAGACCTTCGGGTACTTCTGGTAAGTGATGACTTGGATCTGGAATGTAGCCTCGCAATGGACACATGAAAGACATTGTTCACTTAGGCTAGCCCTTCCAGTAATTCCAACTGATATTCTGTCTTACCAATCCTCTTCAGTATCTTATATGGTCCTATGTATCATGGAGCTAACTTTCCTCCCTTCCCAAATCCGATCACTCCCTTCGTCGGAGACACCTTCAAGAAGACAAAGTCACCTTCTTCGAATTCCAAATCCCTTCTCTGATTATCCGCAAAGCTTTTTTGTCTGCTTTGTGCCTCGACCAGTCTCTTCCGGATCAATTCTTTTTTCTTCGAGGTTTGTTGTAGTAAATCCAGGTCGTAAATTTACCTTTCCCCTACTTCATACCAACACACCGGTGTTCTACACTTCCTCCCGTACAAAGCCTCATATGGTGCCATGCCAATGCTGGTCTGAAAACTATTATTGGAGGCAAACTCTACCAGATCTAAGTGCCTTTCCCAGCTTCTGCCGAAATCCATTACGCAGCATCTCAACATGTCCTACAACACACGATTGACCCTCTCAATCTGCCCATCTGTTTGAGGATGGAAAGCAGTACTGAAGTCATTCCAGGTGTAGCACCCCGAATTTTAATAAATAAAATTAGAAATAAGTGTCACAATTCCCAACATCAACTTCGATTGTAATTATAAACATAGTACAAACATAGGAAAATTAAAACTTTTTATTTCATTAACTCTCTTTACAACAGCACAGTGGAATTTAAACATTTTAAATTACGATTCTTTTTACAACACAGCGGTAATTAAAAGCACCATAAATGCAATTTTCTCTTTACATTCCTTTTACAAAATATGCATCAACATTTAAATGTTCTACCACATGCTCCCAATTCCATGATGATGGTACCTACCTGTAATCATGAGGCTAGAGGTATCCCGAACCACCAAACTACCAGGATCAGCCATAACGGTGTCAGTGATATTCAAAGAAAATACAACTTTATGGAAAACATAAGTAATAAAATCATAAATCAACAAGTGATGCATATTAACACATTTATAACAGATAGAACATGAGAAAACAATAAATGAAGCATAAATCATCAAGTGAAACTAGGTTAAGTGTCAAGTGTAAGAAAACAGAAAAGCAGTATGCATAGAAAAAGTCAAGAAACACAAATGCTTATAATGATTTCTAATGCATACTTGTCGGATTCTATGTATCTCACTCTATATAGGTCCAGTGCAAGCCCTAATTGTCCTTCGCTTTATAGGGTTCAATCTCTCGTTATGTACCTAATCCTACTACGGTCATAGAAACAAGATATAGAATACTCGTGAATAGGCCTACCGATCATCGACGCGCGAGCATCATATAAGTATTGCTCTGACCCCCGGAGAATCACCTCCCCACCGTGTACCCCGCGAATAGGCTTGTTGACCATTGATGCGCAGATACACTGTACATTCTGCGAATAGGCCTGCCGACCATCGATGCGTCAATATACTGTACATTTCGTGAATAGGCCTGCCGACCATCGACACATGAACATACCAAAACCGGCTCACTTCAAGATATTCCGTGAATAGGCCTGCCGACCATCGACATGCAAACACACTAGACAGAAACATCGAACGCACAGCCCCAGAATACATCCGTGCGACTGGCAACAGAGCACATATTTACGTTTCCCAAGATCTACCACATCTCCACTAGTGCATGTCCTCATGTTTATTATGTTTAATTATTTAATTAGAACACAGTCTCTCTACAGTTGATGTACCCAACCGGACTTAACACAACTAAACCAAAAATGAAGACCCCAAGTGGTCAACTTCCATAAAAATCTCATCTGCCAATATACAAGGCTCCTATTAAACCTCTAGAGTCTCACAACCCAAATTATAATTAATAGTCTTTCTAGGGACCCCATCATAACCTTAAGAATCAAATCAAACCTATCTTGGTTTTTATTGCTGCTGATTTTGGTGTGGGAGAAAACAGATGAATTTGTAGGGTCTTGAAGGAAACAAGTAAGCCAACCTACTGAATTTTACCAGGCGTGTCGACTGGTTTCTTGCTACCACCTGTGAACCTGCACAAAGTTCGATACACCGGGATGGATCCCGGCGACGAACCCTCCGACGCTCTTGTCAGTAATCTGAAGGATTATGAAAGAGCTTTAGGTAGAAAAAGATTGATTACCTTATCACGGTGGGGGAGAGGGATATTTATAGTCGCCTTAGGAACCAGTTTCCCATTCGGTCCCGTTTGTAGGTGAAATTACTGTTTTACCCCTGATAGCTTTGAGATTCATGTCCCAATTTTGAACGGTCCCGATTTAATCCTATTTTAGCCATATCACGAGCCCCCCACTCCTGGAGACTGAGTTTAATAGTCTTTGAGGAGTAGTTTTATTGTTCTAATGGCGTACGGGATTTTATCGGGATTCTTAAGGGAGTTTGGATCTTGCTCGAGGTGTAACCGTGTCAATCTGTGTTTGCAAAGTGCCCTAGATGATTCTTGGAGTTTTCTAAATTTTTTCGAATTTTTTGATTATTTTTCGAATTTTTAATTCAATTTTGCGAAGCGGTGATCTATTTTCAACAAGTATTAATTAACCGTTATAATTAATAATTATTTACCCTAAGAGCTCAAAGATTTTTCCCAAATTTATAATTAATTTTTAGAATTTTTAATTAATTTTCCTTAATTTTTAATCATTTTTCGCAATTTTTTAAAATTAATCCGATTTATAATTAAAATAAAAGAATTAATCACACGAATATCGACGTGGCGTGATCTGGAGCATTAATCATGCTCTGGCACAGTTTTCAGAGCGATCAGACGGACAATCATGGATTCAAGTTTCCTGCATTTCGTCCGGGAATGCGTCTGTTCAGCACGTAGCGGCGAACGCGGCGAACGTCGCGTCGAACATGGAGGACGTCGTGCCGAACATGGTGGACGATTCGTTGAATGACTGGCGAACATGGTGAATGATGCACGAATGACTAGCGAATGTTGCGTCGAACGTGGTGAGCGATGCGTCGAGCAAAAGACAAACATTGCATCGATCGTGGCAAACGATGCATCAAACATCTGGAGGATGTTGTGTCGAACATGGAAAATGACGTGTTGAATGACTAGCGAACGTGGCATCGAACGTGGCGAACGATGTATTGAATGACTGGCGAACGTTGCATCGAACGCGGCGAACGATGGCATCGAGCAACAGACAAACATTGCATCGATCGTGGTGAACAATGCGTCGAATGGCTGGCAAACATTGCATCGAACGTGGCAAGCGACTGGACAGCGCCATTTTGGGTGTTTTTCGTTCGGTGCATCATCTGTTTGGCGCGCAACGGTGAGCGTGGTGAGATATGCATCGAACGGCAGGCGAGTGGCACGTGGCTTTTGAGCTGTTGACTGGTCAATGCCATTTTGCCTGTTTTTCATCCGAGACATCGTCTGTTCAGCGCCAATGGCGAATGTGGTGAACAATGTGTCGAACGACAGGCAAGGGACACGTGGCTTTTGAGCTGTTGACTAGTCAACGCCCTTTCGCCTGTTTTTCGTCTGGGACATCGTCTATTCGGCACGTAGCGGCCAGTGTGCCGAGCGATGCGTCGAATGACAAGCGAGCGACACGTGGCTTTTGAGCTGCTGAATGGTCAATGCCATTTTGCCTATTTTTTGTTCAGGGACATCGTCTGTTCGGTGCCAATGGTGAACATGGTGAACGATGTGTCAAACGACAGGCAAGCTACACGTAGCTTGAAGTTTGCTGTGCGAGTATCTGACAAGTTTCTGATGGTCTAACTTCTTAGACGGTTCGACTACTATCGTTTTGCATTTTTGTCGCTTAGGATTCTGCACCTTTTGGGCTTTCTAAGGGCCCATTACGCTTTAGGCCCAAGCCCCCCAAGTTTGGCTATAAAACCCCTCCCCTCTTATCATTTCAACTCACTCTCTTACTTTCACCTCATCTGAATATTTCATACTTCGGCACTTGAGCGAGGTTCCGGTGATCTAGTCTGTTCTCCAGCAAAGTTTCCAACCGTGCACGTCGCTTAGGTTTTAGGAGATGTCTAGAGTCAACAAAGGAAAAGGTGTTGTGGTTCAGCCTTCGCCGGTAGTAGAGACAATTATGGAGAGAGAGCAGAGGATGGGCGAGTTTGGGAGGCATTCGATCGCTGTGTCTTACTTCGAAGGGGTTCGACAATACAGCGCCGAAGAACTGAGGTGTGTAGAGCAAGGCATGGGTCGGTACTATGAAGAGAGCGAACCACGAGAGCACACCGAGGAAAACTATATTGTCTCTGTACTTACGGAGGTGGACCTTCGCACCATAAGGAAGTGCTTCATGATCCCTCCGGAGTTCGACCTCCTTCTTCCTAGCCCCAGGGTTAGATCCTGATCTTCTTTGTCCCCCGATCTATGCTTGTTTCCCTTCGATGCTTTAAACGCGGGTCTTCGGCTCACCCTTCATCTGTTCATAAGGGAAGTGCTGCGATGGTATGGTGTTGGCCCAATCCAGCTTATGCCGAACATGTGGAGACACGTTACGTGGTTTGTGCTGCATTGCCAGGCTGCAAGGATTAAGCCCCATCTCAACATTCTACATTGGTTATATAAGATTCTACAGAAGATGCGGATGGAGTATCGATTCCATCTCAACGCTCGGAAGGGAGTCAAGTTAGTCGATATCCTCGACTCAGTGAAGTATTGGAGGGACAAGTATTTTTTGATTCAGAGTAAGGAGCCGTAGGACATCCCAACAGTCTGGATGGAAGACATGCCAAGGAGAGCGAAGGCAGAGCCATCTCTTAGCCCCGAAGAAGATAAAATTGTAAAATTCTTTTGGATCGACCGACTCTGCACTGGAAAGACACCTCAGAAGATAATCTCTTGGGGGGGATCTAAGCCTGATGAACCCTAGTATGAATTTTCTTTTTATTTGTCGTCATCCGTTAGTTTGCACGAGTTCTTCAAGTTTTTTCAACACTTGTCTTTTTCTTGTAGGAGACCCAAGCATGGACTTTGATGACATAGTGAGTAGGCATTCGGCCCTGAGTGGTAAGTGGGTCGATGAGAGGAAGAGGAAGTGCATAGTCGTTCGACCAGCGGCGTCGAAGGTGACCAGGGGCGAGATCGGTGCTACTTTCGTGGTGAATTTAGAGTCCATGCCTGTGGCTCCGACCATTACATCAGTTGGAGATCTCCCCCTTTCGACGACAGTTGCTCTTGAAGCTCCCCTTCTCACTGTGGCGGCCGAAACAATCTTAACCGATGAGTTAAAGAGGATCTTCGTCCCCGACTGGCAAGTGCGATGGCACAATGGCTTCCTCAGGGACTCGACGAACTTTATGGACATTGTTTGTCACTTGGCTACACCCAAGGACAAGGCCTCCATGGACCACGGGACTGTGGGCGACTAGGCTTTGGTGATTGCAATGGCACAAATGACCGTTAGTGTTCACTGCTTCTTTTAGTCGTATGTCTTATTTTGCAAACCTTCCTCACTCCTCATTTTATCTTTTTGGTTCTTGGTTTTTCGCAGTCGATCTGCCATTTTAGCTACCTGTTGAGGCAAATGCCGGAGCAGGAGCGGGAGTTGAAGGCCGTGCAAGATTGGGAGAAGGTCGAGCGGTCGAAGGCGAAGAAAGAGTCTGAAGTGGCCACTCTCTTGGCAGAGTCTCAAGATGCTAAGATCACTCTACTGGAGGCGGCACTGGCAAAGGCGAAGGAGAGCGCCAAATTGGAGAAAGAGGAAGTAGCTCGAGAAAGGGCTGCAGAGAGGGAAAAAGCGACGCGAGAGAAGAAGGTAGCCATGCGAGAGGCGGAGGTCGCGGCGGAGAGGAAGGCCATCGAATATTTGGAGTAGAACATGTGGAAGGTGTACGCCTGGGCTTTGAATGACGTTGGCAAGCGTATCCCTGACTTCAATTGCTCGGGGTATCATTTCTTTCCTGACGAGGAAGAGGATGGCGAAGAAGGGGAAGAGATAGAAGGCGAGGAGGGGGAGGAAGATGTTGTGGTGGACCCCAAGACGGCCATAGTGACAGTGCCGGAGGTGGCTGAGGGGAGCGGCTACGCACTAACGCCCCTCGTAGATTCGTCCACCGAGGTGGATACTTGACCTCCTTCGCAGCTTCTTTTATTTTATTTTGTAGTAGATTTCTCTTCGTGTTCTGGTTGTAGTGATGCCTAATAGCGGACTGACCACCGCTTTTGTATCCCTACTAAGTAATGCAAACTTTTTTTTGTGCGGTAATGCTTGTGACTTTTATATAATATAGAACCTTTATTCAACATAGAACTATCTTGTAGCCCTAGTTGGAAATGGAATCATGTTTTTAGACTTGTCTCGATCTAAGAGATTTTCGTCTCTTTTGTTGGATTTTCCAGGTCAGCGAGGTGCCATGTCTTTGTCCTGAGCTTGGCGTCGTCAAATTGGAGTTAGCCCGGTCCCAAGAGATGCTTTATAAGGCCGAGTGAGAGGCAGGTCGCTTAAGGGTGACACAAGCTCGTCGAGATATTGAGGTGAGGCCCCTTGAGGAGAGGATTCGTGAAGTGCCACATGAAGGCGAGGATTTCTGCCCCTCGATAGTGGTCAGTCAAGGTTTGAGACTTAAATTCCTACATCACTCTCTATTCGAGGTAAGATCCAAGAGGGACGAGTTGAAGAATGTGGTGCTTGAGAAAAGCTTGGAGGCAGCGCATCTTTGAAGGACTATCTCCGATGTTTCTCGTGGGGGTAGTTCGGGTCGAATGCCTCGCTTGAAGATTAAAGTGATGGGCGACTCATTGAATGAGCAGGTCGTTGAGCTAAAGGCAGAGAACCTTCATCTGCAACGACTTTCTGAGGGAAGCAATGTCAGGAGTACTTCCTGCCCTTCAGGGTGAGTATGCTCAAGGAAGGTGGTTCCACGAATTAGCGCTTCGCTCGCCTCCCATTTTGCGACGTCCTAGGGACGCGCAAAATGGAGTGGCCAGTTCGTTTAGTTGAGCATCTGTTGGGGCAACTATTAGGCTCTCCAGAGCCGATGACCCTACTCAGCTCGCTAGGTTAGAGACCTCTGCGAAAAAAAGGGCAACAGCAACACAGTGCCCGTCGGCCCCGTGTACCGCTTAACCGAAGTATCCCGCTCCCTAGGAGGGGCTAGGGCAGAATTTTGTAATCTTGTAGTCTTTATTTCATATGAGTTGCATCTTGAATCATGATGAAAATAATTTATGAGTTTTTGGTCTAGAATTAGACTTATATCCCGAATCTTGATTAAATAATATATTGCATCCTTTGATCGGGTAACGAGTTTTTTCGAAGAGTTTGTGTTTGGCTAACTTTCGGAAGAGGAGTTCAACAGTCGTAGGAGAAATTTTGAATGGTGAGCTACTTTGTACTCGCTCGTTCGCAAGTAGCAAAAGTTGCATTGAACCAATTGTTAGACTCCGAACTTGTCTTTTAGAGAGTTTCAATAGTTGTATGACCAATTCCGAATGGCGAGCTACTTTTTACTTGCTCGTTCGCAAGTAGCAAAAGTTGCATCGAACCAAGTGTTGGACTCTGAACTTGTCATTTAGAGAGTATCAACAGTTGTAGAAGCAATTCCGAATAGTGAGCTACTTTGTATTCACTTGTTCGCAAGTAGCAAAAGTTGCATCGAACCAAGTGTTGGACTCCGAACTTGTCGTTTATAGAGTATCAACAGTGGTAGGAGCAATTCCAAATGGTGAGCTACTTTGTACTCACTCGTTCGCAAGTAGTTAAAGCGGCTTTGAACCAAGTGTTGGACTCTGAACTTGTTGTTTAGAGAGTTTTTTGTACGCTCCAAGGCAAGACAACCAGAATATTTAGAATAGAGAATTTCCATGAAGTAAAATGATTTTATTAGAAACGAATAAATGGCTGCTTCTGAGTTGCGAGCCATAATTACACTTAATAAAGATTGGTTGCCAAAAGAAAAGAAACAAGTTAAAAATGCATTAAGGAGGCATTAGGAGTTGAAGTTGCTTGGAGCAGTATTCAAAAACCCTCATGGTATTTTAGTAGGTGCTCCGCATTCCATGTCCTCAGCACTCTCTCCCCCCCCCCCCCCCCCCCCCCCGGGTCTTCAATTTGATAAGCGTCTGGGCGGAAAACTTTGGAGACCCTATATGGTCCTTCCTAATTTGGTGCCAGCTTGCCTTCCTTGTTGAGAAAAGATTTTGATAGCTTTCTGAGCACCAGATCTCCTTCTTTGAGATTCGTGGGGCGGACTCTCTTGTTGTAGGACTGCTCAATCCTAGGCCGATAGATTTCTTGCCGGACGGACGATCTCTCATGAATTTCATCGATGAGGTCCAAGTTATCACGAAGCTCGTTTGCATTTTTCTCTTCGTTGTAAGCGATCAAGCGGGGGGAAGGTAAACCTACCTCTAGAGGGATAACGGCTTCAGAGCCGTAAGTAAGGTTGAAGGAAAATTCTCCCGTGGGGGTCCTCTTCATAGTGCGATAACTCCAGAGCACATTGGGGAGCTGCTCTACCTATAAACCATTAGCAGACTTGCTTAGTCTCTTTTTCAGGCCGGAGAGAATTTTTCGATTGGCATTCTCTGCCTGACCATTGGCTGTGGGTGGGAGGCCGAAGAGAATCGTTGCTGAATGCCCAGGTCTATGCAAAAAGTGCAGAAGGCTGCCCCCGTGAACTGAGTTCCATTGTCTGTTACCAAGATTCGGGGCACACCGAATCTGCAGACAATGTTTTTCCAAAAGAAGTGCTGCACTCTATTCTCCGTAATCGTTGCTAGGGGCTCTGCTTCGATCCATATAGAGAAATAGTCCATCGCCACAACAAGGAACTTTAGCTATCCCGGCGCTGGAGGGAAAGGCCCGAGCCGGTCCATTCCCCACATTGCCAAAGGGGTTGGACAGGACAGAGAGGACAACTGGGCTTGAGGTAAGCGGCAGATTGTTGAGAATTTTTGGCAAGGTCCGCATTGGCGAACGTGTTGTTCGGCCTCGCGAAGGAGAGTGGTCCAGAAGTATCCATAATTCATGATTTTGCGGGCGAGGGACCTTGCTCCTAAGTGAGCGCCACACATCCCTTCATGGATTTCTTTCAAAGTATACTGGGCTTCCCTGGGGGGAGACATCTCAAGTAGGGTCTGCCATCTACTTGAGTGTAGGAGCGTTCGTACATGACTCCCTCGATGAGTGTGTACCGATGAACTCAGGTTCGGATCTTTCGAGCCTCTATAGAATATAAGGGAAGGATCCATCTCTGAGGAACTCGAGCAGAGGCCTCATCTAATTCTCCCTGAGTTGTAAGGACAGCGTCTCCATTGGCTCGGGATCTTCTTCCTCGATGCTGGGCCTCGGGAGAAATTCTATTAAGACAATTTGTTCGAGCCCTTGGAAGGAAGGGGAAGCTAGCTTCGAGAGGGCATCCGCATACTCATTCTCTTATCAGGGAATTCACTGGAGTTGTGCATCCTCGAAAGAGACCATCAGTTCCTTGACTTTGGCCAAGTACTTGGCCCTGCGACCGTCTCGTGCTTCCTATTCCCCTGATACCTGGTTCACCACCAGCTGTGAGTGGCTGAATATCTTGACATGTTTGGCCCTGGCCTTGTGAGCCATACACAGGCCGACTATAAGGGCTTCGTATTTAGCCTCATTGTTGGATGCCCAAAAGTTGATACGGAGTGATTATTGGAGGATGAAATCATCTGGGCTAGCCAGTATGACTCCTGCTCCATTCCCATCGGTGCACGAGGACCCATCAACGTATACTGTCCAGAACGGGGATTCCCTCACCGCTTTGCTGGTGTTGAGAATTGTGCTCTCTACTATGAACTCCGCTAGGACTTGAGCCTTGATAGCGGTTCGAGGCTGATAGCTGATATCATGCTAGCTCAGCTCGATGGACCACTTCATATGGCGCCCCGAGGTCTCGGGCTTGTAGAGAACTCGCTTGAGCGGCTGGTCGGTAAGAACGACCACCGAGTGAGACTGAAAGTAGGGGCGGAGCTTTCGGGACGCCATGACCAAGGCATAGTCCATCTTCTTTAGCTTCGGATAACAGAGTTCAGCGTCCCTAAGGACCTTACTCACATAGTAGATAGGCCTCTGCGCCTTTTCTTCTTCTCTTACTAGAACAGCGCTAAGGTTCTGCTCTGAAGCGGCAAGGTATATGTAGAGAAACTCCCTGGGCTTTGGCTTGCTCAAGAGTAGGGGGTTGACTAAGTGTGCCTTAAGCTGATCAAAGGACTCTTGCTGCTATTGCCCCACTCAAAACCTTTAGCCCCCCTGAGGGCCTTGAAGAACGGGAGACATTTTTCTCCAGATTTGGAGAGAAAATGCCCTATGGCCGCGAGGCGACCGGTGAGTCTCTGCACATCTTTAACATTGGAGGGGGGAGCCATGTTTAGTATGGCCTGAATCTTCTCGGGGTTGGCCTCTATGCCCCTTTGGCTGACCATGAACCCCAGGAATTTGCAGGATGAGACGCCGAACGCACACTTGTTCGGGTTCAGTCTCATATCGTGTCACCTCAACACGTTAAAAGCCTCTTGGAGATCAGAGAAATGGTCTAATTTGCTGATGCTCTTCGCCAACATGTCGTCTACATAGACTTCCATGTTCCGACCGATCTGCTCCTTGAAGACCTTGTTAAGAAGGCACTGATAGGTTGCACCGGCATTCTTGAGCCCGAAGGGCATGACCCTGTAGCAATATAGACCATGGTCGGTAACGAAAGAGGTCTTCGGAATGTCTGGAGGGAACATTCTGATCTAATTGTACCCAGAAAATGCATCAATGAAGCTTAAGAGTTCATGGCCCGAGGTTGCATCAATCAGGGCGTCAATGCTCGGGAGCGAGAATGGATCTTTGGGGCAAGCTTTGTTTAGACCCGTGAAGTCAATGCAGATCCTCCAGCCCCCGTTGGCTTTCTTGACCATTGGACAGCCATTCTGGATAGTTGAAATCCTGTATGAACCAAGCCTTTAAGAGTTTCTCAACCTCTTCTTTGATGGCCTACTGGCACTTGGGGGCAAATTTGCATCGCTTTTGCTGTATAGGTCTGGCCCCCGAAGTGATACTTAGGTCATGCATGTGGAGCTCTTTGGAGATTCCCAGCATGTCAGTCGCAGTCCAGGCGAACAGATCACGATTTTCCCTTATACAGTGGATAATGTCGGATCTGACGGGGGGAGGAAGGCATTTGCTAATCTAGAATGTCCTAGTTGGGTCTCCTTCTGAGAAGGCCACCTCTTCTAGCTCATCGACCGGCTCTTATATAGGTTTGCTACTCCTTTGGGGGAGTTCAAGAGCTTCAAGGGAGAGGACCGGTCCTCCTACTGAGGTCATGTAGCATTTGCGAGCTGCCTCCTGGATCCCCCTGACCTCCCCCGCGCCTGCTGTGGTGGAAAACTTCATCTTCATGTTGTAGGCTGAGGGTATGGACTGGAGAGCAGCTAGGCTTGGTCGGCCCAGGATGACGTTGTAAGCAGCCTTTACATCTACCACCATGAAGTCCATCGGCTCGGTTCGGGTGATGGTTATGTCGAGAGTTATGACACCCTCGATCGTCACTGCAACCCCGTGAACCCGTGGAGAGTGTAGTCAGCGGGCTTGAGTCGATCCCTAGACAGTTTGAGACCCTGGAAGGCCTCCAGGAAGAGTATGTTGACCGAACTTCCATTGTCGACCAGGACCCGGTGGACGTCGAAGTTGGCCATGTGGAGGTTTATTACCAACGCGTCACAATGGGGTGTTCGGATGCCCTCCAGATCTCTATCTGAAAAAGCGATAGGGACCCCAAGGCCCTTGGGGGGAGGACGGTTCTGCACAAAATTTTCTTCTCGGACGAAGACTTTTTAGGAGGAGTTCGAATCTCCCCCCATTGAGCCTCCATGGATGAGAAGTAGGATGGCCTCTGGTTCGGAGTCGGGGTCTCTTCGTGCCGCTCGGTTCGCTTATTAGCCCCCCTGGGGGACAGAAGAGGATCTGCCCTGTCCTTTCTCACGAACCTGGAGAGTTGCCCTCTCTAGATAAGGGCCTCGATCTAGTCTTTTAAGGCCCGACAGTCATCCGTGTCGTGGTCGTGGTCTCTGTGGAAGCGGCACCACTTGTCCCTGTTCCTCTTTTTGCCCGGAGTGTTCATCTTTGGAGGTGGTGGGAGAAGACACTCCTTCCCAACCTCCATCAGGATGGCTGAGACACTCGCATTGAGCGGAGTGAACTTTTCGAAGTGGGGAGGAGGGCGACGCTGGCCTCCGTTGTCTTTCTAGAGCTTCTGTAATGCCTCGATTTCCATACACTGGAAAACCGTGACATAAGACAGAATCTTTTCCTTCAATTAGCTACAATACACAGAAAAAACATGAAAATTTAAAACTTTTTATTCAACACAAATGTATTACAAGTCTGAAAGTTATAAAACTGCAATACATTACATCAGTGTTACAATACTGCCATACAAGCCCAAGTATTACAAACTTTCAATAAAATTTACATCAGAGTACAATGAATAACATATAACACTTGATACTTCACTTGGATACTTTTCAACATAAATAAATTACAATAGATGTTACAATGGTAACCAACATATATTACAATTGAACCAAAATCAACACTTTGCTTCTCTTACCTTGTGTCCTCCTGAATCCTGTACCTGTAGTTTTACAATCCAGTACCTGTAATTTTGCAATCCAGTACCTATTGAAGTGGGGACGTCAGTACATATACTGACGCTTTAAGGCTGATGACAAGTAGCGATTCTCAACTTTAAACAAACAGATTGATGAAAAGAGAAACGTGTATATATATGAATGATGTGTCAGTGTATGCCATGACTTAGACTCTAATGCAAGATTAACTAATGCAATAATGCTCTTATTCTAATGCAAGCAAGTCTCCGGAACAGTATGCAGCTCATATCTACATACGCCCCATATCAAGCCGTTTCTTCATATATAGGGATTTGAACCCGCGCCACGAATTCTACTTTTGTACTTAACCTATTTCTGAAGATACAGCGTGACTGATGAGGTTGTAGACGTGTTCAAGTCCCACCAATTCAGTATGCTCATGGTGTCCATGTTTGCCACTACTACCCGGCGTACTGGACCTCACTCAAAAATCTGACGAACGTAGGGTGTCCGCAGCACAGGTTAGCTCGATGCATCCCCTGTGGCCCCCTAGCTGATAGACCATCGTATATGGCTTGTTCGCCTTTCTTGATATAGAGCATGACGGAGTTCCGGGTGTCCATCCCCTAGATCCGACAGGAATCACTCCTGCCCTTATCATGGCACTTCAGAAATTAACAAACGAGGTACGGATCCCGTACTCCCAACTCTTAAGAAGGCACAGACCCTATCCCTTTGACAGGAAGGGTACAACCAATAACACTACCTAGTGTTGGCCTATAGAATGGGTCGGATCATAAGGTATCACCCTTAATACCAACTCTTTCCCTTCGGCAAAAATGATAATAATTAAGGGTTAAGTAGTAATAGCCATAAGTTACTACCCTAATGATGTCACTAACTCTAAACAATCCGAGGGATGACAACAGTACGAACACAACATGCTAGGTCTTAAGTTAGACTTCGCAAGATAATTCTACTATGTGCTCAACCTAGACTTACTAGAATCCCTAAGGATCTTGTTCATAGCCTATCGATCCAAGACCCCAGCAATACGAACGTATTCGAATGCTACTGTCCTGAACTTGGATTTCGTCTACACTCCCGGCCCGCGATCAACCTACAATGGTTAAAGATCTGATGGTGCACTTGGGGTGACTCATCCACAGTCCACGAGGAGTAAAATAAATATACTTCTTGATGGTCAATGGCCCCTAGGGCAATGATATCACTCTAGACTAGCACAATAACTGTGTACTAGCTAATAAGCTACATACGAGCAAAACAACTTACATACGAGCCGATTAGTTACGTATGAGCCAAATGAATTACATATGAGCCAACTGGCTATGTATGTGATAAATGAATCATATAGAAGCAACCATAAAAGTCTTCAACAACCTAGAAGTAAAATAACATTCTACTAGCAAAACTTGATCTTTTATATTTAGAAGCAACAGAAGAATCTTCTAATAGCCCAATATAAATATACTACTAATGAGAACTTGATCTTTTATATACAAAGGCAACGTAAAAAGCCTTCTAACAACCTAGAAGCAATTTAACATGCTACTAGCAAAACTTGATGTTTTATACATAAAAGCAACATACAAAGCCTTGTAACAACCTAGAAGCAATTAAACATGCTACTCCTATCGGAATTCAACAAAATTAGACTTGTTAGAAAGGTGAGAACATCTACTACAACTCTCTAGTTGAAAAATTTATCAGATTAAGTCAATAAGAGGTACAAAAATTTTGAACAATCCAAATAGTGAAGCTTCAGCCGAAATGGCTAGCTATTGTGACTTGCAAAGGTCATAAATTCTACTCCGCTTATCGGAATCTAACAAAATACGACATTTTGGAAAGGTGAGAACATCTACTACAACTCCCTAATTGAAAACCTTTTCAGATTCAGTAATTAAGAGGTACAAAAACTTTGAACAATCCAAACAGCGAAGCTTCAGCCAAACGACTAGCTGCTGTGACTTGTAAAGGTCATAAATCCTACCCTGCTTATCAGAATATAACCAAATAGGACATTTTGGAAAGGTGAGGACATCTAATACAACTCTCTAGTTGAGGAACTTCTCATATTTAGTCATTAAAAGGTACAAAAACTTCAAACAATCCAAACAGCGAGCTTCAGCCAAAAGGCTAGCTGCTATCAATCTTGTAAAAGTCATAACTCCTACCCCACTTATTGGAATCTAACCAAATAGGACATTTTGGAAAGCAGAGACCATCTATTACAACTTTCTAGTTGACAACTTTCTCAGATTCCGATTGGAACTCAAAATCCAACTCTTTAAACACAATAGAAGGAAAACAAAAGCACAACCAAAAGCTGAAACTTCTAAAGCTCGTAACTTTTGCTATACTTGTCAGAATCTAACAAAATTATACTTTCTGGAAAGGTGGGAATATATACTACAACACTCTAGTTAAACACGTTTTCAAATTCCTTATGGAATTCAAATCCCCGTTCTTTGAACACAACTCAAGAACAACAAAAGCACAACAAAAACTGAAACTTGTAAGCTCATAACTTTTGCTATACTAACAAAATTATACTTTCTGGAAAGGTGGGATCATATACTACAATTCTCTAGTTGATTACTTTTTCAGATTCCTTATGGAATTCAAATCCCCGTTCTTTGAACACAACTCAAGAACAACAAAGAGCACAGCAAAAGCTGAAACTTGTAAAGCTCACAACTTTTGCTAACTTATCGGAATCTAACAAAATTATACTTTCTGGAAAGGTGGGAACATATACTAAAACTCTTTAGTTAAACACTTTTTAAGATTCCTTATGGAATTCAAATCCCCGTTCTTTGAAAACAACTCAAGAAAAACAAAAAGCACAGCAAAAGCTGAAAAACTTGTAAAGCTCATAACTTTTGCTGTACTTATCGGAATCTAGCAAAATTGGCCATTCTGGAAAGGGAAGAATATCTACTACAACTTTTTAGTTGAGCACTTTTTCAGATTCCATAAGGAACTCAAAATCCAGTCCCTTGAACACAATTCATAAACGACAAAAGCACAACAAAACCTGAAACTTGTAAAGCCTATAACTTTTGTTATATTTATCGGAATCTAGCAAAATTGGCCATTCTGGAAAGTGGAGAAAATCTAGTACAACTTTCTAGTTGACCACTTTTTCAGATTCCGTAAGGAACTCAAAATCCAGTCCCTTGAACACAATTCAAAAACGACAAAAGCATAGCAAAATCTGAAACTTGTAAAGCTTATAACTTTTTCTATACTTATCGGAATCTAGCAAAATTGGCCTTTTTGGAAAGGGAATAACATCTACTATAACTTTCTAATTGACCACTTTTTCAAATTTCGTAAGGAACTCAAAAATCCAGCCGTTGAATACAAGTCGAATCAGCCAAAACATCAATTTCCTTTTTATGCTTGCTGTTTTGGGAAAACGATTTGTTTCACCCATCAAATTAACCCCAAAAAAGTCTATAAAAATTATAGCATGGTAATAAAACATACAAGAAGCTCTTAAATTAATTAGGAGTCAAAATTTCAAATTTAACACAAGTAATTAATCAAAACTACACACTAGTTTAGGGTTGATTCTTTAGTGTTTTTGTTGAGTTCTACCACTTCAATCTTTATATGCCAATTTATTCTAGTCCATGATGATCATATGCACATGAAATTGGTCCAAGTTCTTAATTTAAACATATAACAACAATAATAATAACAATAACAAAACAAGAGACCCACCCAATCAAAAAGTGTAGGAAGGATTTGCTCTCTCCTCCTTGCTCCTGTTTGAGAACACCACAAATGAATCCACTGTTTTTTTCTTTTGATTTTGATCTCTCTTTCTTTTCTATTTTTCTCAATTTTTTCCTTTTCTAAAATAAAAACAAGTGGAAGAAGATGTAGAAGGAGTATAAGAGAAGGAGATGGAGGAAGAATAAAAGAAGTTTCTTGCCCTTTTTGTGTGTGGCCGGCCAATGGGTAGGGGGGGGGGGAGGGGGTTTATAGGAGTTGAGGGAGAGAGCTTGTTGTAGAGAATGAGCCACTTGTTTTTCTCGTTTGTGGATCTAACAATTAGGGATCAATCAGCAAATTAAAAATGCAATCAACACCCTAATCCAATCCTAACCTTTTATTTAATCATGATTGATAAAAAATAAAAGACATTTACCCAAAATCACATATTACATGATTTCGTACAAACATACGAAATCGATAGATTACATATACGTACATACATCTACATATACAGATAATTTTTATTAGTTAAGACGAATAATCTCTACCAAAAATATTTTAATTTAGAAATAATAATAAAAATAATTTTATTACCGGCTCGGAGGATTTCAGTACTAATTTGATACAATACAAATGTATACAGACTGGTATATATATATGGATAATGTTTACTAGCAAAACCGGGTAATATCCATAAAAAATATTTCAATTCTGAAAATAATAATAAAATAATAATTTTTAATCTCAACTGAAGATTTTATAGATATTTTCTCAAAAAATGCATTTTACAAGATTTTGGACAAGTGCACAAAACCGATACAATACATATATATATTTACTAGTATATATATACAGATAAGTTTCTATTAGTAAAACCAAGAAATTTCGATAAAAATATTTTAATTTAAAAAATAATAATAATACAAATATAATATCCGACCGCGATATTACAGCTTCTTAGCTCCTTCTTCAGTGCCCTTCAGTTTGTTCCCGGAGGACGATCCCTCAAGACCAGGACTGGTGAGAGCCTCTTCCGCTCGGATGTATTTCTCACTCCTAAGCAGGAATTCTGAGAAATCTCGAGGAGGATTCTTGGCAAGGGATGCTCTGAGGTTTTCATTAGTGACAATGGATTGGAAGGCAACAGAGGCCACGGACTGGTCCAGGGAGGCGATGGATCCGGCCTCCACGGTGAAACGTTTAACATAGTCTCTTAGCCGCTCGCCCTTTCTTTGATGAAGTAATAGCAAAGAGGTGCTTGTCTTTTCAGCTCGGCGGCTACTCACGAAGTGAGTTAGGAAGAGGCCTTCGAGCTGGTCAAAGGAGAAGATGGAGGCTGGGGCTAGTCGTGAGTACCATTCCCTTGCAGGCCCCTTCAACGTGGCCGAAAAAGTTTTGCAAAGAAGCACGTCCGACGCCTGGTGGATCATCATGAGAGTTTTAAAAATATCGATGTGGTCAGCAGGGTCGGACTCCCCGTTGTATGATTCAAAATGAGGGGGCATGAAGTTATCTGGAACTGGTGCCTCCATTATGGTTCGGGAGAATGGAGGCCTGCTAGGGCAGAAATTTCTCGCCTGTTGCTCTTCTTTTCTGTCAAGTCGGCCGAGGTGATTCTCCATCGCGTGGAGATGGCGATAGACCGAATGTTCCCTTCAGTCATACCTTGATGAGGCCCGGGACTCATCCTCACGTGAAAAGGGACTATGAGTGCGACGACGATAGCTCGGGGCAAGTTGAGGACTGGGAGTACGATGCCGATAGCTTGGGGCAAGTTGAGGACTGGGAGTATGGCACTTGTGGTTTGGGGCAGGTTGAGGACTGGGCGCATGCTGACCATGGTCAGGGAGCAACATTGAGGGCCCTCAGGACTGCCTCTTGAAATTGCTGGAGCTCTGCCCAAATAACAGGTGCCTCCCGCTCTCGGTGGTTCGGCCGAACGGAGAGTGGCTTCTCCTTTGACGATGCTGAGGCGACTCCCTTCGCCTCCTGTGAGAGTTGGACCTTTTGCGATCTGGCCTGCGAGGGGATCCTATCATGGGTTTGCCTTTCATCCAAGCGGGTCCGAAGGTCTATCCCGTGCTGCCGGTTGATAAGAACGTCGCGAAGATCCTTCAGCATTGGGGGGCTATGAGAGGCCATGGAGTTGGAAGAAGGGTTATGTATGGAGACGTGGTCATGATGAAGAGGATTTTGGCGACTCGGCAGGAGGGTCCTGCGGCAGCCCGTTGAGGCCCTTGAGGAGCCGGCTGGGGCTGAGGTTGTTGTGGAAGAGGTTGTCCAGGCTGCGGCTGCTGGGCAGGTTGAGGGAAAGACTGTCTAAGCTGCTGGACTTGTTGAGCGGATTGAGGGAGGGCCTCCTGGAGTGGAGGAGGAGAAGGAGTGGGAGTGGTTTTACGGTTAGAGGCCATCGTCTCCCCCTTTTCTAGAGGCATAACTTGCAACTACTTTTGCTGATGTAATTGGGCTGGACTGCTTTTTCTGTTTCCCACAAACGTTGCCAATCTATTGCTGCTGATTTTGGTGTGGGAGCAAACAAATAAATTTGTGGATTCTAGAAGGAAACAAGTAAGCAAACCTGTTGACTTTCACCGGTCTGTCGACTGGTTTCTCGCTGCCGCCGTGAACTTGCACAAAGTTCGATACACCGGGATGGATCCCGGCGATGAACCCTCCGACGCTCTTGTCAGTCATCTGAAGGATTATGAAAGATCTTTAGGTAGAAAAAGATTCATTACCTTGTCACGGTGGGGGAGAGGGGTATTTATAGTCGCCTTAGGAACCAGTTTCGAGACAAGGACAAATCTCTACTTCCGGATGTTTATGGATAAGAAGATAGTTTTACTCGTTTCGTGATAAGAGGGACAGTTGAAACTGTTCCTTAGGGATAACCACGAATTTGAACCACACCTTATCCATCTGGGTTGGTTTGTAGCAGGCTGCTACTCATACCCAGTAGGACAGATCCATTCTTGGGCTATTGGGCAATGAAGAAATACCCAGTTCTCCATTCGAACCCGTTTGTAGGTGAAATTACGGTTTTACCCCCTGAGAGCTTTATGATTCATCACCAATTTGAACGGTCCCGATTTAATCCTATTTTTAGCCATATCAATTTTATTATACAAAAATACTCTTCATTAATAACATGCCTCTTAATCAACCAATATTACCATGAGAATTCGTTTATATGTATGGAAGTACATTTCATCTATGAAAATATAGATTTTTACCAAATCTTAAAATTATACGATTTTGTTAGTCAAAACAGTGCACTCTAAAATCAATAATAAATTCTGAAAAACTTCACTTAAATCCAACACATAACAAGGAATCCACCATAAAAATCCGGGCTAAAATAAATTAGTTTAAAGGGTTGATATTCAATAAATTCAGGAAATTGTCTTTCATCAAAAATCTGAAAGTTACATGATTTCGTTTCCCAAAATAGTACATTCTATATTCGATATTAAATTCTGGAAAAATCAAATTAATTTCAGCACATAACGAGGAATTCACCATAAAATCTGGGCTCAAGTAAATTAGTTTAAAGGGTTCATATTCAATAAATTCTGAAAACTAATTCGTTATTTAAAAAATTTGAAACTACGACAATACAGTGGTAGAAATTAAATTGCATATCTTACAATCTATAAGTCGGATTGAGGATCTACAAGATGTTATGGAAAATAGACACAGTGAGCTACAATTTCTATTTTATAATTTTTCAGTAATTTCCAAACTGAAACAGACGACAGTCCAAACCATACAATGTCTTTAAAATCTCATCAAAACTCGATCAAACCACTCATATATATTTGTTTAAACCCATATATAGATGCCCCCATATGTATACTAGAGTCCCCCAACATAGCACACAAAATTACGCATAAAAACCCATCGAAAACACCCAAAACAAATCCAACAAAACCCTCAAAAACAGCAAGCTGCAGCTGCTGTTATCGCTATAGCTGGTGTTGAACAGTAACCAGGGGTTAGTGTTCTTCGAAGCCAAATACTGTTCGGGTTTGAACAGTAACCCCTGGTTACTGTTCACCCGAACCCTGACCCAGGGATTTGATTTTTATTATTTATTTTTTTGTATATTTCTTGCCAAAAATACTTCTTGCATACACAACAATTACATAGAATCATACAACTTTATTTTAATATTAGAACAATGAAAAATCTCATCTTTTATACATCCAAATATGTTTCTTGAAGCATACACCAAGATCTAACATCTACAATCACATATAGTCTCATTACTTTTATTTCTTGAAGCAAAATATTAATCTTTAATGCATAAACCACTTCAAAATAAATTACTTTCTATTCATAGAACAATTATTCAAACCCTAATGTTTAGTTTCATTTTTTGATGATTAAATACAACCAATAACTTGGAAAGATCTCAACTTTATAATCAATCAAGCATGAATTTAAGAGCATATAACAAGTTCTAATTATTTCTACATATCAATTAAATCCATAGATCCCAAGTTAGATTTTTCATCCATCATCAATATTTAACATTCAAAATTATTAAAACATGATCGTCTCTCATAAAAATTGCATCTTTAGTTCATGTAAAAATCTATAAGTTTATTCATCAAGATAATATCAGCAAAATACATCAAATGACTAGAAGTGTCACTCAACTCAAAGAGATTCAAATAAAAAATAAGAAAAATAAGAAAAGCTTCGTCCTTTTGCAAAATCCAAGATCCAGGCTAGAAAACTCCAAGAAAATAAAAATAAAATAACTTTTTGATTGTGTGTAGAGGGAGGGCGGCTGTAGCAGCCAATAAATAGGTCGAGATCTAATTTAAATAGGGTTTTACAAATTTTATAGGAATATCCTTCAAGAAATTATTTCTTTACATATATGGATCTTCTTTAATAAATTAGTTAAGTAATCAAATTAATTTAAACTAAAAGAATTAAATCACTTAACATCACAGATCTAGACGACCAACACATGCAGCCCAAAATTTTGATGTTTTTACTCCAAGTGGCAATTTTGCACAAAAGTCCTTCATTTTTTAAATATTTACAAATAAGCCATAAAATAATCGTAAAAATCCAAAAAAATTATAATTATTATCTACAAATAAAGATTAGGTTTTCCAAATAAATTTTCTAACTTTTACTCTCCAGAAAGAATATTTGCAATAAAGCCCCTAACAATTCAAAAATTACGTAATTATATATTTATTCAATTAAGTCAATAAAAATTAACCAAATATGAAACTAATATAATTCCTTAGAGACTTGTACTAAATAGCCAGCCCTAAATGTAGCCAAACAATTTTTATGTTCAGTTTTCACCCTTAAACGACTTTTTACAAAAAAAAAAACCCTTTCTTTAAAAAATTTACAAAAGTAGTTATCTTTATTTAGAAAAATCCCAAAATTTCAAATATACCCAATAACAAATAATATAATTTGTTCATCAACTCAAAATTCTAAATTCACACTCCGAAAATAGTTGCATGTGTGAAAATGTCAATTTTACGAAAATTCAAAATTATTAAATAAATAGATTTTTAAATTTTATTTATTACTTCAAAATATTGTATTAAAAATTACAGGGCATTACACCTGGTTTCCAAAGCTTTCTGAAGGCTCCTCCAAAAGTGTGACGTGAACTGCGCTTCTCGATCTGAAACAATCGACACCAAAATTTCATGCAGTCTCACGATCTCCCAGATGTACAATTCTACCAACTTCTCCATCGACCATGTGATTTTCATTGCCATGAAATGAGTAGACTGGGTTATTCGATCCACTATTACTCAAATCACAACATTCCCTTTTGGGACTTCTAGGTAGCCCTGTGATGAAATCCATGCAGATGTTCTCCCACTTCCACTCTGGAATGGGTAATGGCTGTAGTAAACCTCCAGGTCTTTGATTCTCTGCCTTGATCTGTTGAAAAGTCGCACATCTTCCTA
Organism: Hemerocallis citrina; assembly: GCA_017893485.1. Classification (NCBI taxonomy): domain Eukaryota; kingdom Viridiplantae; phylum Streptophyta; class Magnoliopsida; order Asparagales; family Asphodelaceae; genus Hemerocallis; species Hemerocallis citrina. Next base: position 42,553,080 of record CM030363.1, read on the forward strand.
CGAACTTTGCTACATCGATTTTCAATCCCAACCACCAGAAATGTAACGCCCCGAATCCCAAATACACTGAATTCGAGATGTTCTACAGGATCTTTCCGCTTCATTTAGTACAATTTTACAAGGAAATTTGAACTTTTCACTTTACATCAGAGTTTACATGAATACATTTACAATTTACACTGCACAGCGGAAGTAAACTTTACAACAATGAAACAAATGTACAACAACATTGAATAATCTTTAAGCATCTGTTCTTCTTTACTCTTTTTCATGCCATTTACCTGCATATAAGACTGTGGGTAAGTCAGTTTATTCAACCGACGATCATTATACACGGCCATCCTCTCTATGCCGGAAATAGTATAACTTATTTTTCATATTTAGCAAACACAAACTTGTCACATATCAAACTAAAGGGACTACCCTGTTGATGTCGTGTTGTGATTGTGCACTTAGTCCTTAATGCAGTTAATTATGTTACATGACACTAATGCGCACTTGTTCGGATTCTATGCATCCCATACTACATAGGTCCGAGGGCAAGCCCTTAATCGTTCTTCATCTTTGTATGGTTCAATCCCTCGTTATGACTTAATCTACTACTATAATTACGGTAGGTATCTTAGATGATATATGAGTACAAGCACGTGTACAGAAAACCTGGAGGGGAATCCCACGTCATGTCACGACGCATCGTGAAGACAGCCTATGGCAATTTCAGCCTCCTTCATGACACATGATCCTCTTGCAGTCACCAAACATCCCACAAGCATCGCCACCGGAACGATAATTCTGGAGTAGTGCCCATGCCATGTCTTGACGCATCAAGCAGGCAGCCTGTGGATCACTCTCACACCGCCAATCCGATGGCCCTCATTCTCGTGTTTTTCTCCTACTTTCATCACGTCTCCACTATGTGCTAATCCTTAGTTTTTATCAAAATCATGAACAAAAATCAAAGCTCTAGAGTTAGCCTCTCCACTAAACCGGACTTATTCATTCATTCAAACATGACCAACCTTGGTCTTTCTTTTCAATTTTCATTTCATTTATTTCCAAATGCCAGGGGAGACTTAGCTACAATTTATGTTTCAATTTTCAATTCACAATTTCCATTTTGAGCATTTCCAACTCATAAATTCTCATGTTGAGTTATCATACTCAAAAGTATTTCTCTTTTCCAATCATGATTTCAAATTCGTTCAAATAGTCCATAACTATACATGAAATTCAACTATTCATCATGTAACTCATGAAATGTTATTTTCACATAAAAACCCACATCACTAATTATTCAATCAAAGATGAACATTTACACTTCATAATTTCCACACTCTTCTCAAAATGAGAATAATTTGCATCACATCACATAATATAATTTCTTTCTTTACTATATTAATCTTCCAATCATTCATTCCATGTTCTTTTTGCAAGATACAACTTTCACAAAATATACATATAGAACCATAGTTCTTTTTATGCATTTTATTCTCAAATCATAGTTTATTTCATGCAAATAATTCTCAAATTATTTTTATAAAGTCCTACATATTTTTAGGAGAATAATCATATTTTTTCCACCATTTTTTGATCACCAAAATGTTAAAAAAAATAAGTTTTTCCAATCTTGCCGAGGGCAAGATTCGAACCCAGAACCCCGGAGAACATAGCCGACAGCACAAACCACTAGGCCAAAGGTGCTAGACAGTATAAGTACGGCTGAGAGCTTTAAATGCTCTCGGCTGTACACTTTAACCCCTTTTTTTTCAAAAATGCAAAAGTACGTTACTGAGGGGATTCGAACCAGCAACCTCAGAGAAACAGGCCGCGCGCTCCGACCACTTGAGCTACGTGCTCAATTTGTCAAGTACACTTCGAAATTCTTTTTAAAACAATTCTCTCTGTTATTTAAAATATTTCGACATTCATCGAATTCTCATTTCAATTTGCTTTTATAGAATTTACTGTAAATTTTCAGATTGGCTATTCTCAACCTAAAGTATACTCCAGTATAATAAAGAGTAATTTTTTCAATAATTAATACATATTTTCATACAACTAATTCGAAATATGAACTATCACTACCACATTTTCTTCTCTTTTCGACATTTCTTAGCAATTAGCATTCTAATCTCTTTATCAACAAATTTCACATTAGTTCTCTGTCTTTAATCATTTACCCAACATACAAACTCATATTTTAAATTATTCATGCCCACATTAACACAAAAGATCTATTTAACACATGAAATAGCATTATCAATCTACTAACTTTTGTATGTAATTCTTGATGGTAATAAATGTGTTTTCTTCAATCAATCCATGATCCTAATCAATTCACATACAACTTAAATAATAGAACCACATTCAAATTTGCATATCCACATTTCAATCATTCAATAGGTTATTTTTTCTATTTAAAGTGTGCTCTTCTTAATCTTTTTCATGCTTCATTCATTCATTTCTAACATGCATTTCTAATATAGAAATATGGAGAATTTACCCACCTCAAATGGAGAGACAAACAAAATTAGCAACTTCCTAAACAAAAGTCCTTGCACACGAACGATCCTCCTCCTAGAAGTGCGCACTCGAGCCTCCAAAAGCACCTCACCGAGAGCTCCTTGATGGTAGCCGGCCTCTCCTTTCCTCCTTGATGTTGCAAGCACAGTCCCACACACTCTCAATCTTTTAACTCACACAATCACTACTAGATAAAGTATTTTAGACTATAGATTTGTAGAAAGTAATAAGCACAAGAATAACTAGCCATGGAGGGGGTATTTATACTAAAAATCAAAGAGAATGGAGGGCTAGGATCAAGTAGTTGGTTATAAGATGGAGGGCTAAGACGAAAGTAGGAGTTGCATTAACTACCCACAACCAAGTAACCACCAAGCATGATCTCCATTAAAATTTTGATTTTTCCTCCAAAAAGAAGCAATCCGGCCTACACTAGGAAGTGCATATTGCACATGTACGTGCAATGCACGTGCAAGCATTTGCCTCCAAAAATTTGTACATTAACTTTTTGTATAAAAATAAAATAGTCTTTAAATTGTATTCTACATGACAAGTTGTATAAAAATAGTTCATGGGCTTTAGTTTATGGGCCAAAATAATTATTATAAAAATAATAAATTAAATTAACTTTGGGCTTTTAAAGAAAATGCTTTTTGTCTAATTGAAAGAAGGCTTTATAGAAAAATAATTAAAGACACATATTTAAATATCTATACTCATCATGATGAAAATATTTACCAAAAAATATTGCACGTGCACACTACGTGCAAAATAAATAATTTTTCATTAAATGAAAAATCGGGGCATTACAAGAAATGCTGCTTAATATCGTTATACATCTTGGTACTCCCTAGATGTACTGACAATAGAGTAATGTGTGCCTCCTGTAGAATGCTTTCTTTAAATTCTGCTTGATCAGGTACATACAATCTTTCTCCGAACCACATCATTTCATCCCTTATTTGAAATTCTGAAAATTTGCCCCGTGCCAACTTAATCCTTCATCTTCTAAATTTCTGGGTCAGATCTCTCACCGTCGATGATCTGCTCCCTCAGCATGGGCTGGAGTCTCAACTGCACCAGGGATGCCCCCAGTCCTTGCAATACTACTTTCACTCCAGTTCGACCAAATTCTTCTGCAAGTTCCTCCTCAGTTGTAATCAAACAAGATAAACTGCTTTTTCGACTGAGCGCATCAGCCACCACATTTGCCTTTCCCGGGTGATACTTTATCTCTAGACGAATGTCTTTTAACACTTCCAGCCACATTCTCTGCCTCAAATTTAGGTCTTTCTGCTGATAGATGTACTTCAAGCTCTTGTGATTTGTGTACATATTGACTTTCTCCCCATACACATAATGCCTCTACTATTTCAGGGCAAATATGATTGCTGCCAACTCCAAATCATGAGTTGGGTAATTTTTCTCACACGGTCTCAATTGCCTAGACCCATAAGCTATCATCTTTCCCTCTTGCATTAGTACACAGCCCAGTCCTCGATGTGAAGCATCGCTGTAGACAGCATAGTCCATCGCGCTAGTGGCAAAGCCAATATTGGAGTGGTAGTCAACCTCTCCTTCAGCTTGTGGAAGCTTGCTTCATATTGCTCTGTCCACTTATGACTTACATTCTTCCTCGTATGTCCTGTGAGTGGAACCGCAATCTGAGCATAACCCTAAATGAAACGCTGATAATAATCGGTCAAACCTAAGAAACTTCTGATCTCCTTCATTGATAAGGGTCTTGACCAATCTTTCACTGCTTACCTTCTGCGAATCAATGACCATTCCCTCCTTAGAAAGGATATGACCCATGAATGCAACTTCGGACTTCCAGAAGTCGCACTTGGATAACTGGCATATAACTTCTATTCCTGCAGCTTCTAACATTTTTGTAAAATATTCAGCATGCTCTTCTTCTGACTTAGAATATACCAGGATATCATTGATAAAAAACCATGACGAAAGTGTCGATGAATGGTCGCAGGACCCTGTTCATCATATCCATGAATCTGGTTGGTGCATTCGTCACTCCAAATGGCATAACTAATAATTCGTAATACCTATGTCAAGTTTGGAATGCAGTCTTATGCACATCCTCTTTCTTAACACGAACTTGGTGATAACCCGATCGAAGGTCAATCTTGGAGAAAACTGCTGCTCCTTGAAGTCGGTCAAATAAATCATCGATCCGCAGAATAAGATACTTATTCTTGAAAGTCACCTTGTTTAACTCTCTATAATTGATGCACATCCTCATCGATCCATCTTTCTTCTTTACCAACAAAACTGGCGCTTCCCAAGGTGACGCACTAGGTATGATGAAACTTTTGTCCAAAATCTCCTTGATTTGTTTCTTCACTTCATCCTGTTCCACTGGCACAATTCTGTACGGTGCCTTGGATATCGGTGCACTTCCTGGCTGAATAGAAATGTTGAATTCAACATCTCGATGAGGTGGTAGTCCAAGCAGATCCTCCAAGAACCTGGAAATACAACACAAATTTTACTCAGATGCTCCCATACCGGTGATGACGTTGTCGGAGTCCTCAGCTTCCTCCTCTATTAGAGTGAACACTCACCCCTGCCGGTATGGTTTCCCATTCTTCCCTGATGGGTCCCTGCTAGGACTTCCATGATTCACTTGTGGACAAAATAGCCGAATATGCCCTTCCTTTTCCATAGTTGTAGCAAGACGTGATCTTCTGTTGTTTAGGACATTCCTCCATGCGATGCCCTGACTTCCCGCACTTGAAGCAAGACCATTTCCTTCTAGCTACAATGACAGCATTTTCCCCATTTGGCTTGAACTTTTGTGCTGGGGGCTGCCTCCTGAAGTTGTACGATGACGCCGGCCTCTTACTACTGTTCCAGTTGCTTTTCTTGTCATTCACTAGCTGATATTGTTCCATATATGGTTCTGTGGCTACAACCCTCCGAACAAGCTTTTAAAATTTTCTGATACCGAGGGGTATCATACAAGACCTCAGTCCCGGCCTCAGACCCTGCTTAAACTTTCCCACCTTCTTGGCGTCAACAGTCGCCAATTCGGGTGCATACCGAGATAGTTAAGTAAACTTCGTCTCATACTCCCTGACAGACAAGTTGTCTTGTTGAAGGCTAAGGAATTCCATCGCCTTTTTCTCTTGCAGGTCTATTGGGAAGTAATAGCTACGGAACTCCTCTTATAAGTCCTCCCAAGTGATCGGCTCATCGCCCAAGGTCCACTTCATGGACTGCCACCATTCTCCAGCGTCCTTCTCCAACTGGATAGTTGCTAGCTTTATCTTACTAGCCTCCAGGGTCTCCAACACTTTGAACACCATTTTAATCTGCTGGATCCAATTATCAGCTGCATCAGGATCAGCTTTGCCCTCAAAGACAGTTGGTTTCATCCTCTCGAAGGATTCCACCAACTTGATAGCCTCTGGAACTTGCATTGCTTGCCCTGCCCTTGCATCCGGTTCACACTTGCTGCGACAAAAGTGTTAAGTGTCTGGTATACACGTGCCAACTCTGTCTCCAAATCAAGTTGGTTGTCTTCTCCTCTTGATCCTTCACCATTTCTAGTCCTTCTTCTGGCCATACATAGAACTTCATCAATACATAGAGAACACCAATCATCAAACTTCATCAATCATCAAAAGCAACAATAACATAGAATTTCTTCCAACACAAATTACTCATTTCCAAAATAAACTTCTTATATTCAGAAATAAATTGGTCCATACATCCAAACATAGAGAACACCAGAAAACTCCAAATCTTCCTACAGAACTTTAAACAGCATAAAGTAGTCTAAACTCTATGGTTCTTTTTGGCTTCTCTAAGCTCTTCCCGTAGATCATCTATTTCCTTCTGCATCTTCTCGCAACGTTGATGGCATTCTTGTTTCCCCCAACGAGTTTTGTTGTCCAACAGGGTGAAATGCCAAGCATTCTAGTGACGACACTTCTCGAGTTCCTATACTCGTTGACTCAGAGCGATGATGTTTTGCTTAATCTTTGCATGATGCGCTTCCATGTAGGTTACTCTCCACTTGCGGATAATCAGCTTCTTACGGAGAGAAGCGATGATATGGTCTTTCTTATTCCAAACTGACTCTTCATCTTAGGATTCAGGCAGAGGTGGAGTGACTTCCAGAGATTCAAGCAATTCTTCCTTTTCTCCTGGGTCTTCTTCTTCTTCTTCTTCAGGTTCTTCTTCCGGGTCTTCTTCTTCTTCTTCCTCAAAGATCCATTTCCTCCATATGATTTTGGTTATCCGCCAGCTTATAGCGAAAGAGAGAAGAACACATTAGTGTATAGAGTAACGCAAATGTAAGTTAATACAACTATAACATTTAAATCTCTATAAACTGAATTCACACTTATAATGTCCACCCTAATGTGTTTTCCTTATAATTTTGTACTACTTATTGAAGTCTGGTCTCATACCACTCTGTAATGCCCCGAATTCCAAACACAGGTAATTCATAGAAAAAACAGGATCTTTTACTTTAACATCATATAAAAATACAGGGAATTAAAAACATTTTCATTTACAACATCATTCTTTACATTATCACAGCAGAAATAAATAAGTTCAGTACATATACGATAATGAAAGCTCTTCAATCTTATGACATCTCTCACGGTGTCTTCAAATCAATGCCAACTCATTCTTGCAACTAGGAAACTATAACACTCTGAATTCCAAAATACATCTGAATTCGAGTTCCACAGGATCTTTACACTTCTTTCGTACAATTTTACAAGGAAATAAAAACTTTTCTTTCATCAGAGTTACATTACACTTTTACATTATCACAGCAGAAGCAATTTTACAATAAATTACATGAAACAACATTTAAAACAATCTCGTGCAGCATGTATACTTCAATTGTGTCAATCATCTTTACCCTGCATATAAAACTGTGGGCGCGTCAGTTTCTTCAACTGACGAAATATTATACGCGGCCATCCTCTCTATGCCGGAAATAGTATAACGATTCTCATTTCTTAACAAACCACAAACTTGTCACAATCAAAGCTAAAGGGACTATCCTATTGATGTCGTGTTGTGAATGTGCACTTAGTCCTTAATGCAATTATTTATATTATATGACACTAATGCGCACTTGTTCAGAGTTTATGTAGCCCATACTAAATAGGTCTGAGGGCAAGCCCTTAGCCGTTCTTCATCTTGTAAGCTTCAATCCCTCGCCATGACTTAATCTACTACTGTAACTACGGTAAGTATCCTAGATGTTTTCTGACCTATGAACTCATGTCTAGGCACCCTGGAGGGAATCCCAACGCACTATCACATGACTCATCATGCAGGCATCCTGTGGTAATTCAGCTCCTACCATAGACATGACACCACCCGCAGTCGTCAAACACCCTACAAGCGTTGTCACCGGGATGGTACTTTAGAGCAGTATCCACGCCCTATCATGACTCATCATGGGACATCCTGTGAATACTCTCACGCCGCCAATCCAATGGCCCTCATACTCAATGTTTTTCTCTTATTTCATCACATCTTCACTATGTATCTAAGTCCTTAGTTTAATTGAATCATGAATAAAAATCAACTCTTAGAATGTAGCACTCCCACTATATCGGTCTTATTCATTTACTTCACATGACCCAACCTTGGTCTTCTCATTTCAAATATCATTTCACAATTCTTTCATTGCCGGTATAAAGCTTGGCTATACCCTAATTCTCAATTTCAACTCATAATTTCAATGTCATACTCATAAGATCTTTTAATGATTAATCACAATTCATATTCCGTAAACATAATATTCATGTATTCACAACTCATCACGATCAATAATTCAATTCCACGTGTAACTTTTGTGTAAGAATAAATTTCAATTAATAGTCACCAACAATTCATGTATTTCACAAATCCATTATTCGCCTTTCAAAAATTTTACTACAAATATATTTTTATAAATCCATTTAATCACACTAGTCACAACTTCCAAAAAATTCATCCTTTATAACTCAAAAATTCCCATTTATTTTTCTTTTATTAAAAGGAAAATTTAGTTTTCAAAGAAAGTCCTTTCTTGCAAAACCCCAATCTCTTATTCACACTTTATCAAAAGTTGTATAAATATTTCTTATAAAGTTCTAATAATTTTTCGGTGATTAATCCATAATTTTCCAATTTTTATTCTATTTAAAAACTCAATTATATCTAAAAATCCCAAAAAAAACATTTTTAAAACTCAAATCCCCCCAACCGGATTCGAACCAGCGACCAGCGGCGAAACAGACAGCGCACAAGATCAACGCGCCAAAGCTGTCAACCGTCATAACTAGGGGTTATAATCCCTATGTGTTCTGTTTCGGCTAGTTGGGTTTTCAACAAACAAAATAAAACATAGCCTCTGGGTATCGAAACCGAGACCTCCGACCCCTGTAGCGACCCAAGCCTCTTCCGACCAGTTGGTCTAAGTGGCCAATTCGATTAGAAAGTATTAAAAATAGGTTTTTATCTTATTCTCTGTTCAAAACTACAATTCAAAATTTCTCAAAACGAAATTGTCTCTTTTTCTCCTCTTTTGAAAATGAAAATGTCCAGAATAAAACTACATTTAATTTAACAATAACCAGTATTTTTAAAAGTATTTTCTAACTCTTTAAAACATGAATTTAGCCTCAATTTGTATTTTATGAACACTATTTCAACATTCGCGAACTAATACATACTTCTCCAAAATTAAAGATAGTTTTTCACACACAAAAATCATTACAATGATGTTTTCTTACTCATTAACAATCATGATATTTTTAGAGCACAAAAATCATCTTTATAGGTGAATAAAACCTCTATTTTTATTGATTAGTCTACACATGAAGCATTCGATTATTTGTTTGCCAAAAATACATTCTTTCCATTTATTCTAATTTTCATTACATTCTTTCCAACCTCTTTCTGATCAGATCAATCTTTTCAGAGGTCTGCTGCACAATCTCAGGCCCAAACATCTTACGCTCCCTAACTTCGAACCAACAGACAGGCGTCCTGCACTTCCTACCGTACAGAGCTTCGTACGGCACCATCCCAATGCTAGTCTGAAAACTGTTGTTGTAGGAAAACTCCACCAAAGGTAAGTGCCTTTCCCAACTGCCTCCAAAGTCTAGTACACAACACCAAAGCATGTCCTCAAGAATACGGTTGACTCTCTCGGTCTGCCCATCGGTCTGGGATGAAAAGCAGTGCTAAAATCTGTCTTGGTACCCAAAGCTGTCTGAAGACTCCTCCAGAAATGTGAAGTAAACCACGCATCTTGATCAGACACAATGGTCAACAGAACACCATGAAGCCTGACGATCTCACCAACATACATCTCAACCAACTTGTCCATTGAAGCAGTGAGTTTCATCGCCAAGAAGTGAGCGAACTTGGTTAGTCGATCGACTATGACCCAAATAGCATCATTGCCTTTAGAACTCTTAGGCAAACCCGTGATGAAATCCATACTGATGTTATCCCACTTCCATTCCGGAATAGGTAACGGTTGCAATAGACCTCCGGGTTTCTAATTCTCGGCTTTGACTTGTTGACAAATCTCACACCTCGACACAAATTCAGCCACACCTCGCTTCAAACCTGACCACCAGAAATGTTGTTTAATATCCTTATACATCTTGGTACTCCCAAGATGTACTGACAACAGAGTAACATGTGCCTCCTGATAAATACTTTCTTTCAAGTCCGACTGATCCGGAACACATAGCCTCTCTCCAAACCACAACACTTCATCCCTGATTTGAAATTCGAGAAACTTGCCAGCACCAACCTGCTCCATCATCTTCTGAATCTCTGCATCTTCCTTCTAACTTGCAATAATCCTTTCGTTCAGCGTCGGTTGAAGCCTCAACTGAGCTAAAGATGATCCCATACCTTGCAGAACAACTTCAATATCAGCCCGATCCAACTCCTCTGCCAGCTGCCTCTAAGTTGTAATCAAACTCGCCAGACTGCTCTTGCGGCTAAGTGCATCAGCAACAACATTAGCCTTCCCAGGATGATACTTAATCTCCTGACGAATGTCCTCAAGTACCTCCAGCCATCTCCTTTGCCTCAGGTTCAGGTCCTTCTGCTAATAGATGTACTTCAAGCTTTTATGGTCTGTGTACATGTTCAGCTTTTCACCATACACATAGTGTCTCCATTTCTTTAAGGCAAAGATAATCGCAGCCAACTCCAGATCATGAGTTGGATAATTCTTCTCATGCGGTCTTAGTTGCCTAGACCCATAAGTGATTACTTTCCCTTCTTGCATTAAGACACAACCAAGCCCACGATGTGAAGTATCGCTGTAGACATCATATTCAATACCTGCTCTAAGCAAAGCCAAAATGGGTGCAGTAGTCAGCCTTTCTATCAACTCCTGAAAGCTTGCCTCGCACTGCTCAGTGCACTTGAAGTTCACATTCTTCTTGGTCAGAGCCAGTGAGCGACACGGCTATCTGAGCGTAGCCCTGGATGAATCTCCTGTAATATCCAGTTAGCCCAAGGAAACTCCTGATTTCCTTTGCTGTAGTAGGCCTTGCCCAATCTTTCACTGCCTCTATCTTCTGATGATCAGTTGCTCTCCCTCCTTAGAAAGGATGTGACCTCGGAATGCCACTTCAGATTTCCAGAAACAGCACTTGGACAACTTGGCATACAAGTCATGCTCCTGAAGCTTCCTCAAAACTACTGCCAGATGCTCCGTGTGCTCCTCCTCCGACTTGGAGTACACAAGAATATCGTCGATAAACACCACAATGAAAGAATCAATGAACGGCCTCAGAACTCTATTCATCATGTCCATGAAGATTGCAGGCGCATTCGTCACTCCAAACGGCATAACTAAGAATTCGTAATGCCCGTGTCGAGTTCTGAACGCAGTTTTATGCACATCTTCAGCTTTCACTCGAACTTGATGGTATCCCGATCGAAGATCTATTTTGGAGAAAATAGCTGCTCCTTGTAGACGATCGAACAAGTCATCAATCATGGAATAGGATACTTATTCTGAACAGTGACCTTATTCAGCTCTCGGTAATCGATGCACATTCTCATCGAACCATCCTTCTTCTTTACCAAAAGCACCGGCGCTCTCCAAGGTGAAGCACTCGGTTGAATAAAGCCTTTCTCCAACAGTTCCTCAATCTGCCGTTTGATCTCATCCTGCTCCACAGGCTCCATCCTGTATGGTGTCTTAGAAATAGGTGCACTCCCTGGCTGAATAGTGATGCTAAACTCCACATCACGATGCGGGGGTAACCCAGACAAATCTTCCAAGAACACAGTCGGATAGTCCCGAACCACAGAAATCTGCTACACCTCTGCAGGAATCCCTCTCTTCTGGCTGATAGAAGCAACCAAATCTGAACATCTCTTTTTTCCTTGGAAAGTGACTTCAGGTCCACCTGGAGCCTTCACTGTTACTGTCTTGGTCTTGCACTCGATGCTTGCACTGTACACCTACATCCAATCAATGCCAATGATAACATCGACTCCCAAAACATTCAGCTCGATCAGATCGATCCCTAAAATTCGATCTCTAATCATAATCTCGCAGTCAGCATAGTACCGATCAGTGGTTAGAGTCTCCCCTGACGGAGTAACTACTGCTAAATCCTTGCCTGGAAATATCTTCGGTTCGACTCCCAGAACATTAGCAAATTTAGTTGATACAAAAGTATGAGAGGACCCAGTATCGAACAAAACAACAGCTTTCTTTCCATTTAAAATAAGTTCTCCTGTTACATAACATACACTCATCATATAACAGTTCACTAATTAATGGAAAAAAGAGAAACAACAGATACACTCCTAAACATCCTCCCTCGCACCAGTGATGACGTGATCCACCACATCAGTGTCAGCTTCAGTCAAGGCAAATACTCGCCCTTGCTGGTACGGCTTCTTCCCGGTTAGCTGAGTTGGTCCATTACGGACGACATCCTGCAGTTTGGGGCAATGAGACTTGTAGTGGCATGTCTCTTCACAGTTGAAACAAGTCACTGGAGGTCTCGCCCAAGTATTCCCGGGTCTTCCTGCCACTTGAATAGCGTTCGCACCCTTAGGCTTGAACCTTTGAGCCGGTGGCTGTCCCCTGACATTGCCAGCAACTACAGGGCCTCTTCCCCGCACTCCAGTTGTTTCTCCGATTCTGAACAGCGTGGAACTGCTCCATATCCGCCTCCGTGGCTGTCGCTCGTTTGCCCAGCTTGTCAAATCTCCTGATACCGAGAGGTATCATCCTGGATCTCAGACTTGGCCTCAAACCATGCTCAAGCTTACGAGCCTTCTTCGCCTCATCCATCACCAATTCGGGAGCATATCTTGAGAGCTGAGTGAATCTCCTCTCATACCTACTAACCGACATGCCGCCCTGCTACAGCGACAGAAACTCCATGGCCTTCTTCTCCTGAACGTCTGAGGGAAAATAATGACTGTGGAATTCCTCCGAGAATTCATCCCAGCCAAGAACCAAGCCTCCCATCTTCCGCTTCATCGACTACCACCATACAGCCGTATCCTTCTCAAATTGCAGAGTCGCCAACTTCACCTTGCTGCCCTCCTGGGTCTCTAAGACTTTGAAGATAGTCTCTACCTGCCGGATCCAATTATCAGCCGTGCCGTGTCAGGGTCTGACTTCCCCTCAAACACCGGTGGTTTCATCCGTTTAAATGATTCCACGAGTTTGATTGCTTCAGGTACAGGATTTGCACGCACCCTTCCCTGATTCTGATTCATGGCAACGGCATTGAGTGTCTGATAGACCCTCGCTAGCTCCATTTCAAAGTCCAGACCTTCACCATTTCGAGCTCGTCTTTCAGCCATATTCTGATGCAAAAGATCCATTAAATTCGAAGTATAATTATGAACTTTTTAAGTCAACTTTCATTTCATTGAATTTCAAAATTTATACATTCGAATTTAAAACATTTCTGACATCAAAATGAAAGCAGTAGATGATACAAAGGTCTAACTCCTACGGTTCCTCTTGGCTTCATGAAGCTCTCCCCGTAGTTCCTCCACTTCTGCCTTCAGTACATCGGTCATGTTTTTCCTCTGCTCGAGTTCCCAAACACGATGACTGAGAACTGCAAAATCATCCTTGCGCTTCACCAACTGAGCCTCAAGTAGTCTGACTCTCTCCCATAGAGTCTCTACCTGCCTCTGAAGAGATGATGAGATTACCCGAAACTGGTTCCTCTTCGTCAGAAGAATCATCAGATGAATCCGGAGGTAGAGTGATCTCTCGGAACTCAGGCCATTCCTCTTCCACTTCTTCAGGATCTTCCTCGTCTGAATCAGCTTTTTCGGGGTAGTAATATTCCTCAATAATGTGCCAGTTGTCATCTCCAGCTGGGTCGAAGAGGTCCGCCATCTTAAAGATAGAGAGGAAGAAGCATAAATCATAGAGCAACAGAAATGTAAGTGACTTACATTTAAATCTCTATACTCAACACACTCTAATGTCCACTTCTAGGGTATCGTTCCTTATAAATTTGTACTACATAGATGCGTGCTCTGATACCACTCTGTAACACCCCGAATTCCAAAATACAGCTGAATTCGAGTTCCACAAGATCTTTACACTTCTTTCGTACAATTTTACAAGGAAATAAAAACTTTTCTTTCATCAGAGTTACATTACACTTTTACATTATCACAGCGGAAGCAATTTTACTATAAATTACATGAAAAAACATTTAAAACAATCTTGCGCAGCATGTAACTTCAATTGTGTCAATCATCTTTACCCTACATATAAAACTGTGGGCGCATCAGTTCATTCAACTGATGAAATATTATACACGACCATCCTCTCTATGCCGGAAACAGTATAACGATTTTCATTTCTTAACAAACCACAAACTTGTCACAATCAAAGCTAAATGGACTATCCTATTGATGTCGTGTTGTGAATGTGCACTTAGTCCTTAATGCAATTATTTATATTATATAACACTAATGCGCACTTGTTCAGAGTCTATGCAGCCTATATTACATAGGTCTGAGGGCAAGCCCTTATCCGTTCTTCATCTTGCAGGGTTCAATCCCACGCCATGACTTAATCTACTACTGTAACTATGGTAAGTATCCTAGATGTTTTCTGACCTACGAACTCATGTCTAGGTGCCCTGGAGGGAATCCGAACGCACTGTCACATGACTCATCATGCAGGCATCCTGTGGTAATTTAGCTCCTACCATAGACATGACACTACCCGCAGTCGTCAAACACCCTACAAGCGTTGTCACCGGGATGGTACTTTAGAGCAGTATCCACGCCCTATCATGACTCATCATGGGACATCCTGTGAATACTCTCACGCCGCCAATCCAATGGCCCTCATACTCAATGTTTTTCTCTTACTTTCATCACATCTTCACTATGTATCTAAGTCCTTAGTTTAATTGAATCATGAATAAAAATCAACTCTTAGAATGTAGCACTCCCACTATATCGGTCTTATTCATTTACTTCACATGACCCAACCTTGGTCTTCTCATTTCAAATATCATTTCACAATTCTTTCATTGCCGGTATAAAGCTTGGCTATACCCTAATTCTCAATTTCAACTCATAATTTCAATGTCATACTCATAAGATCTTTTAATGATTAATCACAATTCATATTCCGTAAACATAATATTCATGTATTCACAACTCATCACGATCAATAATTCAATTCCACGTGTAACTTTTGTGTAAGAATAAATTTCAATTAATAGTCACCAACAATTCATGTATTTCACAAATCCATTATTCGCCTTTCAAAAATTTTACTACAAATATATTTTTATAAATCCATTTAATCACACTAGTCACAACTTCCAAAAAATTCATCCTTTATAACTCAAAAATTCCCATTTATTTTTCTTTTATTAAAAGGAAAATTTAGTTTTCAAAGAAAGTCCTTTCTTGCAAAACCCCAATCTCTTATTCACACTTTATCAAAAGTTGTATAAATATTTCTTATAAAGTTCTAATAATTTTTCGGTGATTAATCCATAATTTTCCAATTTTTATTCTATTTAAAAACTCAATTATATCTAAAAATCCCAAAAAAAACATTTTTAAAACTCAAATCCCCCCAACCGGATTCGAACCAGCGACCAGCGGCGAAACAGACAGCGCACAAGATCAACGCGCCAAAGCTGTCAACCGTCATAACTAGGGGTTATAATCCCTATGTGTTCTGTTTCGGCTAGTTGGGTTTTCAACAAACAAAATAAAACATAGCCTCTGGGTATCGAAACCGAGACCTCCGACCCCTGTAGCGACCCAAGCCTCTTCCGACCAGTTGGTCTAAGTGGCCAATTCGATTAGAAAGTATTAAAAATAGGTTTTTATCTTATTCTCTGTTCAAAACTACAATTCAAAATTTCTCAAAACGAAATTGTCTCTTTTTCTCCTCTTTTGAAAATGAAAATGTCCAGAATAAAACTACATTTAATTTAACAATAACCAGTATTTTTAAAAGTATTTTCTAACTCTTTAAAACATGAATTTAGCCTCAATTTGTATTTTATGAACACTATTTCAACATTCGCGAACTAATACATACTTCTCCAAAATTAAAGATAGTTTTTCACACACAAAAATCATTACAATGATGTTTTCTTACTCATTAACAATCATGAAATTTTTAGAGCACAAAAATCATCTTTATAGGTGAATAAAACCTCTATTTTTATTGATTAGTCTACACATGAAGCATTCGATTATTTGTTTGCCAAAAATACATTCTTTCCATTTATTCTAATTTTCACATGGCATATATAGCGATGGGAATTTTCATTACATCTATTAGCAATCATTTCTTAGTAAATTATTCTATCAATTTATCTATAACATACCATTCTACTTTAGCACTTTAATCAATAAATATGATTCTAACTTCTTACCAGTGGATTTCACATAATTACAATTAAAGCATAATTAGCATGCATTCTAATGTTATAAACAATGAGAACATACACTTTCACTTATATTAAATGAATCTAACCATCACAATAACACACATTTACTAGTTTATCAATTTCTACTCTAAATAGGCAACATGTATTTCATCTCAACTAATTACTTTTTAATAACAATTTCAATTTATTCCTAACATGATTTCTACTTTAGAAGTCATGAGAAACACCCACCTTTTTGGAGAAAATCAATAAGAAATCTCCTAGAATCCCCTAGAATGCAATAGTGCCTTCTCCTCCTAGATTGCGATGCAACGAACCTCCTTCTTGCTTCCTTGCCAAAAAACCGAGAGCTCCAAGGGTGTATGATGGCCGGCCTCCAATGGGTACACACATACGCTCACACACACTATATATCTCCTATTTAATTTCTTCTTTTAAAGTTGCTTAGTGTAGAATACAAGTAGATAGGGGGGGTATTAATACTAATTTTAGGATAGATTGGAGAGCTAGGATTTATTGGATAGTTATAAGATGAATGGCTAGGATAGGAGGGGAAGTTGTAGCAACCACCCATGCATACACACATACTCTCCCACCTTCTCCATGCATACTCGACCCCAAACTAGTGTGCATTGCACACTACGTGCATGCACGTACCTCCTAGTACCCCCTATTTGAAGTTTGTACACTTTTAATTAATCAAAATGTTCACAATTTGTATCTACATGACAAGTGTGACCATTTAGTTGATTGATTAAACTTGTGGGCTTAGGCTTGTGAGCCAAAATAATAAAAATAAAGAATTATTAAAGTGGGCTCAACAAATAAAATAGTGTTTTACGCTTTAGAAATAGGCTTTTATAAAAATAAAGGGAAGGAAAAATAATTGTTCATACTACCAAAAGAAATTTTGTATATAAAAATAAATAAATAATATACATATGAAATTTGCACGTGCACAACACGTGAAAATCAATATTTTCATTAAAAATGAAAGTGGAGGGTATTACAGAAACTGTGGCCACGTCAGTTGCATTAAGCTGACGCAATGCTATAATACAGTGATTTCACCATCTTAACAACTACAAACTTGTATGCAGAAATAAAAAAGTGACTATCCTAATTATGTCAGTATATGATATGAATCTAATGCCTAATGTAGACATTCACACTACGAAGACAATAATGCATATTTTTCGGATTCTATGCATCCCATACTACATAGGTCCGAGGGCAAGCTCTTATCGTACTCCTCATTATAAGGTTCAATCCCTCGTTATGAAATTCTATTACGGTGACGAAAACAAGTTTCAGACACTCCACGAGTATGGATTCCAGCCCTAGAGTACACCACCTGACTATATAGAATCTACCTAATGCAGACATCCCACAAGTACCGCTTTAGCCTGGAATATATTGTAGATCTACCTCCAGAATGATCTGCGGAGTGAGATGATCCCCAGTATTCTGGGACATTGGATGAAATAGGCCACAGAATTATCCACGGAGTGGGATTGATCTCCAGTATTCTGGGATGAGAGCGACGCTTATGGGTAATTTGTGTAATGAGGATTCTAGAATGACGTGCAGAGTGAGACAATCCCTAGTATACCGGGACGATGGATGAAATAGGCCACAGAATGATCCATGGAGCGAGATTGATCTCTAGTATTCCGGGGTAAGAACCAATACTTTCAGGGTGTCTAAATCTTGTAGTAGTCATAGTAGTAGGTTGCATAGCGAGGTATTTAACCCTATAATGTGGAGTACGTAGGTGCTTGCCCTCGGACCTATGTAGTATGGTATGCATAGAATTCGAACAGGTATGCATTAGTGTCATCGTAGTGTAAAGTGTGCATTAGAGATTAAGTTCATTTCATACACTGACATGTTTAGGATAGTCACATTTTCTTTTTTGCATTCAAGTTTGTGATTGTTAAGATAATGAGATCGCTGTATTATAGCATTGCGTTAGTTGTATGCAACTGATGTGCCCACAGTTTCTAGTTGTAAGATTGAACTTGGCATGGACTTAAAGTCACTATGATGAGATGTTACAAGACTGAAAAGTTCTTATTATAGTAAATTGTATCATATTCATTTTATGTTTTTTGTTCTGTTGTAAAGAACATGTTGGAGTCAAAAAGTTTTAAATTCCGTATAAATTTGTACGAATTTGAAGTAAAAGATCATGTATTTGTAGCGAATTACCAGTGTTTAGAATTTGGGGCGTTACATTAAATTTGTAGTTATCCTGGCCTAGAACTAGCTTACCCTGTCGGACTTAAATTCACTCATCAACATTCAGATCCATACTGATTGTTTCACAAAATTGAACTTGCCGAACATTACGTGTAACACCCCGAATTCCAAATAAGTCTGAATTCGAAGTTCCACATGAACTTTACACTTCACTTCGTACAATTTTACAAGGAATTTAAAACTTTTATTACAACAAAGTCTTTTTACATTATAACGCAGCGGAAAGTAAATGAAATACAACAATGATAAATGTACAATTATAACAACTTTAGCATTTAAGTAATCATCATCAACAAATTCATCTTCATATCTTCTTGTAAATTCCAAGTCCTGCATATAAAACTGTGGGCACGTCAGTTGCTTACAACCGACGAAATATTATACACGGTCATTCTCGCTATGCCGAAGGTATAACGATTCTTAAATACTTTAACAAACACAAACTTGATCACAAAACAAAGCTAAAAAGGGACTATTCTATTGATGTCGTGGGTGCTGTGCACCTAATCCTTAATGTAGTTATTTATATTTAATGATACTAATGCACACTTGTTCGGATTCTATGTATCACATACTACATAGGTCCGAGGGCAAGCCCTTAATCGTACTTCATCTTGTAGGGTTGGATCCCTCGCTATGAGTTAAACTACTGTGGTAACTACGGCAAGTATCCTAGATGTTCTATTAGTTACGAGTCCATGCCCAGACAGCCAGGAGGGAATCCCACGTCATGACATGACGCATCATGCAAACAACTTATGGACAATTAGCCTCCGTCATGGAACGATGGCACTACGTAGTCACCAAACACCCTACAAGCGTCGCCACGATCCCGATAATTCTAGAGATGTATCCACGCCATCACATGATGCATCATGCAGGCAGCCTGTGAATACTCTCACACTATAGCGTAGTCCTTAAGTTTTAAATTTGTTTTTGAAGAAATCATCACAACCTGGAGCTAGCTTACCCTACCGGACTTAAATCAAACAATAGAGATAGTTAGCCCAACTGGCTACTCATCAAGAGATGTTCAACCCATACTAGTTAGCTCTCAAATTCATTAATAAATACTGCCGACAACTAGGGTCTCGCCTAGCATCAAGATTCCAACAACTATCTCTTTCTAGAGATCAACAATATATTACATTCAATCTCAAAATAATACCTCAATTTCTTTATTCACAATCTCTTTCTCACAGAGAAGCATTTCTTTATAATCTCATAACATGAAATGATTCAATTCATCTTCTTTTATCAATTCAATCATTTATAACATTGTATACAATTCAATTATTCACTTAATCCATGTTAATAATCATAAAATCTCATCGAGAAGAAATCTAATTTCATTCCAAATTTTTATCTCTCTTTAATTATACAAGAGTCACATTTTAACCGATAAAATCAAGTTCTTCAACATTATTTTAATGTAAAATCCATTTTCCAATTCTCATAAAATACATCAAAATATTGTAGGAATAATTTTTATAAAGTCTAAACAATTTTAGAAGAATATTAGTATTTTTTTCCAATTTTTATTATATTCTTAAAACTATTAAAAATACTCAAAACCAAATTTTATAAAAAGAAATTAAAAAAACATAAACAAAAGACCAGGGACGGATTTGAACCCAAGACCATATACTCCGCCTATGAACATTAATCGACCCAAACCACACTCGAGGACCAGTAAGTCCAAGAGTGACTAACTGAAATAAGGTGAGATTGAAATATATTTATATTTATACTTTTGGTGATTTGAATTAAAATCAAAATTCACTAAAATAAAGCCCCTAAGAAGACTCGAACCCAGACCAAAGCCTCCGCTCTCCTACGGTAACGGACCCAAAGCGCACCTGAAGACCAATAGGTCTTGAGTGACTAACTGATACAAGGTCGGTTAGTTACTTTTTGTAGAGACCGTACTGTATTTAATTTTTCCTTTAATAAACTCTATTTCTCAATTAATTTGTACTTACTCAAAAATCTAAATATTTTTTGAGAATGTGTTCTATCAAAATACAGTATAGTATATTTATTTAAACTTTATAAAATTCTCTTTTTCTGACAATGTAACAAAAGTTTCTTTCCAAATTGTATTAGAAAACATATATCATCGATTTTCAAATAAAGTGTTGTCTTTCATCAAAACTCCTTTATCAGAATTCCTAAACTCAAGATATATACTACTGAGATTAATTCCACATTTCATTACCACATTAGCATCAAAAAATTCTTTTTCATACATGTTGCATTATTTTGACTATTATTCTAACATGCATCAGTTTTCCAATCAAACAAATTCACTAGATAGTACTTCCTTTTTCACTTTTTAATTTAACAAGAGTTCTAATCATTTATACGAATCACAATATCAATTAAACACATCATGACACAATTAAATTACGATTAAGTAATCTACATTCGACATACTAATCAAATTTAACAATCAAAACATATATAAACTAGAATGCATCATACTCCTAAATTAGAAAGGATTTAAGACATACCCACCCAAAAAAACATGATTGTATTCAATTGAACTCCTAGAATGGAAAGCTCCTAGTAGCAAAACTCCTTCAAAGGCCCCAAGAGAAGCTCCACTTCGGCCTCCTCGAAATTCGTGCATAAGGAAAATCTCCAAACTTCCATTTTGGCCAAGCAAGGACAGCACCATCTCATTTTCATATACATATATATATGTATATTTATATCTAAATATATATATATATATATATATATATATATATATATATATATATATATATATATATATATATATGTATATACGCTTATATATACATATTGTATGGTGGAATTTAGTTGGAGATGGCAACATGAACTTGCTTGATGGATTTGATTTCGGTAGAGCAACAGGAGCACAGGAAGCACTCATCTCACATTCATATACTTATATATGAATATATCTACATATATGTACATATATATGTATATTTATATATATATATGTATATAAGTAATATAGGTGTATAAAGGTGAGTAGGTGGAGAGAGCAAAGGGGACTGCTAATTCGGTTTTGGAAATGAGCAGAGAAAGAAAAGAAGGAAGGGGAAGGACGAGAATGTGAAGGGGGGTATTTTTATAGAATAATTAGGTGGTTATAATAACCAATTTCCCACTAAACACCCCCCACTAATCCACTCATGAAAATTCAAAAATTTGTACTTCCCTCCATCCCAAAAAAACAGCCAGTTGCTCATTTTTAGTGTGCACATCGCACGTGTGCATGTGCACGTGTTTTTTGTACACCACAAAATAAATTATTTATTTAATTTAAAATATATGTTTATAAATATATATATTAAAATTAGTTGAATTAAAAATTAAAATTTTCATGCATGAACAAAATAGACACACACTCATACTTCATGAAATTTTATTTTAAAAACGAATACACCTAAGTGCATCGCAAACACGTGCATCACATGTAAAATATCAAAATACGAAATCAGCTTTATCAATGGAAAAATATTAAAGATAACCAAAATAAAACATAAGAAAAATATATTTAATATCCACATTCAATAATATAATCAATACGTACATTGAAATCACATGCACCGCACGTATAAAAGTATTTTAATTAAAATAAGAGAAAAGTGAATTTCTCATTATAAAACGAATTCGAACACGTAATAAAATAGATAATTGAAATACATAGAAAATATTACACGTAGTGGTGGAAAGATATGTAATTGATACGTGCATCGATAATACGTATAAAACGCGTAAAAATATAGAGATTGAAATTTAATATTTGAGTTGACTCAAGTAGGATAAAAGAATAGGAAAAATGCATAATTAGTCGGAAATCAAAATACGTAGTGAAACACATTACAGATATTACCCGTAATGATACAAAATACACGTGTGTGACACGCGAGGGGAAAAATTGTCATTTTCAATTTTGCAGGGTGTTACACTCTCCCCCCTTAGAACAGTTCTGTCCTCAGAACTCGCAAAGGTAAAAATTGTATTTTGTGCACACTACAGAAAAATATCATTATTGTATATAGAAAACTGAAAATATTAAGAAAATAAATGTAGTATAACAATAAGCATTGAGGAAAAACAAGACAAACTCTATATAAGAAAACTATCAAACTTTTATAAGAATGGAACAAGAAATCTAGGAGAATAGCGTAAGAAAAGAAATGTGACAAAAAGACAGGATGGATTGAGAGAATTTTTTCATACAAAAATAATATTAGGTAAAGCATTAGATTAAATGAAAAATAAACTTAGTCATTAATTGTGCAATAGTTCGGAAAACAATGCAGTAAAGAGAAACATAATCAATAAATAATTTATAAGTAGATTTAGTAGTCAAATTTTATTAAGGTAATAAGCGGTAGAAAATCGCAAACTGAATTGGTACTGTATGAAAAAAATTAAATTAGCAATTTTAAAAGGAGACTATTGGATAACAGTTTGAAAAATAAACGAGAATGAAACATAAAATAATTTTGTAATACAAGTTAATATCATAAAACATTTTGTAAAGTAAATACAATAAATATATATATACGATTTAAAAATTAAAGATGTGGAATACTAGTTGACATACATCAAAGTACTTTCAATTTGTCAAGTACAGCAAGAAAACCAATATACAAAATTATACGTACATAGGCATAAAATTTATAGAGTGAGACAACTAATATTATGACATGAAAAATTAAAAATAGTTTGTAGGAGTAAAACAAGACATCATAATGGAAGAAATGAAAACATATTATTGAAATAATGCGAAAACTAATCATATAGAAATAAATACATTTTTTTTTATTAGGTGAGTAGGCACCAAATCTAAGATAAGTTAATAGCAAAACACGATGAAGTGGTATGAAATACTTACTCATGAAAAGATTGAAAATAAAGAAGAAGAAGACAAGATAGTTGAGATTAAGTAGTAAATACACAAATAGGATAGATATAGAAATCATTATAAACAATATAATGCTAGGTTGTAAAATATTATAAAATAGTATAAGCTAGTACAGAAATGGAATAGTGGTAAGTAAATATTATAGAAAACAAAGTAGGGGTTATCAAAGTAGAAAATCTCCTTCCGGTGTAGGTTCGCCTCGTTGGTATCCAATGGCAGGCTCGCCTCCTCGACCTCAAGTTGCAGAATTGCCTCTACGACATCCGATTGCAGTTTGCCTTGTGGACATTCAGTTGCAGACTTTGCCTCCCCGGCGTCCAGTTGCAGTTTGCCTCCATTGACGTCTACTTGCAGATTTTCCCTCTTGACATTAGGTTGCACCAAAACGAGAGATGAAAAAATGTAATCTTTCATATACAGTTGGATATTAGGTGTTTAATAAAGTTTGGTGTTATGTTTGAAATGTGTGATATAAAAGAAGAGTAAAAGTTGGGAATGAAGTAGAAAGTTACACGATGAAATATCAAAATAGATGTACAGGATATATCAACCATAAATGGTACTAACTAGTAGTAATGAAAAATGATTTATAACATTAAGATGCGAATAGTGTAAAGCATATGCACGAGCTGAAAATACAAATGAAATCGATAATTATGTAGTGTATGAATTATATTGAAGAAGCGTAAGAACCAAAAAATTTATGAGTAGCGATTAGTAGTAAAAGTGAATATAACAAAACAAATTAGTAGATAATATGCAACAAAAATAGTATCGAATGTAGACAATAAAACAAAATGGTATATCATATTTATATGAGTAGAATATTTCAATCTTGTTAAAAATATACTGAAATATACAAGACAATATAAGGAACGGGAAAATATAGTATCACAAAATCAAATCATATAAAATGAATGTACATAAGAAAATTTCATAAGCAAAATTCAAAATATAATAATAAATGAAAGAAAATAATAGTTGCAATATAAATTTAATAAGCGGTAATCTAAAACTTAATCAAATATGTAAAGTAATAGCAAATGTAAACGGATAAACATAAAAGGACAAAAAAACACGAAGGACAAAATTTTAAGACTGAAAGACAGATAAAACAAATTCAAACAGATTAAAACTAAGGAAGATAGACAAAATAATAGATATTCAAGTGATTTAATAGTGTAAAAATATTAAATGTTGAAAAACTACTATGATGAAAATCCACGAAGAAAAATTTGAGAGGGAAGTGTGTATACGTGTAAGGTATCATGAATGTAGGTTCAAACCCATCACGCTTCCATTGCGCCACTCTGATACCAAGGGAAAACAAGCTCGCATACAGTCTCACATCAATGTATACGAGGAGAGCATCATGAATGAAAGTTCAATAACTACTTCATTCATGACTCCAGCCATCCAACAAGGGAAGGGAAGAGAAAACGTTAGTGTATAAAACAACACAAATGTAATTCACTTACATTTAAATCTCTATAAACTGAACTCACACTTCTAATGTCCACCCTAATGTGTCATCCTTGTAAATTTGTACTACTTATTGAAGCGTGGCTCTGATACCACTCTGTAACACCCCGAATTCCAAATAAGTCTGAATTCGAAGTTCCACAGAATCTTTACACTTCACTTCGTACAATTTTACAAGGAATTTTAAATTTTTATTACAACAAAGTCTTTTAACATCATAACGCAGTGGAAAGTAAATGAAATACAATAATGATAAATATACAATTGCAACAACTTTAGTTTTTAAGTAATCATCAACAACAAATTCATCCTTATATCTTTATAAATTCCAAGTCCTACATATAAAACTGCAGGCATGTCAGTTACTTACAACCGACGAAATATTATACACGGTCATCCTTGCTATGCCGAAGGTATAACGATTCTTAAACTTTAACAAACACAAATTTGATCACAAAACAAAGCTAAAGAGGGACTATCCTATTAATGTCGTGGGTGCTGTACACCTAATCCTTAATGCAGTTATTTATATTTAATGACAATAATGCACACTTGTTCGGATTCTATGCATCCCATACTACATAGATCCGAGGGCAAGCCCTTAATCATACTTCATCTTGTAGGGTTGGATCTCTCGAGATGAGTTAAACTACTACGGTAACTACGGTAAGTATCATTGATGTTCTATGAGTTACGAGCCCATACCCAGATAGCCTGAAGGGGAATCCCTCGTCATGACATGATGCATCATGCAGACAACCTATGGATAATTTGCCTCCGCCATTGAACGATGGCACTACGTAGTCACCAAACACCCCACAAGCGTCGCCATGGTCCCGATAATTCTGAAAATGTATCCACACCATGACATGACGCATCATGCAGGTAGCCTGTGAATATTCTCACACTGTAGATCCGAGGCCCTCATACTTGTGTATTTCTCTTACTTTCATCACATCTCCACTATAGTGTAATCCTTAAGTTTTTAATTTTATTCAGAAGAAATCATCACAACCTGAAGCTAGCTTACCCCACTGGACTTAAACCAAACAAAAGAGACAGTCAGCTCAACTGGCTCCTCCTCAAGAAATGCTCAAACCACACTGGTTAGCTCTCAAATTCATTAATTAATTTTGTCGGTCACTAGGGTCTCGCCTAGCATCTAGATTCCAACAACTATCTCTTTCTTGAGATCAACAATATGTTACATTCAATCCCAAAATAATACCTCAATTTCTTTATTCACAATCTCTTTCTCAAAAATAAGCATTTCTTTATAATCTCATAACATGAAATGATTCAATTCAACTTCTTTTATCAATTTAATCATTTATAATAATGTATACACTACAAAACAGACTCGATTTACCGGCGTTTTTTTACGTCTTTGCCGGCCTTTTTTTACGTCGGTGAAACCTACACCGGCATTTATAATAGCGCCGGTCCAAATGCCACCGAAGCGAGCATCGCGGAAAGGAAGGGGTCTACATCGGCGGTTCTACTGGATGCCAGTAAATATTATAACTACACCGGCGGTCAAAAAAATGCCGGTGTATGGGGGTCTCTGAGTGCCGTTCTTTTACCCCCAATATACATTCACCGGCGGCCATAAACCGCCGGTATTTATCAATTCACCGGCGCTTATATAAACGCCGGTGTAGAATGAAAGTATACCGGCGGTCGTTGACAGCCGGTGTATGTGCGTTTATGAGTGCCCGGTTTTCCCTACTTACAAGCACCGGCGTGACCAAAAAATGCCGGTGTAGTTAGGTTCACCGGCGTTTTATAAAATGCCGGTGTTGCTTGGTGCCGTTACAACTAGCGGCACACACCGGCGTGTGTGGGAACGCCGGTATATCGCACACTGCAACTAATTCATTAGATAGACCGGCATTTTATAAAACGCCGGTCTATCTATGCGCGTTTGTTTTTTATGCTTCGGTTTTCCGTTCGATTTCAATTCACAGTTTCATTTACAAAACCTGTAAACTAATTCGCAACTGATTCAACCAATTTCGTTGCATTTTAATGCGCAAATCACAACCAAACACAAGAATAATTAAATATAATAAAGTTTCACACGTGTCATATCAATGTCCAAATTCATCGCAAAATTAACAGTGTCATAATTAACAAATTAATATAGCGACGAACATCCCAAATATCCCAACAAACCAGTCTGACAAATATTCCAAATATCCCAAATTAACAGTCTAACATAACTCTCATAAAAAAAATAGTCTGACATAACAACAGGAAGGAGGACATAAGAACAACAACCATTCAGCAAGGAGGACATAAGAACAGTAAGGAGGACCACAGATTCATACCCCTCGAGTAGCTTCAGTTCTGATCATCAGAATTTCGTTCATCTGGGCGACCGCTCTGTGAAAAAAAAAAACAATAGTTTAATTCAACAGTAGACCACAATACAGAATATACATATTTTTTGAACTTACAAAAAGATCTACCTGTATCTTAAATTATAAGATCAAAGTGCCAATTGCAAATGGAATTGTTAATGATATATAGAGAGGTAAAATAATTACATTGCAATGCTAAAAATCTAGTACTTAATTTTGTTTTTAAATATATCTAAAACAACAAAACAAATGAAAATTTAGTATCTAACTTGAAACCTTTATATTCTCCTCTGATTGGGAATATCCACTATCTAAAACAGTAAAACAAATGAAAATTTAGTATCTAAGCATGTCTTTCATGGATTGTTCAGACAATCCATGAAACTGTCATTGTGGAAGGAAACCAAATATAAGAAAAATAAAAAAAATAAGATAGGGTACATATCAAGTGTATTTTTAGGGAACTATCATCGTGGAAGGAAACCAAATATAGAAGCCAGAAATGGAAACAGAAAGAGGAATGGTAGAGACTTTGGATACACCAGGCTAACATAGCGGCATTTTCCTCATCTCTCTCTCATCCCTTGTTTCCCTTCAGCACACGAACACAAAGAGACATCAGCAACAACAGCAATAGCGACAAGAACAACAATAATAATAAATTATTATGAACAAGATGTCTCTATATGGGTTTCCAGATCTCCACTCGAGCCCTCTCTTTCTAATCACAGCCCAATTAAGAACATAGACAACAACAACTAAACAATCCAATCACAGCCCAATCAAAATTTGCCATCCTGGATCTTAAATCTTCAGATGCATGAATTCAGCTTCTTTAACAGTAAAAGAAAAATGATAAAGAAACATATATGCTCAGATAATGGAAACATTCAGCTTCTTTAAAAGCATACATAGTTTGGAAGTGTACCCATTTTTTGTTAAAAAATCATGCCAAAGATGGCAATCAGCTTCATTAACAGTATCTGAAAATGAAAATATCCATTATCTGAGCATATATGTTGCTCTACTAATTCTTTAGCCCAACTAAATCCAAAACCCAATTGTTGTACATATCCGGAGGATTTTGACATACGTACCAATAGCATCCTCAGTTCACAGTGAACCCATTTTGGTCAAAAAAAATGCCAAGATGACAATAAGATGCTTGAGATAAACTTCATTAACAGTAAAAGAATATGAGGATGCAAGCAGCATACTTAGTTTGGAAGTGTACCCATTTTTTGTTAAAAAATCATGCCAAAGATGGCAATCAGGTTCTCTAAATCAGCTTCTGAAAATGAAAATATCCATTATCTGAGCATATATATTGCTCTACTAATTCTTTAGCCCAACTAAATCTAAAACCCAATTGTTGTACATATCCTGAGGGTTTTGGCATACAGCTATAGCATCCTCAGTTCACAGTGAACCCATTTTGGTCAAAAAAACATGCCAAGATGACAATCAGATGCATGAAATAAGCTTCATTAACAGTAAAAGAAGATGGGGATGCTAGCAGCATACTTAGTTTGGAAGTGAACCCATTTTATGTTAAAAAATCATGCCTAAGATGGCAATCAGGTTCTCTAAATCAGCTTCTGAAAATGAAAATATCCATTATCTGAGCATATATGTTGCTCTACTAATTCTTTAGCCCAAGTAAATCTAAAACCCAATTGTTGTACATATTCAGAGGGTTTTGGCATACAGCTATAGCATCCTCAGTTCACAGTAAACCCATTTTGGTCAAAAAAATATGCCAAGATGACAATCAGATGCATGAATAAGCTTCATTAACAGTAAAAGAAGATGGGGATGCTAGCAGCATACTTAGTTTGGAAGTGAACCCATTTTATGTTAAAAAATCATGCCAAAGATGGCAATCAGGTTCTCTAAATCAGCTTCTGAAAATGAAAATATCCATTATCTGAGCATATATGTTGCTCTACTATTTCTTTAGCCCAAGTAAATCTAAAACCCAATTGTTGTACATATCCGGAGGGTTTTGGCATACAGCTATTACATCCTCAGTTCACAGTGATCCCATTTTGGTCAAAAAAACATGCCAAGCTGACAATCAGATGCATGAAATAAGCTTCATTAATAGTAAAAGAAGATGGGGATGCTAGCAGCATACTTAGTTTGGAAGTGAACCCATTTTATGTTAAAAAATCATGCCTAAGATGGCAATCAGGTTCTCTAAATCAGCTTCTGAAAATGAAAATATCCATTATCTGAGCATATATGTTGATCTACTAATTCTTTAGCCCAACTAAATCTAAAACCCAATTGTTGTACATATCCTGAGGGTTTTGGCATACAGCTATAGCATCCTCAGTTCACAGTGAACCCATTTTGGTCAAAAAAACATGCCAAGATGACAATCAGATGCATGAAATAAGCTTCATTAACAGTAAAAGAAGATGGGGATGCTATCAGCATACTTAGTTTGGAAGTGAACCCATTTTATGTTAAAAAATCATGCCTAAGATGGCAATCAGGTTCTCTAAATCAGCTTCTGAAAATGAAAATATCCATTATCTGAGCATATATGTTGCTCTACTAATTCTTTAGCCCAAGTAAATCTAAAACCCAATTGTTGTACATATTCGGAGGGTTTTGTCATACAGCTATAGCATCCTCAGTTCACAATAAACCCATTTTGGTCAAAAAAACATGCCAAGATGACAATCAGATGCATGAAATAAGCTTCATTAACAATAAAAGAAGATGGGGATGCTAGCAGCATACTTAGTTTGGAAGTGAACCCATTTTATGTTAAAAAATCATGTCAAAGATGGCAATCAGGTTCTCTAAATCAGCTTCTGAAAATGAAAATATCCATTATCTGAGCATATATGTTGCTCTACTATTTCTTTAGCCCAAGTAAATCTAAAACCCAATTGTTGTACATATCCGGAAGGTTTTTGTAGCGCCCCGAATTTCTAAATGTAAAACTTAGAAAATACGTGGCACTTTCCCAGCGATCCACTTCAATGTAACAATATACATAGACCAAAAACTCAAATCATTTTATTCCAAATCTTTATTACAGCAATTTCTTTCAAATAGCAGCGGAAATACAAACACCTTAAATTACAATAATTCTTTTACAATACTCTTCTTACAACAATTTACACAAGGCTCTATTATAACACTCATAATCTCTAAAGCTAACCCAAGCATCCAAGCCTCCAACTCTAAGCATCAACCTGTAACACATGAGGCTAGAGTTGAACCCTAACCCCCAAAACTACGGGGTCAGCCATAACTGGTGTGAGTGATATAAATAACAAACATAAATACCAAATGAACATAAATTCTCAAACAACATGTACTGAACGAAATACATAAACTGAACATGTAATCTGAAACGAGAAACGATAGGCCAGTACATGAGTGAAGCCGAGTCAAGAAACAATACCAACGATCGAGTGTTCATCAATCAAATTACTCTCCAGTTAGTGCAGCTCAACTGCACGGTACAGTCGACTGTCTTAGGAACCAGTCGACTGTTCCGAATGAACAATAATCCTCACATATCTGAACATGCCCAACTATCAATAAATCTCAATACTACGATGTATGTCCAACAATCGATCACTAACAATACCATATACAACTACTCCCACTTCGGTGATGGGAAACAAGATCCAAGATACTCCACGAATAGGCGTCACCGCCCTCGACGCGCAAGCATCAGGTAGGATGGCTCAAGAATAACATCAACAACAACTACAACAAAAACCGGAGAATCATCTCCCTGCTATGTATTCCACGAATAGGCCTTCAAGACCCTCGACGTGCAAATACACCCGATACATTCCGTGAATAGGTCTACCGACCCTCGACTCGCAAATGCACCCTGCATGCCCCGTGAATAGGTCCTTAGACCCTCGACACGCGAACATCTAAATAACTCAAAATCAACAACTAACCAAGACCCCTCAGGCCTATCTCAATAAATCTCAATAGAACCAAAACTCACTGAATCATCGTCAAACGATCAAAGGAGAAATCTCTTCACTAAACAAATCTCAAGATTTTAGAAAACCCGTCAGTACCAGTCGACTCACTATGTAGTAAGTCGACTGCCCCGAGAACCAATATCCACGATTATAACAAGTGCTATAAGTCGACTTAATAAACCAACAGTCGACTTACCCGAGACAATTACCAATAATTTCTCAAGAAACAATCCAAGTGCTAACAGTATAAGATGACTTATAAAAACATAAGTTGACCTATCAACAATATAAGATGACTTATAAAGATCATAAGTAGACTTATCAAAACCTAAGATGACTTATAGAAATCATAAGAAGACTTATCAAAAGTATAAGATGACTTATAAAAATCATAAGAAGACTTATCAAAAGTATAAGATGACTTATAAAAATCATAAGAAGACTTATCAAAAGTATAAGATGACTTATAAAAATCATAAGAGGACTTATCAAAAGTATAAGATGACTTATAAAAATCATAAGAAGACTTATCAAAAGTATAAGATGACTTATAAAAATCATAAGAAGACTTATCAAAAGTATAAGATGACTTATAAAAATCATAAGAAGACTTATCAAAAGTATAAGATGACTTATAAAAATCATAAGAAGACTTATCCAAACATAAGTCGACTTAAAAGGGGGCATAAGTCGACTTATAAGAACATAAGTCGACTTACCCGAGAGAAATTCTACGATAACTTTGAAAAATAAATTCTAAGTGTACCAGTCGACTGAGAAGGGTCTAAGTCGACTGTCCAGAACGGATTTTCGAGAAAAACTAAAGATACAGCAGCAGGCTTGTACCAGTCGACTGATACATAGTCCCAGTCGACTGTCGGCCTACAGATCTCACAAATTAGGTCTGTAATCAATACTCAATACTGGAGTTTATCTCAATACCAAATCTCTTCCTCAATTCAAATCTAATCCAATTCGTAATAACAAGATCCAGAGATTCCTCCATCCAATTTCTTATCTTCAATAATCATAATCAAATCTTTAACAAGTTTCAAGCAATCAAGAATTGTCAATCGAGATCTACTAATCTTTCATGGATTTCACATGCATATTACGAATAACAACCATGGCATCGATTTTATACCAGATACAAAAATAACATCAACAAAGCAACATGCAAATCTTACACATAAACAAAACAAGTCTATATCACTCACCTTTAGAATCGAGAAGAATCCACAAAAGCCTTCCTTTGCTAGATCCAAGAACCCTTCTCCAAATCACCAAGAAAATAAGAAAAATAATAAGATCTGAGTTGTGCAGCGAATGACGGCTGCAAACTCTCTTATATAGGCCGGGATCAAGTATTAGGGTTTAGGAAATACATTTGCAAAACAATCCCTTCAAAATACAATTACTCGTATATATATATATATATCTACTCTTGGAAATTCATCTAAAATTCATTTAAATTAGGATTTAATAGAAAATATACTTCTAAATCTTAACCAATACTGTTTAAAACGTCCAGAATGCCAATTTTGCATTTTAGCCCTAAAAAATGTCAATTTTGCAAATAAGTCCTTCTTTTCTTAAAATTTGCAAATAGTACTAATTAAATTCAGAAAAATCCGGAAAAATACTACATAATTCCAAAATAATAAATAATGATTTTTCATAAAGAAAACTTAATTTTTCAAGCATCTCAAAAGTCATTTGCACGTGTACAAAAGATAGATCTTTTGGAAAATACCAATTAAATCCTCAAAAATTCATTTAAATTTATTTTCAAATAATAAAATAATATTTGAAAATACGGGGTTCTACATTACTCCCTCCTTAGAAGAGTTCTGTCCTCAGAACTACGGCTAATGAGGTCCGAACAACCCACTAACAATGATCGAAAACTCATGATAGAAACAAAATCTTAGGAAATACAATCACATCAAAGAATGAATTTCATCGAAATACATACATCACACAAATAAACACAATCACGCAAGGAATTCAGAAGGGTCAATCTTCCACTGCGCGACTCTGATAACCTGCCATCGGAAGCCATGCTGCAACAATTACTGAACTCCTGCATCCAACTCTGACCTTCCACATCTGCTTCATCCTTCCAAGAATCAGTGGCCACTCCCTCCTTAGAAAAGACATGACTAAGGATAGCCACCTCAAGATCCTCACTAAGACTAGCAATGAATGAGCGACACAATTGTATGCAAGAAAACAGTATTAAATAAAACTCTGTCTTTATTCCATTAATTCCAATAAACTTGTTACATGAAGAAAATACTCAATCTTCAATTATTCCAAAATAATAGTCTTTATTTAATACAAAAGAATAAATTCAAAAATTCTTGCACACAGATCATGTTTCTGGATTGCCCGCATCCTCTTCTGTCAATGCGAACACTTGCCCCTGCTTCGGATCCTTGTCTTTCTCTGCCTTCTCTTTCTTCAGCTGTGGACAGTTTGGTCTAATGTGCCCTTCACGTCCACAATGATAACACGCCTTTCGAGGTTTGGTGCATGCTGCTTGATAATGACCTGTCTCTCCACAGTTGAAACAAGCCTTACCCTGAACTGCGGGCGCCTTCTGCACTGAATCACTAGGCTTGCTCTTCTTCACGGGAAATTCCTTCTCATCCTGATCATCTGCTGGCCTCTTCTTCTTGTTCCAGGTCTCTTGCTTTACCCGGGACTGGTCCATATCCTCCTCGGTCATAGCTGCTCTCCTGACCAGCTTGTCGAATCTTCTGATGCCCAATGGAACCATCCTTGACCTCAAGTTTGGCCTCAAGCCCTGTTCAAACTTCTTGGCCTTCTTTGCTTCATCCATGACCAATTCTGGTGCATACCTCGAAAGTTGAGCGAACTTCGTCTCATACTCCCGAACAGTCATGCTCCCCTGCTGAAGGTTCAAGAACTCAGTCGCCTTCTTCTCCTGTACATCAAGAGGAAAGAAGCGATCTCTGAACTCTTCCAGAAAGGCTTCCCATGTCAGCTGCTGATCTCCCAAATTCCTCTTCAGCGACTCCCACCAGATTCCTGCATCTTTCTCCAGCTGCATCGAAGCTAACTTCACCTTGCTAGCTTCAGGAGTCTCTGACACCTCGAAGATCGTCTGCATCTTCCTAATCCAATCATCTGCTGCTGTTGGATCAGCTTGTCCCTCAAAGACTGGCGGCCTCATCCTCTTAAAGGATTCGATCTGCTTAATGGGGTCGGCATTCACCAATCCATGTCCAACTCCATGATTGGGCGGCGGATTCTGCTGCTGCGCCTGCTGCTGCGCCACATTGAGTGCCATCAGCGTATTCAAGGTCTGATACACCTTAGCGAATTCAGCCTCTAGGTCAATTCCCGCTCCTCGAGAACTACCCGATCCATCCTCATTGTTGCCTCCATTTCTGCCCCTGGGTGCAACCATTTTGATTACTGCAAAACGAGTGTAAAGTTAGAGTATCACACACACAATTCAAACTCACATTAATATCCTATGGCAAGACCATAACCATACCATAACCTCAAACAAAACATCATATTTCAACTCTATGTGATACTCACACTCTAATGTCCACACCTAGGTACTCACTCTCTAGTGTCCACACCTAGGTTGGTTTTCATACTATGTCTATTATTACTATTGAAGCATGCTCTGATACCAAACTGTAGCGCCCCGAATTTCTAAATGTAAAACTTAGAAAATACGTGGCACTTTCCCAGCGATCCACTTCAATGTAACAATATACATAGACCAAAAACTCAAATCATTTTATTCCAAATCTTTATTACAGCAATTTCTTTCAAATAGCAGCGGAAATACAAACACCTTAAATTACAATAATTCTTTTACAATACTCTTCTTACAACAATTTACACAAGGCTCTATTATAACACTCATAATCTCTAAAGCTAACCCAAGCATCCAAGCCTCCAACTCTAAGCATCAACCTGTAACACATGAGGCTAGAGTTGAACCCTAACCCCCAAAACTACGGGGTCAGCCATAACTGGTGTGAGTGATATAAATAACAAACATAAATACCAAATGAACATAAATTCTCAAACAACATGTACTGAACGAAATACATAAACTGAACATGTAATCTGAAACGAGAAACGATAGGCCAGTACATGAGTGAAGCCGAGTCAAGAAACAATACCAACGATCGAGTGTTCATCAATCAAATTACTCTCCAGTTAGTGCAGCTCAACTGCACGGTACAGTCGACTGTCTTAGGAACCAGTCGACTGTTCCGAATGAACAATAATCCTCACATATCTGAACATGCCCAACTATCAATAAATCTCAATACTACGATGTATGTCCAACAATCGATCACTAACAATACCATATACAACTACTCCCACTTCGGTGATGGGAAACAAGATCCAAGATACTCCACGAATAGGCGTCGCCGCCCTCGACGCGCAAGCATCAGGTAGGATGGCTCAAGAATAACATCAACAACAACTACAACAAAAACCGGAGAATCATCTCCCTGCTATGTATTCCACGAATAGGCCTTCAAGACCCTCGACGTGCAAATACACCCGATACATTCCGTGAATAGGTCTACCGACCCTCGACTCGCAAATGCACCCTGCATGCCCCGTGAATAGGTCCTTAGACCCTCGACACGCGAACATCTAAATAACTCAAAATCAACAACTAACCAAGACCCCTCAGGCCTATCTCAATAAATCTCAATAGAACCAAAACTCACTGAATCATCGTCAAACGATCAAAGGAGAAATCTCTTCACTCAACAAATCTCAAGATTTTAGAAAACCCGTCAGTACCAGTCGACTCACTATGTAGTAAGTCGACTGCCCCGAGAACCAATATCCACGATTATAACAAGTGCTATAAGTCGACTTAATAAACCAACAGTCGACTTACCCGAGACAATTACCAATAATTTCTCAAGAAACAATCCAAGTGCTAACAGTATAAGATGACTTATAAAAACATAAGTTGACCTATCAACAATATAAGATGACTTATAAAGATCATAAGTAGACTTATCAAAACCTAAGATGACTTATAGAAATCATAAGAAGACTTATCAAAAGTATAAGATGACTTATAAAAATCATAAGAAGACTTATCAAAAGTATAAGATGACTTATAAAAATCATAAGAAGACTTATCAAAAGTATAAGATGACTTATAAAAATCATAAGAGGACTTATCAAAAGTATAAGATGACTTATAAAAATCATAAGAAGACTTATCAAAAGTATAAGATGACTTATAAAAATCATAAGAAGACTTATCAAAAGTATAAGATGACTTATAAAAATCATAAGAAGACTTATCAAAAGTATAAGATGACTTATAAAAATCATAAGAAGACTTATCCAAACATAAGTCGACTTAAAAGGGGGCATAAGTCGACTTATAAGAACATAAGTCGACTTACCCGAGAGAAATTCTACGATAACTTTGAAAAATAAATTCTAAGTGTACCAGTCGACTGAGAAGGGTCTAAGTCGACTGTCCAGAACGGATTTTCGAGAAAAACTAAAGATACAGCAGCAGGCTTGTACCAGTCGACTGATACATAGTCCCAGTCGACTGTCGGCCTACAGATCTCACAAATTAGGTCTGTAATCAATACTCAATACTGGAGTTTATCTCAATACCAAATCTCTTCCTCAATTCAAATCTAATCCAATTCGTAATAACAAGATCCAGAGATTCCTCCATCCAATTTATTATCTTCAATAATCATAATCAAATCTTTAACAAGTTTCAAGCAATCAAGAATTGTCAATCGAGATCTACTAATCTTTCATGGATTTCACATGCATATTACGAATAACAACCATGGCATCGATTTTATACCAGATACAAAAATAACATCAACAAAGCAACATGCAAATCTTACACATAAACAAAACAAGTCTATATCACTCACCTTTAGAATCGAGAAGAATCCACAAAAGCCTTCCTTTGCTAGATCCAAGAACCCTTCTCCAAATCACCAAGAAAATAAGAAAAATAATAAGATCTGAGTTGTGCAGCGAATGACGGCTGCAAACTCTCTTATATAGGCCGGGATCAAGTATTAGGGTTTAGGAAATACATTTGCAAAACAATCCCTTCAAAATACAATTACTCGTATATATATATATATCTACTCTTGGAAATTCATCTAAAATTCATTTAAATTAGGATTTAATAGAAAATATACTTCTAAATCTTAACCAATACTGTTTAAAACGTCCAGAATGCCAATTTTGCATTTTAGCCCTAAAAAATGTCAATTTTGCAAATAAGTCCTTCTTTTCTTAAAATTTGCAAATAGTACTAATTAAATTCAGAAAAATCCGGAAAAATACTACATAATTCCAAAATAATAAATAATGATTTTTCATAAAGAAAACTTAATTTTTCAAGCATCTCAAAAGTCATTTGCACGTGTACAAAAGATAGATCTTTTGGAAAATACCAATTAAATCCTCAAAAATTCATTTAAATTTATTTTCAAATAATAAAATAATATTTGAAAATACGGGGTTCTACAGTTTTGGCATACAGCTATTGCATCCTCAATTCACAGTGAACCCATTTTGGTCAAAAAAACATGCCAAGCTGACAATCAGATGCATGAAATAAGCTTCATTAACAGTAAAAGAAGATGGGGATGCTAGCAGCATACTTAGTTTGGAAGTGAACCCATTTTATGTTAAAAAATCATGCCTAAGATGGCAATCAGGTTCTCTAAATCAGCTTCTGAAAATGAAAATATCCATTATCTGAGCATATATGTTGATCTACTAATTATTTAGCCCAAGTAAATCTAAAACCCAATTGTTGTACATATCCGGAGGGTTTTGGCATACAGCTATAGCATCCTCAGTTCACAGTGAACCCATTTTGGTCAAAAAAACATGCCAAGATGACAATCAGATGCATGAAATAAGCTTCATTAACAGTAAAAGAAGATGGGGATGCTAGCATCATACTTAGTTTGGAAGTGAACCCATTTTATGTTAAAAAATCATGCCAAAGATGGCAATCAGGTTCTCTAAATCAGCTTCTGAAAATGAAAATATCCATTATCTGAGCATATATGTTGATCTACTAATTATTTAGCCCAAGTAAATCTAAAACCCAATTGTTGTACATATCCGGAGGGCTTTGGCATACAGCTATAGCATCCTCAGTTCACAGTGAACCCATTTTGGTCAAAAAAACATGCCAAGCTGACAATCAGATGCATGAAATAAGCTTCATTAACAGTAAAAGAAGATGGGGATGCTAGCAGCATACTTAGTTTGGAAGTGAACCCATTTTATGTTAAAAAATCATGCCTAAGATGGCAATCAGGTTCTCTAAATCAGCTTCTGAAAATGAAAATATCCATTATCTGAGCATATATGTTGCTCTACTATTTCTTTAGCCCAACTAAATCTAAAACCCAATTGTTGTACATATCCGGAGGGTTTTGGCATACAGCTATACCATCCTCAGTTCACAGTGAACCCATTTTGGTCAAAAAAACATGCCAAGCTGACAATCAGATGCATGAAATAAGCTTCATTAACAGTAAAAGAAGATGGGGATGCTAGCAGCATACTTAGTTTGGAAGTGAACCCATTTTATGTTAAAAAATCATGCCTACGATGGCAATCAGGTTCATTAAACGTATCTGAAAATGAAAATATCCATTATCTGAGCATATATGTTGCTCTACTAATTCTTTAGCCCAACTAAATCTAAAACCCAATTGTTGTACATATCCGGAGGATTTTGGCATACAGCTATAGCATCCTCAGTTCACAGTGAACCCATTTTGGTCAAAAAAACATGCCAAGCTGACAATCAGATGCATGAAATGAGCTTCATTAACAGTAAAAGAAAATGAAAATTGTAGTCATAGATCAATTCTTCATTGAAGAAAAATATGAATAGGGCTCATATCAAGTGTAGTTTTAAGGAATTGTCATCGTGGAAGGAAACCAAATATAGAAGCCAGAAAGAGGAATGGTAGAGAATGAGGATACACCACGCTAACATAGCGGCATTTTCCTCATCTCTCTCTCATCCCTTCTTTCCCTTCAGCACACGAACACATAGAGACATCAGCAACAACAGCAAAAGCGACAAGAACAACAATAATAATAAATTATTATGAACAAGATGTCTCCATATGGGTTTCCAGATCTCCACTCCAACTCGTCTCTTTCTAATCACAGCCCAATTAAGAACAATTGTTCACAGTCACTGTCAAAGAAACATATATGCTCAGATAATGGAAATTTTCATTTTCAGATACTATTAAAGAAGCTGATTTCAAGCATCTGATTGCCATCTTTGGCATGTTTTTTTGACCAAAATGGGTACACTGTGAACTGAGGATGCTATAGGTACGTATGCCAAAATCCTCCGGATATGTATAACAATTGGGTTTTAGATTTAGTTGGGCTAATGAATTAGTAGAGCAACATATATGCTCAGATAATGGATATTTTCATTTTGAGAAGCTGATTTAGAGAACCTGATTGCCATCTTTGGCATGATTTTTTAACATAAAATGGGTTCACTTCCAAACTAAGTATGCTGCTAGCATACCAAAATCCTCCAAATCAGTACAACAACACGGCTGAACAAACCTTGTTTGCAGGTCATACAATGTCATCTAAGCATGTTATGTGCCAAAGTGGGGTTGGTCATACAATGCATGAACGACACGTATTAGTTGTTTGTGAGTATGCAATAGGGTGCAGCTATGAACAGGGCTCATATCAAGTGTAGTATTACGGACTGTCATCATGGAAGGAAACCAATTTAATATAGAAGCCATATATGGAGCCAAAAAGAGGGATGGTAGAGAATGAGGATACACCAGGCTAACATAGCGGCATTTTCCTCAACTCTCTCTCATCCCTTCATTCTCTTCAACACACACACACAAAGAGACATCAGCAACAACAGCAAGAGGGGGTTGGTCCAACAATAAGTATAGATTATAATAAACGAGATGTCTCTATTTGGGTTTCCAGATCTCCACTCCAACCCTTTCTTTCTAATCACAGCCCACATAAGAAACATAGACAAATGCTTATAGACGACAACCACAATGCAGACTCACAAACACTAATACGTGTCTTTCATGCATTCAAGACCATAATCTCTTTAAAAATACCAATTTAAAGACTTACCGAGGGTGGGACTTGGGATTGTTGCCCTATTAAATGGGCCATTTGTTCTTGTAGGAGTGAACTTGTGCCTTTAATGAAGTCATCTCCTCGTCCCGATTGGCACTTGAACTAGATTCACTCCATCCGAATAGCTGCGAGGGGGTTGGTCCTAGCCCCATACCACGGACACGTCCATGCCTCTCCTTTCCCCTAACCTCGGTCAAGGCAACTCTCTGCCGGGTACGCCAATCTGTGGGTGCCGCCGTAGGGTCAGAATCTGAAGCGGAAGAGATTTCATCATACCTTCTCCGAGCGTTAGTCTGTAAAAGGACATAACAATCAGAGTTAAAAGCAGGTGAGATTTCGACTACTCATTAGATATTAGTTCACAAATTACCAGAATCCGTACTGCCTCAGGGCTCGCATACGTCCCCTCCTTCGATTTGTGGGTGGCATCGAAAAAGTCAATGTCGCCAAACTCCGTAGGACCCCCCAAATCTTCTTCCTATATATTAGTAAGATGAAATGGTTATAAACAAATAACTGTAAGTAAAAAATGTTCAATACGATTGCGCCTAACAATTCTTCCCGAACCAGAGCAAAGCTCTGTGTACCAGCAGTGTGCAACACTAGCTGCTTTGACCGACTGGCAACACCCACCTCCGCCCTTTTCTGTACATGCCACAATGAAGTTAGCAGAAAAATTTATTAGAGTAGCCATACAACCACATACTCATTAGATTTTTGTGCCTTTAATGTAAATACCTGACCGATCGCCGAACTCCAGTAGTGCACAAGGAATTGCCAATCTGAAGGCTCCACATTTTCTGGCACATTCCCTGCATTCTCCGCCTCTGAAAGGTCTTTGTCAAAATACTTCGCCTTCAAGTCACTCTTGTAGTCCCTCCACTTTTTGGAGAGTGACTTTTCAACCCAAGGCGTATGGGAGTCGGCGAACGAGAAGTATTGCTGCAAAATTTATTACCCATCACTAAAAATACATATTTCAATAATATATTTGCGCCTACCAATTATTTATTTTAGATGGGAAATACCTTGATTGTCGTAATTGCAGTGGCCTTTATCGTGGTTGGCACCTTCGGCCAACTCTCGTATGACAAAGGAACTATCCGTGGTTTCCTTGCTATAACCCCAATAAAGGAAGAAAATTTGCTGGCGTTATCGCCAACCGGTTGCCCGACACCATTTACCTACACCACTATCCTTTCATCATTCTTAATTCTCCAAACATTCGTCATCTTAGTTCGTCCACGATGTTTTTTGACAGTGGGCGGCGTGCTACCCTCACCCTCATCTGTTAGACTGCCACTATTATGTAGTGGCTGCTCATCCCCATGGCTCTCGTTGCCATCATTTATATTTATCCTCTTTCCACGCCTCGGCATGTTGTACCTGTCAAATGTACTTAGTTTGGAAGTGTACCCATTTTTTTGATAAAAAATCATGCCAAAGATGGCAATCAGCTTCATTAACAGTATCTGAAAATGAAAATATTCATTATCTGAGCATATATGTTGCTCGACTAATTCTTTAGCCCAACTAAATCGAAAACCAAATTGCTGTACATATCCGGAGGGTTTTGGCATACGTACCTATAGCATCCTCAGTTCACAGTGAACCCATTTTGGTCAAAAAAACATGCAAAGATGACAATCAGATGCATGAGATAAGCTTCATTAACAGTAAAAGAAGATGGGGATGCTAGCAGCATACTTAGTTTGGAAGTGTACCCATTTTTTGTTAAAAAATCATGCCTAAGATGGCAATCAGGTTCATTAACAGTATCTGAAAATGAAAATATCTATTATCTGAGAATATATGTTGCTCTACTAATTCTTTAGCCCAACTAAATCTAAAATCCAATTGTTGTACATATCCGGAGGATTTTAGCATACAGCTATAGCATCCTCAGTTCACAGTCAACCCATTTTGGTCAAAAAAACATGCCAAGCTGACAATTAGATGCATGAAATAAGCTTCATTAACAGTTTAAGAAGAAGAGGATGCTAGCAGCATACTTAGTTTGGAAGTGAACCCATTTTATGTTAAAAAATCATGCCTAAGATGGCAATCAGGTTCATTAACAGTATCTGAAAATGAAAATTTCCATTATCTGAGCATATATGTTGCTCTACTAATTCTTTAGCCCAACTAAATCTAAAACCCAATTGATGTGCAT
This sequence comes from Hemerocallis citrina, assembly GCA_017893485.1. Taxonomy (NCBI): domain Eukaryota; kingdom Viridiplantae; phylum Streptophyta; class Magnoliopsida; order Asparagales; family Asphodelaceae; genus Hemerocallis; species Hemerocallis citrina. Next base: position 42,595,889 of record CM030363.1, read on the forward strand.
ATCCGGAGGATTTTGGCATACAGCTATACCATCCTCAGTTCACAGTGAACCCATTTTGGTCAAAAAAACATGCCAAGATGGCAATCAGATGCATGAAATAAGCTTCATTAACAGTAAAAGAAGATGAGGATGCTAGCAGCAGACTTAGTTTGGAAGTGAACCCATTTTATGTTAAAAAATCATACCTAAGATGGCAATCAGGTTCTTTAACAGTATCTGAAAATGAAAATATCCATTATCTGAGCATATATGTTGCTCTACTAATTCTTTAGCCCAACCAAATCTAAAACCCAATTGTTGTACATATCCGGAGGATTTTGGCATACGTACCTATAGCATCCTCAGTTCACAGTGAACCCATTTTGGTCAAAAAAACATGCCAAGATGACAATCAGATGCATGAAATAAGCTTCATTAACAGTAAAAGAAAATGAGGATGCTAGAAGCATACTTAGTTTGGAAGTGTACCCATTTTATGTTAAAAAATCATGCCAAAGATGGCAATCAGCTTCATTAACAGTATCTGAAAATGAAAATTTCCATTATCCGAGCATATATGTTGCTCTATTAATTCGACTGCCCAACTAAATCTAAAACCCAATTGTTGTACATATCCGGAGGATTTTGGCATACAGCTATACCATCCTCAGCTCACAGTGAACCCATTTTGATCAAAAAAAATGCCAAGATGACAATCTGTTAATGAAATAAGCTTCATTAACAGTAAAAGAAGATGAGGATGCCAGCAGCATACTTAGTTTGGAAGTGAACCCATTTTTTGTTAAAAAATCATGCCTAAGATGGCAATCAGCTTCATTAACAGTATCTAAAAATGAAAATTTCCATTATCTGAGCATATATGTTGCTCTATTAATTCTTTAGCCCAACTAAATCTAAAACCCAATTGTTGTACATATCCGGAGGATTTTGGCATACAGCTATACCATCCTCAGTTCACAGTGAACCCATTTTGGTCAAAAAAACATGCCAAGATGTCAATCAGATGCATGAAATAAGCTTCACTAACAGTAAAAGAAGATGAGGATGCTAGCAGCATACTTAGTTTGGAAGTGAACCCATTTTATGTTAAAAAATCATGCCAAAGATGGCAATCAGGTTCTCTAACAGTATCTGAAAATGAAAACATCCATTATCTGAGCATATATGTTGCTCTACTAATTCTTTAGCCCAACTAAATCTAAAACCCAATTGTTGTACATATTCGGAGGATTTTGGCATACAGCTATACCATCCTCAGTTCACAGTGAACCCATTTTGGTCAAAAAAAATGCCAAGATGACAATCAGATGCATGAAATAAGCTTCATTAACAGTAAAAGAAGATGAAAATTTCCAGTATCTAAGCATATATTTTTCTATTCATTCTTCATCCCAACCAAACCATTCATGTTAAGGAAATCAAGATGCATAATCTTAAAAAACATGCTTTTTTTGAAAAATAAGGGAAATCGAGAGATGATACCGAAGAGAGAGAGAGAGAGCGGGGGGACGAGCGCGGGGGCGTAGGAGATAGAGAGAGAGCGGGGCGACACGGTGGTTTCCGATCGCCGATTCACCTCCAAATAGAGAGAGGGAGGAGGGAAATCGAAAATGACGAAGGGAAGAAAGGATGATGACGAAAAGTTGAAGGCTGTCGAAGAGGACGAAGCGGCGGAGGCAAACGCGCGAGAAGTAGAGCGAGGATGGAGGGAAAACGAAGCGCCCCTTTTTTTTGTTTTTTGGGGTTTGGAAAAATGGCGAGCGAAAGATTAGGGTTCGCAGGATTTATCGCAGCTTATTCACCGGCGTTTCAATTAGACACGCCGGTGAATGTGTCGGTATATTCACCGGCGTTTATTATTAAAACGCCGGTGAATAATACACTTCACCGGCGTTTTTAAATAAAACGCCGGTGAATACGAAGATTGCCCGGCAGTTTAAAGCGACCGTCGGTGTATAACCTCCCCATCTGGCGCCCCATTCCTATTCGCTCCCTACCCCGGCGCTACTAGTAAAACGCCGGGGAATATTCGCCTGTAAATCGAGTATCTTTTGTAGTGATACAATTCAATTATTCACTTAATCCATGTTAATAATCATATAATCTCATCGAGAGGAAATCTAATTTCATTCCAAATTTTCATCCCTCTTTAATTATACAAGAGTCACATTTTAATCGATAAAATCGAGTTCTTCAACATTATTTTAATGTAAAATCACCTTTCAATTCTCATAAAATATATCAAAATATTATAGGAATAATTTTTATATAGTCTAAACAATTTTAGAAGGATATTAGTAATTTTTTTCAATTTTTATTATACTCTTAAAACTATTAAAAATACTCAAAACCAAATTTTATAAAAACAAATGAAAAAAAAACATAAACAAAAGGCCACGGCCGGATTCGAACCCAAGACCATATCCTCTGCCTATGAACAGTAACCGACCCAAACCGAACCCGAGGTCCAGTAAGTCCAAGAGTGACTAACTAAAATAATGTGAGATTGAAATATATTTATATATATACTTTTGGTGATTTGAATTGAATTCAAAATTCACTAAATCAGAGCCCCTTACAAGACTCGAACCCAGACCAAAGCCTCCGCTCAACTACAGTAACAGACCCAAAGCGCATCCAAAGACCAATAAATCTTGAGTGACTAACTAATACAAGGTCAGTTAGTTATTTTTTGTAGAGACCGTACTGGATTTAATTTTTCCTTTAATAAACTCAATTTCTCAATTAATTTGTACTTACTCAAAAATCTAAATCTTTTTTCCAGAATGTGTTTTATCAAAATACAGTATAGTATATTTATTTAAACTTTATAAAATTCTCTTTTTTTGACAATGTAACAAAAGTTTCTTCTCAAATTGTATTAGAAAACATATATCATTGATTTTCAAATAAATTGTTGTCTTTCATCAAAAACTCATTTATAAAAATTCCTAAACTCATAAGATATATACTAGTGAGATTAATTCCACATTTCTTTACCACATTAGCATCAAAAAATCTTTTTTCATAAATGTTCCATTATTTTGACTATTATTCTAACATGCATCAATTCTTTATTCCAACAAATTCACTACATAGTACTTCCTTTTTCACTTTTTAATTTAACAAGAGTTCTAATCATTCATACGAATCACAATATCAATTCACCACATCATGACACAATTAAATTACGATTTAGCAATCTACATTCGACATACTAATCAAATTTAACAATCAAAACATATATCAACTAGCATGCATCATACTCCTAAATTAGAAAGGATTTAAGAAACACCCACCCAAAGAAACATAATTGTATTCAATTGAACTCCTAGAATGGAAAGCTCCTAGTAGCAAAACTCCTTCACGAAGAGAAGCTCCACTTCGACCTCCTCAAAATCCGTGCACAAGGAAAATCTCCAAACTTCCATTTCGGCCAAGTAAGGACAGCACCATCTCATTTTCATATATATATATATATATATATATATATATATATATATATATATATATATATATATATATATATATATATATATATGCTTATATATACATATTGTATGGTGGATTTTAGTGGAGAAGGCAACAGGAACTTGCTTGATGGATTTGATTTCGGCAGGGCAACAAGGAGCACAGGAAGCACTCATCTCACATTCATATACCTATATATGCATATATCTACATATATGTACATATATATGCATATTTATATATATATGTATATAAGTAATATAGGTGTATAAAGATGAGTAGGTGGAGAGAGCAAAGGGGACTGCTGATTCGGTTTCGGAAATGAACAGAGAAAGAAAAGAAGGAAGGGGAAGGAAGAGAATGTGAAGGGGGGTAATTTTATAGATTAATTAGGTGGTTATAATAACCAATTGCCCACTAAACACCCCCCCCCCCTCCCACTAATCCACTCAGGCAAATTCAAAAAATTTTACTTCCCTCCATCCCAAAAAACAGCCGATTGCTCGTTTTGATTGTGCATATCGCACGTGTGCACGTGCACGTACTTTGTGTACACCACAAAATAAATTATTCATTTAATTTAAAACATAAATTTATCTATATAATAAAACACAAAGAAAGCTATCAAGTGGCTCTGCTTCAATCCCCTCAAAATCTAAGGCCCAGATCTAACCTCGCTAAACACATTTTTTGCCCCAAAAGTTTTCCCACAAAACTCAAATTTAAATCCCCCCACCCAAAACAGCTCCTTTATTTTTTCAATTATTTCTGTCTCTCGCTCTCTCTCTCCCTCTCTCTCTCTATCTCTCTCTCTCCTATTGAAAAAATTAATAAAATAAAATTTTTAAAAGTTTTAAAAATTTTAAAAATTTAAAAACTTGAAAACTTAAAAAATTAAAAATTTAAGAACTTTAAAAATAATTTTAAAAAATCAAAAACTTAGAAAAAGGTATAAATTTTTTAAAAACTTTTTTACCAAAATTAATTTTAAAATTTTAAAAAATAATAAAAATATATAAATATATAAATAAAAATAAAATTTAAAATTTAAAATGTAAAATATTTAAAAAATTTAAAAAATTTTGAACTTTAAAAACATTAAAAATAATTCAAAAAAAATATACATTTTTTATTAAAATTAATAATTTGTTTCGAAAAAAATTAAAAATTTGAAAAATTTACAAAATGTGAAAATTTTCCAAAATTTTTTAAAAAAAAATTTAAAAATAAAAAAATAAACAATTTTAAAATTTTAAATTTTAAATTTTAAAATTTTAAAATTTTAAAATTTTAAAATTTTTAAAACTTTAAAAATTTAAAAATTTGAAAATCCCAAAGCAAATCCAAATCCAAATCCCATGTCGAAACCCAATCAAGAGGTCGTCGTCGATATCTAATCCGCTGCTAATTTCGTATCGGTGACTCCCTCCACCAAATCGAGCGCGAATATCAAGTGACTCTGTATCGGCGACTCCCCTCTACCGAATCAAGAGCCTCTATATCCATGCGACGACTCTAATTTCATCTCATTAACCAAATTTTAATTGTATTTTTTAATTTTGTGTGTTCAGGGGATTACTCAGTTTTTTGCTGACTTGAATTTTGTGTGTGCATGGGATCTAAGTTCAGAGAGGTATGATTGTTTTATTTTTGGGTTTAAAAAATTTTAATTTGGTGATTTTTTCGATAAGTTTTTTATTGGTTTTGATTTAAGGTGTACGCAAGTGAGAGATGGATTATTTGGTGGCCTCAATTTGGGCTTCCAAACCATAACAGGACAGGTAAGCTGACCAGCAACCTAAAATAACTTGGCAAATATGCAACATTAATTTCTTTACTGCAAGAAAAAATATTATCGTGAAATGTTCCCTTCACTAGTTATTAGAAACCATGGATAACATAACATATAAGAACTTTTAGTATATATTTGGATATATAGGATTGGGATGACTGGAGTTTACCAGTGAAGGGTAAACTCTCCACTCAAGAAAGACAGCTAAAGTAAATTTGTTATTTATCCATTTTGACTTTTTTTTATAAAGGTGCAATGGGGAGACAAAGTGAAGATAAAAGAAATGATTAACCTGGTTTAGAATTCTGAGAACTTCATGTATTTCATTTTGGTTGAAATAATAATAAGAGGTATTTCAATTGGAAACTGAGTCTAAGACAAAAAAAATATTTAGATTATTGGTATTGTAGATACCTCCACACCTGCACTTGCGTTACCATTGTATTTAGACATGCTCATAGTGGTTATGAGATTAGAGTAATCTTTATAAAACCTATATGATAATGTCCTTGTATAACTATTACAAGCATCTAAAAGTGATGCTGAAGTTAAAAAAAAATTTATGCATTGTTTCTAACAAACTATATGCATTCCAGGTATGCTCAAGCTAATGATCAAGAAGGCGATGGTTGAGCTTAAAGGTAGATATACTGCTTCCTCATATAATATGTTTGCTACTTCAATTAAATTGCTGGACTACCAAAACTATTTTATATAATCAAACCAGGTGCACTGTTCCGAAAACGTGCCGTCGGCACGTGTCAACCGAAAAAATTATAACTTTAAATCTTTATAATTATGTATCCAAAAAAAATATTTATCTATATAATAAATTACAAAGAAAGCTATCAAGTGGCTATGCTTCAATCTCCCCTAAAACCAATGGCCCAGACTGATTATCACAAAAGATATTTTTCTGCCCAAAATTTCAAACCCCACAATTTCAAAAAACACACACTCCCTCCCTCTCTCTCTCTCTCTCTCTCTCTCTCTCTCTCTCTCTCTCTCTCTCTTTCCCGAAATCTCACTGTCTCTCTCTATCTCTCACTGTCTCCCTCTCTCTTCCCGCTCTCTCTCTCTCTCCCCGCTCTCTCTCACTGTCCCCTTCGCTCTCTCTCCCTCCGGCGCCTCTTGAGCGCCGCCCTCCCACCGACGACCCCTCCTATCACTACACAGTGGCTCCCCACCTCCAGTTGCGACCCCCCTGCTCCTTCCTTCCGCTCTCACAGAACAAAGCCCCGACCTCCTCCCTGTTTTGATCGCCGACCATCGCCAGCCAAAACCCCCCTGCTCCTCCCTTCCGCTCCCATCGACAGACAGACCAAAAGCCCCGACCTCCTCCCTATTTAGATCGCCGACCACCAGCGCCAACCCCGACGCCGCTTAACTGCGACCCCATCCAACCACCGAACCCCTCACCGTCACCGATTTCAAAGTCCCGACCACAGCCTGAGTTGATACTGACCACCGATTTCACCATCTCTACATCTCAGGTTTACTTCACTGCACACCGATCAAAATTTGTTGGGTTTGTGTTACATTTAGTTGATCCAGACCACTGACTGCGTTCGTTTTGTTAGGTTTGTGTTAGATTTAGGTTCTCATCTAAAGATTGGATTATAAACTGACTGCATTGTAGATTGGATTTTTAGGTGCATTGTAGATTGGATTTTAGGTTAATTGTAGTTAGAATTTAGGTTAATTGTAATTTTTGCCAATTTCTTACAGAGGTCAAACTTGGAACCGAAAGCTTAGCGGCCAAAAAAGTAATTAAGAAGGTGCTTATACTAATTTTTTCATGTAAAAGATATTTTGGTTGCATTGTTCACTGTATTGTTTGGAAGTGGTTTCTTCCTATGTCAACATACTCAAGAGGGATAGATAGCAAAAAAATGTAGTCCACTGCATTTATTTTATGTCTAGCTTGAGAATTCGTTTGTTTTGCATGGTGTTTTTTTCTTTTTAGAGATAATCTTAAATATTATTGGATCACTGACTTTCTTCTGAATAATAAATGGAGATGTAGGTGAAGTCAAAAAAAATTCCCATGGCACCCTGAAATTTATTTTCTCAATTCTCAAATGTATGTTTCATGCTGTTAAGCATGGTATTCATGTTATAATATATATTACTCACACATCAAGTGGTTGCAAGGTCATTCAGTGAACATTAGTACTAAAGCAATCAATGGGTATGTGAGTAAAATACATCCAAATTGCATAGTCTTCATCCGAACATATTTTAGCCAAAGATCCTAACAAATTGAGTTGTGCAATATAAAACACTTCAGTGCAATTTATTAATCTTCAAAAGTATATTTATCAATTTTAGTACCAACTGTTTTGGGGTTGGCATTCTTGAAAGGTTAAGCATGGTAGCATACATAGACCTGTAAGTCCAAAATTGACAAAATCTGCTTTTGGAATTATGGTAGTTTATAATCCGACTGAGGCATGGGAAATAATATAATTGCATGATTTACTTTGAAACTTTTTTTACATATCATAACTACACTGTATATATATATATCAAATGTCGGGGCTACCTTATTGCACAAATCCTATTGGACCCTCAATGTATGTCAGATGAGTTGGTTGAGTCAGCAAGGATATTGAGGCAGAACCCTCCCATCTAAATCCGTGATGGTTCATTCAACTGAAAACCTACCTTATTGCACAAATACATTTTGTTGCTTTTTGTAGGCCGTTCTGACTAATCAAAATAACTAGAAGAGGAAACTAGCACAGATTGTTATCGTGCTCATTTGCAAATGCTATAAATGTTTGAAGGATCTTCTAGGTTTTTTATTATTAAGGAAATATCTCCCTACAATTTTCAGCCAACTCTGGAACTGAATCCCCACTATTCATAGATTTTACATATGGCCCAGTAACTTTGCTTGGTGTTATTTTGCTTACAATGTGTTTAACACTCGATCTGAAACCTTATGCATTGCTTTCTCTCTGTTCCATGCTTTTATAATAATTCTTACTCATAATAATCATCATTGTACCTTTTGGTGGTGATATTGGATGAAAAAGAAAAGGACAGAGAAACTTGAATAAAGTAACTTTTACTGGTAGAAGAAACAGTTGAATTTCTAGAATACAATTTGATTACTTCATGATTTCATGCACAAATCGTACCTCAGGCAAAATTTTCTCATTTCAACTCTCTATGTTCTCCCTGTCGAACAAATTATTTCATCGAATATTGAAGATCTGAAAGTTTTTGTGGTTATTGCTCTATCTGTAGCATTTTTATTATTCAGTAAAATCTTTGGACCACAACCCAAGTGCGCCCAACAACCGAAATGTTCACTTGCGATTGGTGCAAAGTTCTAAACTCAATTTCCTTATATGGTTTCGTTTTGTGGTCACTACTCTATTTGTAGCATTTTTATTATTCAGTAAAATCTTTGGACCGCAACCCAAGTGCGCCCAACAACCGAAATGTTCACTTGCGACTGGTGCAAAGTTCTAAACTAAATTTCCTTATATGGTTTTGTTTGGTGTTTTTGGTAATTGTTTTATGAAAAAAAAGAAAACCCCCATGGAGCTCGAACCCTCGACCTCTGGTCGCTGTTCACAGCGCTCAAAAACACACCCGCAAACCTTGCTCTCAAGCCTCCTAATCTGATTAATTTATTATCCTAATCCCTTCAACTCCACCCTCAGTTGGTGATTTCATTAGAAGTTTCGGTGTCAAAATTCTATGTTTTAACTTATACAATTCCAGAAAAAATAATTTTCCCTTCAAATTGAATATATTAGCCTGAGATAAATTCTATAATAATCAATTCCCAATATATAATTAAATTTATTTCTCAACTTGCATGAATCGATCATAGTTCCCAATTTTACTAATTAAATTTATTGTTCCTTATGCAACTATATTTTTGAGGAGTTTTACATTACTACATTGCATATTCCAATGGGTTTCTTTCATAAATTTTTACCATATAGGAATTTATAAAAACTCCTACACATACATTAATTCAATTGTCTACTACATGATTAGTTGAGCATGTACTAATTAGATTTTCTAGGACATTCCCTTCGCATACACTTAGTAATTATTACTTCCACGTTTTCTTAAAATGTCCTTATATTACTTGCAGCCGGGCCCAAGGGACTTCCCGCTCCAATGTTTTATTAAGAGGAATCAAACTACTCAGACATACAGCCTTTACCTTGGTCTTACGTTAGGTATGCTTGCTTCCTGTCTATGATGGATAAATATCAATGTGTGGAGATAGAGGAAGTCGAATGCGGAACTGTGGTAGGGAACTTGGTAGTGTTCTAGATGATGATGCTCAATTATTTCGTGTGCACTAATAACTTTATTTTGTTCTTGCCCTATTGGGTAATGAATTTGCCAATTATATAATGGGACTGTTGTGACTTAATTGCTAATAACTCTTCTTCATTTTTAAAACAAATGTTTGATGTAGCTTTGCAATTTTTAAATACTTGACTATTATTTTTTCTTATGGAAAATTCATTTCATTTGATGACCATATACTTTTGTAGGTGTTTATAGCACGTGCATTATACTTTTGTAGGCATTTATAGAACGTCAAAGTCAATCATCATATATTTCCCCTGCTTTATATACAGATCAATTGCTTCATCAAAATTAAAGAATAGCGATGGATGACATCACTATATATAGCCATGTAAGCATCTCCTTTTTTTAAAAAAATTTACAACTCTTGATATAACAATAGATTCCTCACATTACAATGTTTACTTTAATACCTTACAGGTTGATGAGGACTTGGAAAAAACAGTAAGTGAAGTTTTTCATTGTGTTTTTATCTAATTAATTAATTGTCCACTTACATTCAAAAATGATATTTTTCTATTACAGGTGCAATTCCTTCGACAAAAAAATTTCGGGGTTACCATTCGAGATGAAAGCGAGCTTAATCTGAAATCCCTTCGCAAGGTAAGCTTAACCCCTTATTACATTAGATGCTCATTATTGAATTTTTTAAATTCCTACTTCTTTTTAACCAACCAATGTAGATAAAGGAAACGAGTTATTATGGCAAAGGAAAGGAAAAGGAAAATGAAATATCCAGTCACTACAAGAAAAACCCTTTTTCGTAACGCCAAATGTCGTTGCTAAAACTTGTTTGTCGTTGCGAAAAATATTTTTGGCAACGACATTTGTCGTTGCAAGGTCGTTGCGCGTCCGGGCGTCGCGAAAGATTTTGACTACGACTTGCTGTCGTTGCCAAACATAGATTTTTTCGCAACGACATTGTCGTTGCAATATATCTTGTCGTTGCCATACCTAATTCCACCCGTGCTATGGTATAAAATCAATCGCAACAACCTTTGTCGTTGCCAAACATACTTCATATATTTGGCAATGACTCATGTCGTAGCTAAAGATATTTTTTTCGCAATGAATTATTGTCGTTGCCTTACATTTTCTATTTTGGCAACGACTACTGTCGTTGACAAAGCTCGACTGTTTTGCAATTATTTTTATAATTACTTTGCATTACTTGTATTTTGGTAACAACTATAGTCGTTGCTAAAGCTACCAATTGTCGTTGCGAAAGTTTAATTCTTTTCGAGACAAATTATATATTGTCGTTGCATCAGCCCTATCCAAACTAGCATACACTTCAAAAACATTAAAAACCAACATCATTCCAAAAACTATAATATTAACCTTGTCCAACATATTACATTTATGTCACATATAAGAAGCAATGACCAAAATATTACAAACATCAACTTCTCAAAAAGATATCTAAGTATCTCATAATCATTTCCATTATGCATAATAAGTTTAACCATGTTTTCTAATATTCTCTTGACATCTAAACATTGCAACAAAATTGGATGCAAGATTGAAAGAACTGAATCAACTTAGAACAAAAGAACATTTTGGGATGAATATTCTCAGAAAATACAAGTAGCAAAAAATTGGGGTTGATGTTGGAGAGTTAATAACCTAAACCAATAGCTAACTCATATAAGATATAACTAAATCATACACTGTCAAAATATGATACAAAAATATATGCTCCCGGATCAATGGCTTCATTCCCTAATTCTCCAAATACAGTTCCTTCTCGTGGTACCTACATATTTGAAATAATGATTAGTCCAGCAGTATACAATGAAACTATGAAAGATTGCCAAAACTATTGTAACTTGTATGCACAAAACAATACAGCATAATAGTGCCACTAAAATTAATATTACCTTGATCATTCGAGGAATTTCATGAACCTCTATTTGTAAGTTGTGCCAACAATTTTTGTTTCATTGCATCCATTGCATGCTGCATATCTTCCTTTTGTTGTTCAATTTGTCTTGTTGTTCTTTCTTGAGTTTCTTGCAACTCCTTTATCATTTTCTGCTGCTCTTCAATCTTCTTTTGTTGCTCATTGATCAAGTTTTGTTGCTCAAGTTGCTGTCTTCCTTTACAATAACCTTTTAATGCAGTTCCCTTGCCACGAAAATACCCTAATATAGGCTTCAAAACATCTAGAAGGATCTCCTCTTGAGTCATTGAATCACCATGTGCAGCAACTACTACTTTAAGTTGCTCCTAATTAAATAACAATAACAAAAAATAAAATTTACCATGAAGCATCTTACAAAAATATCTTACAAAAATATCGCTAAAATATTCTCTTCCTTTATTTAACCTTTATTATGTACCATGAGACTTGCCTTCCAGGAATTATGCATAAGAAATAAATATTACTATAAATTTTCCTACCCCAGGACTTGCCTTCTATGAATTATGCACAAGCCTTCATTGTCTTAAATTTTATAGGTATGAATTTGGACTTATATTTGAAGGAAGATAAAGGTTAATGGTGGTTACAAAATTCTGTATAATCTTAGCTTGTGCTCCATCAGGCAAGATTTCTGACAGGAAAGATCTCATATATTATCCGGTGCAAATTTCTGTTGTGCAAAACCATGTCTTTAATGAATTTTTTTCATGAAACTCTTATTCTCTACTCAGAGCTCAAAATAAGTTAACTAGTTCCATAATGAATTAAGAGTAAATCACCATATCTTTCCTTCACTGCAAATGTCCAAGTTTTCTAGAATGAATTAAGAGTAAAATAAGTTAACTGGCTTCTATCACTCTCATATCTATGTTAACATCTATCCAAGTTTTGTTCAGGTCTACCCCAAGTTATCCTTCCACTAACTAACATACTACAACTTCAAACTAGTACCATTTCTTTCCTTCACTGCAGATGTCCAAACCAATAATTAGGAGAGGGTTGGCCTTCTTCCTAATTATTCAAAAGTGGCTGGGACTTCAAACTATTTTTCCTTCAATCGTGCAGATGTCCAAACCATTTCTTTCCTTCAACCAATAATTAGGAGAGGGTTGGCCTTCTTCCCCTCCCTCCCTCTCCTAATTTTTTTCTTAATATCTTAGGGAAAGTAATTACTGCATTATAGATATTGGGATACCTTATCCAGATAATTAGAGAGAAAGAGTGGGCCCAGCATCTTCTTAGTCAAGAACATACACAGATTTACTCAATACTGAAATGTAGAGGCAAGTGGAGACAGATATATAAATGGGACATGTCCCAGAAGTAAATAACTAAAACACAATATAGTATATACAGTAAATGTGCATCAAACTAGTAGAAAATTGCTCTAATTAGCTGTTGATTCTTTCTAGAAGATGATTGATTTCCCCAAATCCTCATAAATTATCACAAATCATATAATAAAAAAATTATCAAAGTAATTTGGACAGCCGCTATAGACATATAAATAACAGTATGTGAAAATCGTTTATTGGGTGCCTCGGCGACCCCCATTATCATTGTAATATTTCAATTCCCTCTTTACATCATTCTAAATATATATACTTGAATGGCTAGGAAACAAACATTCAAACTCGTAATTCATATAATTCAAAGATGAAACATTTTTCTTTCTAAATGTGCATATGTATCTAAGATGTGACAATAGTAGATACATCTCACTACAATGAGCCTCATGCATTGGACTGTCTCTGTTTTATAGACATCTCTACAGTTTTGAGAAATGGGTTTTCATTTCACAGATTGTAGAGACTTTTGCAAATTCTTACAGTATATCTTTTGCTGAAACCGGGAACATGTCACATACTACAACTTAGATACATATGCAAATTCTTACAGTCTATCTTAGAAACATATGCACAGATTGTAGAGACTTTTGCAAATTCATTTCGAGAAACCGGGAACGTGTCACATACTACAACTTCAAACTTCAAATAATTAGGAGAGGGTTGGCCTTCTTCCTAATTATTCAAAAGTGGCTGGGACTTCATTCTTCATGACTCTGCCACTTGGTTAGAATTGCCCCCTTCTGCATCGAGTTGCTTCGGTAAGCAACCGTGTTCTAATGGGGTTTTTCTATTTAATTTAACTGTCCCAACTAATAGCATGGTTGCTAATATCTCTTAAGTAGTAGTCATAAAGAGATTAAATTATCATCATTTGTTGGTCATATATTTGCACTTATTTCTACAGGTACAGTCTGCTGGATTCTCGGCACCCACTCCTATACAGGCACAGACTTGGCCAATTGCACTACAAAGTAGGGATATTCTGGCAATTGCCAAAACTGGTTCAGGGAAAACACTGGGCTATCTTAGTATTTTCTTCTTTTGCGAGGGACTTTGATATTGATTGTAGTAGAAAAAGATGCAACAAAGATTACGAGTTAACTTATTTAACTGGATTCAATTTACTTGTAATTTTCCTTTCTAATGAGTCTATCTTTATGATGCCAAGCTTGGTTGTGTCTACTTCTGCAGATTTTCATATTTCAATTGTTTCTTCACTTGCCTTCTTACATAGTTTTCATGGTAGTTCATTCTTGTTTGGTTCATTCTTGTTTTGTGCTTCTACTTCAAAAAAGATTTCTCTATTATCTAGCAAATTTAACATCATTTTTCCCCCAATCATGAAATTATGACTATTGCAAAATATGTTCCTAGTCCTAAATACCCCACATTGTAAATTTTGAAGTACTTATATGCAATATTAATGATATAATAAATATAATAAATATAATGTATAATAATGGGAAGAGATTGTAGGGCTGATTGTTAGGGATTCAATTTTGGGGTTACTAGATGATACGGTTGGGAGTGATTGTGGGGATTGTAGGGGAGAATATCTGGGATTGACTAGTCAATAACAAATTAGATGGAGAATTGGGCTAATGGATAATGGGTTTAGGGTAGGTTAGGATCCAATAAGAGATGGACTTGGGTTCGGCTCAAATTAGATATATAAATAATGTAAAAATAAATATAAAATTTGGGCTTTAGATGATGGGCTTCAAATATAATATAGATCACATCAATGGGCTTTAACAAAATAGTAATAATTGTAGTAATAACATTGGGCTTTATAAAGTATGAAACAATAATGGTAACAAAAGTAATAATAACAACAAATGTTGATAATTAAAATAATAATAACAATAACAATAATCATAATAAAAATAATCATAATAGTAATGATAATGATAATAATAATAATAATAATAATAATAATAATAATAATAATAATAATAATAATAATAATAATAATAATAATAATAGCAATAATAATGAAAATAACAGTAACAATAATAATAATAATAATAATAGCAATAATAAGATTATGTAACAAATAGGAATTGGATTTAAACAACTTATTAATATGACCCAAATAGTAATAATGTAAGTAGTCGATTAATTTGGAATAGAAAAATAAAATTAAAATATATTGTCGTTCGAAATAAATATAATTGCTTATTAGAAAATACTTTGGTAGAAGATTAAAAACGAAATTAACACAAATTAAGTTTATAAATAATTGAAATACATAAAATATTTAGGAAATACGTATTTATGGGAACGGGGGTTACAGTAACCCTTCGTCAAAGCGGTGAGCTCTAGCCTCTTCGTCAGCAACATATTGTTGTGCAAATTTCTTTAGGTGGATGAAATCCTCCTCGTACTTGGTTATAGTTTTGCTACCCTGTACCAAGTATAGAAATTCTTGTTCTTTCTCCCTATGAACAGTCTTGGGAAATACTTGTCAAAGAACATCTTCTTGAAGTCCTCCCCAGACATGTCCATGGCATCTTCTCCGATGATTCTCATTTGCATTTTCCACCAACCATACGCATGACTTTTAAGCTTATAAACTGCACATCCCACCTTCTCTTTGTTGGGAAACTTCATATAACGAAAACCTTCCTCCATTTCAGTGATCCATTCTTCTGCCACCAATGGGTCTGCGCTTCCTTTGAAAGTCGAGGGACTAAGCCTCTTGAATTCTGCCATACCAGCTCACAACATCGGGTGTTCATCATTTTGGTAATCCTCTACAATGTGAACGAAGTGATCATCATGCCTTACAACAGTTGTAGTAAGGGTTTGTAATAGTTGTGTCAGTACAGCTCCATCCAGCTGATTAGATCCATTTTTTCTTGTACGAGGACCCCTCATTTCCCCGATAGTTTTATTGAGATCACTACATTGGCCAGACATGTTAACCTAAATTGTTAAAATGACCATTAGTTATGTTAGAAAATTCCTAAATCCGATATCTACCTATAGTATTTAAATCTATGCTCTGATACACATTTCTGTCATGCCCCAAAACAACGCAGCTTAAATTGGGAACGCATCAGTGGCAACATGAGTACACGATTGTATCTCATACCCAAGCTATGTCTTTCAGTAGTATAGAGCATAATATAATATTTAATAATTAAAAACCTCGTTTCAAACTAAGTACATAATACTAGTGACATCTGTCACACAGAAATAATACAACATTTGTCAATAGTCTTCAAATTTATTTTACGAACATAGATAAACCTTCAAATTCAAATACATCTAATAATAGCATGCTCCTTTAGTATGGAACTCCTGAAATATACTCCATAGCTCTAAATTGCACCGGAAAAATAATGAAAACAACAAAGTGAGATACACGCCCAATGAGTATGTAAACCCTCATTAGTGGATCAAACAATTTGTACAAAATAATCCATAATCTTGCAGCATTTTAGAATGTGCAATAACTATTACCATGAAACTGATGTAATCATATTAGTAACAATATCATTAGAAAGTTGCTATGAAATATTACAAAATTTCGAAACAATAATTGGTTTTAGTCAAGTGATGACAATACCTCAGAATGGATTGATAATAATGAATTAATAATGCAAATTCAAACTTTACTAATTCAAATGATAAAGTATTGTGCGAGCTTATACAGTAGTAGAACAGAAACAATTCAAAATACCATTATAGTTCAGTTCCAAAATACCTATAGACTTGTCTTGTAACACCCCGAATTCCAAAACCGACTAAATTCGAAGTTTCACAAGATCTTTACATTTCTCTTCGTACAATTTTACAAGGAAGTTAAAACTTTTATTACATTAGAGTTACACCTTGAATTACAATTAAACAGCGGAAGCAAATTACAATAATTACATGAATAAAATATACAACACTGAAACATTCTTTAAGCAGCATGCATACTTTATTCTTGTCAATCTCTTTATCCTGCATAGAAACTGTGGGCTCGTCAGTTCATTCAACTTACGCAAGGATATAAAACATCAATTTTCTTCTACTTAGAAAGCACACACTTATCACAAACAAAACTACGGGGACTATCCTATTGATGTCATGTTGTGCGGTACACTTAGTCCGTAATGCAGTTATTTATATTATATGACACTAATGCGCACTTGTTCAGATTCTATGCATCCCACACTACATAGGTCCGAGGGCAAGCCCTTAATCATACTTCATCTTGTAGGGTTCAGTCCCTCACCATGACTTAAACTACTACGGTAACTACGGTAAGTATCCTAGATGTTCTATGAGTTAGGAGCCCATGTCCAGACAGTCTGGAGGGGAATCCCATGCACTGACATGATGCATCATGCAAGCAGACTATGGACAATTCAACCTCCGTCATGGAAAGATGGCACCACCCGTAGTCACCAAACACCCCACAAGCGTCGCCACCGGGATGGTAATTCTGGAGTAGTGCTCACCCCATGTCATGACGCATCAAGCAGGCAGTTTGTGAATCACTTTCACACTGCCAATTCGATGGCCCTCATACTCGTATTTTTCTCTTACTTTCGTCACATCACCACTATGTATCTAATCCTTAGTTTATTTGAATCATGAATAAAATCAACCCCTAGAGTTAGCTCTTTCCTCTATACCGGTCTTAATCAACAACATGACCAACTTGGCCTTTCATCTCAATAATTCATCTCAACAATTATAATTCATTCAATTGCCGGTAATAGGACTTAGCCACCCTCTAGTTCAAAATCTCATTCCATGTTCGTTAATTGAGTATTCACACCCATCAATATTTTCATAAGTCATCATGATTTTTCTTCATTTCAATTCATGTATTACTTTCCACAATAAAGAGACAAGATAATTTCATTTCACAATTTCCCGAATTACATATTTAATCTCATAATTTTTCTTTGCATTTGTAGGTCTACATTCTCATTTATTTAACCCAAGCGAAACTATTCACATTTGCATTAAATCATGAATTCTCAAAATAACTTTACATGATTTTCCCTAAAGATGAGAAATGCATATTGCTTTTATTATCACATAAAACACCCTTATAATCTCTTTAATCCTGATTTACAATTCTTAATGATACCATAGAAATTTTCTAGATAAGTTAAAATTAATCTCAGGATAATTAACATATTTTTTCCTAATTTAATTTTACAAAAGGAATCATTAAAATTTTAGTTTTCCCAAAAAAATCAAATTTTAAAAACCCAGGCCGAAGCCAGGTTTCGAACCCGCAACAACAGCAGCATGCGCTACAGTAACGCACTGTGGCACAGCGGCTGACCAAAGAGGACAGAGCGCCCACGTGATACAAGGGGGCTCTAATTCTTTTATACTTGGGGTCTCGGTAATGGGTTCTTTTCGAAAAAAAGAAATAAAGAGTTTATGTTAAGATTCAAACCCATGACCTCCTACTACAGTGACGTTTTTAATTTGTACCCACTGATCAGTATGGACAGAGTGACTAACCCGTAGGGAAAATAATTTCAATTTGTTTATAAAACTGTAGCTATTCTAGTTCGTTAAAAGACTCATTTCCTCAAAAATGTGATTTGTTCTTCTTTAAAACTATATAAATTCCTGACTGGATTTCTTTCAAATTAAACAGTAAATTAAGGGTTTTTAAAGTCATTAAAATTCTCATTTTTTATATAAAGTACTACTCTTTTATCTATACAAAATGTATATGAAATCGCATAATGTTCTATTAACAACTTCTTTTTCAAAGAGTCTTTTCTCTTAATATCTTTCAATCATAATTTAGTTCCTCTTTACTAAACTAATGAGTTTTCTTCTTTCCCTTTGATTAACACACAAATTGATCATTTCTTGAACTTGGCCTAAATTACAAAATGTTCATTTTTCCAACAACTAACATACAACTTTGGGATTATTTAGTATCAATCATACTAACCATGAGCATGCATAATTTACTAATCAATCTAATTTTAATAACATGGAGATTTTCATAATTTGTATTTTTCACATAAGCACATTTCTTAAATTTGCACTTTTCCCACATACATGAATATTTCAACATGGAGAATCATTCATTCCAAATTAGCATGCTAGAGCAATATCAAATTACCACAACAACAATTCTAATCATATCATTCAATCAATTTATCTAGTCATTTCATGAAATTTCACATATGTTTCTTTTCTCCTTAATCATGGTACTAACATAGAGCAATATTTTCACTTACTTTTTCTAGCATGATCAAAACACAACCTAGCATGGTACTACTTGGAAGTCGGAGAAAATTGCCCACCTTATTTGGAGAGAAAACAAAATGAACTCCGAAGAACTCCTAGATTGATCAAACGAGGCTTTCTTCTCCTAGTTTGAGCCACCACAAGTCGTCTCTTCCTAGCTTTGAAGCAAACCCGAGCCTCCCCTTGCTCCTTGAAGAAAAACCGGCCACTTTTAGGATTAAGAACACACAATTGCAACTCTCAATCTTTTGAACTCACTATTCTCTCAATCTTTTTCTAACTCTTGTGTTTCTTTCTTTCTTTCTTTTTTGATATAGATTGGGGGCAAGGATAACTAACATAGGGGGGGTATATATACAAATTTATAGTGAGAATAGAAGGCTAGGATTAGATCAAGTGGTTAAGGATCAAAGGCCTAGATGAATTAGGGAGTTGTCATAACTTCCCATGATGGAGTAACCACCTCTCTACCTCATCCACTCTCCCTCTTCTCCCGTGCATTAATCCGGCCAATGTTCAAAGGGTGTGCTTTGCACACTCTAGTGCATGCACGTGCCACCCTAGTGTCCCCCACTTACAAGTTGTATATGTTAGTTTAATTAATTGTCTATTATTTGAGTCTACACTACAAGTTAGGCTAAAATAAAGAAGAATTAAATTAAATGGGCTTACTATTTGGCCAAGAGACTATGAGCTCTACTAATTTAATTAATTTATTAATTAATGTGGGCTACAAAGAGGCAAATTAGGCTTAGGATTAAATTAGGCTTTCTAAATAAAAAGGAATAATTGGGATTACTAGTTTAAGAAATATTTTTAGAAAAATGCATGCATAAAAAATCACGTGCACAACACGTAAAATAAAACAACTCCAAATATAAATAAAATTTAAAAATCCAGGGTGTTACATGTCTTTCCTATGGCTACAAATTATAGACCAATAGCATTGACAGAGTAACAGTAAAGATTTCCAGGGGATGAGTGCACTAACCTTGCCAAAGGTTTGCCCGAAGGCCAGTAAAAATACTTGCAAGTCGATCAGTACCCGAAGGCGGTTAACATGACATGCAAGTCAATAATTGCCTTAGGGCCAGTAATAGTGCACTCATAATAACCATATGGTAGGCTTACAGTAACAGCAACATAGTCGAAATTATGAAGGTTAATTTGTCATTTAGAAATATTTATTTCTTGTTCCAGTAAATTCAATAAATCATATTTATTCTCGTTTGTGTAACAATAATGTAGGAAAAATAAAATAATATTTTCTCTGTGTTACATGAATTTATGCTAATCATTATGCAGATAATCTTTTTGAAAGCTTATTAAACATAAATCAAAATTCTTTAAGGTAATTAAAAGAACATGTATTTTCATAGGCAATTTTCACATTAATCCAATTTGCATAATCGTATTCCAAAAGTATAGTTATACAAAAATCTCAACATCCATGATCCGATTTTATGTATCTAAAATAGTATACTTTATAGTTGTCACAAATAGAATACGATAAGCAAATTACATGATATAGTATTAAAATTACTAATGAGGAGAAGTCATTCTACTCACCTGGATGAATCTTCTATTCCAATTAGTCTTCAACAATTCCTATAATAACAATACCGTATTAAAGTAGAAAAATAAACTATAATCATTTATGACTTCATTCTCTGTCTCTACAAGAGTTTAGATTATCAATAAGTTTCTAATACTATTAGGAATTTTACCATAATTTTTCTATAATCTATAGGGTTCTTACACGAGAAAAGGACTAAATAATAATATGTATTCCATATCAGGTCTAATAGAAATTTTCCACTACTTCTTGTTTTCAAATTCAGATTCTTCAGAAGATTTGAGTTTTGGGTTTGGGTTTTCCCCAACCGGGTTTGACCCCAACTGTAACCCCTGTTTTCCTAAATACATATTTTCAGTATATTTTCGGATTTTTGATTTTTGTAAATTATTTTTTTCCGCTTTTAAACTTTTTTTTAAAAAAAATTGTTTCTGGATCTTCTGTTAAAATCTATTTATAATAAAAAGTTTTATTTGTAGTTATTTTTCTAATGATTTTTACATTATAATACTAACCCTATTATTCTTGTTATTATTATTATTATTATCGTTATTTTTACTACTATTAGTATTATTGTTTTTATTGGTTTTACCTTTTGATTTTATATTAAAAATCCTATATATTTTTATTTATATATTTTTCCCCTCTTATTGGATTTTTAAACCCACTTTTACCCATACCCTGTTATAAATACACATAACCCTATAACCCATCTACCCTATTTACTAAACCCATTACCCTGTTTACATTATAAACCCACATCTGCAACTTACTTTACCCAGTTAATTATCTAACATATACCCAACCCGCACCCGATAACAAACCCCACCCGTTTACACCCCTATATCAGCCTAAACCCTAATGCACCTACCCCTGCTATATAACCCCCCATGCACTTGTACATCTTCCCTTCATCCCCACCGCTTCCACTTCTTCCCCTACCTCCGAAAAACCCAACTCCCGCTCATGGCTCCCCTACCCTGTGCAGCCCTACTTCCCGATCATATCCAACCCTCTCCGTCCATCCCTTGCTTTCCTCTGCCCCGTCGTCTACCCCACCTCCTGTCGTGCCTCCGTGCCACAGCACCTAGCCACCCCGTGCCCTCTCCCGCCTCCTCGATAGCTGCAGCGTCCCTACACCTCTGCACCCCCTGCCTCTCCCTATTCTCAGCTGCAGTGCCTGTACAGTTGCCCCCTTGGCTCTCCCTCTTCCTGGCCTCTTCTCCTTCGTCGCGACAGCCAGTGTTGCGCCACCGCAACATCTGCTGTCATCACCACTGTGGTGCCCTGCCGCAATAGCTCCTGCGCTCCCCACAGTTGACTCACCGACCAGCCCTGCCAGCACTCCCCCTGCCGTCCACCTCGTGTGCAGTGCCTCCCTGTGCGCCCTGCCGGCGCAGCCTGGTAGCCAGCCCTCGCCGGCGCTGCCGCCGTGTTCTGCTACCAATGGTTGCCAAGCTAGTGCAGCCCCCTTAGCCATGGAGTTGTTGTTTATATTAGTTTTAATCAAGTTCATCCTTGGCCGTTTGATCTTGATCTTTGATGTGAGCCGTCCGATCGACTTGATCCTCTTGATCTTGAATGATTGATTCCTAGCCGTTCGATGATTTGATCTTGATCATTACCATCAGGGTGATCTTGGCCGTCCATTGAATCTTGATCACATTGCTTGATTGGATGTGGGTTGCTGATCTCCTCTTGATCATCCGATTAGATCCTAGCCGTCCGATCTCTTCTTGATTGTCACGATCATGATGATTATCAACTTCCTTTGCTCACAGCCGTTCGATCGATCGATCTTGATCTTCATTATTATCTTCATCATCAAGAGATCGACCGCCCGTTCTGATCTGATCATCTTGATCTTGACCTTCGATCTCAGCTGTCTGATTGTGTTTGTGATCTTGTTCGTTGTTCATGAGATTGTAATTGGTTCGTGATCCGTTTGTTGTGTTCGTGCATGGGAATCTATTCCTGTTATTCTTGCTCTTGTGCTGTTCCCGTCGTTCTCTCTCAGGCAAGTAACTTGTACTCAAATTCCTTTATATGATACAAGTCATAAATTCCGCTTGCAGTGTAGTTGGGTTCTAGAGACAACTCGTGTGTGATGTATGATTGATGAGTTTGTCTCTATAGTGCTATTTGGCCATAGTTGACTCACGACACAAAATTTGACACGAAACAATTTAGGTTTTGCCATTCTTGATTTGATCATGTATGTGGGATTTTTGTGAGAATTTGGGTATTTGTTGAGATCCATATGATAGACTTGCTTTGGATATGTTAATTACCCTATTTCATGATGTTTGGACACTTGGTAGACTAGATTTCATGTTTGGTGGTGTTTGGATCAAGTTTCGTTGGATCAATGTTGATTTTGGTTTTTGAAGAAAATATGTGTTTTGTTAATGATCTGTCTTGATCGGTAATTTAGGCCGTATTAAAGTCAGAATCTTAATTTCAGTATAAAATATGAATTTTAGAGGAATTCGACTTTTTTCCAACCCCTCTGACCTTGCTTAATTTCATTTTCTTATATGTGAGATATGATTGTTTTACTATAGAGATATAGATCTTTTCTAGATTTCGTTTCTTGGTGATTTTGATACTTGTGCTACATATATTATTTTGATCCAAAACTTTGGACAGTATTTCTTTATCTAGTTAGGGATTACCCTTAATTCTGGTGGACTATATTGATGAGTTTTATATGCCGTTTCATACTTATTTATGTACTTTTGTATTTTACTCGTTGTTCTGTAAGACCCGTATTTTCACCCTAATTCCTTTTACTGTATGAAAAATATTTGTGAAATATGAAAGTTAGTTTATATTGTCTATTTTCATCTCTGTTTGACGGATTTGGATTTCGTTTCACGATTTGCGAGATATTACAGTTTTCGTACAGCTGTGTTGGGAATTTCAGATTTGCCAAACTATCGTTTGGTGATATTTTCTAATTTTTGATGACTGATCTAATTTCACTAAAAAATTATGAAACTTTACATTTTTATACTAGACAGATAGGGAAATACCCCAGATTTTTTATGGATTTATTTGAGGTATTTGATGCTATTTTTCTGACTTTGAATACGATTTCCTGATTTCTGGCTGAACGTGTTTTCTAGATTCAACCCTTTTTTGAGTTATGATTTTGTAAAACACTATATGACTTATATGTATTCGCTGGATTCGGGTAGAAGTATATTTTCTAGATTCTTCGACGGATTCAGATTTGGATTTCTGTAGTAACGGAAATCACTGCTTTAGTATTGTACTGTCATGCTGTCCTGAATGTGAACATATACTGTTTTGCTCGTTTATGTGACTGTCCATCATCTATGCGTGCTTATTTGTCACCCTAGACCCGATACTGATTATACCATAGTAGTTTGACACTGTTTCATGCTTATACATGCCTGTTTGAGAATAATAATAAATAATCAAGCCGGGGTTTTAATGGGAAAGATCTAGTAGTGGATAGTGCAGAAACGTGTACTCGGTAGGAGCCTTGTGTTTCCTGTATTACATTTTTGCCGATCAAGATTACCGATCAATTTTCCGATCAAGTTAATTTCTATTACCGATCAAGTTTACCGATCAAGTTTACCGATCAAGTTACCATTCAAGCTTACCGACCAAGTTACCGATCAAGTTTATCGACCAAGTTCTGTGATCCTGTGAATACCCGAGTACATTGCCCTGTATGGTTCCCTACGAAATCTAAGCGAAACTGTTTGTTGTAGCAACCATGTAGTAAAAGCTGGGATGCATGAAGTGCTACCTAGATAGTAATCACTATAAGACTTGATACATGATCCGTGAACATGATACTTGAACATGATACATGCTTGCTTGAAACTTGACTACATGATACATAAGACTGTTTACATGATACTTGTTACTTGGCACTTGTTGCATGCTACTTGCACTTGTTCATCTTACCATGCTAGTTATTTATTTTGACATCATGCTTATTCCATGCTATTAGTTAGTTTTCCCATTGTACTTGTATCCCGCATTACAAGCAGCCCGTAACATGTAATTGATGGGTACCTTATTTTCTCTTTTCCTCTTTCCTACAATTTATTAAATTGTAGATTTTGGAGATTAGCTGTCAGATGGAATAGGCGAGATGAGATATTAGTTGTTGGAGCTCTTGCTACATTTATTTATTTTCTTGTTATTCATGAATAATTGTATCTTATACTTGGAATTATTTGTATTTGGGCAATGTGACCCAGGATATTTGTCTTATTCAGATCATGATTATTTAAGATTAATACATTTTGATTTCAAGTATTCTTGTTGGTATTTTGGTTCATATGTGCATGTTGGTTGATATTTTTACTTTTGACTATGATTCTTTCGTGAGATGTTGTAAAGATTCTTGAACATCTTATGGATGATGAAAATCATTCGTTGGACTTAGTCACGTGCTAGTATTTCATATTCCTTTTGGAAAGCGGGGCGTGACAAGGTTTTTAGTGGTATCAGAGCCCAGGTTTGGCTAATGTATTAGTTGCCTAATATATTAGACAAGCTTGGCTCGTACTGGGATCGGCTCAACATTTCACCAACCATGCATGAATAAATAAATTATTATCAACATTGATCTGGATACTAGTCTTGTTCCATTCATTTTGATCCCTTCTTATTTCTTTGATTCCTTGTTTCTTCCATCTATTTTAGTCGTCCTCATTTATTGATTTCTATTTGGGTATGAATTCATTCTTCCGTAGCCATATTCTTTTGATTCTGGTGTTATCCATTCTTTTCTTTCTGCTTCATCCATCAGTTGGCATCGCTGGATGCTATTGGCAGAGTCTTCCCGATCAGAGTGGCGCAGCAAAAGCGTTGTGGGCCCATAACCCACAGGTCCCAGGATTCTCTTGTTGTTTCTCCTTTCCTGCATTGTTGCTTCTTGCCATCCCTTGTATTTCTTTTCATCCGTTGACTCATTTCCTTGGTTCATCTCTTCCTTGTCCATCCTTTCTTCGATTCCAGTTCTACCTATTTCTTCATCTCTTTGCATTGTTATTTTGCAAATCTTGTGTTGTTTCTTCTTCATTTTTTATACCGGGTATTTCTTTTTTGCATTCCATTTTGCCCGATTCTTCCCTGTCATTTTCTCTTTGATTTCAGTTCTGCCTACTCCCTATCTTGCTTTGTTATCTTGTATTGTTTCCTTTCTTCTGATACCGTTTGCTTCTTTTCTTGCATCCCATTTAACATCCTTGTTTATCCATCTTCCTTCTTTTTCTGGGCTTGCCCTGCTTTGTACCTTCCCCATTAACCCTCTGTTTTGTTACCCTTTTCCCAGTTTGCTTTTGCCCTGTCCTATGTACCGCCTAAGCAAATTTCGTGAACGAAATTTTTTTGTAAGGTGGATAGAATTTGTAACCCCTGTTTTCCTAAATACATATTTTCAGTGTATTTTCGGATTTTTGATTTTTGTAAATTATTTTTTCGCTCTTAAACTTTTTTTTAATTTGTTTGTGGATCTTCTGTTAAAATCTATTTATAATCAAACGTTTTATTTGTAGTTATTTTTCTAATGATTTTTACATTATAATAATAACCTTATTATTCTTGTTATTATTATTAATATTATCGTTATTTTTACTACTATTAGTATTATTGTTTTTATTGGTTTTACCTTTTGATTTTATATTAAAAATCCTACATATTTTTATTTATACATTTTTCCCCTCTTATTGGATTTTTAAACCCACTTATACCTATACCCTGTTATAAATACACATAACCCTATAACCCATCTACCCTATTTACTACACCCATTACCCTGTTTACATTATAAACCCACATCTGCAACCTACTCTAACCTATACCCAAACCCGCACCCGATAACAAACCCCACCCGTTTACACCCCTATATCAGCCTAAACCCTAATGCACCTACCCCTGCTATATAACCCCCCATGCATCTATTCATCTTCCCTTCATCCCCGCCGCTTCCACTTCTTCCCCTACCTCCGAAAAATCCAACTCCCGCTCATGTCTCCCCTACCCCGTGCAGCCGTACTTCCCGATCATCTCCAACCCTCTCCGTCCATCCCCTGCTCTCCTCCGCCCCGTCGTCTACCCTACCTTTTGTCGCGCCTCCGCACTGTAGCACCTAGCCACCCTGTGCCCTCTCCCGCCTCCTTAACAGCTGCAGCATCCCCGCACCTTTGCACCCCCTGCCTCTCCCCGTTCTCAGCCGCAATGCCTGTACAGTGGCCCCCTCAACTCTCCCTCTTCCATGCCTCTTCTCCTTCGCTGCGACAATCAGTGTCGTAGCCACCACGACATTTGTCGTCATCAGCACTGCGGTTCCCTGCCGCAACAGCTCCTGCGCTCCCCGCAGTTGACTTGCCGACCAGCCCTGCCAGCACTCCCCCTGCCGT
This sequence comes from Hemerocallis citrina, assembly GCA_017893485.1. Lineage (NCBI taxonomy): Eukaryota > Viridiplantae > Streptophyta > Magnoliopsida > Asparagales > Asphodelaceae > Hemerocallis > Hemerocallis citrina. Next base: position 42,622,986 of record CM030363.1, read on the forward strand.
CCACCTCGTGTGCAGTGCCTCCCTGTGCACCCTGCCGGCGCTGCCTGGTAGCCAGCCATCGCTGACGCTGCCGCCGTGTTCCGCCACCAATGGTCGCCAAGCTAGTGCAGCCCCTTTAGCCATGGAGTTGTTGTTTATATTGGTTTTAATCAAGTTCATCCGTGGCCGTTCGATCTTGATCTTTGATGTGAGTCGTCCGATCGACTTGATCCTCTTGATCTTGATTGATTAATTCCTAGTCGTTCATTGATTTGATCTTGATCATCACCATTGGGGTGATCTTGGTCGTCCGTTGGATCTTGATCACATTGCTTGATTGGATGTGGGCCGTCGATCTCCTCTTGATCATCCGATTAGATCCTAGCCGTCCGATCTTTTCTTGATCATCACGATCATGATGATCATTAACTTTCTTTGATCGTAGCCATTCGATCAATTGATCGATTTTGATCTTCATCATTATCTTCATCATCAAGAGATCTGACCGTCCGATCTGATTCGATCATCTTGATCTTGATCTTCGATCTCAGTCGTCTGATTTTGTTCGTGATCTTGTTCGTTGTTCGTGTGATCGTGATCCGTTTGTTGTGTTCGTGCTCGGTAATCCATTCCCGTTATTCTTGCTCTTGTGTTGTTTTTATCGTCGTCTCTCAGACAAGTAACTTGTACTCAAATTTCTTTGTATGATACAAGTCATAAATTCTGCTTGTACTGTAGTTGGGTTCTAAAGACAACTCGTGTGTGATGTATAATTGATGAGTTTGTCTCTATAATGCTTTTTGACCATAGTTGACTCATGACAAAAAATTTGACATGAAACAACTTAGGTTTTGCCGTTCTTGATTTGATCATGTATGTGGGATTTTTGTGAGAATTTGGATATTTGTTGAGATCCATGCGATAGACTTACTTTGGATATGTTAATTATCCTATTTCATCATGTTTGGACACTCGGTAGACTCGATTTCATGTTTGGTGGTGTTTGGATCAAGTTTCGTTGGATATATGTTGATTTTGGTTTTTGGAGAAATTCTGTGTTTTGTCAATGATCTGTCTTGATCGGTAATTTAGACCATATTAAGGTCAAAATCTTAATTTCAGTATAAAACATGAGTTTTAGAGGAATTCGTCTTCTTTCCAATCCCTCTGACCTTGCTCGATTTCGTTTTCATATATGTGAGTTATGACTGTTTTACAATGGAGGTGTAGATCTTTTCCAGATTTCGTTTCTTGGTGATTTTCATGACTAAATCATTTTTATACTTACGCTACATATATTATTTCCATCCAAAACTTTGGTCAGTATTTCTTTATCTAGTTAGGGATTACCCAGGATTTTGGTGGATTTTATTGATGAGTTTTATATGCCATTTCATGCTTGTTTATAAAGACTATACTTGCTGTATTTTACTCGTTGTTCTGTAAAGGCGCGTATTTTCACCCTAATTCCTTTTACTGTATGAAAAATGTTTGTGAAATATGAAAGTTATTTTATATTGTTTATTTTCATATCTCTTTGGCAGATTTGGATTTTGTTTCACGGTTTACGAGATATTACAGTTTTCGTACAGCTGTGTTGGGAATTCCAGATTTGCCAAACTATCATTTCTTGATGTTTTCTGATTTTTGATGACTGATCTAATTTCACTAGAAAATTATGAAACTTTATATTTCGATACTAGACAGATAGAGGAATACCCCAGATTTTTCCTAGATTTATTTGAGATATTTTGATGCTGTTTTTCTGACTTTGAATACGATTTCCAGATTTCTGGCTGAACATGTTTTCTGGATTCAACCCTGTTTTGAGTTATGATTTTGTGAAACACTATATGACTTATATTTATTCGCTAGATTTGGGTGGAAGTCTATTTTCTTGATTCTCCGACGGATTCAGATTTGGATTTCTGTAGTAACGGAAATCACTATTTTAGTACTGTACTATCATGCTGTCCTGAATGTGAACATACACTGTTTTCCTCGTTTATGTGACTGTCTATCATCTATGCATGCTTATTTGTCACCCTAGACCTGATACTGATTATACTATGTTAGTTTGACACTGTTTCATGCTTATACATGCCTGTTTGAGAATAATAATAAATAACCAAGCTGGGATTTTAATGGGAAAGATCTAGTAGTAGATAGTGCAGAAACGTGTACTCAGAAAGAGACTTGTGTTTCCTGTATTACATGTTTACCGATCAAGTTTACCGATCAAGTTACCGATCAAGTTAATTTCTGTTACCGATCAAATTTACTGATCAAGTTTACCGATCAAGTTACCAATCAAGTTACCGATCAAGTTTATCGACAAAGTTCTGTGATTCTGTGAATACCCGAGTACTCTGCCCTGTATGGTCCCCTACAAAATCTAAGCAAAACTATTTGTTGTAGCAACCATGTAGTAAAAGCTGGGATGCATGAAGTGCTACCTAGATAGTAATCACTATAAGACTTGATACATGATCCTTGAACATGATACTTGAACATGATACATTCTTACTTGACACTTGACTACATGATACATAAGACTATTTACATGATACTTGTTACTTGACACTTGTTGCGTGCTACTTGTACTTGTTTAACTTACCATGCTAGTTGTTTATTTTGACATCATGCTTATTCCATGCTATTAGTTAGTTTTCCCCATGTACTTGTTTAACTTACCATGCTAGTTGTTTATTTTGACATCATGCTTATTCCATGCTATTAGTTAGTTTTCCCCATGTACTTGTATCCTGCATTACAAGCGACCCTTAACTTGCAATTGACAGGTACCTTGCTTTCTCTTTTTCTCTTTCCTGCAATTTATAAAATTGCAGATTTTGGAGATCAACTGCCAGATGGAATAGGCGAGATGAGATATTAGTTGTTGGAGCTCTTGCTACATTTATTTATTTTCCTGTTATTCATGAACAATTGTATCTTATACTTGGAATTATTTGTATTTGGGCAATGTGACCCAGGATATTTGTCTTATTCAGATCATAATTATTTGAGATTAATGCATTTTTCTTTTAAGTTTCTTGTTGGTATTTTGGTTCACATGTGCATGTTGGTTGATACTTTTGCTTCTTACTCTCATTTTTTGTGAGATGTTGTAAAGATTCTTGAACAACTTATGGATGATGAAAACCATTAGTTGGGCTTAGTCACGTTCTCTTATTACGTATTTCTTTTGGGAAGCGGGACGTGACACCAACATGAGCCAAACCAACTTAACCCTACATCATCATCTTCTTCCCCTTTCTTCTTCATTCTTTCTGTCTTGTTCTTTCCAAAACCCAAAATAAAAAAACAAAACAAAACAAAACAAAACAAAATCCCAAACTAGTAATAATCGATGATGGAAACCCTAAGTTCGACCATGAAATCAACCCTCAATCTCAAAGAAAAGCTCCTAATCATTTTTGTATTTGAAATTTTGATGGGTTTAAGAGAATTACCTTAACAAGCTTTTGATTTCACTTGACTCTTCAAATCCCTCAACTTGATAAATTCGAGTTGTGTAGAAAACTTCACAAATGAATGGGTTTATATATAAGCAAACCCCAATCAAATCCCCATGTGTTTCATTCATCTTTATCATTTATTTTTTTTTCAATTTTGATAGCTTGTCAAAAATGGTGGCTTGTCAAAAATGGTTCCTTCAAAAATGATGGCTCCAACAATGGTGGCTTCAAATTTCTACCTTAGGGTTCACACATATCTACCCTATATTACACCTGGCTTCAAATTTCTACCTTAGGGCCGCTTTCAAGCTCATTAAAAGCAACTGGGTCTACTAAAAGAGACACACAGCTCATGAGGGTTGTAAGTCAAATCTCTTGTCCCCACCAAAAAAGTAACTAATTATATCTCTTAAGGGGAGAATCTACAGGAGATGACGAATTTATATCAATCTCTGAACTGTTTCTCAAAACTATAAATACCCTCCGCCCTCCCTCAGTCAGAAGGTAATCAGAAATTTATCTCTCAAACTCTCTTTCTCTCTCTGTTTCTAACTTGAGCGCCCGGTGTTTCAGGCTTTTTGCATGTCCATCGGCCGCGCCAACAACCGTCGGATTCAGATCAAGGTGCTCTTTCAACGATCCAGATCCAATTTCAGGGGCTTTAACTACTTTTTACTGTGACGATCAAATGTTAGACCTTTAGTAGTTTCTTTCAAAATATAAACTCACTATATCTATTTGGTCCCACACCAAAATAAGTAGCAACAGTCGCAATCATAGTAGGGCGCAAGTTGATTAATAGAGGCTTCAATAGAGCATATTCTAGAGTTGTCTAACTGGGAGTAATAAGCATACAAATAGATATAAAACCAATTTGAATTTCTAGTAGTAGTAAATAATGGTAGAATTGTAATAAACAGCAATAAACGTTTTAAGATGACTCGACTAATGTGACAACTATACCAAATTTGTAAAGCCTGCAGACACATATATAATAGTCCTTTTTTCCAGAATCCTTCTCATTTCAAACAATATCTATTGTTCATTTTCGCACCTCACTGTAACAAATTTAGTTTCAGACATGATACAGTTTGTTATTAATTAGTAACAGAATGATACGAGTATAATAGGATTGGGGAAGAATTTAGAGGCTAGGTTTAAGAGATTGATGATTTGGCGAAGAATTGGGAAAGAATCAGAGGAGGAGAAAAGACCAGATGAGAGAAAAATCAAGAAATTACTTCATTCATAATATCCCCATCTGTTACAATAGTGTGCTATTTATAATAGCTACAGACCCAAAAAGCAATTACATCCCTCCTTTCTCATTTCATGTGCACTACCCGTGAATTACAGCTATACTGATACACTCCCATCGCAGCTGCACTTGTACTAATGTACTCTTCATGAACACTATTTGCTATCAGATGCACTTGTACTCTCATAAACACATTATTCCCCGTATCGTATCATTGTCTTCCCTTTAAAAGAACCTTGTCCTCAAGGTTCATATAGGTTTCGCTAGAGATCACGAAGTGAGAATTGAAAATAAGAACTGAACTTGCACCAAAACATCAAAAGCATTCATGCCAAATTTATCTCCATATTCCTAATATTTTGAAGCTCTCTTGACCCATATGTGACTTGAATGTGATTTGAATGTGACCCAAAATTGACAGAAGAGATAATAAAATCTTTAGTGTGCAACAAGAGTCCAATTGCAAGGTTGAAGCCTGTGCAAGTAAGATGATGATACGAGGCAGCCCAAGGAGGAACTGGTGGCAGTCGACAATTCAAGACCTCAAGCTGCAATTCAAGATCCTCATGAACCACAACTCATCCAGCATGAACAGTAGTTATAGGTGCAACTAAACATATCCCTTCAAAAATGCCTCCATTTCCAACCCCTTCATTCTTCTGACAACAAGTTATATCAGTAGCTCTAATAGTAACAAGGTTTGTAGAATGGTGAGGACAATCAAACAACTGTATCGCAATTCCAAACATCCTGTAATGCAATTTTAGGTCATGGAGATTTGCTAAACACTTTGTTAGAATGTTAATGAGGTAATGACTGGGGAAACTAAATACAGTAGTTTGCCGCTTGTTAGCTGAAAACTTTCAGAAGCTATTTGCAATCTGGATGAAGCATCAAGTGCTTGTACTGCCAAATCTGAACAAATGTATATACGAAAATTGTTTGATTTATAACAAGATGCAGAACAGTAGTCATTTTGGCTGTGCTCAATGATTCTTTGACCTCCTTCACTTAAGCAATTATATGAGTGAACATCATTAACTAATTCCTCATCATATTTTACTTTTATGATCATAGTATGATCAATTTCCTTGCAGATTCTTGAGGTTGAGTCCTTTTAACCAACAGGAATCCACTTATATGAACTGGCCCCAAGAGTTTGAGGTTAAGTTCTCATTTCCACCCTGCTATCTTTTACTTCAGACTCGTTTGCACCTAAAGAGTTTTCGAATATTAAGGTTGTAGTGGACTCAATGACTACTGCACATTGGTTGCTATCATCTTCCTGTACACCTGGTTCTTCTGTTCCAAAACTGATTCCCTTCGAACCTTTCTCACAGATTTCACCACCATCAATTAGATTCATGATCGAAAGAGAGGAGTAGTTGCTTCCACCATGATCAAAAGTGAACATATTACTTTTCGCTAACTTAATTGTTTCCCTATAGAACCACATATAAGCAACTGTAACCACTTTACTTATTGCCTTCACAGTGGTCTTGATACGTTCAGTCTCACAGTGCAACTCTACAGGTTTGAAAGCATATGCAAAAGCATCCCGTGTCACAACTGCATCATTGAGAAAGTTCATCATACACATGTCTAGCTCTCTAGATTCAATCTCAGTTTGCTCATTCCCAATTGGATCAAGAACAAAAAGATATGGTACTCCCTCATCAGAAACTTTATGATTTGTCATATAATCTTCTTGTTGAAAGTTTGACTCATCCATTTCTAGTTCTTGGTTGTTTTTATGCAACTTAGCATCTTCAACATCAAGATCGGAGGGCCTTAATTCATCCATTTCCAATACTTCATTTTCAAGATTTAATTGGCTGAAATTCACTTGAACATTTTGACAAACACTTTGTGAGCAATCTGATAAACCTTTAGTTTGGTTCACCAAATCATCAAATTGAACACCAAATCTAATATCCAACTCTTTAGTGAACACTTCCCAATTCACAAATTCACCATTACTAAATTTATATTGAAACCACGTCAATGCCTCTCCATCCATAGAAAAAGAGATTATATTCAACTTCTGCTTAAGGTATTTGATGATATGCAAAGAATTCATTAACCTTAAAGAGCCATGCCATCGGATTGCTGCCATTAAATCTAGGGAAATCGAACCTAGAATTCTTGAATGAACTTGCATTATTTGTAGTTGTGTTAGGAGTTCTTACAGTGATCGGAATTTCTGACGAAGAAATCTCTAATGTATCAAATCCATTCACAACCTGATGAAGCTTCTCTTTGATTAAGGTTGCTGGTCGTAGAAGATTATCGAGCTTCATCTCAATCAACGTACACAGACGCATCATCTCCGCCCTCAGCTCATCCCACGATCTATTTTCAATCGCCACTACCGAAGCTCCAATTGGGGAGATGAAGATCAAATTGCCGAATTCAAATCGGTGAAAGCACCAATTGATACGAGTATAATAGGATTGGGGAAGAATTTAGAGGCTAGGTTTAAGAGATTGATGATTTGGGAAAGAATTGGGAAAGAATCAGAGGATGAGAGAAAAATCAAGAAATTACTTCATTCATAATATCCCCATCTATTACAATAGTGTGCTATTTATAATAGCTACAGACCCAAAAAGCAATTACATCCCTCCTTTCTCATTTCATGTGCACTACCCGTGAATTACAGCTATACTGATACACTCCCATCACAGCTGCACTTGTACTAATGTACTCTTCATGAACACCATTTGCTATCAGATGCACTTGTACTCTCATAAACACATTATTCCCCGTATCGTATCACAGAATTAATACAGTTAAGTTGTTAATTGATTATGCTAACATGATCTTTTTGTTTTGTTAATTTCTTCTGATAGACAAAGCTAACTGTAAACAATTTTGTCGCATAATGTTGTAATGATCAACTCTGCTCCTCACAATTTATTAATAGCCATTAATTATGCTAATAGTTAATTAAAAGAGATTGCGTACAATTTCATCTGCAGGGAAATATACTGACTTAAGAGCTAAGAGTTCAAATTTTAACTTGTTCTAAATAGGGATTCCTTATCTAAATGATGTTATCTTGGGTTTGTAGTATAGTTATGCATTCACAAGAATACAAATCTTGTTCAATTCATATAAGCTCTGTTCATCTCTCACCTACCTGTACTAAAACTGGTAGCAAAGATGACTAATATAGATGGAGAAACTTATTGGATTAGCCTATAAGGGCATGGGTACAACGATCAATTATTGTGAGAAAAAACTTCATATGACTAATCTGGTCACAACCATTTTGTCAAGCCTGACTTTTTCCATTCAAATTAAGTTGTAAAACTTCGTAACACTGTGTTGATTAAGAAATGTAATCTATAAAGAGAAAACTTCAACCATAAGCAGTACATTAGGAAACTTCGATCTCCTGGATTTCCTTGTTTCTCTTTTTATTCTGAACTTTTTTAGAATTGGATGATTTTAGAATCGAACGACTAGTTTAGCATGCATGGACCACTTCATCATAGAAGAAATTTAAGAACAGAAGAGAAGAGCTCCAATTACACTAAGATCATTCTCCCCTAAATTTTCCCTGAGTGATTTGAGTTATACATTAGTATTTTTTCCTGTAGTGACATAATCCCAGTGCTGTAAAAATAAATATTACATGGAGCATATGGGTCGTATTTTATTGTTGAGGTTTCTCTTGAGATCCCCAAGTGAGAGCATACCAACCGTACGTAACTATTATAGGGTGCATAGGAAATATTAACATAAGGGCCTTGAAACAAGGGTGGGAATTTTTGTACAGTGTAGGATTTATAACATTAAGCTATAAACCTAGAGAAAAGCGGTAGTATTGAGGTTTTTCTAAAATAAAAAGAAAAGAAATGGACCGGGCTCTATTGAAATCAAACTTTACAGTGGTCCATTGTACAGAAATCTCGAAATATTAAAATAAAATAAAAAAAATCCAAAAATCAGTGTTTAGGAAGAAACCCTTCCAAACCGGTTTCAAGGTTTGACAATTTTTTTTTTCCTTCCCTTTTTGAAGTATCTAATATAGTAATTAAACTCATTTGTATTAAGAGAAACCGACCACCACCTCTCCTTTTATATAGCATTTCAAAGAAAGAAGAAAAGAGGGTAAATGTGGTGTAGGCCCTGAATTTTTTATATCCTAGTATGTGCTCATCAAACAATACGTCATCAGTAACAATAATAGTACATGTATAATTCTCAAAAACAATTTTGTAAATTTTGTATTGTTATTGTGGGGTATATACGGATTGAGGGGTTGTAAGGAGGCTTAACTCATATTTATCCCCAAAGAAAGAATGAAGAATGAAAGAAAGAATGAAAGAAAGGATCTCTTCCAATGAACATATATACGATGGCACCTTGACCAGTGGCCACTTCCCACCTTGGATCTCAGTCAGCCCCACATCAAAAGAAAGGAATGAAATCTCAGCATTATAAAATAAATATTAAATTTATTTTTGTTATTATTTCGGGGAATTTTTCTTTTAGTAAGGTAATGAAGTGAGACAACCCACTAGGGCTAAAGGAATCCATGGTTCGTTGAAGAGTCTGATTCCATTCAAAAGTCAGCGAACCACCATTGCCTTCTGGCACACCTGGTCCACTACAACGGAAGAAGTCTTCACCGGCGCTTTTTTAGGGTTTTCCCGGCAATTTTAAACGCCGGTGATTATGCTACCGGCATTTCAGTGAACGCCGCAAAAAACGCCGGGATGCGCGGCCGGGGATTTCTGCCATAATACCCCGGCGTTTTGGAGAAAGGCCGGTGTACAGTCAAAATTGCCCGGCGTTGTCGACGCGCCGGTGTAGAATACTTTTAATATTTTAAAATTATTAAAATTAGACAACCCCGACGTTTTGAAAATACTGGGGAATGTTTTTTAAAATTTTGAATTATGCTATTCAAATTGGTTTTTTATTTTTTAAAACATATACTGGCATTTTCAAAATGCCGGTGTATAGCTTCGTTTTTTTTGGGGGGTTTTGAAACAGAATTTTGTTTTTTTTTGGGTTGAAAACCTGTATATTATTTCCTTTTTTGCATCAAAAAAATTTGTAGTAATTTTCAATCATCCACAATAACATAATAAAGAATATAAAAAACAAAATTCATTTTATATATATTTTCCAAGCAGCAATAAACACAACTTAAGAAGTTTCAAGTTCTGCAGTCTAAAATCCAGAATTCAACGTTTCTCACACAAGTATCAAGTTACATATAACTCGGTTACAAAAAAGTTCTAACAAGTTTCACCATACAAAATAATTTGAACATCAAAAAAGACTAAAAAAAGACTATTGGAGTTAGTAGATTCTCTTCATCCGTACGCCTCCTTATGTCCTCATTGCTTCCATCATGCTCACTTCGATTCTCTGGATTAGCTCGACTTGAAATAGTTGGAACTCTATTTTGTAACTGTGTAAGTCACACATTAAAATATAATTAGCAAGGTAATTATACATTAAACTAACGAATTTAGAACATAAAACTTAAAGAGCATACTTTGTTCACAGCAAAAGAGCTCAAATATGAAATACAACTTGCACTATAATCAAATATACTATGCACATAATGTTCCTATTGTTAACTCCCTCCTCGTGTCAATCGCCTAAAAGAAGGAAATCATGAAGGCAAAAGTTATGTTATTTGCACATAATGTTAGGAAGGTTACTTTAAAAGTTTAGTTACCTGAGAATGAGTAAGCTGCCGGACGATATTATCATTGCCTACTCTCATTTTACGAGTTGACAATGCTAACTTTAAATTCTCAGTATCACATCCAACAAGTTTGGCAACACTTAATGCACCTAGGAGAAACAAAAAGTTGATTAGCCAAAGAATTGACAAACTTTCATTCAAATTGACAAACTTTCGTACATGATATGAAGGAATAAGGAAAAAGATTGAAAAATTAAAACTAAAGATAACTATCACCAATGTGGATGGACAATAATAAATGATAAATAATAAAAAATGAAGCATGGGGAGCTTATGTGTACATGGTAGAGTAAGACAGCACAAAAGGGAACAATCATTACCTCAAAGATATGAAGGAGCACCAGCACAGAGCTGATAAAATATGTGATATGAACGTTCACCTTGAGCACATTGGACAACTCTCGACTGCAAATTTAGCAGCATAATTTAAATAAATAATTGGAGAGTAAGCCTACATTAAGAAACAACGATTAATAAGACTAGCCATTTACCTTCTCCAGTAAAACTGCTCATAGAGTTATTTGCATTGGTATAAATAAAAAGATAAAAGAGTTCAGGTCAAAAGTCAGTTTAAGGGTAAAGTAATTTATTAGCACCAAAATTCTCAAAAGGGAATCCAAATATTCTTCTTACAAGTTTGAATGTTGGCTCCACATATCTTTCCAGTTGAGCTAAAATGAATTTCAATCAACTTGCCCTGCATCCTTAGAGAAAAGGAGACATCAGAAGAATCCAAAATATAAACATAATCCTCAGCAAAAATTCATATTCATGAGCAAAATAAATATGCATGTACATTGGTCTGGGTGGATATGACTGTTCTGAAAAAAAATTGAGATCAATTAAGCATGTGCAACAAATACAAATGAGGGCAAATAGTTTAGGGAGTCATAGAAATTGTACTCAACAAATACACGAGGGATGCATTGGCAAAGTCTTTGTATGCTGGAAATATAAGTGGGTTAAGAACTTATGTTTTATGCATATTACATATATAAACTGTGCTACTCTACATGATCCCCGTCTTAAATCATTGTTAGTCTCTTTCAATTTTTTCTGGATGCAGTTGGTTTAGGTAATTTCCAAACTAATCCATGTGCTATATGTACAAAAATTTCACAATGCTGTACTCTAACTATATAAAATAATCTCTATTTTATTATTACAACATTTGAAATCTATAGGTGACAATATTTTAACTATAGCTGTAGTATGAGTCATCTCTAATATTATAACTACAAAGTAGGAGTAATGCAAAGTGTCAATGACTCAATATAGATTAGTGACTATTGACCATCCATTACAAATCAGTGACTCAATATAGATCTTCATCACACCTTACTTTCGCGTGCATTGTACATACTAATTAGCTAATATCATAAACATTTTATACATATATCAGTTAATAACCCACAGTTGGATACTGTTAAACATGTAGGGGATACTCAACAATTTAAGATAATTTTTCCAAGTACTTTCAAGTATTTAAAACTATTTAATAGATGAAACTTCTTTGCTAACAATTTGGTTATACTAAAGATTCCAGGACACATTGTCCGACCATCTATCAACATCTTGTAATTCACACCTCTCAAAAACCTCTATAGTGACAAGATCCAAATCCCCAGCTAACTATATATTACAACGGATATGCCCTTATCCAGTAAATCAGTCACTGTAATCAGTCACTGTAATCCTAGTATCAAATTGTGGCAAATTTCCTAACTTTTTCATAATAATTGTGAATTGTTGGAGTGGCAATAATTGTGTAGTTATATTCTTATATGCATAATTGTCTAGAACATTCAAGTTATATTTCTAAAAAGTAAGAACATATATATGATTGAATTGTGAGCCCAGTTTATTGCGCATCAGTATGTTCGACAATGTGGTCCGCTAACCCGATAACCGAATCCAATCTAATCTATTCTAATCCTGCTTTTTTGGTTAGATCCTTAAAATATTAACCCAACATTTTGCTTTACTTAAAATCAATCCATGTTTTTGTTAGATTTTAAGTATAAATCCATGTTTTTGTAGATATAAGTATAAATAGTTATTGGGTCTTTGTGCAAATCCGACCTGGTCCACTTTGCTGAACCCACTATTGATTCTTCTAGCTTGCACAAAACAATGAATTCCGTTGGAGAAACAAAACCTAACTACAAACCAGAAAAGAAACAAAATATAACAACAAAACCTAACTAAACTACAAACCCTAATTAAGAAATCCACAAATTTAACAAAGCCAAAACAGTCAAAATTCCTCCACAAGATTCCATAATTCCTAATTACTCATTCACACAGTCCCAATTGCAAATAATTTTATTCATAAATTTTTTTTATCAAAATTTATAAATAATTATACTACCTAACGGCGAGAGAGGAGGACGACAGGGGGGAAACGTAGGAGATGACGGCGTATGTTGGACGGCAGGAACGGATTCCATTGGAGGGAGAGAGAGAGAGAGAGAGAGAGAGAGAGAGAGAGAGAGAGAGAGAGAGAGAAATAACAAAGAAAGGGTTCAGTAAAGAGGAATTGGGGAAATAGGAGGTGGCGGGGATAAAAAAAAATCCCATAGAATGGCCGGCGTTTGTTTAATAAACGCCGGCCTATAGCATAATAGCCTGGCACTTATTAAAAGCGCCGGTGTATGTTAACGTTTTAGGGTTTCCCACGAAATAACACATTCATACCCCTGCGTTTCCCACAAATGCCGGGGTATAAATGCCGCTAAATACAGTTTATGTTGTAGTGGTCCCTCAACAAAGACTAACATGCCTCCATTCATTCCCTCTTTTGACAACTGTTGGTTCCTTAGTAGGCTGACATTTGAAATGAACTATGGCATGGCTTAAAGCCCTAACTATTTGCTTATCCTAATTCGGTGATTCCTTCTACAAAAGCCCCCAATCTTGTTTGGATTTGTTAAGATAAATCAGAAAGATGAAAACAATACTGAATATTGAATTGAGAAATAACTAAGTACAATATCTCCTATATATAGGAGTGAACCAAATACAAAACTAGCACAATACCCAATGTGGGACTGTAATATCTAACACCCCCACTCAAACTCACGGTGGGTCAAACAATGTGAGTTTTCTTACTAAATATCGAAATCTCTGAACAGTATGAGATTTGGTGAAGAAGTCTGTCGTCTGCTGTGACGAGGTAATAGAATGAAGTGAAATGGTCCCTACTTCAAAGCGCTCACGAACATAATGACAATCAATCTCTATATGCTTTGTTCGCTCATGGAAGATCGGGCTGCTTGCAATATGTAGTGCACTCCGGTTATCACAATAAAGAGGAGTAGCTCCTGAAAGAGTGATACCCATATCTGATAACAGCCAACAAACATGAATAATCTCTCTAGTAGTAGTTGACATTACTCTGTACTCAGCTTCAGTCGAAGAACATGCAATAACTCCTTATTTCTTTCTTTGCCATGAGATCGGTGAATCATCAAGAAATAGACAGAAACATGTGGTTGACCGTCTGGTAGTAGGATCACCTGCCCAATCTGAATAAGAATATGCACTCAGCTCTAATTTGGATGTAGCAGGCATGAATAATGAGCAGTAATAGTACCCCGAAGATATCTGAGAATCCGAAGAAGAGTACCGTAGTGAACTGATGTAGGAGCGGAAATAAACTGACTGACAACACTGACTGCGTGAGCAATATCAGATCTGGTCATGCATAAGTAGACAAGCTGTCTAACAATCTGTTTGTATCTAGTGGGATCAGGAAGGAGCTCACTATCAGTGGGACGAAGCTTTCCATGAAGCTCTAATGTTGTATCGGCTGATCGACTGTCAGAGAGGCATGCAGCGGAGATAATATCTGATGTGTATTTCTGTTGAAAAATGAGTATCCCCCGAGATCCATGAGCAATCTCTAGACCCAAAAAATAACATAGTCTGCCAAGATCTTTCATATGGAACTGCTGGTGAAGGTATTTCTGGGTGGATATAATGCCTGCGGAGTCATCCCCAGTAATGATCATATCATCAACATCGAGTAGTAGAAGTACCCTCCCTTGCAGTGATGACCGCATAAACATATAATGGTCCTAAAAACTCTGACTAAAACTAGCCTTGGAGATGACAAGGCAAAAACACTCAAACCAGGCTCGAAGGGCCTGCTTCAAACCATATATAGCCCGATACAGCCGGCAAACACGACGAGAAGGAGTAGGGAGGCCAGGAGGAGGATCCATATAAACAATCTTAGATAAGGTACCATGAAGAAAAGCATTCTTCACGTCCATTTGGTATAACGGCCACCAACGGATGGCTGCAACAGCAAGAAGAGTGCGAACAGTAGTCATCTGTGCAAAGGGAGCAAATATCTCATCATAATCAATGCCATGCTCGTGAGTAAATCCTTGTGCTACTAGATGAGCCTTGTGCCGCTTAATATATCCATCAGGTTGATATTTGACCTTGAAGATCCAATTGCAGCTAATAGGCTAAATGCCCTCTAGCATAGGAACAACATCTCAAGTGCCAGTCTGATCAAATGCACTGAATTTCTCTGCAATAGCTTTCTTCCACTCGAGATATTGAATTGTGCCCTGATAGGTTCTAGGCTCACGTGTAGAGTGTATAGCAGTGATTTATGCATGAAACCATGGTGAATAGGAAGCTAGGGTGGCAAAACCAAACTGGTCAGAAGGACCAGTGGCATCAGGTGTATAACATGCCAGAGGAATACCAGAAGTGGAATGTGTAGACTGACGAAGCTGTGGAGGACTGACAGGGTGTGGGGGTGAGGACGGTGGAGTTAGTGCATGTGTCGGTGAGGAAGTAGGTGGGGTGGGTGCTAGCAGTTGTAAGGATGCAGGTGGTGTTTCAGTAGAGGGAACAATAAGTGTAAGGACTGCAAGAGATGTGAATGGAGCCAGAGGAATGGGATCAAAAAGAATGTGGGAAGATGAAGTCGGGGAGCTAGCAACAACTGGGAAATCGAGAAATCTAGCATCCTCAGGAGGAGTCAGGTAGTAAGGAGAGTCTTCCATAAAGAATACATGTCAAGAAATACGGACACGACTCGTAGATGGATCAAAACAACGATAACCTTTGTGTTCGGGACTGAAACTTAGGTGAATGCACTTAGCAGCACGAGCAGAGAACTTCGTGCGCTCAGTAGGAGGGAGAAGGACGTAACAGGTGTGCCCAAAGGTACGGAGCATACTGTAGTCGGGAGGTGAGTGATAAAGAACCTTATAAGGTGCCGTACCAGCTAGGGCAGACGAGGGAGTAATGTTAGTGAGACTAACAGCCCAGAAAGTACGATGGACGGAAGAGGATAGTAAAAGTGCGTGAGCCGTCTCAAGGATGTGACGATGCTTGCATTTAGCTACACCATTTTGCTCATATGTGTGAGGGCATGATTGCTGAAAAGGGTGCCGTAAAACTGAAGGATTGATCTTATAGTGCTGGAAGTGTATTCACGAGAACCGTCCGATTGGAAATTCTTAAAGCGCACACCGAACTGAGTGTAAATCATAGTCGTAAAGAACTAATAAATATCAGGTATCTCAGATCGCCGCTGCATAAGAAAAATCCATGCATGTCTAGTGAAGTCATCGATGAAGACAACATAATAGAGATAGCCTTTCCATGAAAGCATAGGAGAGGGTCCCCATATGCCAGAATGAACAAGTTGAAAAGGATCGGTGGTTTGAGAAGTGCTTTTGTGACTAAAGGGTAGTGCGGTGTGTTTGGCCAAATGACAACCCTGACAATCAGATAAATATTTAAAAGTAAGAAAACCAAGGGTACCACTACGAGATAAAGTCTGGAGATGAGACGCATTAATATGATCTAAACGTCTGTGCCACAGATCAGTATCAGAGGAAACTGTTGATTCTTGGTTTGGATGACTACAACACAATACAAAGTTGTTCTACCACATATCTCTTGTAGAGTGTATCAAAGTCAATACCATGGTGAAATACACAAAGGCAACATAATCTGATGAAGCTTCAAGAGTACTTGATCAAGCTTCAAGACAACAAGACAAAGGCTCAAGCTCAAGACAAAGACTCAAGTTCAAGACAAGATTCAAAGTGCTTCAAATTTGTAATGTTGTATTTTTAACTCTTTTAGTCTTAGAAACTTGTAATAGCCTTGTCACACTCACACTCACATAGACTTTAAATAATCTGACTGTTTTACAAAATTAAAATGTCAAAACAAGCTTGAATAAGTTCAGCTGTATGAGTACCAGTTGACCGCTCCTTGGAACCAGTCGACTATTATAGTACAAAACTGCCTGAACTCATATAAGCTCTGGCCAGTCGACTCATTATGGCAACCCAGTCGACTGTTCAAACCGTTTCGACAGTCTTCTGAATTTAAAACTTGTTTTTCGAGTTCAAATCTTTTATATCCGTTTTATTACGGTTTATGGAACTGTTTCACAACGTTCCTTGATTCTTACTCTATAAATAGAGTATAGGAATCATTTGGAAAAGGTTCCAAGCATTCTTTAACTTTCAAGTCTTTTGTTTTCAATAAGAACAAGTGTTTCAAAAGCATACAAACTCTCTAAGACTTGGTTCTCTAAATTTCAGTCTAATATTACATTGATTTCGTTTTAGACTGAATTCAGAAGTTGACCTAACAGCCACTATACAAAAGCACTATCACATACAAGGCTATAGGTTGTTGTAAACTCAATTTTTGTTGTTGTTTTCACTCTCGGGTTGTGAGAGTGGTCCTTTCGGTTGGAGAGTAGGATTCTTGGTTTTAGAGTCTCTTTCACTTTAGGGTATAGAGTGAGTTTGCTCGCTCTAGTGGTGAGAGAGGTCTACGGATTTGACATTGTTGTTGTCAAAGGCCGTAGAGTATTCTTGTACTTTTTCAAGAATAGTGAAAAATCTCAAGTGGTTGCTTGGGGACTGGATGTAGGTCGGGAGAACCGAACCAGGATACATCGTTGTGTTTGGCTGTGATTGACTCTATGTGGTTGTATTCTCTCAACTTGCAATTTCAATTTCTCAGAGTTTTATTTCAAAAACTCGTCTGGTAAGTCGACTGATCAGACTTGTAACTCTTCGGTAAAATACTCTTCTTATCTGACTCAACAGTCGACTGTATATCTATTTTCAATCGACTTAATAATACGAAAAGTTCAAGTTTTTAATTAATTTTTAAACAACACTATTCACCCCCCTCTAGCGTTATTTGCCTTGCCTACAGGATCCAGTACTTGGTATCAGAGCAAGGTTGAGTGCAATGGCATCTACTTCAAATGCAAGCCAATATCATGAAGGCCAATCCACACAAAGGCCACCCCTATTCGATGGAACAAACTATAACTATTGGAAGTGTAGAATGAAGACCTACCTTCAGTCCATCAACTATGAGATTTGGAACATGACTGAGATAGAATTCACCGCTCCTACAATTCCCTATGCACAATGGAACGATGACATGAACAGCAACACAATGAACAATACATAGGCGATGAATGCTTTATTTTCTGCACTTCCCAAAGAGGATTTCAATAGCATGTCAAATGCAACAACGGCTCATCAAATCTGGCACACCCTCGAGGTAACTCATGAAGGTACTAATAAGGTTAAAGAATCTAAGATATATGTTCTTGTTCATAGGTTTGAGATGTTCCGTATGAAGGAGAACGAGAATGTGTCAGACATGATAACTCGATTCACGGACATTACAAACTCTCTTGTGGCCCTTGGAAAGACGTACTCGCAAGCAGAAATGGTGAGGAAAGTTCTTCTTGCCCTAACCCCCGAATGGGAGAAGAAGACCACCTGCATAGAAGAAGCCAACGATTTAACACAACTCTCTCTTGAGAATCTTGTGGGAAATCTTTTGGCGTACGAAGTACAACTTGAAGAACGCAAGAAGGATCTAGAACCTCAACAAGCAAAGAAGAAGACACTCTCTTTCAAGGCCATGTCGGATTCCGAAGATGAAGAAGAAGCTGAAGAAAAAATAGCCATGTTTACTAGAAAGTTCAAGAAATTTTTACGAAAAGGTAAATTTAATTCCAAGTTTAAAGATACTAATGAACTTCCCACTTATTTTAAGTGTAACAAGACAGGTCATATGAAAAATGATTGCCCATTAGAAAATGTGAAATCAAAAGGGAAGGCTCCCAACTTCAAGAAAGACAAGTACACAAAGAACAAGTATATGAAGAACAAGAAGGCATATCAAGCAACTTGGCATGATAGCGACTCTTCATCAGAAGAAGAGAATGAGGAGTCAAACGAAGTAGCGAACGTATGTTTCATGGCTACACAAAACGATGTAAGTGAAAACTTTGATTCATTAGATGCTTTCAATGAAGTTTTTTAAGAACTTAAGAAGGAGAAAATTAGAGTTAAAAATTTAGAGAAAGTCATTCAAACACTTTCTCAAGAAAATCTTGACTTAAATGTTGAAGTCAAATCTTTAAATTCTCGACTTTCAAATTTGGATGTAGATCTTGTATCTCTCAAGAAAAATTATGATGAGATATCCAAGAATGTATCTAAATTTAATAAAGGAAAGGAGAATTTAAATGAAGTTCTCCAAAATCAAGTTCAATCTAATAAAAGATTTGGACTTGGTTTTCAAAAGACTCTTGAAAAACATCATTCTTCTAAGGATACTAGTAGTAATAAGACTGATTCTATTTCCAGTGTGAAGAACAAATTATATGAGTTTTTTGAGAAACTAAAAACTATTGTTTTCCATGAAAATAGTAATTGTGTAGTTCAGACCAGTCGACTGAACCCTAATGTTAGTCATCTATCTAGAGGTTTGGAGTCTTACTCAAAGAGACGAAAACCTCAGATAAGTCGACCTATTTCACCTCCCAGTCGACTGACTTCTCATAACAGTCGACTCAAAGGTACAATAAAGTCGACTGGACAGACTAAAAACATTTGGGTTCCAGTCAACCTGAGTGTAAACGATAGAATTACTTATATAAATTCTTATGTTCTTAATGTATGTAATTCTGTAAATTATATTCCTGCTTTTGGTGGTAAATCAAACTCACTTTAGGTTTGGTTTCCCAAAAACTAATCCCTTTTTGACCCAATGAAAAGGGTACCATATTCACAATGCTTATTTTATAGGTACCTAAAAGAGAACGTTGGATACTTGATAGCGAATGCTCCAAGTATATGACTGGTCATGCAAATCTTCTTTCTTCTATACAAGAGATAAATGGAGGAACAGTCACATTCGGCGAAAACAACAAAGGGAAGGTTATTGGAATAGGCATGGTCGGTAAGAATACTACCCCACTATAGAAGAAGTATTTCTAGTTAGTGGATTAAAGTATAATCTGTTAAGTATTAGCCAACTTTGTGATAAGGGATATAAAATTGTTTTTGAAAAAGATGCATGTTTGATATATGATTCATCTATGCAAAATGTTATTTTTCAAGGTTTTAGGAAAAACAACATTTATGAGTTATACTTAAAAACAAATGATTTTTCTTATGGTTTTTGCTTAGTAGCTTCTAACAATGATTCTTGGCTTTGGCATAAGAGATTTGTCCATATAATATGAAAAATATTACTAAATTGTCTAAATACAATATAGTTAAAGGACTGCAAAGACTATCTTTTAAGAAAGATAAGTTATATGATGCATGTCAACTAGGAAAACAAGTCAAATGTACTTTTAAGACAAAAGAAATGATTTCTACTAGTAGGCCTCTCGAATTAATCCATATGGATTTATTTGGTCTTGCTAGAGTCGCTTCTTTAAATAAAAATAGATATGTATTTATTTTAGTAGATGATTTTTCAAGATTTACATGGGTTTTCTTTTTAAAACATAAATATGATGACTTTGAAGAATTTGCAAATTTCTGCAAACGAATTCAAAATCAAAAATCTCTAACCATAGTCACTATTAGAAGTGATCATGATAGAGAATTTGAGAAAGAAACGTTTTCAGAATATTGCAACAAGAATGGTATAACACATTCATTTGTATTTCCTAGAGTTTCACCACAAAATGGAGTGGTCGAAAGAAAGAATAGGACATTGCAAGAGTGTACACGTACTAGGGATGGCATCAGGTCCGGACCAGCTCGGGACCGGCCCTGCCTGCCTTTTTTCCGGGCTGAACCGCGAACCCCCCCCCGGTCCGGTCCGGTCCTCAAATAAGGCAAAGAAGCCCGGTCTGGACTGCTAGCCCGCCCAGGCTCGGGCCGACCGTTGGCTTTTTTTTATTTTTTTCAGAAAAAAAAATTAAAAATTACAAAAAAGCCCCCCAACAGATTTATACTGGCTAGTTTGGGGGGGGGGGGGGGGGTACTTTAGGAAATCATAAAATTTTCATATTCTATATATACCATACCATTTCTTTCACTAATTCACTCAAATCTCTCATTCTCTCTACTATTTCTCCAATCAACAAAAACAATGAAGTGATCAACACTCTCTCAAGTTTTCAAGATCAAATCTCTCTACATTTTGAAGGAAGGAAAATCAACAACAATCAAGTGATCAACTCATCAACAAAAGCAATCAATACTACTATCTCTCAAGTCGCAACTTTCTCAACAATCATTCTTCAAACTTCAAGCACTCTTACGGTATTTTAGTATATTTTTAATTTGTAGATTTAACATAGTTGATTATTCTCATATACATCTCTTAATTAGTTTAGGTTTTCTTGAACTTCTTCCTCTCATTTTTTAGATTTTCTTTTGTAATTTTGGTAAAGTGGTAAAACATACATATACTACTCACTCACTAGTTCTTGATATTGTTGTTATTTATTAATTGAGATAGATTGTTGTTTGTTTTAAATTATTAGTTGCCATACATTTAGTTGTTGCTTTCTCTCTAATTTTTACATACACTAGTTTTTTATACTTAAATGGCCTCTAATCGATCACGCGGTGGTGGTAGACATAGTAGTCAAGAATCTACTAGTCATAACATTCCTTCCCTTCCAAATCCATATATAGATAGTGAAGAAACATTCATGAATTATGATAGTTTTCCCGATATGAATGAAACACACTCAAATCCTATAGAAATAGAAGATCATGTAGAACCATAACCATCGGAACAAGGTCCTTCTCTAACATCAAGAAAAACTAGAGGGACTACTTCCGAAGTACTCAATTATTTCAATTTTGTCCCTTCACAAAATGATAAGAGTATAGGACATAAAATATGTAAGAAGTGTCAAACACCATATAAGTTTAAATTAGGATCGGGCACGGGTACACTTCAACGTCACTTAAGCAAATGTCAACCACAATTTTCGAAAGACAATCTCACACAACAACAAAAAACATCCTAGAACCGGTCAAGTAGATAGTCATAGCTACGATCACGATCTCGTTTGTAGGAAAATAGCTAAGTTAGTAATTAGGAGTGAATTACCATATTCGTTTGGTGAAAAAAAATATGTAGAGACTTTTGTACAAACCTCCTTCAACCCCCATTATAAAAAGATTGCAAGAAATGTAGTTAAGAGTGATTGTAAATTAGTTTACAACGAGACTAAGGATTTTTTGATAGCAACACTAAAATCACTAAACACTAGAGTTTCATTGACATCGGATGGGTGGGTAGGAGTAAACGGCGTTCCCATGATGTGTGTAACATGTCATTGGATAGATTCGGATTGGGTACTTCAAAAGAGGATAATTTCATTTAGATATGTTAGGTACCCACATAAGGGTGAAATTATAGCCACCACATTATGGAAGCATGTAATAATTTTTGTATTTATGATAAAGTGTTTGCTATTGGTTTTTGTTGCCGCTGAAATCGGTGTGGGGGCAAACAGATAGATTTGTGGATTCTTGGGATGTTGAATAGTCAGACCTGAACACCTTTCCACCGAAGTTTGACCGTGATCTCCCGCCGCTGACCTGCAAAAAGTGCAAAACACTGGGAATGATCCCGGCGACGCTCCCTCCGACGCTCAAGTCAGTAATCAGAATGATTATGAAAGAGCTTTGATTAGCAAAAGATTGATTACCTGGTAACAGTGGGGGATGGAGGGTATTTATAGCCGCCCTAAGAACCAATTTCGAGATAAGATCAAATCCCTACTTCCCAGTGAATGGATAGAAGGAATCAGGGCCATTGATTAAGGACAATCATAAATCCTAATTCTATCCAGCTAAACTGGATTTCTTGCAGGTTGGAACCCGCACCCAGTTTGGACGGATCCGTTAGTGGGTTATTGAGCTTTTGGAAAAAAGACCCAGTACCTATTTCAGACCCGTTTATAGGTGAAATTACCATTTTACCATCGAGCTTTAAGATTCGTGCCCGTTTCGGACGGTTCCGATTTAACCCTATTTTAACCATATCACGAGCCCCCTACTCCTGAAGACTGAGTTATATCACCCTTTGAGGAGTAGTTTTATTGTTTTAATGGCTTGCGGAGTTATATCGGAGTCCAAATGAAGGGTGTCGAATCTGTATACGAGGTATTATGATGATTTTCAGAGTTGGTTGTGTGCTCAAGGTTGTTCTTGAGTTCTCCTGGACTTTTGGTGATTTTTCTTGATTTTTATTCATTTTTCGGACCATTTATTTAATTTCGCGGAGCGGTGATTTATTGTTTGGGAGTCTTAATTAATTATTCTAAGCAATAATTATTTACCCCGGGGCTCAAAAATATTTTTCAGAATTTATAATTATTTTTTAGAATTTGTAAGTAATTTTCCCGAATTTTTAATCATTTTTCGCAATTTTTAAATAAATAATCCGATTTTAATAAATTAAAAATTAATTTGTAATACCATTTATGACGTGGCGCAACCTGGGCCCTTCATCAGCCATCGGCGTGAATATTGAAGCGATCAGGCGGTCTGAGTAGCTCGGCAGCACTTTTCTTCGTTTGTGAAGGTCGGTGCCTCGGTAGCTCGGCCAAGGCTCCTCGGTAGCTCGGTAGTTCGGCGCCTCACGAGCTACCGAGCTACGTGGATGAATCTTGAGCATCCATTACAGTGCGAATCACGAGGTTAGAGATTCAGATCATGAGAAAACGCTATCTTGTCATTTTGTGGGTGTGGAATGATCTGAGCCACTCATCATCTTTTGGCGCGAATTTTGAGACAATCTGACAGTTGGAGTTGCTCGGTGGCCTTTTTCTTCAAATGTGGAGGTCGGTACCTCGGTAGCTCGGTCGTAGATCCTTGGTAGCTCGGCAGCTCGACCATAGTTCCTTGGTAGCTTGGCAGCTCAGCCATTGCTCCTCGGTAGCTCGGTAGAGTGCCTCCATGGTTCGGCTCGTTACGAGCCGTTGAACCACGTGGCTGGATCTGGAGCATTCATCATGGCGCGAATCACAAGGTAGGAGGATCAGATCACGAGAAAATGTTGTCGTTTTGTGGGCGTGTCTGAATCTGAGCCGCTCATCAATTTTTAGCACGAATTTTGGGACAATCCGACGTCCCACAGAGCTCGGTAGCAATTTTCTCCAAATGTGGTGGTCAGTGCCTCGGTAGCTCAGCAGAGTGCCTCGGTGGCTCGGTTCATTAAGAGCCGTTGAGCCACGTGGCTGAATCTAGAGCGTTCATCATGGCGCAAATCACAAGGTAGGAGGCTTAGATCACGAGAAAATGTTATCTTGTCGTTTTGTGGGTGTGTTCTGAATCTGAACCGCTCATCAATTTTTGGCACGAATTTTGGGACAATCAGACGTCCCACAGAGCTCAGCAGCATTTTTCTCCAAATGTGGAGGTCGGTGCATCGGTAGCTCGGCAGAGTGCCTCGGTGGCTCGGCTCGTTAAGAGCCATTAAGCCACGTGGCTGAATATGAAGCATTCATCATGGCGCGAATCACAAGGTAGGAGGCTTAGATCACGAGAAAACGTTATCTTATCGTTTTGTGGGCATGTTTGGATCTGAGCCGCTCATCAATTTTTGGCATGAATTTTGGGACAATCAGACGTCCTACAGAGCTCGGCAACATTTTTCTCCAAATGTGGAGGTCAGTGCCTCGGTAGCTCGGTAGGGTGCCTCGGTGGCTCGGCACCTCGTGAATTGCCAAGCTGCGAGGCTAAGTCTGAACCGTCGCAGCCCTTCTCTAAACTGTCGCAGCCTTCTCTATTCTGTCGTTTTGTTTCCCTTAACGGGTCCCAAGCGTTACAAAAGCCCAACAGTTGCCTCTTTGGCTATAAGTTTTCACCCCCCTCACTCCTTCTCTCATTCTTTTACTTTTCACTCTCAAAACTTACTTTCGCTCTCGAGTTGCTCTGGTAGCGGAGATTTGAGAAAAGAGTGGTTGTGTTAGCTGTCGCGGAGGCCAGGCAATTTTCGGTGAAGTTCTTCCGACCATAACCGTCACATCAAGGTCAATACGCATACTCTTAATCTCATACATATACCCTACGAGATGTTACGAGTGTCCTCGGGTAGTGAGGCTTCTTCCTTCGGCGGTCGAAGCGGTGAGCGGTTAGTTCACGAGGAAGTGGTGAGCAGACGGAAGGGGAAGGAGATAGTAGGGTCGTCGGTGGCCGAGGAGAAGTGGAAGGAGCTGTCCCGGTCTTCGGTTGTTGAAACGGTGGTGGAGACAGTGAGGCAAGCGGGTGAATTGGGTCGGCTACCGACCGTGATATCCGGTCATGGAGGGATAAGGCAGTATTCTAGCAAGCTGCTGACCAAGGCTATCTATGGTCGCTCGGAAACCTACAAGGAGAATGAACTGAGGGAGATTACCGAAGTGGACAATATACCCTCGGTTCTAACCGAGCGAGATCTGCTTCGAACTTGGAAGAGCTTTGCCATTCCCCCGGAGTACACCCTAATTCTCCCGGTCCCGGGGTGCGAGCATGCATAGCCTTCATGCCAGATACTTGCGTCTTCGCCTACGATGCGTTGAACGCCAGACTACGTCTTCCTCTACATACCTTCGTGACTGAAGTTCTCCGGTGGTATGGACTATGTCCTATTCAGTTCATGCCAAACATGTGGAGACATGTGCTCGGATTTCTTCTCCAATGCCGAACAACAAAGGTGGAGCCACAGCTCGTCGTCCTTCGGAGTTTGTATCGGATCAATAGGATGAGCAAGACTGAGCCCCGTTACTATCTGTCGCCTCGGAAAGGCGTCAAGCTGATAGAGAACCTCGACTCGATAAGGTCGTGGAAGGGTATGTTCTTCCTGATCAAGGGCCCTTCGGCGTGGGACTTCCCGACCCGGTGGTAGGAGGACGTGCCGAAGTATGCAAAGGCCGAGCCGGTGTTGACCTCGGCCGAGGTAGAGGTGGTGGCGAAGCTAGTCGGACTTCCAATGTTGAGTTGGAGGGATATGACCGAGGAGGTGCTTCACCGGTCGGGTCGTAGTCCGATCGACCCGAGTACGCTCTGGACACCTCTTTTCCCTTGTTTACTTTCTGTTATGTATTGTATTTTTCTAACTTTGTTTTCTTTATCTGACAGAGGCACCGAGCATGGATTTCAAGGCGATCATGGCCGAACGAAACAAGGGCACCGATGCCAAGAAGAGGAAGAGGACGAGCGTAGGTCCTGATGTGTCTAATTTTTATATAAATATTTGTATTCAATTACCCATTAAAATTGCTTGTTTTCGATTATATTGTCTAAAATTCATCTTATTTCTATAATATTTCAATTAATTACTTATTTATGTAGAAATAAGATTTTTGATGCAAAAAGTAATTATTTTTTGATAAAAATCAACAAAACAAAGAAAAACTATTGATTTATTATTTGTTGAATTTTATATATTACAAATTGACAATATAAGAGCAAAATACAATTTTAATTCTTATGAGGGTGTAAAAAGAATAAATTTAAATGGATTTTGATAAAGCAAAAATAAAAATTAGTTATTTTAAATTCATCTAATTAATTTAAATTTAAATATTTATTCTAAAATCTGAATTTTATTTTGCAGGATGCATCTAATCTGATTGGTGTGAAGCTTGATAAAGATATATCCTAATCTCCACCTCATCTACAACTCAACTCCTATAAAAAGACCCTAAACCCCGGAGACAAAAGGAAGCCAGCGGACTCAAAAAGAAAAAAAAAGAGAAAAACAGAGAGACATTCTCTCTCTCTGTTCCCGGATTAAAAGAAGCAGCAAGCAGCGATCACGTGGGCGACAGTGCGACTGGTTCGATCCCCGCGCGTGCAGTGGGCTTCGAATTGACAGAGGCTTTCAACTGGCGACGGGACAGGCGACAGTGCGACGTGATAGCAAGTCTTGATTGGCGTGCACAGTTGTTTCGAATTGAAACAGCAATCAAGCTTCGATCGGCGTGCTGACTGGCGCAGAGACTTCGACCTGACGTGGACTTGCTGCGATCTGACTGGCAACAAGAAGCATTCGGTTCTTTTTGAGATAGAGGGGTTTGCAATTATTTTTTTTAATCTTTTTCTCCTCTCTAATTTTTTGTAATGCAATTCTTGAACAAGTTTATTAATTGCAATATTTTTATTATGAACTAACTCTATTTTTCTAGGGTTTAGATGTAGCCTAGTTTCGAGAACACCGTTTTTAATTCCATATTATTTCTATTTTCTCTTTGGTTGTGTGTTTAATTTTTGTGCTTAATGCCTACAATTATTTGGCCAATTTTTGTTTGATTATTGGATCATGGAGAGACCGAGAGGTAATTTGTGATTTAGGACAATAAAAATTGAACACCATTAATTGAGCGAAATTAGAGATAATTTACCGTAATTAATGTGACCGTAAAGAAATCCATAGAACTTAATGAGTCTTTAATTAATTAAATTTGCATAGAGATGTGTCAAACTGTTAGTTAGAGATATTTTTGGTGTTGTTCGAGAGAAAGCATCGAATAATTAAGGGATTTTGGTCTACAACCAGGAAAAATAAATTCTTTATTCATGGAATTTCAAATTGTGTTTGATTAACTAGGTGAAATCAAAAACCCTAGAATTGATTTGCAATTGATAAATTACAAACTTTCTTATTCCGTTTCCTTTTAATTAGTTAGTTTTACTTTAGATAAATTTAGTAGCTTTCTTTACTTAATTCGATTTTTCCAAATAGTAGTTAATCTAGCGATATCGGTACTTAGTGAAGTAACTAGTCTCTGTGGGAACGACACTCTATTCACTATCTATATTACTTGTTGCGATTTTGTACACTTGCAAATATTTAGCATCAAGTTTTTGGCACCGTTGCCGGGGACTAGTTATTCTTTATTAATATTGAAAATTGCTAGACAATTACTAGTTTGGATTTTTATTTATTTTCAGCTTTTATTATCTTTTGACTTATTTTTCTTTATTTTAGGAAGTAAGAGTACATGCGCAGATCTAAATCATTAGAGCATCTACTTTTTTATCCAGAAATCGAAAGGACTTTACGACAGATTAGGAACAAGAAGAAAGAAAACATCGCATCCATGGCGAACGACGATGGGAACAAAGCTTTGAGGGACTATGCAATGCCCTCAGTTAATGGAACCTTATCAAGCATAACAAGGCCTGCAGTTGAAGCAAATAATTTTGAAATTAAACCATCAATCATTCAGATGATTCAGCAGAACCTTCAGTTTGGAGGACTAGCACATGATGACCCAAATACTCACATCACAAACTTTCTTGAGATGTGTGCCACTTTCAAGCTCAATGGAGTTTCTGATGATGCTATTCGACTTAGACTCTTTCCTTTCTCACTCAGAGATAAGGCAAAAGCTTGGTTAAATTCTTTACCGGCAGGAACTATTACCAATTGGGAGGGCCTAGCACAGAAATTTTTGGCAAAGTACTTTTCCCCAGCAAAAACAGCAAAGTTAAGAAATGACATCACAACATTCACGCAATTCGAGACAGAGTCATTATATGATGCATGGGAGAGGTACAAAGAGCTACTAAGAAAGTGTCCTCATCATGAACTGCCAAAGTGGTTACAAGTGCAAACTTTCTATAACGGGTTGGGGGCTACAAATAGAACCATGGTAGATGCAGCAGCTGGAGGTGCACTAATGAGCAAAACTCATGAAGCAGCTTATGACCTTCTAGAAGAAATGGCATCTAATAATTATCAGTGGTCCTCAGAAAGAACAGTGCAAAGAAAAGTGGCGGACGTTTTTGAACTTGACCCTATTTCTAATATAAATGCAAAACTTGATATTTTAACTAAGCAAATAGGTAATATGAATGTTAATGCCATTCAATCTCATATGATTTGTGACCTTTGTGCAGGAAATCATTCTAGTGCAGATTGCCAAGTGGGGAACCCTTTTGCTCCATCAAATGCAGAACAAGCAAATTATGTGTCAAATTTTCAAAGGCAAAATAATCCATATGCAAACACATACAATCCAGGATGGAGAAATCACCCCAATTTTTCTTGGAACAATAATCAAGGAGGAGCTAGACCACAACAAAATTTTCAACAACAGGAAAAGAAGCCAACATTAGAAGAAATACTCAAGCAGTACATGCAAAAGACAGATCAAGCAATTCAAAATCTTGCAAATTCAACTTCGGCTTCGATCCACAACCTTGAGGTCCAAATGGGACAAATTTCAAATATTCTCAACGAAAGAATGGCAGGAACATTTCCTAGTGACACTGTGGTCAACCCCAAGGAGCATGTTAAGGCAATAACACTCAGAAGTGGGACAACAATTGAGCAACCACAAACAAATATTTCCGAACAAAATGTGGGTGAAGAGAAAAAGGAGAACGAGCAAAACGAGGAGGAACAAATGCAGCACAAAAGAGTCTCTAGCCAAGCAAGTTCAGGGAAGTTAAATTCTGACACTTATCCTATTTCACCTTATGATCCACCTATTCCTTTTCCACAAAGGCTTAAAAAGAATAAAATTGATACTCATTTTTCAAAATTTTTAAATATTTTCAAGCAATTGCATATTAATATTCCTCTTATTGAAGCTTTAGAACAAATGCCAAAATATGCAAAATTTTTGAAGGACATTCTATCAAACAAGAGAAAATTGGAGGAGCATGAAATGGTGATGCTAACAGAAGAACGTAGTGCCATTCTACAAAAGAAGCTGCCACCTAAACTTAAAGATCCAGGGAGTTTTACAATTCCTTGCACTATTGGAAATTCTTCTTTTCATAAAGCACTATGTGATTTAGGAGCAAGTATTAATCTTATGCCCTATTCTGTTTTTAGGAAATTAGGAATTGGAGAAGCAAAGCCCACCACAATTTCCTTACAATTGGCAGACAGGTCCATCAAATACCCAAGGGGGATCATTGAAGATGTTTTGGTGAAAGTGGACAAATTCATATTCCCAGCTGATTTTGTTGTGCTTGACATGGAGGAAGATGAACAGATTCCTTTAATTTTAGGGAGACCTTTCCTTGCAACAGGGAGAACTTTAATCGATGTGCAAAAAGGAAAACTTATTCTAAGGGTGGATAACGAGCAAGTAACTTTTGATGTACTAAAATCCATGGAGTACCCTATCGAAGTGCACTCATGTTTTCAAGTCAGCGAAATTGATCTAGCCATCAGCAAAACACATACAGGTGAAGCTGACAAATTACCCCTAGAAGTGTGCTTAACAAATTCATCAACTTCAGAAGCCAACACTGAAGAGGTTTTAGAATGTATTCGATATTTGGAGGCTACACAACCTATTCATCCTTTAGCTCAGGTAAAATTCAAAGATGTGGGGATACAAAAGATGACATTATTAACAGATGAACCGCCCAAACTTGAGCTAAAGCCACTGCCGGCTAATTTGAGGTATGCATTTCTAGGACAAGAATCCACTTTTCCAGTTATTATTAATGATACTTTGAATAAAGTGGAAGAAGAAAAATTGCTAAGAATTTTGAGAGAACACAAAACGGCCTTGGGATGGAGCATTTCCGATATAAAAGGTATTAGTCCTTCAATATGCATGCATAAAATTTTAATGGAGGATAAGTTTAAGCCTATAGTACAGCCACAGCGAAGATTAAATCCTTCAATGCAAGAAGTTGTGCAAAAGGAGGTCTTGAAGCTTTTAGATGCAGGTATCATTTATCCAATTTCAGATAGTGCATGGATCAGTCCCATACATGTTGTGCCAAAGAAAGGAGGAATAACTGTTGTGAAGAATGATAGTAATGAACTTATACCAACAAGAACAGTCACAGGATGGCGAGTGTGCATAGACTATCGAAGACTAAACGATGCAACTAGAAAGGATCATTTTCCACTACCCTTTATTGACCAAATGCTAGAAAGACTTGCAGGACATTCCTACTATTGTTTTCTTGATGGGTATTCAGGTTACAATCAAATCGCTATAGCACCAGAAGATCAAGAGAAGACTACCTTCACCTGTCCATATGGAACTTTTGCATATAGAAGGATGCCTTTTGGTCTTTGCAATGCCCCAGCCACATTTCAACGCTGCATGATATCAATTTTTTCGGATATGGTTGAAAAATTTATTGAAATTTTTATGGATGATTTTTCAATTTTTGGTTATTCATTTGATAATTGTTTATCTAACTTATCTTTGGTTTTGCAGTGTTGCAAGGAAACAAATCTAGTCTTGAATTGGGAGAAATGTCACTTTATGGTAGAAGAAGGAATTGTGTTAGGCCACAGAATTTCCTTTAAAGGAATTGAAGTGGATCGTGCTAAAATTGATGTCATTGAAAAACTCCCACCACCAACCAATGTTAAAGGAGTGAGAAGTTTCTTGGGTCATGCAGGATTTTATCGACGGTTTATAAAAGATTTTTC
The DNA here is from genome assembly GCA_017893485.1 of Hemerocallis citrina. Classification (NCBI taxonomy): domain Eukaryota; kingdom Viridiplantae; phylum Streptophyta; class Magnoliopsida; order Asparagales; family Asphodelaceae; genus Hemerocallis; species Hemerocallis citrina. The sequence continues at coordinate 42,654,127 of CM030363.1, forward strand.
TTTAATCACTAAACCTCTTTGCAATCTTTTGAATAAAGATACACCTTTTGATTTTTGCCATGATTGCTTGCATGCTTTTGAAACATTGAAAAAGAAATTAATTTCCGCACCTATAATTATTGCACCTGATTGGAATTTGCCTTTTGAATTAATGTGTGATGCTAGTGACGTAGCTATAGGTGCTGTTTTAGGGCAAAGAAAAAATAAAACTTTTCACACCATTTATTATGCAAGTAGAACTTTGACAGAAGCACAGCTTAATTATGCTACTACTGAAAAAGAATTATTAGCTATTGTATTTGCTTTTGACAAATTTCGGTCTTATTTAATAGGTTCAAAGGTGGTGGTATACACGGATCATTCATCTCTCAAATATTTGCTGGCAAAGAAGGAAGCCAAACCAAGATTACTTCGTTGGATCTTATTGTTACAAGAGTTTGATGTGGAAATCAAGGATAAAAATGGTGTGGAAAATGTGGTGGCCGATCATTTATCTCGCATTGAACCTAAAGATGAAAATAAATTGCAGGATACACCTATCAATGACGAATTTCCAGATGAGTATTTAATGTTGATACAAACTCCTCCATGGTATGCCGATATAGTAAATTATTTGGTATCAAAAATTCTACCTCCTGATTTTACTTATCAGCAAAAGAAGAAATTTTTCTCTGACTTGAAATATTATTTTTGGGAGGAACCTTTCTTATTTCGCCATTGTGCAGATCAAGTAATAAGGAGATGTGTACCTGAAGAGGAAATGGAAAGCATACTCAAACATTGCCACACTTTGCAAGTTGGAGGCCATTTTAGTGGATCAAAAACTGCAGCAAAAATTTTACAATCTGGATTTTATTGGCCCTCAATTTTTAAAGATGCTTTTAATTTTGTGAAATTATGTGATCATTGTCAAAGAGTGGGAAATATTTCTAGGAAACATGAGATGCCCCTAAATAATATCTTAGTAATTGAATTATTTGATGTTTGGGGGATAGATTTCATGGGTCCTTTTCCATCTTCATTTTCTAATAAATATATTTTGGTTGCTGTAGATTATGTCTCCAAGTGGGTGGAAGCTGTTGCCTTACCAACCAATGATGCAAGAGTGGTGGTGAACTTTCTTAGAAAAAATATCTTTTCCCGATTTGGAGCTCCAAGGGCAATTATTAGCGATGGAGGGAAACACTTTTGCAACCGTCAATTTGATGCTTTACTTGCTAAATATGGAATCCCTCATCATGTGGCAACACCATATCATCCGCAAACAAGTGGTCAAGTGGAGGTTTCAAATAGAGAATTGAAGCGGATACTTGAAAAGACAGTGAATATGTCACGAACAGATTGGGCAAGAAAGTTGGATGATGCATTGTGGGCATATAGGACGGCATTTAAAACACCAATTGGAATGTCTTCGTATAGATTGGTGTATGGTAAAGCATGTCACTTACCGGTGGAACTTGAGCATCGCGCATATTGGGCAATAAAGACACTTAATTTTGATATGAAAGATGCAGGGGAGAAAAGAATAATGCAACTAAATGAGATGGATGAGTTTCGCAATGATGCTTATGAAAATGCCAAGATCTATAAAGAGAAAACTAAACAATGGCACGATAAGCATATTTTAAGAAGAGCATTTCATGTAGTGGATAAAGTGTTGTTATTCAATTCAAAACTTAGACTGTTCCCAGGAAAATTAAGATCTAGATGGTCGGGACCATTTGTTGTATCAAAAGTTTTTCCATATGGTGCCATCGAGATACATCATGAGACTAAAGGGACATTCATGGTAAATGGGCAGCGCTTGAAGCCATACATGGACGGGAACTTTGACAAGCAAAAATGGAGCATCGATCTCGCCAACCCTTAAGGAGAAATGGAGAATGTCTAGCTGAAGACTTAAAACTTAGCGCTTCTTGGGAGGCAACCCATGTTTTCTTTTATTGCATTTTAGATTTGATTTATCTTTTAGTTTATTTTATTTTAATTTTTGGATTTTATCTTGTAGGATTGCAGAAAATTTGAAGTCGCCGGGGCGGAGCTGTTTTGAACACATGCATTGATGGCTGATTTTGAGCAATGTGGAGTCAAAATCTGGAAAAGTGATTCAAATAGAAGTTGTAGCCTATCTTCTTAGCTTTCCAGCAAAAAAAAATTCAGCCTATTTCGACTTATACAGCTCCAGATATCATCAAAATACTGAACGCTGCGCGTGCAGAAATTTTACGACGAATCAGGGGAGAAATTCCGAACTTTTCGCATTCTTTTTGTTTTTCTTTTTCCTTTCCCATTGAGGACAATGTGATATTCAAGTTTGGGGGAAGGTTTACAAATTTATGATTTATTTTTTTGAAAAGAAAAACAAAAATTTTAAAAGGATTTTAATTAATCTCACCATTACACTTTTGAGTTCTTCATTTAGATAAGCATTGAAATAATTTTTTGGGATAAACAATTGCTTATAAAGCACGAGTAAGCATACTTATTTACTTTAGAATTATTGAGTTTCAAAATTCCTTACAAAATTTGGTGAGTCATGCGATTATACATAAAAGACAAATGCGATGCTTTTTCTTGTGATTATCTTCTTTGATCTAGTCCTAAACAGAGTTTAAGTAAATAGAGTAATAATGAAAAAAAAAATTAGGAATAAAGTCAATCTACTCCAATGTTTTGAGTTGCTTAGTAACTAGGGGTATTCATCACAAATGTTTATTTTTACGTAAAACGGCAACTTGAAATATGAGTATGCAAAGCACTTTAAGTTTGTGACTTGTTGAGTAACCGGGTGGATTCATCACAAATATTTTGCATTCGCGTCAAAAGGCAAGTGACAACTTAGAGAAGAGACTCCCAAAAAAAAAAAAAAAAAAAAACTCTAGTTTGCTACTCGGTTTGTAGTAGTGAGAAGGGATAATCACAGATTGGGTAGTTACATAATATAATTACATTAATTGCATGACAAATATGATTGGGTTTGGAATTATGAATAAATGATTGCACTGGAGAAAATGGGTATGCTTAGTTTTACTTTATTTGCAATTGTTTATATTTTTAATTGCAATTTTGATATTTACATGATGAGATCTCTTAGTGTAATGAGTGGAGTTATTCTAGAGTATTTTTTTTCCCTTATTCATAATTTTACTTTTTGCTTGAGGACAAGCAAAATCTTAAGTTTGGGGGTATTTGATGTGTCTAATTTTTATATAAATATTTGTATTCAATTACCCATTAAAATTGCTTATTTTCGATTATATTGTCTAAAATTCATCTTATTTCTACAATATTTCAATTAATTACTTATTTATGTAGAAATAAGATTTTTGATGCAAAAAGTAATTATTTTTTGATAAAAATCAACAAAACAAAGAAAAACTATTGATTTATTATTTGTTGAATTTTATATATTACAAATTGACAATATAAGAGCAAAATACAATTTTAATTCTTATGAGGGTGTAAAAAGAATAAATTTAAATGGATTCTGATAAAGAAAAAATAAAAATTAGTTATTTTAAATTCATCTAATTAATTTAAATTTAAATATTTATTCTAAAATCTGAATTTTATTTTGCAGGATGCATCTAATCTGATTGGTGTGAAGCTTGATAAAGATATATCCTAATCTCCACCTCATCTACAACTCAACTCCTATAAAAAGACCCTAAACCCCGGAGACAAAAGGAAGCCAGCGGACTCAAAAAGAAAAAAAAAAGAGAAAAACAGAGAGACATTCTCTCTCTCTGTTCCCGGATTAAAAGAAGCAGCAAGCAGCGATCACGTGGGCGACAGTGCGACTGGTTCGATCTCCGCGCGTGCAGTGGGCTTCGAATTGACAGAGGCTTCAACTGGCGACGGGACAGGCGACAGTGCGACGTGACAGCAAGTCTTGATTGGCGTGCACAGTTGTTTCGAATTGAAACAGCAAGCAAGCTTCGATCGGCGTGCTGACTGGCGTAGAGACTTCGACCTGACATGGACTTGCTGCGATCTGACTGGCAACAAGAAGCATTCGGTTCTTTTTGAGATAGAGGGGTTTGCAATTATTTTTTTTAATCTTTTTCTCCTCTCTAATTTTTTGTAATGCAATTCTTGAACAAGTTTATTAATTGCAATATTTTTATTATGAATTAACTCTATTTTTCTAGGGTTTAGATGTAGCCTAGTTTCGAGAACACCGTTTTTAATTTCATATTATTTCTTTTTTCTCTTTGGTTGTGTGTTTAATTTTTGTGCTTAATGCCTACAATTATTTGGCCAATTTTTGTTTGATTATTGGATCATCGAGAGACCGAGAGGTAATTTGTGATTTAGGACAATAAAAATTGAACAACATTAATTGAGCGAAATTAGAGATAATTTACCGCGATTAATGTGACCGTAAAGAAATCCATAGAACTTAATGAGTCTTTAATTAATTAAATTTGCATAGAGATGTGTCAAACTGTTAGTTGGAGATATTTTTGGTGTTGTTCGAGAGAAAGCATCGAATAATTAAGGGATTTTGGTCTACAACCAGGAAAAATAAATTCTTTGTTCATGGAATTTCAAATTGTGTTTGATTAACTAGGTGAAATCAAAAACCCTAGAATTGATTTGCAATTGATAAATTACAAACTTTCTTATTCCGTTTCCTTTTAATTAGTTAGTTTTACTTTAGATAAATTTAGTAGCTTTCTTTACTTAATTCGATTTTTCCAAATAGTAGTTAATCTAGCGATATCGGTACTTAGTGAAGTAACTAGTCTCTGTGGGAACGACACTCTATTCACTATCTATATTACTTGTTGCGATTTTGTACACTTGCAAATATTCACACCAAGTTTTTGGAGGTTTACAAATTTATGATTTATTTTTTTGGAAAGAAAAACAAAAATTTTAAAAGGATTTAAATTAATCTCACCATTACACTTTTGAGTTCTTCATTTAGATAAGCATTGAAATAATTTTTTGGGATAAACAATTGCTTATAAAGCACGAGTAAGCATACTTATTTACTTTAGAATTATTGAGTTTCAAAATTCCTTACAAAATTTGGTGAGTCATGCGATTATACATAAAAGACAAATGCGATGCTTTTTCTTGTGATTATCTTCTTTGATCTAGTCCTAAACAGAGTTTAAGTAAATAGAGTAATAATGAAAAAAAAAAAAATAGGAATAAAGTCAATCTACTCCAATGTTTTGAGTTGCTTAGTAACTAGGGGTATTCATCACAAATGTTTACTTTTACGTAAAACGGCAACTTGAAATATGAGTATGCAAAGCACTTTAAGTTTGTGACTTGTTGAGTAACCGGGTGGATTCATCACAAATGTTTTGCATTCGCGTCAAAAGGTAAGTGACAACTTAGAGAAGAGACTCCAAAAAAAAAAAAAACTCTAGTTTGCTACTCGGTTTGTAGTAGTGAGAAGGGATAATCACAGATTGGGTAGTTACATAATATAATTACATTAATTGCATGACAAATATGATTGGGTTTGGAATTATGAATAAATGATTGCACTGGAGAAAATGGGTATGCTTAGTTTTACTTTATTTGCAATTGTTTGTATTTTTAATTGCAATTTTGATACTTACATGATGAGATCTCTTAGTGTAATGAGTGGAGTTATTCTTGAGTATTTTTTTTCCCTTATTCATAATTTTACTTTTTGCTTGAGGACAAGCAAAATCTTAAGTTTGGGGGTATTTGATGTGTCTAATTTTTATATAAATATTTGTATTCAATTACCCATTAAAATTGCTTGTTTTCGATTATATTGTCTAAAATTCATCTTATTTCTATAATATTTCAATTAATTACTTATTTATGTAGAAATAAGATTTTTGATGCAAAAAGTAATTATTTTTTGATAAAAATCAACAAAACAAAGAAAAACTATTGATTTATTATTTGTTGAATTTTATATATTACAAATTGACAATATAAGAGCAAAATACAATTTTAATTCTTATGAGGGTGTAAAAAGAATAAATTTAAATGGATTTTGATAAAGCAAAAATAAAAATTAGTTATTTTAAATTCATCTAATTAATTTAAATTTAAATATTTATTCTAAAATCTGAATTTTATTTTGCAGGATGCATCTAATCTGATTGGTGTGAAGCTTGATAAAGATATATCCTAATCTCCACCTCATCTACAACTCAACTCCTATAAAAAGACCCTAAACCCCGGAGACAAAAGGAAGCCAGCGGACTCAAAAAGAAAAAAAAAAGAGAAAAACAGAGAGACATTCTCTCTCTCTGTTCCCGGATTAAAAGAAGCAGCAAGCAGCGATCACGTGGGCGACAGTGCGACTGGTTCGATCTCCGCGCGTGCAGTGGGCTTCGAATTGACAGAGGCTTCAACTGGCGACGGGACGGGCGACAGTGCGACGTGACAGCAAGTCTTGATTGGCGTGCATAGTTGTTTCGAATTGAAACAGCAAGCAAGCTTCGATCGGCGTGCTGACTGGCGTAGAGACTTCGACCTGACATGGACTTGCTGCGATCTGACTGGCAACAAGAAGCATTCGGTTCTTTTTGAGATAGAGGGGTTTGCAATTATTTTTTTTAATCTTTTTCTCCTCTCTAATTTTTTGTAATGCAATTCTTGAACAAGTTTATTAATTGCAATATTTTTATTATGAACTAACTCTATTTTTCTAGGGTTTAGATGTAGCCTAGTTTCGAGAACACCGTTTTTAATTTCATATTATTTCTTTTTTCTCTTTGGTTGTGTGTTTAATTTTTGTGCTTAATGCCTACAATTATTTGGCCAATTTTTGTTTGATTATTGGATCATGGAGAGACCGAGAGGTAATTTGTGATTTAGGACAATAAAAATTGAACAACATTAATTGAGCGAAATTAGAGATAATTTACCGCGATTAATGTGACCGTAAAGAAATCCATAGAACTTAATGAGTCTTTAATTAATTAAATTTGCATAGAGATGTGTCAAACTGTTAGTTGGAGATATTTTTGGTGTTGTTCGAGAGAAAGCATCGAATAATTAAGGGATTTTGGTCTACAACCAGGAAAAATAAATTCTTTGTTCATGGAATTTCAAATTGTGTTTGATTAACTAGGTGAAATCAAAAACCCTAGAATTGATTTGCAATTGATAAATTACAAACTTTCTTATTCCGTTTCCTTTTAATTAGTTAGTTTTACTTTAGATAAATTTAGTAGCTTTCTTTACTTAATTCGATTTTTCCAAATAGTAGTTAATCTAGCGATATCGGTACTTAGTGAAGTAACTAGTCTCTGTGGGAACGACACTCTATTCACTATCTATATTACTTGTTGCGATTTTGTACACTTGCAAATATTTAGCATCAGGTCCCTCGTCTGGCCGAACCACCAAGGCTCCTTCGGCTGTGGTCAGGACCGTCGACCTCACTTCTCCTCGGCGATCGTCCCCGGTTGTTGGTGTTCCCCAGTCGACCCCGTCCGAGGACTTCTCCGTCTTGGCGGCTCTGGCGCTTGAGGCCCTGTCTCTAATCGAGCAGGCCGAGGCCATACTGACCAGGGCCCACAAGAAGTTGTTCGTCCCTGATTGGCGGGTGATGAACCATGATGGCTTCTTGGGGGACTCGATGATGAGTATGTAGGCTCTCCAACATCTCCTGACCCCGAAGGACCGAGCCGCACTGAAGGTGGGGTTGACAAGCAACGATGCCTTAGAGGTAGCCCGGTCGCTTATGTTGGTAAGTTTTCTTAGTTGTTTTTGAGAATCTTTTGAAAATTTTCTAAGTTTTTAGCTCGGCTTTCGTTGTGCTCTAACTGCTTCTTCTCGCAGGCGACATGCCACTTCAGCCACCTTCTCGAGCAGTATGCCGAGCAAGAGAGGAAGTTGAAGGCCGCTTGTGACAAAGACCGAGCGGAGAGGGCAAGGGTCGTGAAGCAGTTCGAGGCGGAGCAACACTGCTCGGACTCTTTAGCGGCACAGGTCACCGATCTTGAGGCGGCCTTGGGGTAGGCGAGGGAGAAGCTCGCCTCGAAGGTTGCCAAAGCAGCCGAGGAGAGGGCCGAAGCGAAGAGGGCCTTGGAGGCAGTGAAGCGGTAAAAGGACGAGGCCGTGGAGGCGGCAAGGGTGGAGATTGAGGCTGAGGCGAAGAAGCATATGATGGCCAACATGGAGAAGTCCTATGCGACCATGCTCGAGCACGTCGAGGCTCGGATCCCTGGCTTCGACAGGTCGGGATATGGACTGTGGGGTCCGGTCGGCGAGGAGGACCCCGAAGCCGAGCAAGAGGCCGAAGGGGAGGAAGAGAAAAGCAACACGGCGACGATGCTCCAGCCAATCTCGAGGTCTTGGTGGTGGAGAAAGGGGGTGGCGAGGCTGTGGCTGACCCCCCCGCCATAGTGGCAGAGGAAGGGAAGCCATCCACCGAGGTGCCTGTCACCGAGCTACTACTCAAGGTGACCCCTTGATCTTTTGTTGTTTTGTAATTTTTCTTCTTCTTTATGTACTGCCTTGTAGCGGACTGGCCACCGCTTTTTCGTTATAAATGAAATTTTTCTTTCTTTGACTAAGTGTTGGGGTCGATCTCGTTTTGGAGTTGACTTGATTTGAAATTTTATCAAATGGCTGAAAATAATCTCGTTTTGAAATTCGACCAAGTTTTGAGCACTACTAAGTTTTGGTACTCTGCTTTGAAATTTAGTTGTGTTGCACGAGCTTAGTGTCGTTGTATTCTTTCGAGAGGCATCACCAAACGTGGCAGTAGCTGAGGTCTCTCGTTTCCGAGCTGACTTGAAAGCAACGAAGTTGGCCCTCTCTCGCAGTCGAGAGTTTTTTCTTAAGAGCGAGTTGGAATTGGACCGCCTCAAGTTAATGTTGTCGAAGCGTCTCTCCGAGATGAAGCAACTAAAGAAGGCCTGTCTGATGTCTCAGTAGAGAGAGACGAACTGTTAGCTGAGGTCCACGATTTGTCGATAGCCGAAGACGAGATCTTGGTGGAGAGAGAAGAATTAACAGCGGCGATGGGCAAGTTGACGGCCGAGCGAGATGAGCTGTTAGCAACTGTGAGCGAGGCAACAGCGAAGGTTGATGAGCTGAAGAGGGTTACAATTGATAAGAGCATCGAGGTTACTCATCTTCGTCGAATTATCGCCGAAAGCTCTAGCGCCGCGGGCTCCGCTCAGCTCCCTCGCTTCAAGATTGCCGTGAAATATGCCTCTCTGAAGGATCGAATTATGGAGCTCAAGGAGGAAGTCTCTCAGCTCAAACCTCAACCTAAATAGGTTAATGTCAGAAGCACGTCGTGTACCCGTGAAGAGAGCGAGAGAGGAATTTCCTTTTACGAGCTCGCGACTCGCTCGCCCGCTGCTTGGCAGAGCCCTGTTGATGCTCATAGTGGTGTAGCTGCTTCGTCGAGTAGAGCATCCTCCGGGGCTACCGTCATAGGCAGTGCTAAAGATGCGTCTCAGTTTGCTGGCCTAAAGACGAGCTCCGAGGTTAGGTGCCGCCGTCCTCGGGTGTCTTTAAATCGGAACATCCCTGTCCCGAAGAAGCATTGAAAGAGTTGTTGTAATTTTGGCTTTTTCAAATTTTGTAACTCGTCATAGAGAACTGAGTAGCTGATCTAGTAGTCGAACCCTAATCTTTATGGAAGTGAAAGCTTTGTTTATTCTTTTGTGCTTGTGTTTGCTTGTTTTGTTGGTCATATATGGTGGTAGGAGCACTTCTTAAAGGGCAAGCTACTTCTAGCTCGTTTATGAGCGAGGAGTAGAAGTGGTGTTAAGCCAAGCTTTGAACACCGAACAGGTTGTTTGGGTAAGTTTCAACGGTTGTGGGAGCAGTTCTAAATGGCGAACCACTTCTAGCTTGCTTAAGAGCGAGCTTGCGAAGCGGAATCGAGCCAAATTTTCGACTCCGAACACGTCGTTTGAGTAAGTTCCAACGGTTGTGGGAGTTGTTCCGAATGGCGAACCACTTCTAGTTTGCTTAAGAGCGAGCTTGCGAAGCGGAATCGAGCCAAGTTTTGGACCCCAAACACATCATCTGAGTAAGTTTCAACGGTTGTGGGAGCAGTTCCGAATGGCAAACCACTTCTAGCTCGCTTAAGAGCGAGCTTGCGAAGCGGAATCGAGCCAAGTTTTGGACTCCGAACACGTCGTTTGATTAAGTTCCAACGGTTGTGGGAGCAGTTCCGAATGGCGAACCACTTCTAGCTTGCTTAAGAGCGAGCTTGCGAAGCAGAATCGAGCCAAGTTTTGGACCCCGAACATGTCGTTTGAGTAAGTTTCAATGGTTGTGGGAGCTGTTCCGAATGGAGAATCACTTCTAGCTTGTTTAAGAGCGAGCTTGCGAAGCAAAATCGAGCCAAGTTTTGGACTCCGAACACGTCGTTTGAGTAAGTTTCAACGGTTGTGGGAGCAGTTCCGAATGCCAAACCACTTCTAGCTCGCTTAAGAGCGAGCTTGCGAAGCAGAATCGAGCTAAGTTTTGGACTCCGAACACGTCGTTTGATTAAGTTCCAACGGTTGTGGGAGCAGTTCCGAATGGCGAACCACTTCTAGCTTGCTTAAGAGCGAGCTTGCGAAGCAGAATCGAACCAAGTTTTGGACCCCGAACATGTCGTTTGAGTAAGTTTCAATGGTTGTGGGAGCTGTTCCGAATGGAGAACCACTTCTAGCTTGCTTAAGAGCGAGCTTGCCAAGCAAAATCGAGCCAAGTTTTGGACTCCGAACACGTCGTTTGAGTAAGTTTTAACGGTTGTGGGAGCAGTTCCGAATGGCGAACCACTTCTAGCTCGCTTAAGAGCGAGCTTGCAAAGCAGAATCGAGCCAAGTTTTGGACTCCGAACACGTCGTTTGAGTAAGTTTCGACGGTTGTGGGAGCAGTTCCGAATGGCGAACCACTTCTAGCTCGTTTAAGAGCGAGTTTGCAAAACGGAATCGATCCAAGTTTTGGACTCCGAACTCGTCGCTTGAGTAGGTTCAATTAAAGTTTTAAACAGGGAGATAAAACAATCACAAGAGAATTATTAGGTGAAGGAAGCTCTTTATTAATAATTGCTTAATCGGCCACTTCTAAGTTGCAGGCCGTTATTACAATGAGAAAATAAATAAACAAGTACAAATAAAAAGATAGGAAGGGCTCGACACTTGAAGGTACTCGGAGAGGCGTTCAAACACCCTCTTGGTACTTCAGTAAGTGGTCGGCGTTCCAAGTTCTTGGTATCTCTCTGCCTTCAAGGTCTTCAAGTCGATACGCTCCGGGGCGGACTACTTTGGAAACCTTCTACGGTCCTTCCTAATTCGGAGCTAGCTTACTCTTTTGGCTGGGGAATGAGATAGCTAGCTTTCTAAGGACTAAGTCCCCTTCCTTGAGATCTGTGGGACGGACTCTTTTGTTGTAGGCCTGCTCGATTCTTCTCCGATAATTTTGCTGGCGGATTGAAGCTCTTTTACGGAGCTCATAAATCAGGTCCAAATTCGCCCGGAGCTCTCTGGCATTCTGCTCTTCATCATAGGAAATAAGACGAGGGGATGGCAAACCAACTTCCAAGGGGATTACGACCTCGGACCCATAGGTGAGGTTGAAAGGCAACTCTCCTGTGGGGGTCCGTTTCGTAGTGCGGTAGTTCCACAATATGTTAGGAAGTTGTTTAGTCCATAAGCCTTTGGCCGATTTATCTAGTCTCTTCTTGATGCCGGAGAGGATCTGCCTGTTGGCATTCTCTACTTGACCATTGGACTGAGGATGGGAGACGGAGGAGAAGCATTGCTGAATGCCGAGGTCTTCACATAAAGATCGGAATGCTGCCCCTATAAACTGTGTTCCATTATCTGTTATTAGGACCCGAGGTACACTGAACCTACAGATTACATTTTTCCAGAAGAATTGCAGTACTTTGTTCTCAGTAATAGTAGCTAGTGGTTCGGCCTCGATCCACTTAGAGAAATAGTCGATTGCCATGACTAGGAACTTGAGCTGGCCAGGAGCTGGTGGGAATGGACCTAGCAAGTCCATCCCCCACATTGCAAAAGGAATTGGACTCGAGAGAGATGTGAGATGTGCTTCTTCGAACAAAGCCATGAGACTTTGGACCTTGGCTAGGTACTTAACCATTTGGTCGTCTCGCGCCTCGTAGTCTCCTAAGACCTGATTAACCACCAGCTGCGAGTCACTGAACACTCAGACACGTTGTGCTCCTGCCTTGCGAGCCATGCCCAGGCCTGCTATTAGGGCTTCATATTCAGCTTCATTGTTGGAGGCTTTGAAGTTGATGCGGAGGGAGTATTGGAGAACGAAGTCATCTGGGCCTGCCAGAATGACTCTGGCTCCGCTCCTTTTGGCGCAAGAAGACCCGTCTACATACACTGTCCATATCGGTGGCCCATATGCGGCTTGACTCACTTTCAGGATGGTGCTTTCTACTATAAATTCAGCTAAGGCTTGAGCCTTGATTGCAGTCCGAGGCTGATAGGATATGTCATGTTGACTAAGCTTGATCGACCACTTCATCAGATGCCCGGTGGTCTCGGGCTTGTGCAGGACTTGCTTGAGCGACTGGTCGGTAAGGACGACCACTGAGTGGGATTGAAAATAGGGGCGAAGCTTCCAAACTGCCATAACCAAGGCGTATTCTATCTTTTCCAATCTCGGATAGCGGAGCTCAGCATCTCTGAGGACCTTGCTCACGTAATAGATAGGCTTTTGAGCCTTATCTTCTTCCTTCACTAGGACAGCACTGAGGGTTTGCTCGGAGGCAGCGAGGTAGAGGTAGAGTGTTTCCCCAAGAGTAGGCTTGCTGAGGAGTGGGGGATTGACCAGATAAGCTTTCAGTTGGTCAAACGATTCTTGCTACTGTTGGCCCCACTCAAAACCTTTAGAGCCCCTAGGGCTTTGAAGAAGGGGAGTTACTTCTCTCCTGACTTGGAGAGGAAGCACCCTATAGCGGCGAGGCGTCCTGTGAGCATCTGCACTTCTTTCACATTTGTAGGAGGAGCCATATCCAGTATAGCTTTTATCTTCTCGGGATTGGCCTCAATACCTCTCTGACTGACCATGAAGCCTAGGAACTTACTAGATGAGACCTCGAATGCACACTTATTTGGGTTCAGTCTCATGTTATGCTTCCTCAATATGTCGAAGGCTTCTTTTAGGTCGGTGACATGGTCGGACCCCTGGATGCTTTTCACTAGCATATCATCAACATATACCTCCATGTTCTGCCCGATTTGATTCTTAAGGACCTTGTTGACGAGGCATTAGTAGGTTTCACCAGCATTTTTCAGCTCGAAGGACATCACCCTATAACAGTAGAGGCATTGATCTGTGACGAAGGAAGTCTTCGGGATATCTGGGGGGAACATTCTGATTTGGTTGTATCCGGAGAAGGCATCCATGAAGCTCAGCAGCTCATGGCCCGAAGTAGCATCGATCAAGGTGTCGATGCTGGGGAGAGGGAAAGGATCCTTGGGGCATGCCTTGTTCAAGTCAGTGAAGTGGATGTAAATCCTCCAGCTTCCATTGGCCTTCTTGACCATAACAACATTAGAGAGCCACTCGGGATAGTTGACTTCTTGTATGAACTGTGCTTTGAGGAGCTTGTCCACTTCTCCCTTTATGGCCTGCTGGCACTCAGGGGCAAACTTGTGCATCTTCTGCTGGACCGGTTTGGACCTCGGAGCAACACTTAGGTGGTGGACGAGGAGGTCCTCGAAGATCCCTGGCATGTCGGCAGCTGTCCGGTGAGGAGGTCATGGTTCTTCCTGATGCAATGGACTTTGTCAGAACAGAGGGCAGAGGGGAGGGTCTTGCCGATGAAGAATTTGCAGTTCGGATCTTGCTCTGAAAAGAGCACTTCCTCCAGCTCGTCTACTAGTTCTAACATAGGCTGGGTGTTCCCCTGTGGAATCTCAAGAGTCTCGAGGGAAAGGACAGATCTCCCAGTCGAGGTCATGTAACACTTGCAGGCCATCTCCTGACTTCTCCTTACTTCCCCTACACCTGCCTTGGTAGGGAACTTCATTTTGAGGTGATAAACCGATGGGATAGCTTCTAAGGCAGCTAGGCCAGGTCGGCCTAGGATTACATTGTAAGCGGCTGGGATGTCGACAACCATGAAGTCCATTGGCTCCGTCCAGGTAGTAGGAAATTTGCCAGCATTTACGTCGAGGGTTATCACGCCTTCGATAGTCACCGGCACTCCCGTGAACCCATGGAGTGTATAGCCGGCGGGCTTGAGCCTGTCCCACAATAATTTGAGTCCTTGGAAGGCCGTCAGGAAGAGGATGTTGACAGAACTGCCATTATCCACCAGAATCCTCTCCACTTTGAAGTTAGCCATGTGGAGGTTAATCAGTAGTGCGTCACAATGGGACACTCGGACACCCTCTAGATCTTCATCCGAGAAAGTAACCGGGATGCCAAGACCTTTGGGAGGGGGTATGATGTGCACCGAATTGACTTCCCGGATGAAAGCCTTTCGAGAAGAGTTGGAGGTTCCTCCCATTGGGCCTCCATGGATGAGGTCCAAAATGCATTCTTCTTCAAACTCGAAAGTCTCGTCGCGCCTCTCGGAATGCTTGTTAGCCCTCCTGGGGGGGTGGAGGAAGATCGATTCGGTCCTTTATTACAAACTTGGATAGCTGCCCTCTCTGAATGAGGGCTTCAATTTCATTCTTCAAAGCCCGACGGTCATTGGTGTCGTGGCCGTGGTCTCGATGATATCGGCACCACTTCTCCTTATCTCTCTTCTTCCCAGGGGTATTCATCTTCGGGGCAGGAGGCAGGACTCCCTCTTTCTCAACCTCCATGAGAATAGTTGAAACATTGGTGTTAAGAGGGGTAAACTTCTCAAATCTGGGGGGTGGGCAGCACTGACCCCGTTGTCCTTCTGGAGCTTCTTAGCTCCCTCATCTTTGGCTGCCTTTCTTTTTCTTCCTGAGGAAGACCCCTCGAATGTGGGGCAATTATAAGCTTCCTCAGCCCGGATATACTTCTCGCTTCTGAGAAGAAGGTCGGAAAAGTCTCGCGGGGGCTTTTTGGCTAGAGAGGAACAGAGGCTCGAATTGAGGACATTGGACTGGAAGGCGGCTGCAGCGACCGATTGGTCGAGGGAGGCAATGGTCCGAGCTTCCGCAGTAAATTGCTTGACATAATCTCTCTATTTCTCACCCTTCTTCTGATTGAGGAAGAGTAGTGAAATACTAGTCTTCTCGGTTCGGCAGCTGCACACGAAGTGGGTGACGAAGAGGGTCTCAAATTGTTCAAAAGAGAAGATGGAGGATGGGGCGAGGCGGGAGTACCATTCCCGAGCCAGAACTTTTAGAGTAGCTAGGAAGGTCTTTCACAGTAGAGTATCAGAAGCCTGGTGGATCATCATGAGAGTTTTGAAACTCTCGATGTGATCCACGGGGTCTGACTCTCCCGTATATGTCTCGAACTGTGGTGGCTTGAAGTTTGCTGGAATGGGAGCCACCATGATGGTTCGAGAGAACGGAGGTCTACTTAGGCAGAGGGTCCTCCCTCTTAGTTGACCGAGACACCTCTCCATCTCATGGAGACGGCGATAAACTGCGTCATCCCTTCAACGGTATCCCAGTGAGCCTCTGGACTCATCTTCGTACGAAGGGGAGCGAGGGCTATGACGACGGTAGCTCAGAGAATGACGAGGACTTAGGGACCGAGGAGGAGGGCTTTGAACTGGCAGAGGAGTGGGGACCCTCTGAGCATTATTGTTGTTGTTTGGTGGGAGGTTGAGGGCCTGTAAGATTGTAGCCTGGAAGTGTTGGAATTCGGCACGTGTGATAGGTCTGTTCTCATCCCTCTGGGGATGTCGACCAGTGGGAGAATGAGGCCTCCTTCGACGGTACTCCGGGGACTCCCTCCGTCTCCTATGGAGAGGGTACCTCCTGTGGTCGTGACAACGAGGAGATCGCGCATTTAGACGTTCTGAGCGGGAGACTCCCTCTCGGGCCCGTCTTTCATCCAAATGGTGGTGAGGTCCTCTTCTTTATACCGATTGATGAGGATGTTGCGGAGGTCTTCTGAAGGTCGGGGGTTGTGAAATGCCATGGAGTCGGTTGAAGGGTTATGTACGGAGATATGGTCGCGGTGAAGAGGTTGCTTCTGAGGGGGAGGACGAGAGGTCCCTATACCAGCATTCTGGGACCCGAGTGGAGCCTACTAGTGTTGAAGATTTTGGAGAGGAGGCTGTAACTGCTGCAACGACTGATCGAGTTGAGGAGGGAGCTGTCCCTGAGATTGGATGGGTTGGAGGGGAGCCTCCTGTTGCGGTTGAGGAGGAGTGGGTGCACGGTTGGACCTTTTAGATCTCAGTTTCCTTGGAGGCATGGTTAGAGGTGATCTTAACCGATGGAAGATGGTGGACTGCTATTCGTCGTTTCCCACAGACGACGCCAATCTGTTGTCGATGAAATCAGTGTGGGGGCAAACAGATAGATTTGTGGATTCTTGCGATGTTGAATAGTCAGACCTGAACACCTTTCCACCAGAGTTTGACCGTGATCTCCCGCCGCTGACCTGCAAAAAGTGCGAAACACCGGGGTTGATCCCGGCGACGCACCCTCCGACGCTCAAGTCAGTAATCAGAAAGATTATGAAAGAGCTTTGATTGGCAAATGATTGATTACCTGGTAATAGTGGGGGATGGGGGGTATTTATAGCCGCCTTAGGAACCAGTTTCGGGATAAGATCAAATCCCTACTTCCTAGCGAATGGATAGAAGGAATCAGGGCCGTTGATTAAGGACAATCATAAACCCTAATTCTATCCAACTGAACTGGGTTTCTTGCGGGTTGGAACCCGCACCCAGTTTAGACGAATCCGTTAGTGGGTTATTGGGTTTTTGGAAAAAAGACCCAGTACCCATTTCAAACCCGTTTATAGGTAAAATTACCATTTTACCCTCGAGCTTTAAGATTCGTGCCCGTTTCGGACGGTTCCGATTTAACCCTATTTTTAGCCATATCAATTTTGATATCGCCTCCAACAATACTAAGGCAATTAAGAGCTTGAAAATTACTTTAGATCCTATAGAACCCGAAATTTTTCATGTTAGTTGTGCTTGTCACATTTTAAATCTTTGTGTGCAAGATGCACTAAAATATGAAAATGATAAACTTGATGCAATGAGAGATTGTGTACATTATATTACATTGAGTGGTCCAATTTATCAAGCTTTTCATGATTGGTGTAAACTTAGGAGAATTGTATGTAAACGTTTTCCTAAAGATGTTAGACATCGTTGGAATTCTACCTTTGAATTATTAGGTGTTGTTCTTCATTATCGTTTTAATCTTAGAGATTTTTGTGTCGCAATGGGTATGCAAATTGTATGTTAGATGATGTTTTTTGGTTTTTTGCCGATAGTTTGTATAAATTTTTAGAACCTTTTAACGATGCAACTTTGCAATTTTCAAAAACATATTCATCTACATCTAGTCGTATTTTACTTGAAATTGTGAGTATGATGACAACAATTAAAGATTTGCAAAATGACCCTTTTATTGGAGATATGGTCAATGCGGCACATATTAAATTTTTAAAATATTTTCATCCACTTTTTATGTTATATTGTGTAGCTAGTGTAATAAATCCTATGATTAAATTAGATGGTACAAAAAATTTAATTGAAATTTTTTACACTTATGCCCCACACGATGCAATACTAGATTTTGATCATGTTGCTTTTACTCGTAAATTTGAAAATATTTTGACTATGTTATATGATTCTTATGATAGGCATTATTCATCTAACACTACACAAACACAAACAGAAAATGTTGATTCTTCTTCTTGTTCTTCCTCCTTATTAGCAAAAGGAAAGAGTTATGCTAGTAGTAGTGTTTTAAATCTTATTAAATAAAAAAAACCAAGAATCAATTCACCAAATGAGTTGAATTGGGGTATTAAAGTACAGTTGAAGATTTAGAAGATGTGTTTGAGTTTTGGAAGAGTAATGAAGCAATTTTTAGTATTCTTTCTCGTATGGCTAGGAATTTGCTAACAACACTGGTGTCAACCGTTGCATCGGAAAGTGCTTTTTCTCTTGGTGGCAGGATAATGAGCCCGAACAGGAACCGATTGACAGCTAAAAATTTGGAGATGCTAGTATACACCGAAGATTGGATGAAAGCGGAAGAGATGACCCAAGACTTACTTGAAGCACAAGCTAGATCAACAAGTAGCGATGACTGAACGATTATATTTAGTCAATTTACATTAAAATGATGTTCAATATATTGTTATTAATTGGAAAATTTAGGGTGATGAGATTCTATATTTAGGTTAAGTAGAAGTGCACGACAATAGTCCAATGTCTTCTCTTCAATCTAAATAGAGGCCATCTCGACCATTAAATTCAAGTAATTCCCTTGTTTTGTAATTTGATCTAATTTGTATGGAATTTTATTCATGTACTTCGTTTTATTTAAGAATTTCAAATTTATTAAATCATGTACTTCATTTATTCATGTACTTCATTTATTTATGAAATTTTATTCTTTGTAATTGTTATTAAATTACAATTTAAGACTTGATCTTTAATATATTACAAAAAAACAAAATCCCCCTAAACACCGGCCCGGCCCAGCCCCCACACTTAGGGCCGGGGGCCAGGTCCGGGCCAAGGATTTCAACCTTGAGCCCGGCCCGCGTAAGCTTCGAGCCTGGCCTGGGTAGGCCCGGGACCGGGCAAAGCCCGGTCTAACCCGGCCCGGCCCAGCCCGAGTGGCCCAAATGCCATCCCTAGCACGTACTATGCTTGTTGAAAATAATTTACCTAAGTACTTCTGGGCTGAAGCTGTTTCTACAGCATGTTATGTTTTAAATAGAATATTGATCAGGCCTAAGCTTAAGAAAACTTGTTATGAACTATTCTATGAAAGAATTCCTAAAGTATCATATTTTAAAGTATTTGGATGTAAGTGTTTCATATTAAACACTAAAGATAATTTAGATAAATTTAATGCTAGATCTAATGAAGGTATCTTCATTGGATACTCAAATAGGAGTAAGGTATATAGAATTTTCAATAAGTCAACTTTGACTATTGAAGAATCTATGCATGTTTCAATCCTTGCCTTCATCTACTATTATTAAAGATGATGAAATTGAATCATCACCTTTAAATAACATTATTAAATTACTAGAGCAAACTGCCCTAGACAAGTCGACTGATAAGGAGCTCAAGGAGACTGATGTGAATCAGTCGACTGATAGACTTGTTAAGTCGACTGATCTTGTTGTGATGACTCAAACTTTACCAAAAGCGTTTATTGAAGTTAGAGATCATCCTCATGATTTAATAATTGGTGACATTTCACGTGGTATTCAACAAGATCTCATATTAACATGATTTCATACGACATTCTTGTCGGATTTTGAACCGAAGAATATACAAGAAGCTTGTGAGAATGAATTTTGGATGAATGCCACGCAAGATGAACTCAACCAATTTATAAGAAATGATGCATGAGATCTAGTTCCACGACCTCCTGATCATACTATAATTGGTACTGTTGCCGCTAAATTTGGTGTGGGGGCAAATAGATGAATTTGTGAATTCTAAGGGAAACTGGATAGTAAACCTGTATACCTGTTCCTTTGGGCTTCGATCGTCGCTCCCGCCGTACACCTGCAAAAAGTGCGAGACACCGGGGTTGTTCCCGGCGACGCACCCTCCGACGCTCAAGTCAGTGATCTGAAAGACTATGAGAGAGCGTAAAAACTGGTGAAAGATTGATTACCTCTTAATGGAGATGGATGGGGGGTATTTATAGGCGTCTCAGGGAACAGATCAGGAATGTAATCCCCGTGATCTGATATGGAATATTCCCCTTGTCAACAAATTAGGAATGTAATCTGATAAGGTATATTCCCCGTAATCAGATAAGGAATTTAATCCCCAAATCCCAGTGAAAAGATAGATGTATATCAGGGCCGTTGATCATGATCAATCAGGGACCTTGATTCTATCTTGTTGGATTGGGTGCGCAGCGGGTTAAAACCCGCACCCTCTTGTTGGTGGATCCATTCGTGGGTTATTGGGTCCTAGGAGGGAAGACCCAATATCCATTTTGGTCCTTTTTGTAGGCGAAATTACCGTTTTACCCCCAGGTCTCAAGATTCGTGCCCGATTTGGACGGTTCCGATTAAACCCCATTTTTTAGCCATATCACGAGCCCCCCACTCCTAAAGGCTAAATTTGATCGGCCTTTGAGGAGTAGTTTAACTGTTTTAATGGCTAGCGGAGTTGTATCGGAGTTCAAATGAAGGGTTTTGAATCTTGAAGGGGTAGTGCGGTGATTTTCCAAGTGGATCGAGCTCCGAGTTGCTCACGAGCTCTGATGGTCGTGTGATATTCTCGCAGGGATATCCTCTTTCCCTTCGCGGAGCGTCAATTCGTTGTTTCGGGGGTCTTAGATATTTGGATCATGTCTTAGACTTTTCCGGAGGCCGAGGTCCACATGCAGTTCGGCAGGCTTTTCCGGAGAGGAAAGCGAGTTCGGCATAGCTGCGAGCGCTGGGAGTGAGTCTGGCAATCTGCCGAACTTGATTTTTACCTTATAACAAGGTCGGTGTCACGAACGCTCGGCAGTGAGTGCCGAACTTGATTTTTACGCCGTAACAAGGTCGGTGTCACGAACGCTTGGCGGTGAGTGCCGAACTTGATTTTTACCCCGTAACAAGGTCGGTGTCACGAACGCTCGGCTGTGAGTGCCGAACTTAATTTTTACCCTGTAACAAGGTCGGTGTCACGAACGCTCGGCAGTGAGTGCCGAACTTGATTTTTACCCCGTAACAAGGTCGGTGTCACGAACGCTCGGCAGTGAGTGCCGAACTTGATTTGTACCCCGTAACCAGGTCGGTGTCACGAACGCTCGGCTGTGAGGCACTTGCTCGGTCGCCGATCGAAGGCATGGGGTCTCGGCAGGTCGAGCGACGTGGCACAATCTGTTCCGAGGTGATCCTGTTTCCGAGGGCATTAATGGTGCCTTGTGGTTTGTGCGGCGTTCCGCTTTCCCTCGGCCATTAAGTATGGTTCCTTCAATTAATGCGTGGCATTTCAACTTTCGAGGGTCATAATGGCTGGATCTTAGAGGAGAACTATAAGTACCCCATTCCCCTTGTCATTTTCAGTCGCAGCAATGTTGGGTTTTAGATCTCGGTGGTGTCTGCCTCTGGCGGACGCCAGTCTTGTGGGGTCTTGACCTCGATAGGTTCGGAGAGGTGGTCGTTCTCCCACTAAGATCTTCTGCCTACTCTGTTTGCTCCGCAGCGGGTGTCAGGGTCGGCAGAGGTCATGGTGGGAGAGGTGGTCATCCATGTCCGAATCTGAGGGGTGAGTTTGACGAGCGGTCGTTTTTCCGGAAGAAATGAAGGGCGTTCCGGGCAAGTTGTTTGCAACTGTGAAGGTTCAGGCTGAACCTTTGCGGTTGCAATCAATTGGCTCGGAATGGTTTGCTCCTGCCGATCTCTGAGTGTTGATCTGCTTTCGACCGGGGCCCGTGGGTCGGTAGAATACCGCCGGAGACCCGGGACCCGGGGGGTGCTCGCCGAGGGCGGTGCCTTAAAACATTGAATCAAAATTTTTCCCGGTTCTTCTAGACAAAGGTCCACATGCGGTTCGGCAGGCTTTTTCGGAGAGGAAAGCGAGTTCGGCATAGCTGCTAGCGGTGGGAGTGAGTCTGGCGATCTGCCGGATTTGCTTTTTAGCCCGTAACAAGGTCGGTGTCACGAACGCTCGGCTGTGAGTGCCGAACTTAAATTTTAGCCCGTAACAAGGTCGGTGTCACGAACGCTCGGCAGTGGGTGCCGAACTTGATTTTTACCCCGTAACAAGGTCGGTGTCACGAACGCTCGGCAGTTGGTGCCGAACTTGATTTTTACCCCGTAACAAGGTCGGTGTCACGAACGCTCGGCAGTGAGTGCCGAACTTGATTTTTACCCCGTAACAAGGTCGGTGTCACGAACGCTCGGCAGTGGGTGCCGAACTTGATTTTTAGCCCGTAACAAGGTCGGTGTCACGAACGCTCGGCAGTGGGTGCCGAACTTGATTTTTACCCCGTAACAAGGTCGGTGTCACGAACGCTCGGCAGTGAGTGCCGAACTTGACTTTTACCCCGTAACAAGGTCGGTGCCACGAACGCTCGGCAGTGAGTGTCGAACTTGACTTTTACCCCGTAACAAGGTCGGTGTCACGAACGCTCGGCAGTGGGTGCCGAACTTGATTTTTAGCCCGTAACAAGGTCGGTGTCACGAATGCTCGGCTGTGAGTGCCAAACTTGATTTTTAGCCCGTAACAAGGTCGGGGTCACGAACGCTCGGCAGTAGGTGCCGAACTTGATTTTTACCCCGTAACAAGGTCGGTGTCACGAACGCTCGGCAGTGAGTGCTGAACTTGATTCTTACCCCGTAACAAGGTCGGTGTCACGAACGCTCGGCAGTGGGTGCCGAACTTGATTTTTAGCCCGTAACAAGGTCGGTGTCACGAACGCTCGGCAGTGGGTGCCGAACTTGATTTTTACCCCGTAACAAGGTCGGTGTCACGAATGCTCGGCAGTGGGTGCCGAACTTGATTTTTACCCCGTAACAAGGTCGGTGTCACGAACGCTCGGCAGTGAGTGCCGAGCGTCCAGACTTGATTTTTACCCCGTAACAAGGTCGGTGTCACGAACTTGATTTTTTTTTTTTTTTTTTTTTTGGGGGGGGGGGGGGGGTTTGTTTTTTCTGTGCGCCATTTGAACCTCTGGTGGCTCTGACAGCTCTAACAGCTCTGACAACTCTGACAACCCTGACAGATGGGACGTTCATTAATTGCAGTGGCCTCTGGGCATCCATCAGACGGGATGCGCATTAAATTCAACTCATGATTCGTTGCGGTTAGCGAGGTGACGATTGGGATCGCTCCGCCGTTTGGTTTAGATGGGCCGGCCGTACAAGCCCATTATCCTCATTCGGTGTGCCCCCCTCTATAAATCCTCACCCCCCTCTCTCATTTCTCATTTCTCCTCTCATTTGCTCAGACGTTTTCTTGTGCTTCAGGCGAGTTTTCCGGTGGTCGGCATTTGACTCAGGCGAAGTTTCCCGGCAACTAAAGCTTTTTAAGGTAATTTATCATCAATTATGTCTCTAGCTTCTGTCTCTGATGAAGTCTCCTGGTCCGAGCCCTCCCTTGAAGACGTCGAGGACTCGACCCCGACTCCGACCAAAGGCAAAGTGTTCGGCAAGGATTCGATTGTAGTGGATCCGAAGAGGATGGGGGAGTTCGGACAGCTGCCAGGTCCGTTGACGGGGCTTCACAGAGTCAGGCAGCTCTCGGAGGATCAGGCCGAGCGAATCGTCCATGGGAGGGAGAGGTCCTTCGAGGAGAATGAAGCGAGGGAGACGACTGAGGCGGACGATGCTGCGTCGATCCTGCGCGAGGAGGAGCTGGCCGTGATCCGGGATTCTTTTTTCATCCCGGAGGAGTACGAAATCATGCTGCCGGGCCCTGGAGTTAGGGCCAATTCGCCGCTGCCAGTGACCATGTGTTGCTGGCCGGTCGATGCCTTTATCGCCGGTGCTCGGCTACCTCTCCACGCGTTCGCTATTACCGTGGTGAGTTGGTTCGGGGTCAGCCCCATCCAACTGATGCCGAATGCGTGGCGAGTGATTAATGGTTTTGTTCTCCACTGCCAGGCCGCAGGGATCGAGCCACAGCTGAACGTGCTTCGGGCGTTATACCGGCTCCACCAAGGAAATAGGTCGGAGTACCAGTATTATTTGACTCTGAGGCACGGCGGCAGACTTGTCGTTTGCCCTGACTCCATTAAGCACTGGCGAGAGAAGTGGTTCGTCGTGCGGAGTCGAGAGGAATGGCCGATCCCCTCTGACTGGGTAGAAGGGGTGCCGAAGAGGGCGAAGGCGGTGCTGAAGCTATCAGTGGAAGAAGAAGAGGCAGTCCGGATCCTCCTTGACCGGCCAAAGTACAACTGGAAGGAGCTGACGGAGGACGTCCTCTACAAGGGAGGGCTCTGCCGCGTAGATCCCAGTACGCGGCTTTCGTCAAGTTCTTTTATCTGTATCCTTTGCCTTGTTGTTTTTTGTATGCTAATCACTTTTTTACTTTTGATGCAGAATCCATGGACTACGACGCGGTCTTGGCGCTCAGGGCAGGGCTTGCGAGTAAGGCGCCGAAGAAGCGCAAGAGGGTCGCGTTGAAGCTGCCCTCGACCTCGAAGACGCCGAGGATTGGGGCCCTGACGAGGGGGTGGAGATCCTCGATGACCCGGTCATCACCGTGGCGGGAACTTCGGCTCCCGCACCTGTGGGGGATTTCCCCATTGTCGCCGCCCTCGCCATGCCGACACCGCCGCTGACCGTGGCAGGCGAGGAGCTCCTGACAGAGGAGCACAAGCGGATCTATATCCCGGACTGGCAAGTCCGGAGGCACGACGGGTTCCTCGGGAACTTGTTGGCGAGCATGCAGGCTATCAAGCATCTCGCCACCCCGAAGGACCGAGCCGCCATGGAGGCGGGGAGACAAGGCGACGACGTGATCGAGATCGCTCGTTCGGCGGTATCGGTAAGCTTCTCCTCGTCTGTTGTATTTCTTGAATCAAAAAAAAAAAATTCTAACTCTTTTAGTTCTTCTTTGCTGCAGATCATCGTCCACTTCGGCCATCTCACCGAGAGACTGACAGCTCTGGAGAAAGAGCTGAAGCAGGAGTCCAACCAAGCTCGGAACGAGAAGGCTCGGATATCGAACGAGCTCGACAAGCTCCGAGTCGAGCATGAGGGTCGGTCGGCGAGGATCAAGCATCTCGAGGCCGAGGTGAAGAGGCTGGAGGGCGAGCTCCTTCGGGAGAAGGAGGGGTTGGCCAACCAATTGGTCGAGGCCGAGGCGAAGCGGGCGGCAGCCGTGAAGGCGGTGGAGGACGCGACCATGGAGAAGGCCCAGGGGTTCTTTGCGCAGAACATGGCGAAGGCCTTTGCTGCCGCCCTCTCGCGGGTGTCGGAGGCATACCCCGCGGTGGATGTCTTGGGATGGCGGCTCTTCCCCGGACACGTCGAGGGCTTCGACCCCGAGTCCGAAGGGGAAGAAGAGGAGGAGGGTGACGCCGATGCCGACGCCGGGGTTACTGGCGAGGTCCCCAACATCGCGATTACTCCGCTAGCGGCGGCGTCTCCTTCGGCGAAGTCAACCCCTACTCCACCTCGTCGCCCGGGGAAAGAGGTCGAGCCTTGACTCCGCCCTTTTGTTTTTGTTTTTGGTTTTTTTTTTGTTTTTCTTTTCGAACTCTGTAATGCCTAATAGCAGACTGGCCACCGCTACTTTTGACATTAATGAAAAGAAAGTTTTTGCAAGTGTTGATGTTCGGAAGTTTTTGTCTTTTGCCCCCTCTTTTGCCGAACTGTCCCTTCTTGTTTTTAGAAAAGGAAATTTTTCCAAGTGTAGCGCTTCGGCAGTGTTCGACGTTTTTGCTGATTACTCCGATCTCTTTGCAGCTTATGGTGATCGCCCAAGACGTCGAGCCTTCGCGCTCGGATGAGGAAGCTCGAGCCGAGGTCGGCCTAGGGGCGACGAGGCTGTGTCTGGCGAGGTGCCGAGAGAGACTCTACGAGGTCGAGCTCGGATTGCGCCGAGCTGAAAGCGAGAGGGCCCATCTCCAGCTCATCCTCGGTCGGCGAGATATCGAGATTCGCCGTTTGGAGAGCAGGATCGCTGAGCTTATCCCCGAAGGGGAATGTTCGCCAACTGATTTCAGTAATGAGATTCGGGTTCAGTGCATTCGTCATAACTTGTCCAAAATAACAGCGGAGAGAGACGATTTGCTTTCCGAAATACAACATGTTCAGTCCGTAGAGGCGAAGCTTCGGAGTGAGGGCGAGGGGCTGACGGCCGAAGTGGCCAAATTGACGACCGAACGGGTTCAGTTGTCTGCCGAAGTTGAAGCGCTCAAGAGGGCGACGGTGGACAAAAGCATCGAGGTCACCCACCTTCGGCGCCTCATCGCCAGCCGATCTGGAGTCCCGGACTCCGCGATACCCCCACGTTTCGAAGTCGACGTCAAGGACGATTCGCTGCGGGATCAGATCTCGGAGTTGGAGGCAGAAGTGGCCCGTCTTAAGCCACATTCAGGGCCGATCAATGTTCGAAGCACGTCATGCACTCGCGCTGAGAGCGAGCGGGGCATTACCTTTTATGAGATGGCGACCCGTCAGCGGATCGGCCAACCTAGTCCGGGGGACGCGCAGAGCTCGGTGGCAATTTCGTCGAGCGGAGCGTCCGTCGAAGTGGCCACTAGAAGTGGTGCCGAGGATACGTCTCAGTTCGCAGGCTTGGGGTCGCATTCCGGAGACGAGCGTCGCCACCCTCGGGTGTCTTTGAAGCGGAACGCCCCGGCTCCAAAAAAGCGCTAAAGTGGTCGACTCCGCGAGTTGTTGTGTATTTTTTGTTTTTGCCAAGTGTAATAAGTCGGCATTGTAACTTTTTCTTTGGCGAGTTGTAATCCTGTTGTGTTTGTCTTTGTATCGCATTTGTTTCATCAATAAAAGTGTTGTTGTCGAACTCATGTGTTTTACTCTTGTGACTGTTGTCTGCTGTGCCGAAGCTTCCAAAGTGTTGGACTTCGAATGGCGAGCTTCTTCTAGTTCATTTAGGAGCGAACTCGCGAAGTAGCATCGAGCCAAGTGTGGGACTTCGGCGCCCTTGTTTGATTAGGTTCGGGTTGTTGGAGCGTTTCAGAGTGGCGAACTACCCCTAGCTCGCTTAGGAGCGAACTTGCGGAGTAGAGTCGAACCAAGCGTCGGACTCCGAACCATTCAACGGCTGTGGGAGCAGTTCCGAATGGCGAGCTACTTCTAGCTCGCTTGGGGGCGAACTTGTGAAGTAGAATCGAGCCAAGTGTTGGACTCCGGAAGCATTGTAAGTTTAAGGGTGTGGGAGCAATTCCGAATGGCGAACTACCCCTAGCTCGCTTAGGAGCGAACTTGCAGAGTAGAGTCGAACCAAGTGTTGGACTCCGAACCATTCAACGGCTGTGGGAGCAGTTCCGAATGGCGAGCTACTTCTAGCTCGCTTGGGAGCGAACTTGCGAAGTAGAATCGAGCCAAGTGTTGGACTCCGGAACCATTGTAAGTTTAAGGGTGTGGGAGCAATTCCGAATGGCGAACTACCCCTAGCTCGCTTAGGAGCGAACTTGCGGAGTAGAGTTGAACCAAGTGTTGGACTCCGAACCATTCAACGGCTGTGGGAGCAGTTCCGAATGGCGAGCTACTTCTAGCTCGCTTGGGAGCGAACTTGCGAAGTAGAATCGAGCCAAGTGTTGGACTCCGGAACCATTGTAAGTTTAAGGGTGTGGGAGCAATTCCGAATGGCGAACTACCCCTAGCTCGCTTGGGAGCGAACTTTCGGAGTAGAGTCGAACCAAGTGTTGGACTCCGAACCATTCAACGGCTGTGGGAGCAGTTCCGAATGGCGAGCTACTTCTAGCTCGCTTGGGAGCGAACTCGCGAAGTAGAATCGGGCCAAGTGTTGGACTCCGGAACCATTGTCAGATTAAGGAGTTAAAAGCAGCGAGATGTACTAGCAGTGAAAATATGAAAAACTTTATTTATTAATATCTAAAGATCGGCTGCTTCTAAAGTTGCTAGCCGTTATTACAATGAAAAAATAAAAGGAAAAATCACTACTAGTGAAAGGAGGGGAATGGTGTGACATCTCGAGTTACTTAGAGAGGCGTAGTTGCCTTCTCTTGGTATTTCAAAAGATGGTCGGCATTCCAAGTCCTGGGAATTTATCTGCCTTCGAGATCTTCTAGCTTGTACGCACCGGGGCGGATCACCTTCGAGATCTTGTACGGTCCCTCCCAATTCGGGGCCAGCTTGCTTTTCTGTCCGGGGAACGAGATGGCCAATTTCCGGAGGACTAAATCCCCTTCTTTGAGGTTCATTGGGCGGACCCTTTTGTTGTATGCTAGCTCGATCCTCCTTCGGTAAGCTTGTTGGCGTATGGCCGCTCTCTCTCGGATTTCATCTATCAGATCTAGGCTGGCTCTGAGTTCTTTTGCATTCTGCTCTTCTTCAAAGGCCATCAAACGAGGAGAGGGTATCCCAACTTCTAGGGGAATGAGGGCCTCGGACCCATAGGTGAGATTAAACGGACTCTCGCCTGTTGGGGTCCGCTTGGTGGTGCGGTGATTCCAGAGCACGTTTGGCAGCTGATCGACCCACAGTCCTTTGGAACACATGTCTAATCTCTTCTTGATGCCCGAAAGAATCTGTCGGTTGGCATTCTCGGCCTGGCCATTCGACTGGGGATGGGAGACGGAGGAGAATCGGTGTTGTATGGAGAGGTCCTCACATAAGGCTCGGAAGGCGGCCCCAGTAAACTGTGTTCCATTATCCGTGACTATGACTCGGGAAACGCCGAACCGGCAAATCA
Source organism: Hemerocallis citrina (assembly GCA_017893485.1). Classification (NCBI taxonomy): domain Eukaryota; kingdom Viridiplantae; phylum Streptophyta; class Magnoliopsida; order Asparagales; family Asphodelaceae; genus Hemerocallis; species Hemerocallis citrina. Next base: position 42,682,529 of record CM030363.1, read on the forward strand.
CATTTTTCCAGAAGAATTGAACGACTCTATGCTCGGTGATTGTAGCCAGGGGCTCGGCTTCTATCCATTTAGAGAAATAGTCGACTGCCACGACTAGGAACTTTAGCTGTCCGGGCGCTGGTGGAAACGGTCCTAGTAAATCCATCCCCCACATAGCGAAGGGAATCAGACTTGATAGGGAGGTGAGCGGTGCTTGTGGAAGGCGTCGGATGTCTGCATACTTTTGACAGGAGCTGCATTGCCGAACGTGTCGTTCGGCGTCCCGTAGGAGAGTGGGCCAGTAATACCCGTAGTTCAACACTTTGCGCGCTAGAGCCCTGGACCTAGAATGAGCTCCGCCGATGTCCTCATGGAGCTCTTGCAGGGCGTAGTCGGCTTGCCTGGGGGAAAGGCACCTTAGGTAAGGCCGACAGTCCACCTGGGTGAAGGAGCGTTTATATAGGATGCCTTCGATTAAAGTAAAACGCTCGGCTCGGGTCCTGATTCTTCTTGCTTCCCTCGGATCTTCAGGGAGGAGTCCGTCCTTTAAGAATTCGACGAGGGGCTTCATCCAATTGTCTTCGAGGAGGACTGGCAATGTTTCAGCGGAGTCAGGTGTTTCGTCCTCTATGCTTGGCTTCAAGAGGACTTCTATTAGTACGGTCTGCTCGAGACCTTGAAGGGAAGAGGAGGCTAATTTGGATAGGGCGTCGGCCTGAGCATTTTCTTCTCGGGGGATCCTTTGGATTAGGGCCTCTTCAAACAGCGCCATGAGGCTCTTGACTTTAGCCAAGTATTTAACCATTCTATCATCGCAGGCTTCATACTCACCGAGGACCTGGTTGACAACCAACTGAGAGTCGCTGAAGATCTGTAGCCGCTGTGCCCCTGCATTTCGGGCCATTCTTAGACCGGCTATTAGTGCCTCGTATTCGGTCTCGTTGTTCGAAGCTCTGAAATTTATACGGAGGGAGTATTGGAGGATGAAGTCATCTGGGCCTGCCAGGATGACTCCTGCCCCGCTTCCCTCATTGCACGAAGATCCGTCAACATAAATTGACCAAACCGGTGGCCCCTTTACTGTTTGGCAGGGCTCAGGGATTGTGCTCTCAACTATGAATTCGGCCAGCGCCTGAGCCTTGATAGCGGTCCGAGGCTGATAAGTTATATCATGTTGACTCAGCTCGATCGACCACTTCATGAGGCGACCGGAAGTCTCAGGCTTGTGAAGGACCTGTTTCAGCGGCTGGTCGGTAAGGACGACCACCGAATGGGACTGAAAGTAGGGTCGAATCTTTCTCGCGGCCATTACCAGGACATAGGCCATTTTCTCAATCTTCGGGTATCGGAGCTCGGCGTCCCGAAGCACTTTGCTGACGTAGTAAATGGGCTTCTGAGCCCTCTCTTCTTCTCTGACTAAGACCGCACTAAGCGTTTGATCGGAAGCTGCCAAGTAGAGGTAGAGTGGTTCGCCATGTATCGGTTTGCTGAGCAGAGGTGGATTGACGAGGTAGGCTTTAAGCTGGTCGAAGGAGTCTTGTTGCTGCTGCCCCCACTCGAATCCTTTAGCCCCCCTGAGGGCTTTGAAGAACGGGAGGCACTTCTCCCCGGACTTCAACAGAAAGCGCCCTATGGCCGCTAGGCGACCAGTCAATCTCTGAACTTCTTTAACATTTCTGGGAGGGGCCATGTCTAATATGGCCTTGATCTTTTCCGGATTTGCTTCAATTCCTCGTTGGCTAACCATGAAGCCGAGGAACTTTCCTGATGAGATGCCGAACGCACACTTGTTCGGGTTGAGTCTCATATCGTGCTTTCTTAGGACGTCGAAGGCTTCCTGAAGGTCGGCCACATGATCAACACCTCGGATGCTCTTTACAAGCATATCATCGACGTACACTTCCTTGTTTCGGCCGATCTGGGCCTGGAAAACCTTGTTGACGAGGCGTTGGTATGTTGCACCGGCGTTCTTGAGACCGAACGGCATGACCCTGTAACAATAAAGGCCCTGGTCGGTAACAAACGACGTCTTCGGGATGTCTGGAGGGAACATTCTTATTTGATTGTAACCTGAGAAGGCATCCATGAAGCTGAGGAGCTCATGTCCCGAGGTTGCGTCAATCAGAGTGTCGATGCTCGGTAGAGGGAAAGGATCTTTGGGGCAGGCCTTGTTGAGGTCGGTGAAATCAATGCAAATTCTCCACGTCCCATTGGACTTCTTCACCATTACTACGTTTGACAACCACTCAGGGTAGTTTACCTCCTGTGTGAATCGGGCTCTCAACAGCTTATCTACCTCCTCTTTGATAGCGAGCTGACGCTCGGGGGCGTACTTGCGCCTCTTCTACTGAACCGGTTTGGACCCCGGATCAACGCTCAGGCGGTGGACTAGGAGTTCTTCGGAGATACCGGGAATGTCTGCTGCGGACCATGCGAAGAGGTCTTGATTGGTTCGGATGCATTTCACAATATCTGAGTATAGGGCGGACGGGAGGGTCTTGCTTACGAAGAACTTGCGGGTCGGCTCTTGTTCAGAGAAGAGCACCTCCTCCAGTTCGTCCACCGGCTCGGAGGTCAGTCTTGCAGTGTCTTGAGGAATTTCCAGAGTCTCTAAGGAGAGGACGGGCCCAAGGGTTGAGGTCATGTAGCACTTCCGGGCTTGCTCCTGATTTCCCCTTACTTCCCCGACCCCGGACCGGGTGGGAAACTTCATCTTCAGATGGTATGCTGAGGGAACAGCTTCCAGGGCTGCGAGGCCCGGCCGACCCAAAATGATGTTGTAGGCAGGGGGAACATCCACCACCATGAAGTCCATTGGCTCTGTCCGGGTGGTAGGAGTTTGGCCGGCAGTTACATCGAGGGTGATCACCCCTTCAATAGTTACCGGAACCCCCGTGAACCCATGGAGAGTATAACCGGCGGGCTTGAGTCTGTCTCTGGAGAGCTTTAGGCCTTTAAAAGCGGAGAGGAAGAGGATGTTGACGGAGCTGCCGTTGTCTACTAAGATCCTCTCCACTTTGAAATTCGCCATGTGGAGGCTAATGACGAGGGCGTCACAATGTGGGATACGAACTCCCTCGAGATCTTCGTCGGAGAAGGTGACTGGCACTCCGAGGCCTTTGGGAGGAGGGGTGGTCCGGACTGAGTTGACTTCCCTGATAAATACTTTTTGAGAGGAGTTCGAGGAGCCCCCCATTGGACCCCCATGGATGAGGTGGAGGACTCGCTCTTCCTCAAAGTCTGGCGTCTCTTCTCGTTCCGGACGCTTGTTAGCCCCCCGAGGCGGGGGAGGAAGTTCGGCTCGGTCCTTTCTTACAAACTTCGTTAGTTGCCCCCTCTGGATAAGGGCTTCGATCTCGTTCCTCAGAGCACGGCAGTCGTTGGTGTCATGCCCATGGTCCCGGTGATAGCGGCACCATTTCTCTTTATCTCTTCTCTTGGCGGGGGTGTTCATCTTCGGAGCTGGAGGCAAGACCCCTTCTTTTTTGACTTCCATGAAGATGGTGGAGATGTTAGTGGTGAGGGGAGTGAACTTCTCAAATCTAGGGGGAGGTCGGCGCTGGCCGGCATTATCCTTCTGGAGCTTCTTGGTTCCTTCTTCTTCCGCTCCTTTTCTCTTAGACCCGGAGGTAGACCCCTCCCAGTTGGGTTGTTGCTCGGCCTCTTCGGCCCGGATGTACTTTTCTGTGCGAAGGAGAAGGTCGGAAAAGTTATGTGGTGGTTTCTTGGCGAGGGAGGAGCGGAGGTTGGAATTGAGGACATTGGATTGAAATGCTACTGTAGCGACCGACTGGTCGAGGGATGCTATAGATCTGGCCTCGGCCGTGAACCTCTTCACGTAGTCTCTCAATTTTTCCCCTTCTTCTGGTGGAGGTGCAATAGGGAGATGCTCGTCTTCTCGGCCCTTCGGCTGCTTACGAAATGTGTGACGAAGAGGGTTTCGAACTGTTCGAAGGAGAATATTGAGGAGGGGGCGAGACGAGAATACCACTCTCGGGCTTGTCCTTTGAGAGTTGCGGGGAAGGTTTTGCAGAGGAGGGCATCGGAAGCTTGATGTAGGAGCATCAGGGTCTTAAAACTTTCAATGTGATCAACTGGATCGGTTTCCCCGGTGTAAGTATCAAATTGAGGAGGTTTGAAGCCGAACGGGACATGCGCATCCATTATGGTTCGGGAGAAAGGGGGTCGGCTAGGACGTAGGGTCCTCCCCCTAAGCTCTTCTTCTCGGTTTATCTGACCCAGGCGTCTCTCTACTTCATGAAGACGGCGGTTCATGGTGTCATCTCTCCGACGGTAATCTGCCGAGCCACGGGACTCGTCTTCGTATGAGGGGGAACGAGGGCTGCGGAGATGGTAACTTCGGGAGCGGCGAGGACTTGGGGTACGCCGGGAGTTGCTAGGAGCAGGATGAGGAGACGGGGACCGTCGGTGAGGGCTTCGGACTGGAGGAGGGGACGGCACCTTCGACCCATTAGGATTTTGACGAAGGTTGAGAGCCTGCAGGACGGTCGCTTGGAACTGCTGGAACTAGGCACGGGTGATTGGTGCCTCATTGTTCCTGGGCTGTTGCCGACCTGCGGGAGAGTGCCTTCTTCGGTAATGATCGGGGGACTCCTTCCTCCCCCTGCGGACGGGCGACCTGTGATACCGGTGACGAGGAGACCGCTCGCCCGGATAGTGTTGGCGGGAGGCTCCCTCTCGGGCCCGTTTTTCTTCCAGATGGCGGCGGAGATCATCCTCCTTCTGGCGGTTAGTGGCTGTATTGTGGCGACCAGAGGCTCGGGGGTGATGGGAGGCCATGGAGTCAGTGGAGGCATTGCGGATGGAGACCTGTTCTTGATGAAGGGGTTGTTTCTGAGGGTTAGGACCCTTTGGATCAGGAGGGGGAAGGTTCTGTTGGAGCGGGTCTTCCGCCGTAGGAGGAAGCTGCGCTTGTTGTTGAGCAGGATTGTTGGGAACTTCTTGCTGGTCAGGGTTGGGTGCCCGGTTGGACCCCCTCGACCTGACTTTTCGAGGTGGCATGGCTGGAGAAAACCTGTTTTCGGGGAAGAGGAGAGGTTCCTATTCGTTACTTTCCCACAGACAGCGCCAATCTGTTGCCGCTAAATTTGGTGTGGGGGCAAACAGATGAATTTGTGGATTCTAAGGGAAACTGGATAGTAAACCTGTATACCTGTTCCTTTGGGCTTCGATCGTCGCTCCCACAGTACACCTGCAAAAAGTGCGAGACACCGGGGTTGTTCCCGGCGACGCACCCTCCGACGCTCAAGTCAGTAATCTGAAAGACTATGAGAGAGCGTAAAAACTGGTGAAAGATTGATTATCTCTTAATGGAGATGGATAGGGGGTATTTATAGGCATCTCAGGGAACAGATCAGGAATGTAATCCCCGTGATCTGATATGGAATATTCCCCTTGTCAACATATTAGGAATGTAATCTGATAAGGTATATTCCCCGTAATCAGATAAGGAATTTAATCCCCAAATCCCAGTGAAAAGATAGATGTATATCAGGGCCGTTGATCATGATCAATCAGGGACCTTGATTCTATCTTGTTGGATTGGGTGCGCAGCGGGTTAAAACCCGCACCCTCTTGTTGGTGGATCCATTCGTGGGTTATTGGGTCCTAGGAGGGAAGACCCAATATCCATTTTGGTCCTTTTTGTAGGCGAAATTACCGTTTTACCCCCAGGTCTCAAGATTCGTGCCCAATTTGGATGGTTCCGATTAAACCCCATTTTTTAGCCATATCAGGTACCAAATAGGTATTTAAGAATAAGTTAGATGAATCAGGACAAGTTGTTAAGAACACGGCTAGATTACTTGCTCAATGACATAATCAAGAAGAAGGAATCGATTTTGATGAAACATATCCGCTTGTTGCTAGACTAGAATCAATTAGACTCTTATTATCTTTTGCGTGTTTTATGAATTTTACACTTTCCCAAATGGATGTTAAAAGTGCTTTCTTGAATGGATTTATTAAGGAAGATGTTTATGTTAAGCAACCACCCGGTTTCGAACATGAGCAATTTCCAAACCACGTTTTTAAATTGAAAAATGCTTTATATGATCTTAAACAAGCACCTCGTGCTTGGTATGATCGGTTAAAAACTTTTTTCTTAGAAACTGGTTTTGAGATAGGTAAAGCAGATACTACATTGTTTATTAGGAAAATAGTGACAAATATTCTAATCATACAAATATATGTAGATGACATAATTCTTGGATCTACTAATCGTAATCTCTGTCAAGAGTTTGCTAATACCATGAAAAATGAGTTTGAGATGAGTCACATGGGTGAACTCAATTATTTCCTTGGACTTCAAATAATGCAATCACAAAATGGCATATTTATTAATCAAGGAAAATATGCTAAGGAATTACTCAAACGGTTTGGCATGGATAACACTGTTAGTAAGACCACACCTATGGCCACTACTACTACATTTGACAAAGATGAATTAGGTAAGAGTGTCGATCAAAAACTCTATCGAGGTATGATTGGCTCACTCTTATATATAACTGCTAGTAGACCAGATATTATGTTTAGTGTATGTTTGTGTGCTAGGTATCAGTCGAATCCCAAAGAATCTACTTAAAATTTGTGAAACGTATTTTAAGATACATTAAAGGCACGTCTGAATATGGTTTGTTTTATCCATGCACCGATAATTTTCAACTTTTGTCGTATAGTGACGCTGATTTTACTAGTAGTAAAACTGATCATAAAAGTACTAGTGGAACTTGTCACTTTTTGGGACATTTACTAATATCTTGGTGCAGTAAAACACAAAATTCGGTATCCCTATCTACTACAGAAGCTGAATATATTGCTGCAAGTTTGGCTTGTGCCCAAATTTTGTGGATAAAACAAACTTTATTAGATTATGGTATTTCATTTTCAAAACCTACTATAATGTGTGATAATACTAATGCTATTAATCTATCTAAAAATCCGGTTCAACACTCACGTACAAAACATATTGATATTCGACATCATTTTCGACGTGATCATGTTTTAAAGAGAGATATAACTTTGGAATTTATTTCTACTGATAAACAAGTAGCAGATATACTTACCAAACCATTTAAGGAAGACACTTTTATCAACTTTAGAAGAGAACTAGGAATTTGCTGTTTTCAAGGCATTTCTTGAAAATTTATTTTGTTTAAGTCGACTTAAACGTCTTTTTCAGTCGACTTATAAAGTATTTTCGTTGTCCATATTTTGGCTGAATTTTGTGTTCTGGACAGTCGACTGTTTCAGTAACCAGTCGACTGACAGAAATTTTACTTGATGTTTTGTTTGGTTTAATTTTCGTTCGACTAAGTCGACTGATATCAAAACCAGCCGACTATCGCGATATTAGTTTGGTTTTTCTGATTCTGAATCATCACTTAACTGAGGCATCTTTCTTTCTTACTTTTACCCATTGATGGATCTTTTATGTTTTATGTTTGTTATTTTTCTATGTTCTATTTGTAATCTGCCACAATGTACTTGATTTCTTATGTATAACTGTGTTATGGTTATGCAATGTTGATTTTGTTCTTTATGATGTATCCTTCCTCCTTATATTTTTGTTGATGACAAAGAGGGAGAAAAATATGGTTTTGTGCTTTATATGGTTTTGTGGTTTTTTGGGCATGTTTTAAATATATTGTTATTTTTTCACAATTGTGTTCATATTGTACATTATTTAGGGGGAGCTTATTTCAAATTTTTATATTTTTAAATTATGTGTGACATCTTGCTATGTATATTGTAATTATTATAAGTTATTGTGTTGTCATCATCAAAAAGGGGGCGAATGTTGATTCTTGGTTTGATGACTACAACACAATACAAAGTTGTTCTACCACATATCTCTTGCAGAGTGTATCAAAGTCAATACCATGGTGAAATACACAAAGGAAACACAATCTGATGAAGCTTTCATGAGTAATTGATCAAGCTTCAAGACATCAAGACAAAGGTCAAGCTCAAGACAAAGACTCAAGTTCAAGACAAGATTCAAAGTGTTTCAAATTTGTAATATTGTATTTTTAATTCTTTGAGTCTAAGAAACTTATAATGGCCTTGTCACACTCACACTCACATAGACTTTAAATAATCTGAGTGTTTTACAAAATCGAAATGTCAAAACAAGCTTGAATAAGTTCAGTTGTATGAGTACCAGTCGACCGCTCCTTGGAACCAGTTAACTGTCATAGTACGAAACTGCCTGAACTCATACAAGCTCTGGCCAGTAGACTCATTATGGCAACCCAGTCGACTGTTCAAGCCGTTTCGAGAGTTTTTTGAATTTAAAACTTGTTTTTCAAATTTAAATCTTTTATATATGTTTTGTTACGGTTTATGGAAGTATTTTACAACGTTCCTTGATTCTTACTCTATAAATAGAGTATAGGAATCATTTGGAAAAGGTTCCAAGCATTCTTTAACTTTCAAGCCTTTTGTTTTCAATAAGAACAAGTGTTTCAAAAGACTTGGTTCTTTGAATTTCAGTCTAATATAACATTAGTTTCTTTTTAGACTGAATTCAGAAGTTGACCTAATAGCCACTATACAAAGCACTATCGCATACAAGGCTATAGGTTGTTGTAAACTCAATTTTTGTTGTTGTTTTCACTCTTGGGTTGTGAGAGAGATCCTCTCGGTTAGATAGTAGGACTCTTGGTAATAGAGTCGGTTTTACTCTAGGGTGTAGAGTGGGTTTGCTCTCTCTAGTGGTGGGAGAGGTCTACGGATTTGACATTGTTGTTGTCAAAGGTCGTAGAGTATTCTTGTACTTTTTCAAGAATAGTGGAAAATCTCAAATGGGTTGCTTGGGAACTGGATGTAGATCGGGAGGACAAACCAGAATACATCGTTGTGTTTGGCTGTGATTGACTCTCCGTGGTTGTATTCTCTCAACTTGCAATTTCAATTTCTCTGAGTTTTATTTCAAACACTTGTTTGGTAAGTCGTCCAGTTTTCTACTATAAGTCGACTGATCAGACTTGTAACTCTTCAGTAAAATACTCTACTTATCTGACGCAACAGTCGACTGTATATCTATTTTCAGTCGACTTAACAGTATGAAAAGTTCATTTTTTTTAATTAATTTTTAAACAACACTATTCACCCCCCCCCCCTCCCCCTCTAGTGTTATTTGCCTTGCCTACAGGATCCAACAGAAACAATACCGACAAAACTAGAAGTAGAGTGATGTGCACGAAAAAAATTTAGATAATATAGATGACCCTGATGAGTAGCACGTCCAAACTCCTCACCGGTGCATGAATTAGTAATAGAACAACCGAAAGAGTCAAAAGTAACAAAATGACCACTATCGCACAACGCACTAATAGAAATAAGGTTTATGTATAAATGAGGAGCATAAAGAACATATGATAATGTGAGATTGGGAGAGCTAATTGCCCCTGAGTGTGTAACGAAAAGTGGTGAGCCATCAGCTGTGTGTAGAGATGGAGAATGAGAGGGAAGTGCAGTGCAGGTGGTAAACAATATCTGATTACTAGTGAGATGATGTGAGGCACCAGAATCTAAAATTCCGAACGAATTCATACCGAGAGTGGCAGAAAATGCAGGAGCAGAGAAGCTAGCATTGATAGACTGACCCATGAGCTGTAGTTCCAGCTAAGTAAGGCGTTGCTGAAGAATAGCCCAATCAGCAGGAGACGACAAGGCTGAAGTGACAGGCATGGCCGAGGATGTAAAGAAAGAAACACTGCGAGGAGGAATAAGACTAGTGCTGTTGTGACTGAGAGCACAATGAGGAGGGAGATGTTGTTGGTGTCTGGATCTGGGTAGGGGCAGGACGGTGCTACTAGTGTCGGAAGTAGAGGTGGGGAAGTGTAGTACCCCGTATTTTAAAATATTATTTTTAAAGAGTTATAAATGAATTAAAATGATTTTTTGTGATTTAATAAATATTTTTTTTTGACTGGAAAAGGTAGGACAAGCCTACCTCAAGAAAATATATATATAAAGCCAAAGTATATAATACAAAAAACTGCTATAGGGAGATGCTCAGGATATGAGAGGAGTTGAGTTCGAGATGGCATGGTAGTGGACCGTAGAGAGGGCAGCGGACGTCTGTCGTACACCTCAACTAGGGCCACCACCATGATCTCATCCCCCTTCCCCTCCCTTACAATCATCCGAGTCATTCAATCCCCGAGCAGTAAAACAAGCAGGAGATAAAGCTAAACAGAGTGCAAGTCTACATACTGGATCATTCCCAAAATACAGTTATAAACACAAAAGCTGAAAACAAGTGCAACCGAAGACTTTAAGTTGCATTTCCGCCGGATGTACCCCCTTGAGCAGGCCGCATAAGATCACTGTCACCTGTCCTGCCCAACTCCTCCATGATTCTGGTCTTCTTCTTTGAAGCATCACTTGAATCTAGCCATTGAGAAAACCAGAACTTAGAATTAGCAATCAACTTAATCACCGATGTTTGCTTGTTGGAAAAAATTCTATCATTTCTAGCATTCCAGATTGACCAACAGATAGCAATAGTAATGAGATGCCATGCATGAGAGAATTTGTGTTTCGTGTTGTCAAAGCACCATGTGGAAAAACATTCCGCAATAGATGCAGGCAGTGCGTGTATGTCCAAAGCTCTGGTAAAGTGAAGCCATGTCTGAGTAGCCTTTGGGCACTCAAAGAAGATATGGTAGGTGGTCTCTGTGTGAAAAGCACAGTCACTACAAGCTGTATCTCCATTCCATCCTTTGGAATGAAGTCTGTCTCTGGAGTTAAGTTTCTCCCCACTCAACATCCAGATGAATATCTTGCATTTTAGGGGTGCGCAGTTACTCCAGCATGCTCGATAGAAGGGAGAAAGTAAGCCAGAGTTGGTGTAGAAGCGGTAGGCTGATTTGACTGAGAAGCACCCAGAGAAGTCGTGATTCCATACGGCTCTATCAGGCTGAAGAGTAGATGGCTGAAGAGAGGAGATGGTTTGAAGCAGCTGCCGCTTTTCAGCAAGGATGATACTATTGGAAGACGTGTGAAGACTTGGCCGCCAAGTCCATTGCCCCTGATAAAAGCACCCCTGTGACCTTAGGGAGGCTGCCTTGTTCCAAGCGGCATCATAGAGGTTAGGGTAGAGAGTAGCAATGCAGCTCTTGTTAATCCACTTCGATGTCCAGAACTTGAGGAAAGCTCCATCACCAAGTGCCCATGAGACCCCTTGATCAAATTGCTCTTTGAGTTTGCATAAGTTATTCCAAAAGTCAGAAGAGTTGGTCGAACATATAAAGCTGCTGCTGTCACTTTGAAAGTATAGAGATTTTAAAGTTTGTGTGCAAAGGGAGTTATCGGTGTATATCTTCCACCACCATTTTATCAAGAGTGCATGGTTGAAGTGATTTAATAAATATTTTTCTGAATGATTTATCTTTTTACACGTGCGAAACACGTGCAAAAATTTTTTTGGAAAGCTCAAAGTCAAAAATTATTTTTTTGGAAAATCATTATTTATTATTAGATATTATTTGTGAATTTTATGCATTTTTCTGATATTTATTGGACTTATTTGCAAATATTTCAAAAAAATGACTTTTGTGCAAAATTACCAATTGGAGTAAAAACTCCAGATTTTCGAATTTTTGGGCTGGGTATAATTCCTAGTGAACTCAGGGTTAAAAACTTTACCTTTTGTTTTGATGAATTTGATTTATTTTACATGTTTTAATAAAAGGGGATCTTTTTGCAAAATTGTCATTTTGCGCAAATTCATTTTCTGGGTTTTTCAAACAGTGCCGGCTGATGCTAGTGAGGGTATTTTTGATTTTTGAACTGGATTAAGTTGGTTTTAAGTAATTTCCTAGTATGGGAAACTATTTATGTAAAGATATATTTTAAAATGAGTATTTTGCAAATATGTTCAAAACCCTAATTCTCTTTATTCCGGCCTATTTAAAAGGTGGAGTGCAGCCGTCTTTCGCTGCACAACACAAAGGTTTTATTATTATTATTTTCTTGAAGATTTAAAAGAGATGATCTTGGATTTCTTGCAAAGAAGAGGCTCTTTCCTATTTTCTATTTGTCTTTGTTTGATCTCTTCAACAAGGTGAGTGATATAATTTATTTTGTTTTGTTCTTTGAATGTTGTATGTGGTGTTTCATCTATTAGAAAGCATGCTAGGTTTTTGATATGAATACATATAGTGGATTGGATGAATTGATAAGTTAAAAATTGGACCTTTTGTGAGAACCCTAGTTATTTATGAGTAGAGTTGCATGTGCATGATTTTATATTGTTGGAAAACCTAATATAAATTGTGAGTAGGATATTTCTTTTGGGTATTTACTGATTTGATTGAGTATGGTGAATGTATGCGTTAATTGAATAAAGATGAGATTTTTTTGGACTATTGGTGAGTTGGATAAATGCAACTTGGCCATGTTAATGATAAATTTGTTTATGAATCAACTATTGAGAATAGTTGAGATTGAGTTTGAGGAATTTTGAGAAGGAGTAATGGATTAAAAGACCATGTCTTGAGGATATAAGTTGTGATGTCTAAATTTGGGTTTGATACATTTTGACTAAATTTGGGGATTCGTGATTTTGTGAAAGATTTTACTTGAATTTGGATTTACTCAAATACTAAGTTTTAATCTGAATATTTTGTTATTTTTTATTTATGGATTTGTGAAATTCTTTTGGTGCACAAACATGCACAAACGTTTTTCATGAGTATCGTATTTGGTTGTTTCAGAAGAAATTGAGTTTTTATGTGTTTCGAAGGATTTTACTATATCTCAACTTATTTTGGTACTGATAAGGTTTGGAATATAAAACAAAGTTATTTTGATGTATGACTAATTCTTAAAAACTCTAGTTTTGATATATGCACACATTCATGTTTTATTTTGAAGAAATTCGTCAAAATGATATTTTATCAATTCAAGCAGTTCTGATTGGTTTTTATGGATCTTTGTCTATCCTATAAGTTATATTTGATCATATCAGAAATATACTTATTATAGATTTTGTTTCTGTAAAGTAAATCTTCGTATCGGTTGGAATATGCACAACCCAAACTGCAGTCTGTAGGTGAGGCAGTCGAATGGTATGTTTCAATAGTCGACCGTCGCTACCTGGCTGCTGTGTTTTCTCATTTCTTGAAATCTCATGCGGAACAGTCTACTGACCCATTTCTCCAGTCGATTGTCTCTGCTCTGTTTTGATATTTTCTAGAGGTGTTGGATTTTCGCTCTGGACAATCGACTGGTGACTTTTAGCAGTCGACTGCTACTACTTAGAACTATTTTCTTGAAGTGTTGGTTCTTTTCACTCTGGACAGTCGACCCACTCTGGTTTACAGTCAATTGTTACTGATATTTTCTTGAATTATTCTGATGTTCTTTAAACGACTGATTCTTTAAATGTTTTTTGATCTATAACTTACTATTCTAAATATTATTCTTTCGACAGAACATATGTTTTCAATATATTTCATTGTTGGAATTGGATCCTGGAATTTTATAAAGATTTAGGTTTTGTTGATTGAAGAAGTTTCTTCATATGATCTTTTGACGATGGATTTGTAAATTTTGGTCTTGAGGATATCTCTAGGAGTTGAGTGGGTGTCCTGTGAACTGGCAGTTGAGATTTGTTGAGTTAGACCTGGGGGGTCTTGGTTTAGTTGTTATTGAGTATTTAAGTCCGACAGGATACACTAACTCTAGAGATGGAGGTTTTGTATTTTAATAATAACCAACTTAAGGACAGGCACTAGTGGGGATATGATGGAACTTGGAAAACGTAAGTATAGGCTCATGGTTTGTTTAGTCCAACGGATGCGTTCCAGGACTGTTTGTTATTTTGTTCCGAGAGAACATTTGTATGTTCACGTGTCGAGAGTCTGCAAGCCTATTCACGGAGCATGCAGGGTGCATTCGCGTGTCGAGGGTCGGCAGGCCTATTCACGGAATGTACCTGGTGTATCTGCACGTCGAGGGCCTTGCAAGCCTATTCGTGGGGTACACGGTTTGGGAGGTGATCCTCCGATTTTTTAGCTATCTTACATGATACTTGCGCGTCGAGGGCTGTGGTGCCTATTCACAGAGTATTCTGGATCTTGTTTTCCATCACCGTAGTAGGATTAGTTGCATAACGAGGAGTTATCCCTATAAAGTGGAGATCGTTAAGGGCTTGCACCGGATTTATGTACTATGGAATGCATAGAATCCGACAAGTATGCATTAGAGAGTCAACATATAGTATTGGTATTTTCTCGACTTGGTTTTATGCTTGTGTTTTCCTATTTTTCCTACACTTGACACTTAGTCTAGATTCACTTGATGTCTTCGTGTATTACTATTTACTATCTTATATTCCCTGATGTTTTCATATCTTATTGTATTTCTCATTTCATTTACTCTCGTCTTTATTACATGTGGTTTATGATTCCATGTTTCGTGTTTTATTTATGTTGCTTGTTTTTATGTCACTCACATCGTTATGGCTGACCCCTATAGTTTTGGGGGTTAGGGTTATCTCTTGCCTCATATTTTACAGGTAAGTGCTTGTAGCTTGGGATTTGGATGCTTGAGCTAGATTGAGATAATAGAGCTTATGTAGATTGTAATAGAAGTGTTGTAAAGAAAAGAAAGTTTGTAATTCAAGGTGTTTTGTATTCCGCTGTATTGTAAGTGATTGTTGTCATAAAGTTGAAATAAAAATTATCTGTATTTTTGGCTATGTTTACTATTGCAATTGAAGTTGATGCTGGGAATTGTGCCACGTATTTCTAAGATATCATATTGGAAATTTGGGGCGCTATAGGTAGGGTGAGGATTGACGTTAGGACAAGGTCAAAGGCCGGAGGCAGACTGAAGATGGCGTTGCTGCTATTTGAATCTAGAGGAGGAACGAGAGGCGGTTGCATCGAGGAAGTCAGTGGAGGCGGAAATATGTGGGAGAGACTGAGATTCCATTAAGTAGCACCTGTAATTTTTATTTTATTTTTTTATTTTTATTTTTTTTGAATTTTTTTTTCTGAAACCAACCAGTTGGGGGGGGGGGGGTAGTAATGGTTTGGGTTTCGGGTACAAAAAAAAATTGGTTTCGGGTTGTGGGTATTAGAAGGGAAAGAGAGAAAAAAAATTTAGGGTTTTCAAAGATTGGGGGGGAAGGTAGGAGGTTGAGTGGGATTTTGGGTTAGATGATGGAGCAGAGATCGAGGATGAGGTTTGGGTGAGAATCGTCGTCATCGATGGTGGAAGAGACCATAATTTAGGGGATTTGGGTTTCGAGTATGTGGCGACGGGATGGGGTTCAGAGCGAAGGCAACGATGTTGTTTATTGGGTCGACGACAACGATGGCAGGTAGCGACGGGACTGGTTTCGGGTATGTGGTGATGGTAACAATGCTGTTTTTTGGGAAGATGACGACGATGGGACGGGATTTGGATGGGTTCAGTCGAGGTGGGGGCTGACGAGGATAATGGGCTGTTCAGATGAGATGGAGAGAGTGGTAGAGAATGAATAGTAATGGTGGTTGTTGATGCCGACGACGACGACGATGCTAGTTTTTTGTTTTTGGCTGTTGGAATTCTAGGTTTTGGGGAAGAATAATTTTTTTTTATAACTTGGCTCTGATACCATGTTAAGATAAATCAGAGAGATAAAAACAATATTGAATATTGAATTGAGAAATAACTGAGTACAATATCTCCTATATATAGGAGTGAACCAAATACAAAAATAGCACAATACCCATTGTGGGATTATAATATCTAACATGATTAATCCTGCTCTCTCCGCTCAAACTACTCCTACACCATCAGCTCAGTCTGCTATCACTGTCTCCCCCACTATTAATGTGGAGTCTACACATTACATTGGGTGCAAGGTACTGATTCACCCTCTGTCTATTGATTTCTTTCATTTTTCAGCGAGGAAGCATGATATTTTCTTTTCCTTCTCTTTTCGTTATAATCCACGTTCTTTATTACAGCCTTTTAGTGTGCATTATTTTCTTAGCTGGTTTTATCCGCTAATTACACCTCTTCGGTCAATATCGTTGTGCTGAGATTGTTTACAAGCAAGACATTGCCTTATCCTCTATATCCGACGTATATACATCTCCTTCTATTTCCCCCTCTATTCATGATTCTGTTAAGTTTTCTCCTATTTTCCACGCTATTCATGATTCTGCTGACTTTTCTCCTTCTATTCCCCCTCACATTCATGATTATGTTAACATTCTTCTGCCGGAATCACGACTTTCCTCCTCTCTCATCCATGTCGGTTCCTGTAACAATACTTATAATTCTTTGGACCATACTATATCTAGCCTAACTACTTCCCCATTCTTACTTATTAAACATCCCTCATCCTCTACCAAAAGAAAGAATGCCAAGAATAGAAGCAATCCACCTTTCACTCGCACTAGTGCGCGAATCCGAGCTAAGAAGAGTCTCGTTTATCTTCTACCTCCAAAGCGTCTTTAGCTACTCAGGTTAGAAACCTTGAAATACTGCTGATTTCGGTGGAGTACAACCCCAACGATCCTCTAGGATCTGTCTATCAATTTCATTTTGACTCTCTTTCTAACTCTGACATGCTTAAATTAGTCTCTGATATGGGTTTTGTCATAGATCCACCTAAACTTGATGAGCTTGACTCTATTTGATCCTTAGAGATTTCTAGAGCTGATGAGAACAAATCCTGATATGATTAGTGTCTCTTGGAATATTCGTGGGTTAGGTAGCGCCCATAAACAAGAAGCTATCTACCAATTGATACACTCTATCCGTTGTGACATGATCTCGATTCAAGAATCTAAAACTGACTCCATCTCTTCTTCTATTACTCGTTAGCTGGGTGGATCTTTGATCACCAAATGGATTAGCCTCGATGCTATTAATTCACGCGGGGGAATTCTTCTAGGCTTCAAACCTTCCATCTTCAACTTGGTCTCGATTCACTGCCTTCATTTCTTTTTAATTGTTGTCCTTAAATGGCTGGAATTCAATAAGCATCTTACTGTAGTTTCGGTTTATGGGCCGTCAACCGCATACCATCGTCTTCAATTTTGGAACGAATTCTCTTCCTTGGCTGGGGGGATTAATGGCTACTGGAATTCTTGTGGGGATTTCAATGTCACTAGATTCAGTCAGGAACAACTAGGCAACACCTCCAGTATGAGTGCATCTCATCGTTTCATTGATTGCATTTTCTCTCTTGATGTCGTCAACCTACCCATTAACGCTAAATCTTTTACTTGGTCAAATATGCGACTTCTTCCCTGTATGGCCAAGCTTGACCGATTTCTGGTTTCTCAAGATTGGCTTTCCTTCTTTCATAACTCCTTTGTTCGGGCATTGTCGAACCCTTGTTCTGACCAAGTTCTGATTGCTCTGCACTCTAATTACAACTTCTCCAAATCCTTCAAATTTTGTTTCCAAAAATTTTGGTTAGAAGATCAAATATTCGTCAATCTTATTATTATTTGTCTTTCCTCCATTGTTGGCTCTCATGGCCTTGGTCGTTTATTGCTTAAATTGCATGCGGTTAAATATGGGTCCAAAATCAAGCGCAAAGATAGATTTGCCAACACTCATATGTTGCATATTTTTTCGTTCTACTATTCATTCTATTGATCGAGTTGAAGAACTCGGTCCGATTACCGACTCCCTCAAGAAACAAAGAAGCGATTGCAAAAATGAGTATGCTTCTCATCTGCATCTTGAACATATCAAATGGGCTCAACGAGTGAAAATTAAATGGCTTAAAGATGGTGATTGCAATACTTCTTTCTTTCATAATTTTGTTTTCCATCAGCAAAGATGTAAAATGATTACATCTATTGTCGATAATAACATTGAATTACACTATAATCCCGAATTTCATTTAGCTTTTCTTAATTTCTTTAAAAATCTCTTGGGCTCTTCCTATCCTTATTCCATCCATCTTGACCGGGGTCAACTCTACGGCGATGAATCTCAAGATTTATCTAGCCTTGAAGCACCCTTTTCTATAGAATAGATGGCAGTTGCGGTTTTCTCCTTTTCCAGCGATTCGGTGCCTAGTCCTGACGGATTCCTCATTTTTTTCTTACAAAGATTTTGGGATTTGCTTAAAGACGACCTTTTTGATATGTTCTCAGATTTTTTCTGGGTCATGTATCTTTTGACTTTAACTATGCTCACATTGTTCTCATTCCCAAAATTATCGGTGCTAATAAATTTTCTTCCTTCAGACCAATTAGTCTTCTTAACTCCATCTTTAAAATCATTATGAAAATTCTTTGTAACCGCCTGAATTCGATTATTTTGCCTATGATTGACTCCGCTCAATCTGACTTTATCAAAGATAGATTTATCCACAATAGTGTGGTGTCTGCTCAAGAAATTATTTCTGGTTGCCATCAATTTAATACAGAGGGGATTCTTTTAAAATTAGATTTCAAAAAAGCTTATGACAAAGTCAATAGGTAATTCCTTTTCGAAATCCTCCTATACCGGGTCTTCGGGCCTAAATGGATCTTTTGGATTAAATCCAGCCTCTTCACTGGTACCTCCTCCATCATCATTGACAGTACGGAGGGTAAAAAATTCAAATGTCAATGCGGACTCCGTTAGGGAGATCCTATCTGATCTCTTTTATTTGCCTTTGTCGCGGACGTTTTTAGCAAGCTCCTCCTTAAAACTTGGAACAATAATATTATCGAAGGGCTAGGAAGTTTCCATGGTTTTAAAGGGGTGCTCAATCTACAATACATTGATGACACCATCCTTTTCACCAAACCTAATGGGACCACCCTTCACAATCTCAAGCTTTTTATATAATTTTGAAAGAACATCAGGTTTGACAATCAATTTCAACAAAACTTTAGTTCTTTGGCTAGGAGGTTCCGAAGACAGCTTGTTTAACGCCCCGAGTTTCTTACAAAAAGAAATTCGTAGCTCATCCAAGATCTTTACTTCAATTTCGTACAAAAATACAGGGAAAATAAATTTTTTTCATTACAACAAAGTTCTTTCCAATATAAAGCAGAAAATAACAAAAAAAATACAACTCGTATCATCATAAATCTTCAAACTTGCAACATCTCTCATTGCTAGCCTGCACTTGTGCCTCTTGCTGATCATAATCCTGCAACACTTGAGAACTGTGGGCACGTCAGTTGAATACAACTAACGCAAAGTTATAATACAGTGATCCTCGCTATGCTATAATACAACGACATTCCATCTTTAACAATCACAAACTTGGATGCAGAAGAAAAATGTAAGAGTGACTATCCTAAGTATGTCAGTGCATTCCATGAAGCAGAAATTAAAATGCATAAAACATTAACATTAAACAATTATCCAAGAAAAACAATAGATACACATGATGCTCACTAGTTTGGATTATATGTATCCCATATTACATAGGTCCGAGGGCAAGCCCTTAACGTTCTCCTCATAATAGGGTTTAATCCCTTGTTATGTAAATACCTATTCATGTATTCTTTCCTATTTTTGACATATATCTAGTGATTGGTAAAGTCTGCACATTTATCTAATGACTGGTAGAGTCTGCAGTTGGTGCGGTCCACTCCCGCTACTGCAATTGGGTCGTGGTTCTTGTCCACTCTGAACGACAGTGATCACTCTATTCGTTCAGATCGTGGTCCTTCTCTACTCTGACAGGATCATGGTCCTTCTCCACTCCCAGTCAGGCCGGTGATCATTCGGCTTTCGCCGCAACACTGATGGAATCATAGTCCTTCTCCACTTGTAACGCCCCGAATTCCAAACACAGGTAATTTGTAGCAAAAACAGGATATTTTACTTCAACTTCGTACAAAAATATAGGGAATTTAAAACTTTTTCATTTACAACATCGTTCTTTACATTAGCACAGCGAAAATAAATAAGTATAATACACATATAATAATGAAAGCTCTTCAATCTTGTGACATCTCTCACAGTGTCTTTAAATCCAAGCCAACCCATTCCTGCAACTAGGAAACTGTGGGCACGTCTTTTGCATACAACTGACGCAATGCTATAATACCATGATTTCACCATCTTAACAATCACAAACTGGAATGCAGAAATAGAAAATTGACTATCCTAATTATGTCAGTGTATGATATAAACCTAATGCCTAATGCAGACATTCACACTACGATGACACTAATGCATATTTGTTCGGATTCTATGCATCCCATACTACATAGGTCCGAGGGCAAGCCCTTATCGTACTCTTTATTATAGGGTTCAATCCCTCATTATGAAATCCTACTACGGTGAAGAAAACAAGGTTACGACATCCCACGAGTATGAATTCTAGCCCCGGAGTACATCGCCCGACTATACAGAATCCACCTCATGCAGACATCCCGCAAGTGCCGCTTTAGCCCATAATATATTGGAGATCCGCCTCCTATCCACCCGACTATTTATGATTCCAGAGTACACCTTCCGATCATTCATAATTCCGGATTTAATTAAGGCTTGTCTCGCTCCGCATAGCTATTACAGTCCCAGATTACACTGCCTGACTGGATGCACGACTATTATAGTCCCGGAGTACTTCGCCCGACTTAATCTATAGTCCCAGAGTACACAACTCGACTATATAGAAATGCCCCACTCACGTTTGCCCATGGCTAATCACATCTTCCTTTCTAGTGCATGTTCTTAATTCAGTTTGTAGTTATCCTGGTCTAGAACTAGCATACCCTGCCAGACTTAAATTCACTCATCAATATTCAGGTCCATACTGACCATTTCACAAAATTAAACTTGTCAGACATTATGGGCCTCGCTTAGCTCCTGGAACCCATCTATCTCAACATAGAGATCTTCTAGGTTAATCTTAACCTTATAAAATTTCTTAGTTCATAATTCATTTGATTTGTTTATACATTCACTTTGAATGGTCAATTTCAACATATAATTTCTCATTCTCTCATAATACCTCTCAAGAGAGCATTTCAACTTGATAAAAATTCTGTACGAATATCATATGTACATTCTCCCTAATTCATTCTTTATTTATCTCTTAGTTTATTATATAAATCACCCCCTTTTTTTCTTCATAAATCTAGGATGAAATTCTTTTTCATATCATACGTAAACTTCATCACACTTCAATCTTTCATTACAAAAATGTTTATCAAGAACTCACTTCTTAAAGTAGATAATGTATATTATAAATTTTTCATCCAAATGAATTTCCCCAAATTTATATTAGATTATTTCGATCATTAAAAGTTAGCTCATTTTAACATAAACAACCCCCCCTCAAATTTAGACTAGAAACTAGACTCATCTAGTACATTGTCTAATGTAACTTTTGAATCTCCATAATATATCTTAAAATAGTGTAGAACTATTTCCAAATGTTCTAATAATATTCTAAAATATTTCTACAATATTTCTCAATTTTTAAAAACATGAAAAAGCATTAAATAAATATAAAAAAGAATTAAAAGTGCGCACCCGGATTCGAACCCAAGTCGCACAGCAACCCAGACTGCAGCCCAAACCAGTGAGCCAACTAACTGTTGGTGAAAATACCCAAATTCAGTTGTTTATATATCCCCTCTACTGTTAATATATTAAAAATCGAAATTTAAAAAAAAAATAGAGCCTTCCAGACTCGAACCCCAGACTACCCAACGCCAAGACCAGGGAATTAGGCCTACCCATATGATATTACTACTATGGTAATTCTTTTATTTCAACTCTCTGTTTCTGAATTTCTTTCAAAATAAACTTTGATTTCGCATTTGCTATGCATTATTATTTTGACTCATTTTTAGAGAATAGGTTACTTCAACATTTTGTGTATTAGCCCGAAATAAATCCTATAGCCATCTATTCTAAAAAATATGAGGAAATTATTACCCAATTTGTATGAACTATTCATAGTTCTACAATTTGAACTATATAAATTGTTGTTCTTCATACCACTACATTTTTTTGTTTTTGAGTTTTTACATTACTACATTGTATATAGAGAGATTTGATTCCATAGATTTATTTTTATAAAGTATCTACTAGGAAGACATTTTATAAAACTCCTGTTAATTCAATTTTCTACAACATGATTGTAATTTAGTATACACTAATAAATTTTGCTAAAGATGTCACTTTACACCCACTCGCCAATTTAATTATTTCATCTTCCTATTTCAAACATGCACAATTACTAGCATTTGAGAAAATAAGGAAAACCCCACACATTCACATACTAATTATGCCTAAGAGTGCGCAATTAAAATTCTAGAAAACATCTACACTTATACATACTAGTTAAATTAGCATCTACACATGTCAAGACTAATCAAATTCAATCTACTGAAATTTAGAAGACAATGGGAACACCCACCTCAAAAAGCTCCTAGTAGTTGAATCCTTAGCAAAATTCTCCAAATGCTCCACAAACACAAAAGATCACAAGCCCTCCTCTTAGCAACTTCCGAAAGCACTCCGTCCCTCTCTCTCTCTCTCTCTCTCTCTCTCTCTCTCTTTCTCTTCTTTTGATTTTGATTTGCACTTCTTCATGGCTAAAGGGAGGGGCTGTTTATAGGGTAAAATAATGAGTAGTTATAATAACTCCCCACTTCCTAAAAGAGCTCCCTGCTCACACACAAACTCACCCACTCTCCCACTATTTGAAGTGGCCGGCCAATGCATGGGGGAAAGAGCACGTGCACATGCTCCCTATGTGCACACTTCTTCATACAATTTCATTATTAAATTTTAATTACATTAGGTGTGTATGTTACACATTGTAATGTGTACGTGTCTATCTAATTTTTAAGGGAGTTCTTGCACATTGAATGCACACCTAAAAATTTAGGTCTTTAGTTCATAGTTTTAATGTGTTACAAAATATAGATTTAAGCCTAGTTGATTTTTATTAATTATACACTAGTGACTTGTTAAATGAGAGGAAAATTTTTATGACTCAAGAGAATTTCATTAATCGACACGTGCACAAAATTACTTGCAAAGTACGTACGAAAGAAAATATTAAAAATAAATATTTTCAGGGATGTTACACCACTCCTGCTCCTACCCCAAGTTATCTTGAACATAAGGCAAATCGTAGGACCACCCCTACTCCGCCAAGAGACACAGAGTTTAACTCTTGCTCCCAATTCGTATTGATAACACTGAACATAAACAGAAACTTACGGTTCCTTTCCCTAAGTTCCGACAAGACCTGCTTGCATCCATGTCTACTCTCATCACTAAATCCCAGAAATTAACAGTCGAGACAACGCCGCACGTATCCACTTGACAGGTGAGTACAACACCCAACTAGTGTCTGTCCTAACAAGAAACCATGACGTGGCCTAGAACTAGCGTACCCTACCGGTCTTACTTTACAAATAAATATGGCCAATTAATCCATCCTGTCTTCCTCGAAGGGCATAATTTATCATAATGCAGGCGATTTGGGTCTGCCTAGCCTCTAGAACCACACAGTTGTAGATCACAACATTGATATACACAAAACCACTTTACACCAAATAACTAGCTTGAACTTGTGAGCTAGAGAATTAACTTTGGTCACATGCAAATTAGCACCTATTGATGCTCAAGCTCATCTACACATCATGCATAATTAGAAATAATAAAATATGTATTTCTAAGTCAATTTAGAATCCCTAAGTTCATGGTAACATCAAAACAGTAAGCTGAGGATTTAACATACAGTTTCTGTTTACTATAAAAATTACTATAATCCATATACTACTTAGATATTAAAGTTCTTGGGTTTTGTAGAAAGCTCTAAGAGTTCTCTACAAGTTCTTAGTTAAAATCTTCCTCAATTTATTTCATTTCATATATCAGAATGATAAAAATGTAATATGCATGTAAAATTCCATAACATAGCAGAACGGTCAACCAGTTGAAAGATAAAACTTATTTTAATTAGCAAAATGATGTCTAAATTTCACAAAGTTTGGGGAATAAGACCTAGACACATAATAACAACACATATGTAAATTTCAACTAAATCTATCATGTATTCAGAAAGTTATGATTTCTTAAAGTAGGCTCATGAACGAGGAAGATTTACTGCTATGCTCAGTTTCTCTTCTTAACCAGTCAGTATTTACGTATTTTATTAACATAGCAATTGTTGTCAAAAAATTACAAAATTTGACATGAATGATCTAAACACAAATTAGTAACAAATATAAAACTTTCAACAAGATATTCCATGTAATGTGAGATATATTAGCTTTAGAAAAATAGAACATGCCTATAAACAGTTTTCTTTTACAGCTAGATAAGAAGTTCGTATTTTATTAAAATATCAAATAAAATCTAAATATTATGAAATTTGGTGGAAAGGTGTTAGACATACATAGGATAGTGCCATTTAAATTTCAATTCAAAATTCTTTGTATTTTTAGAGTTATAGCTTCCAGACCTAAGTACAAATTTCAGAACAGAAACAACAGAAACGTTTCTCATATCATACTTCACACAATCATTCACAATAATTAACACAAAATTTAAACTACATAGATTATCTAGCATGCACACATCCTACCATTAGAAAATAGTAGAAACACCTACTCTTTTGAAGAATCCATAGCAATTTTAACTTCTAGAAATTAATCTCCAATCTCCTTTCCTCCAAGACTAGAACTCCAAAGCCAAGAATGTATGATTTTGTAAACAAAATGAAATGAGAGCTTTGCCTTCAAAAATGGCAAGAGATCCAATGGATAGAGTATAGGATTTGTAAAAAAAAAAAGAAAGTTTTCTTAATTCTTGGCCGGGATGTATAGAAATGGGAGGGAAAGAGTGGAGCATGATCTTTTTCTTAACTAACCATAACTCCTTCTTAATCCCTCCACTAATCCACTACTTTAATTCAATCCAATTTCCTTCTTCGTTTAATTCTTGGCCGGCTAAGACAGAGTGTAGGGTTGTGCACGGGTTTGTATAATTTCATACATGCATATGAGAGTATAAGATTTTATACGTGTGTAGCATATTTATTTATTATTTATTTATTATAAGTGGACTTAGATTAATTCTACCAAGGATTAAAATCAAACCTATTAAATTTAAGCACAAAATATGAATATACACATTTTATTACTTTCATAATATATATATAATTGACACGTATTGAAAGCATATGTATTACACGTAAAACAAAATATTAAAATATTTGAGTTGAAATTTAAATAGAAGTTCAAAATATAAATTCAAATACATAACTGAATTCAAAAAAAGTCCATAGCAATCAAAATGCAAAATATGTAAAATTTGTTTATATTAATAATGTTACGGATATTACATGTAATGGTACAAAATACATGTGCTTAACACACGTGGAACAAAAATTGTCATAACTCAATTTTGCGGGGTGTTACAACTTGAGATTGCTCAATTCTTTAACTGTGTATCCGCGTATTTTCCTATCCATTACCTTGGGATCCCCTTACGCTAGGGTAAACTTCATAAAAACGATTGGCGGCCTATGATTACAAAAGTGGAAACTAGACTTAATGTTTGGTCTTGTCGCCACTTATCGCGTTGTGGAAGATTGGTTTTGATTAATGTTGTCCTGTCAGCTATCCCACTATACATGATGTCCTTTTTCAATTTTCCTTCCTAGGTTATCACCAGGATTGATAAAATTATGAGGAATTTTTCTGGTCTGGCTCTTCGACCTACAAAGCGGGAAAGCATCTTTGTAAGTGGAATTTATTGTGCAAATCTAAGCAGGAATGGGGTCTTGGTATTCTTAATCTCAGGCATCAAAACCTTTCTCTGCTTGGTAAATGGTTATGGAAAATTCTCAAACAAGATCTTTTGCCCTGGGCACATCTCATGATTTATAACTGCCATGGTCGTCACAAAATTTGGTAATTATATCCCAATCTCTCCTCTTTGGCCTCTCCATTTTGGAAAGGGGTATGGAAAGTAGTTGAACGTTTTAAATGCGGGATTCTCAAGGTGTGTGCCAACGGTTCGTCAGTTAAATTTTTGACCGATTTATTGTTGGATAATAGCATTATTGCTTCTTATTTCCCTAAGTTGTTTCACCATGCTTCCAACCCTCAGGCTACGGTTGCTAACTATCTCATCATTGTTAACAATAAAAAGAATTGACACATCCCTTTCAGATGATTGCTTCCCCCTTCTCGCATATCTAAATACATCAGTTTATGTAACACCCGTACTTAAGAGTATATATATATAGTATTATATTGGATATATATATATAATAGAATATAGTAGTGGGCCTTTGGAGAGGATTTATAGGCTTGCACTACAAACCACAAAGACTATAACGACACTTCTATCTCGACATTTGAGTCAAACACCGGGATAGAGAGCATTATTTTTTTAATAAAAAAGTTACATATCTATCCCGGTGTTTGGTCAGAACGCTGGTATTAGTTAGACATATCCCGACGTTTATTTGGTAAATGCCGAGATAGTATTTATCTCGGCGTTTATCTCAAAACCGCCGGGATATCACATGATTTTTTATTAAAATAATAAAACACCCCTATTTTTCATTTTCCCATTCTTTCTCTCTGTCTCTCTCTCTCTCCCCTCACTGCCACTCTTATCCATCGTAGCGGCCCCTCACTACTTGCCGCCACCGACTCTCTCTCCCCCTTGCCCTGCTTCTCCTTCCCTGCCTATTCTTCCTTGTCGTCGAAAGAGCGTTGACAGTCGACTCCCTCTCTCCTAGCCTCTGCTCCTCCCTCGTTGTCCCCGACGACAACACCCGTCGTCTCCGTTTCCAACGTCAGCCTCTCCTAGCCCTTTCGTCACCATCCCTTCCTCGTTTTCTCGAACCCTAACCCTAGGTTAGTATTTTATCCCAAAATCTAGGGTTTTGGTCCATGAATTTACTGAAAAAACAATGATCTTTATTTTCCAAACTCTAACCCTAACATCGTTCTGTGATGATCTACTCTTTTTCCTGTTTTGTTTATTTGATTAATTTAATTAGTTTCAAGATAAGGTGAATTTCGATTGTATGAGGTGAAATATTATTTCCAAACAACAAAAGGAAACGAAAGGAAAGAACAGAGGGGTATCTCTGGGAACTGTTTTTTGCCTTGACCATATATTTTGTAGTTTCTAAAGTTCATTTTTACTTGCTATCTTCTATCCTCCTTCAAATGCTATCAGGTTGCTCTTTAAGTATGTTGTTTCTATATCCTTAAGATTCTTTGATAATATTGTACGAACAATTAAGTAGTGATCCTTCAATTTGCTTTTGCTCCTATGAGTATTTCTCATAAAAATATTGTTGCGAAAGAGTATGTTTCTGATTGTGAATTATTTATAGAAGTGTAAACAACAACAGGAATGAGTAGTACTGCTGATGTTTGATTGGGGGTAATTAGCATTAACTGTTAGTCCCTTACAAACCTCTATTTGTTCATAAGTTTGTATCGTATTGCAGCCTAATCTGAAATGTAATGACAGAAATGCCTCTTGGTGTGCAAATGGAGTGTAACCATATGAGTGCTAGTACCTCATTTTTATCCGTTTTGTTCTTGGATATATATATATATATATATATATATATATATATATATATATATATATATATACTGCACAAGTAAGCACATGATTGCAAGTTTGGATGTTAAACAAAGGATACACCTGTACATACATGTGCAGATGTACAATAATTCTGTAGCAAGCTGATGAGATCGATGATTTGAATATTCTTGCCAAGGATATTAAGGTATATATATATACTGAACAAGTAAGCCCATGATTGCAAGTTTGGATGTTAAACAAAGGATACACCTGTACATACATGTGCAGATGTACAATAATATTGTAGCAAGCTAATGAGATCTATGATTTGAATATTCTTGCCAAGGATATTCAGGTATGTCTAATATCTTAGACAAAGATTGGTAATAATAACACGCAATCAATACTTCAATTGATGTCAATTCTTTCTTCAGGATGATTCTGATAATGTAACTCGATTCTTAATACTTGCATGTGAGCCTATTATTCCAGGCGTTCATAAATCGTTCAAGGTAGGTTGAGTTGCATTTATAAATAGTCTCATTTAAAGGCAATTTTCTTTAATTTAAGGCAAATTCTAACCTGGTCAATGTTTCGCTCTCAGACAATCACAATTTTCTCTTTAGAAGAAGGGTCTGGCATGCTTTTCAAAGCACTTGGTGTTTTTGCCATGAGAGATTTCAATCTTAACAAGGCAATTTCTTTTAATACCTTATGCTTGATTTATGATTGATAATGTGTTAGTATATATAGGATGAAGAAGCCTGATAATTAAACTTTTGTTTTAATTTTCTTTTGAAATAGATTGAAAGTCATCATCAACAGAAAAAGCCCATGCTTATAAGTGATGATGGAAGGAATGGGCCCTTGAAGTTAGTCTATGATCCATTTTATTTTATAATTCATTGTAGTGTTAAATAATATTGTTTTCAATACATTAAACTGTGTTATTCCACGGGGGCGTATGCCAACCTTTTATGATCCAAAAAAAAAAAAAAACTGTGTTATTCCTAGTCTATTTTATTACCAATTATTAATTTTGGGTATTCACTTGTCCTGCTGGCAACTTTTTTATGCTAGGTACTTTGATTATCTCTTCTATGTTGAAGTATCATTGGCTGAACAACGTGCTCAAATTGCCCTTAGGCACCTAAAGCTACTATATGGTGGAAAAAGATGAAGGGTTATTGAAGAGTTCAAAAGTTGAACTTTGCCCTTTTTTCCTTTCTGTTTTGTAACTGGAGTTCACTACATTTTTAAGAGTGCTATGAAGCTATCTGATTGATATAAGCTAGACCTGAAGATTTTGAATATGTTGATTAATTTAGACGTACTTAAGAAATCACAAGTTGATAAGTGTTTGTTTTGTTTTACAAATACATGTCTTGTTTCATGGTGATACATCCTAAACTGATTCTTAGATGATATCTATCTTGACAACATTTATCCTGATAGAAATGCTAACTCCAAAATGTATTTTGCTTTCCATGCTATAGAATTGTATGTTCTTAGGGTTGATTGAGTTGATGCTATTATTTTTTATATGTTTTTGCATAACTGTGAGCTTATCTAATAAAATTGAACTTCAATTGTTGATTTTTTTTAAAATAATAATTTTTTTAAAATTTTAAAATTTTTAAAAATTTCAATTAATTTTTTTTTTTTTGCCTATCACGGTGTTTTTGGCTAAAACACCGAGATAGGTTGAGTTCTAAAAAAAAGAAAGAATATATCCCGGCATTTTTCGCCAAAAACACGGGGATATGTAACTTTTGTTTCAATTATCTAATTAACATGTTTATTCCGGCGTTTTGTATTAGCAACGCTGGTATAGATATCCTCTATAGTGACGTTCCTCAAAAGCGCCGGGATAGACCTATTATCTATCCAGACGGCGGCTATGCCGGTGTTTCTCGTGGTGTTTTCAGAAACGCCGCTGCATTCTATCCCGGTGTTTAAAAACGCTGGGATAGGTAAAAAAAAAAGGCTGCAATAAACAGTGTTTTGTTGTGTTGTGTGTTTAGAAGTATTTCATGGGCCAAAATAAAAGAGATGTTTGTGCTGGTTGTGCACTTCATGGGCCCGGATTGTGTTTTTGTGTGAAGTGTGTGCTTGCAAGTGTATGTGTGAGGGTGTGCTGGTGTGGGATTTGAATAGTCCCACATCGGATGTGCACTAGGAAAAAATAGTGTATAAATATAGTTTGTCAATGAGCAATAGGTACCTGAAAGCTATAACACGTTTTGTGAGACAAGCATGTGGTGGGCCGTTGTTATGATCTATTTTTCACGTGCCCACATGTGTAGTCGTGTGCGCAGCTTAGCAGAGCTCCGGGCATTACAATTTACTTTTATCTTTATGCGCCTATTGCTGGCATCCTAAGGACGATGTTGTTTGGAGATGGTCTAATTCAAGTTCTTATTCCGTTAAATCCTGTTACTCCTCTTCCATAGGTGTCGCTTCTTCGTTTGCTAAATCTGTGTGGAAGTCCATTGCCCCTCTTAAAGTCCAAATCATAGTCCATTGCCCCTCTTAAAGTCCAAATCATTGTGTGGCTTACTATTTACAACAAGCTTCTTACTGTTGATAATCTCAACAAGAAAAATTCAAGATTTAGGTCAGAAATGCTTTTTATGCCTTACTCATCACGAAGGCACATCTCATTTATTCATTAATTGCTCTTTCATTCGTCCGTTTTGGACCATTTGTAAAATTGCGTGGCAGGTCCAGGGTAAGCTGGGCACTGTTGTGTCATAGTGGAGTGTTTGGAGGTGTCGTCGTGTCAAGAGTTCTCATCTTGCATCATGAGATTTATCTATGATGGCTTTGATTTGGATTATTTGGAAAGAAAGAAATAACAGAATTTTCTCCAATAATTCTCGTTCTATTTCTGGTTTAATTGATGACCTCATTTTCTATACTAAATTTTGAACTAGTTGTTTACCTCAAAACAAAGTTACTAGACTTAATCTTCATCATCTTAATTTTTCTGCGGATGATTTCATTCATAGTAGTTTTCATCCGCCTACGGTTTTTTTTTCCATGCTCCATCATTGTTCTAATTTGTTTATTTTCCTCTCTAATATGTTATAATTGGTTTTTTACAAAGTTGGTCCCCTGTGACCTACGGAGTCACCTCCTTATTGCTCTTTCTCCTATCTTACATGTTCTATCTTGATGCTACTTTGATTTATTTTATTCGGGTCTCTAGCTATCTTAATGGCAAGCCTTGTTTTCTCTAATTGTTTGGCTTGTTGATTCCTTTATATCTTGGGCGATTGATGTATTCTGCGCATCGCACTATAGTTTCAAGTATTTTCTACTTCCCTGTTATTCGCTTTTCTATGTTCAGAATGTTCTCGGACTCTTTTCCCAGTTATTGTATTTTGATTCTCAAGCGCATGACCTATTTTTTTTTCTGGGTCCATTTTAGCTTTTGTTTTTTGTTTTTTTTTTTTTTTTTTGTGGTTTTTTGTTTTGTTGTTGTTCTTTGAGCAGGTCTTACTACAAAACGCACGGGCTATAGCGGCACTTTTACAAGGCTATAGCGGCGATTTTTTGCGCCGTTATAACACATAACGGTGTTTCTAAAATCGCTGCTAAAAGCATCGTTGGAACGTGCGTCCTTATAGCCATATAGGCTATCGCGATGTTTTATGTTACCGCCGCTATAGGTGCTAATTTATAATGGCATTTCTAAAATGCCGGCATAGACCCGTTTCTCTTTTAGTTTGTAAAAAATGGACTAGCTATAGCGGCATGTCAAAACGCCGTGAGATTTTAAAAAATTTAACCTATAGCGGCGCTTTTGAAGCGCCGCAATAGAGTAATTTTTTTTTTTGAAAATTCGGGTATCTATGCCGGCGTTTTAGGGTAAACGCCGGGATAGGTTTTTTTCTTTTTTTCTTTTTGGAATTTTATTATAGAATTTCAAATTAAAAAATTTGTAATTAATCGCATATTTCAAATGCCTATAGTCATTAAATTTAAATGCTTAAATCTTGAAATCAATAATAACATCATAATCAACAACCAAAAGTCACATATCACAAAAAATAATAACTTAATAGAAAAGAAAAATATCTAACTGAATAGAAAACAAAATATTTAAGTGACAAAGGGGCATATTTACTGCCGAATATCAATGAACAAAAATTTTAGAAGAAATATCATAAGTTCATGTATTTCACAATTAAAAAAAGATACAATATTTGATGTTACAGATGACTCAAGCATACATCTTGATATTTTGCTTGCAGTCCAATATGTGGCCTGATAATAAAAGAATCCACTTCTTCAATCACCACAATCTGCACAAGAAAAGAAGCAAACAGATCTAATTAAGTTATTCATTTAAAAAAATTATCCATCATCTGTAAAAAAATGGTAACAATACTAAACAATTATATTTTATTCCAAAAGAAAACTCTGATCAGTTCATCTCAGTGATCTCACATATTAAAAGATTAATGACAAGCAGTTCAAGGACTTGCAGCATTCATTTTAAGTGAATCTCTTTCCAAGTGAAAAAAATCCTTAGGGTGAAGGTAGCTATTTCTCCTAATTTGTTGCCTATTATTAAAATACAACATCAACTAATTATTAAAAAAATATGAGAAAAATCTGAAGAAGCCGAATGGTAACAACATCAACTAATTGTTAACCTGAAATTATTATTGAAAATAAAAATAGAATACACCTGAAGAAGCCGAATGAGTTTGTTGTCACGATAAGGAACATGACAGCCTTCTCTCCGCTTTTTCTCATCCTCTGTTGAAAAACATATATGTTTCATCTTCAATTTGTCAAACGAAAGAAGAAAATACATTGACCTGGCAATCAAAACATAGAGATGAAAGTCATTGAAGTCTATCAACCATTATCAGACCATAATCATGGTACATTGTATCTTAGGATGCAGACTTAAAACTATGCGTCATTGGAGCAAAAGTTAGGAAACTCTATAAAATGTGAAGTATAAACTAAGATGAGGAAAGAGTAGAAGGAAGATGTGGAAAATAGGTTGCAGGATGTGAATTTAGATTTTGCTTCCCATACATGTGAAATTTCCAAAAAAGCAAAATTGCTCTCAGAAATAATATACTTATACTTCACATCCTCATAATAATAGAAACAATAAAGATAAAAAAGTTAGTTAACAATGATAACCGTTTTCTGAGCCTTCTTAATGTTGATATCAGATTCTAAAAGCTGCAGACTGAAAATTCAATTGTCAAAATACATATTAATGTCAATATCAGATTCTAATTAAGAGCTTCTACATTTAATTTTCAATTGTCAAAAGATATTCTATTTGTCAAAAGATATACGATCTCAATTTTCAATTGTCAAAAGATATACAAGGTAGGAATACGTCATGGTACATAGGTGAACATTACTCAGTAGTTTTACTGCCTTTTCTTCATGATTCTTAAAGTAATTGGACATATTGGCCCCCCTCATTTCTGTCTGTACAAGATTCATTCAAAAGTAGAGTCCAACAAATGAAAGGCTGGGTGGTTCTTGAAGGATGATACCTTTTACTACAGAGTCCTGAACCAATCCTAACATCAAAGAATTATTGGCCATTGGGAATTATATACCTCTTGGGATACAAATCATATCATATCCAGATCCAAAATATACTCATCTTTCAAAATAATTCTGTGAGTACCTTCCTACCTTCCTGAGAGCTGAGTCAGTAAATATTGCTGACCATGTCTGAGTTTGCAAAAAGAAGCGCTAAAAGCTGCTCGGGTTTAAGAATAAACTGCAACGGCTAGATAGATAATCAATTGCATATTCTATACTGACGAAATGGTTCTAAAAATATGATCTCTGAAAACTATCCCTATTTATGGTCAGAATATGGTCTTATAGGGAAGAGGGTGCATACAAGAAGAATATTTGCCTAAGGTACTCACAGAATTACCTAAGGTACCGAGAAGAAGATTTGCCTACATGAAGGCGGCATACAACTAAGTTGGAGAGAGTTTCTGCATCCTTTGCGTCCTATAGAAACCAGAAGAACAATAATCGCAATCAATATGCAATACTATAGTACTTTCAGGAAGAATTTTACATATGATAAAACAAGACAAAATGTTAGTAAAATTTATAAGCTTTGTGGAGACCTTATTCAGCGCCTCAAGCAACAAAGATTCAGCTTCATCAAAACGCCCCATGTGCATACAGCAAACAGCCTTTCCATTCAGAACCATCCCAGTCATCTGATACTTATCAGAAAAATCTTGGAAAATGAGATATGCCTCCTGAATCTTAGATCCACCCTGGCATAGCAGGAGCATATAACCTGAAATTATCATTTATCAAAATGTGAATAATATTTATCTCCTTGAATCATAGATATAATTCTTTGCTAAGAAGTCATAGACATACTGACCACTGAAAGATTTAGCCATGCATTAGCAAGTTGGGTTAGCATATGATCTTCATCAATTTGTTGCATGAACTTAAGTTGTTTCTCTGCATAATCTGACCTATGCATCTTTATGAAGATTTGAACATTCAATGCAAGTCTACATAAAAGTCGTAAATCAGTTTGGTTGCTACCAGAATTAAGCAACACCGTTTTGTTCAGATAACTATAGATGCAGAAAAATCTTTTCATTTTTTGTCTCTATCGAATAACATGAATTAACGATTTAAGTCATTAGCAAAAGGAAGAACAAAAACTAGATACAATCTAAGATTAATGACTACCTGGTGAAACCTAAAAGGACATAACCTGATACTAGTAACTTGAAAATATAAATTCATGAAAGAAGCTATAAGAAAACAGATGGTGAACTTAGTGTTGAAAAGAGTAATTTGTTTAGTTGAATCAAGAAATTAAGAGGGGCTGTGAAATCAAATTACTGTTAACATGATGAAATTGATGTATAACAGCCAGGTCACACACAGCTAGTGTTAGCATGGTAACATTTTCAATCTGACAGTCAGGTAAGTCAACTTAAGCTTCTTCTAGTAATAATATGCTAAACCCAAAACCCTAATCAACATTAGTCACAAGTATAAGATAGGGAGTTCAAAATCATAGAATGGGTTAAGAAGGTTCCGAAAGACACATGATGACATTTTTTGTATGAGAACCAGGTACAGTTAACTTGAGGTTCTTCAAATAATTTCCCAAAGCCAAAAACCATGGTCAATGTTAGACACGTGTGTGAGGCAGGGAGTTCAGAATTTTCTGATTTGCCAAACTTGGCTATAATAAGGATGCTAATTTAAAGCTTCCACCAAAGGTATACTAGATGAATAGTCGGTAATTTCATTATACTCCATTATAACTATTAGATGGACTTTCCTAGGCAAGATGATGACAAAAATCAAGAAATCCAAAAGTTGATATGTTCATTTAGTGTGTACGAAATTTGTGCAACTACAGAAAACATTGTAATAGCTAAGGTAAAATGATTCTATAATATGGAGTATTAATGGCCTGAGATTAATAAGGAACAACCCAGAAATGGCACAAAAGTGTTAGCTACAAAGAGAGATGTCAGCTACAGCAACCAAATCATTTTGCTGCCAAAGCAAACAAGTGTCATCGCTGAAACTAAATAATCATATAATTATTCTTCTCTCTTTGTACTATCCCTATTTATGGTCAGAATATGGTCTTGGTCTTCTATGAATGCACTCGCAGAGATAAAGCTCACCATTGGAATGGTTGTGGAGGTAAATTTGTATAATAATGCGGACATTTTTGCAAATTATGAATTAGGCAGAGAAGCATTTGAATCTGAAACCAATCATCAAAATGCTAAAGGAGGCAGACAAACTGACTGCTAACTGACTGCTGCACTTGAGAGAATTAGTTACCTAGAGAAGGAGAATGAGCAACTGAGGCAAGAAGTCCATCTTATGACAATTGCAACAACCCAAACTTTTCGTGATAATTTAAACACCTCGAACTTCTCGTGAATTGCAACAACCCAAACTTTTCTAATAGCATTATCGATAAATATAACGAAGTATCTAAACTGTAACACCCTACAAAATTGAGTTATGACAATTTGGCCTACGAGTATTACGCACATATATTTTGTACTATTTTGCGTAATATCTGTAATGTATTTTGATA
The DNA here is from genome assembly GCA_017893485.1 of Hemerocallis citrina. Taxonomy (NCBI): domain Eukaryota; kingdom Viridiplantae; phylum Streptophyta; class Magnoliopsida; order Asparagales; family Asphodelaceae; genus Hemerocallis; species Hemerocallis citrina. The sequence continues at coordinate 42,718,143 of CM030363.1, forward strand.
TAAATGTCCTACGTTTTTCTGCATTTCAATTATTTATACAATTTCCGTCTTCTCAAAATTCATTTTTATCCTATTCTGAGCCAACTTAAACATTTATTTTAATCTTTTGTTTTTACGTGCATTGCACGTGCTTTTAATACACGTGTCGATTACGTATATTCTACCGTTACGTGTAATATTATAAAATTTTCTACGCGTTCAATTATTTATTTTATAACTTGTTCGAATTCGTTTCATAAATTGAAATTTATTTTTTTCTCCTATTTTGACTCAAATATGTATTTTTACACATGCAGCGCACATGTTTTCTATGCACGCATTGATTTTATTGTTGTATACATGTACAGAATTAATGAAACGTATTTTATATATTTTGTATTTTGATTGTTATAGACATTTTTCATTTTCTCGAATTTATTTTATATATGAATATTTAATGGCACATGCTTTACACACGAATTATGAAACTTCACTCACGACATCTTTTGATCTTTCTGCTGCTTTCGCTATTGTAGTTCACACGCAGAGGATCTTAGCTTACTAATTCGGACATAATGGAATTGACCACCCATGCTCTTTGCGGCTGCTAGAACGACCTCACTGCCCTCACCTGATTTCATACCATTGACACTGGAAGGCAATTGAGCTCTCTACACTCTTTTTATGCACGTGCTAATTGTGCTATTTTATTACAAAGTTGTGCACTAAAAAGTTCACTAGGCTAATTATAATAAATTTAATATGAGAATTTATTAAAAATAAGAATTTAAAATGGAATAAAAAGTCGCATAGTCGGGAGGTTCGCACGACGAGGATTTTGTATAGTCGGGCGATGGATTCCGGGACTGGAATCCGTACTCGTTGAATGTCTAAACCATGCTTTTGTTACCGCAGTAAGATTTCATGATGAGGGATTGAACACTATATTGAGGAGTACGTTAAGGGCTTGCCCTCGTACCTATATAGTATGAAATGCATAGAATCCGAACAAGTATGCATTAGTATTATCGTAGTGTTTTGTCTGCATTAGGCATTAAGTCATACATACACTGACATGTTTACGATAGTCACTTCTCACATTTTATTTCGCATTAAGGTTTCTGTTTGCTAAAGTAGAGGAATCGTTGTATTATAGCATTGTGTGTATACAACTGACGTGCCCACAGTTTTCTAGTTGCAGGATTTATCTTGGCTTGGATTTGAAGATACTGTGAGAGATGTCACAAGATTGAAGAGCTTTCATAGTCATATATGTACTGTACAAATTTATTTCTGATGTGCTAATGTAAAGAATGATGTTGTAAATGAAAAAGTTTTAAATTCCCAGTATTTTTGTACGAAGTTGAAGTAAAAGATCCTGTTTGCGCTACAAATTACATGTATTTGGAATTCGGGGCATTACATCAACAACCCAAACTTTTCTGGAACGAAGTATCTCTTACCACCATAATAGAATTCCCGAGCCTAACCATACACATATGCATGTACCAACTCTTGCTTTCCAAGCTTCTTCTCACGTCCACCTATCTGAAAACTAATTCCCTTTTGTTTGCCCATTACGTAATTCTCACATAAATCCATCTCAACTTTCTTCAGCTCTAGCAAAAGATCTCTGGAACAAAGCTGTTTGAAATATTTTCACCAAGATGCCCAACCTGACATGCCATAAGATTGAAGGAGAATTACATGTTGTTGTCGAGGCAATGATTTCACCTAAATCATCTCCTCTGAGTAGGTACGACGTGTCAACACGTTTTTTGTTTTTGTTTTTTTTTGCCACCAACCTAGCACCTGTAGTAATCTTTCACTCTCAATGTCTAAATGTTGTCATAATCCATTCTTTATCCAATTTGATGATAGAGATCATTTTTTTTCCTTAAGCATGGAATGTGTCTCGCTTCATGCAGGACAAGTTGCCCACCATTACGAGCTTACACTGTGATAATTTATTTTTCAACAACTGGGCAGTTATGCCCGTTCCCAATTGTGACCGAACCAAAATCGCTTGTCTTATAATTCTCAAAATCCTCTCTCATGGGTGTAAGATGATATTAAACAAATGAATATATAAACTAATCATCTTGCAACATATCAAACACAAATTATTTAAATGAGTTTCATTGCTTACCACATTGGCTCCTTGTGCGATCCCAGTCCGCGGCAGAGAACAAGACAGCAAGCGAGCGTACCCTTGTTTGCTTCTTCTCCACCAAGCACGGAAGTTTAAGGATAACTGTAGTTCGGTGGCTACCTAAGGAAACTCCGATTCGATCTGCCCCACGGCTGAGAGGCATCTACCTCATCCCGATCACAAGGAGAGGTTCACCAAGATTGGGGGTAAGGTACCCACCTTGTTGTCTCTTGTACTCTTCACATTGGTCTCTTCTGTGTCATGTCTTGTGATAGTGCCAAAACTCACCTTTGTAACTTCCTGCTCTTAACTTTGAACTGTGATTCCTGCTTTTTGACCTTCCCCTGTAAGTGATTCACCCACTGTAAGTACTTGTCCCACGGTTCTCAACCGACAATGCGGAGTTGCTACATGATGACAAAGATTATCCATTCTCTTCCTTATCACCTCGTTATTCATGACAATACTCACAACATCCTTCAGAGTAGTTACATCAGTCATAGTACTTTCGATAGTCTGTTCCAACAAGCGGTAACTATCGAGTATACTAGGTAACTATAATGATGTTTGTGCTCGTTCCACGAACTTCAACCCATCGGTTCTAGTTGATTGTAGACCATACAGAAAGAGTTCACATGCTCCGCCACTGAACCCCTCTCTGACAACTTCATGTTGACCAACTTCTTCAAATGAAGGAACTAGTTCGATGCAGATAGTTTCTCGTGCATATCCATGAGGATCTCCATTGTCTCTCTTGCAGTCTTTGCCTTCTCATTATGGAATAGCATTTTCCTTCTCATTAACATTTGAATTTTCCCAAGCCCCTTCTTATCTAAACAGTTCCAAGCCACTAACGCAACTACATAAACCTCGGCTCCTCCCAGCTTCGTGCCAAACAACAGATGATCTAAGACTTTATGTCGGAGATACGCTATCATCTAGATCTTCTGCATTGTGAACTCTGCTCCATCAAATCTCTTTTTTTCCCTTTGTCTCAGATCGCTGCAAATCCAACCTGGTTATCTGATACCACTTTGTTGAGTTTAACCCTCAACCGGAGATGAAAACAAAGAAACAAAAGCAAACAAACACCAACAATACACAAATGTACGAGATTTTTTTGAGGTTCACCGAATGCAATGGCTACTTCCCCGGTACAGATGCACTCCTGCTATTTCCACTAGAAAATATGAATAGAAAAAGGTTTACAATCATTCAAGAACTCACCAACATATAAGACATTATATATATATATATATATATATATATATATATATATATTCTATGTATCTTTTAACCATTTTATGGAGATCCTTGGAAAGAATCTTTATTTCATATGATACCTCTTCATCACCCAAAGAGGGAACATATAAATTTAATACAAATCACATTAGAACCTCGAAGAATATATATATAGTGTATAATAATGCTCGATTTTGGTAAGTCACCTACAAGAGATTCAAACCACCGATGGAAATTTTCATTCATCATCTTATTTTGCTCACATGCTTGCAGTCTTCTTTGGTCTAGCCCTTCTTTTAGTTTTCTTGAAAAATTTGCTAGAAATAGGAAAATTAAATAAGGATTAACAGTTAAATTCATATCTTACTAAGTGTTCTTAATTAAACTCAAACAAGTATAAACTTACCCTCAAAATGTCTTAACTGATGCATGGTGATCTAGCACATATCGATGTGCTTGTTCCCATGTTAATTTATCTAATTCAAAGACATCAACTTTACTGAAAGTAGTGCCAATGGTTGTGAAAAGATATTTAGCCCCATCAAGGTTTGACGTGTCTGGTCTCCTTGGTCTAGTCAGGCATGTCTCTACACTCTGAAGATATCTTGAAAAAATATTTGATCACTACTCCGAGAGATACCCTTGTTCTATTGAGTCTTCTGGACATGATCTATTTCTAACATAACTTTTAAGTCAGTATAGGTACCTATACATGTAAATATTTGGATTAGAAAATGTATCGGAATACATCAAACAAGCTGTGGAGAATTAAGATATTGAATGAGACATGAATAATTACTTCTCATAGGAATACATCCACCGATAATGTATTGGTCCCTTGATTCTTGTTTCACCGGGGATTTTCAAGTGAAGCATTATAGTGAAGAATGGGGAAAAAATATCATCTTCATCTAACAAAGTGTCAATGTCATACACATCTCCAATTGGTCAATATTCTCAACACGTAGAACCCTTGAACAAAGTCCTTTATATATGCTACAAATATCTTTCAGGATGACAATGACTTGCTCACACACTGAAAACCCTAAAGCCTCTTCTTAGAGTTGACACATCTTTCTATGTGAGATGAATAGTCATCGAGAACTTTAAGCTCCTGTAAAACTTTGCAAAACAATTTCAACTCCATTTTTGACACTGAATAGATTGCAAGAGGAAGGCTTACCCTCCAATTAATTCTTGTAGGTGCAACTCATGTTGTATGCCCATCAACACTAAATCAAAGCGGCACTTGAGATTGTCTTTTGTCTTCCAATCACTCCCCATGATTGTTTCTATACAATTTTCAACGATATTTTTTTCAATATGCATCACATCTAAATTATGGCACAATAAGTTGAATTCCCAATACGCAACTTGAATAAAATACTCTTCCTCTTCCATGAGCCTGAATCCACCATGTTGCTACACTCATCTGCATAGCTTAAATCGGTGTCCTCATGTTGCTCATCTCTTGCCCTTCTCTTGCCCTTTATGCTGACTTGTGGTTCTTTTCCATATGTCAAATGATGACCTTCTAGCCGCCTTAACACATCTGACCCAGACTAAGCATGTCCCAACTCATCGGTATCATCAAATATCATTGTCTCTGTCCTGAATATGTGTGTGTCCTGCAACAATCTCCTATGACCCATGTAGAAGAATTTTCTGCCATTATACAGCCACCTTGAAATAGTTTGGTTAGCACAAAAAGGACATGCACAACGTCCTTTGGTGCTATCACCAGATAAATTTGCATATGTGGAAAAATCATTGATTGTCCAAGTAACCACAACCCGGAGATGGAAAGTTTCTTTAGCCGTTGCATCATAGGTTGGAACACCCTGCAACAAATTTTGAAGTTCATCTATTAACGGCTGTAAGTACACATCTATATCATTTCCTAGGCATTTCGGTCCTGGAAATATCATGGACAAAATAGAGGATGATTGGTTCATGCATTTCCAAGGGGCGGATTGTACGTGATTAACACAATAGGCCATATGTTGTATGTACTACTCATTTACCTAAATGAGTTCAAACCATCACTGACTAATCCAAGTCTCATACTATGAGGATCTTCTGCAAAAATCAAGATATCTTTCGTCAATTTTTTCAAGCATGTTGCCTAAGAATCCCATCATTCTTGTGACCTTCAGCATGCTATCTCATATCAGAAAAAGTTTTAGAGAACATAAACAGTCTTTGCACCCTATGCATCAAAGGAAAGTAACACAACTGTTTTGCCGGCTTCTTTCTCCTAAGTGTTTTAACTGGCTCACTTGTTTAATCATCTTGATACGGTGTTCCTGCCCATTTCGAAGTACCGCGACTTTACAGTTCTTGAGACTCTCCTTTCCCCCTGAATAGCATACAATCATTTGGACATACTACTATCTTTTCATACACTATATTCAGGGGCATTTCTGAGTTTTACGGGGTTCTAAGCAAGTTCTCAAATGGGGCCTTTTGCAAGTTGACAAAATAAAAATGACAATTATTTAAATACAATCAAACTTGGAGCCTTGGAGGACAAACTAATTAAATGAAAAAAAAAATTATATATATGCTTCCAAAAAAATCTATAGATATTCTTGTACAACCCATCAGATACACCAAACAGTATAGATGTGAGAAACCCATGACCAAATTTTGTTCATCAACTATTCCATTAACAAAGAGTAACTAATCAGAAGGAACTCAAATATCTTTATACACAAAACATGATAGGTTAAAAAAAAAAAGACACCATACATACCAATCCAATCTTTTACTTTGTCCTCAATCTAAAATTTCTAGTTCTACTAGCTTGGCAAGTAAAATCCAACTTTAAAAAGTAAACTATTTTATTACTGGAATTTTTTTAATAAAAATAAAAGAACATAACAAAATTTCCACAAATTGATACAATAATTTACAGGACAGGGGATGGATAGTTGGCTCTGATTGAACAACCCAAGTCGAAACAATCAAAACCCACAAAGGAGGCAACTTTGAACTGTAAACAACATAAAAAATGCTCCTTTTTGACACAGATTAATAATGTAAAGATGCGCAGAAAATCCAGAACAACAAAGAATCCAACTTTACACAACATTCACCATCATCAACCAAATAATCAAACTTTACACAACATTCACCAAATAAGCAATAAATGAGAAAAATTTACGAGATATTTTGGATATATATGGACTTACCGTAGTAGCAAGAGACTAAAACTAAACAACAAATTCACCATCATCAACCAATCAAATACGGATCTTAAATCCATCGACAAAATTGGGGGGAGGGGGGGGGGGGGGCAATTTTTTGCGGTCATAGGCCACTTTTTGATAGTATTTGCGTTTTTGGGCCAGGTCCCAAACTATTAGCGTTCGTGGGCTAGCCACTGCCACGTCAGCAGCGGCCGTTATTGGGAATGGCGGCCTCTTCATTTCGAGGTTGCTAATGGGAATAGCAACCTATGTTTTAATTTTTTTTGAATTTTTTGTTTGCCGTCGCTATTCCCACTAGCGACCTTAGTATAATGAGATTAGTCGGCTCGAATGAATGTATTGAGACACTTAGCGATTCCTAAAAAGTTTTTCCCAAAAATTTAAAACTGATGTCGCTATTGGGAATAGCGACCTTAGTATACTAAGGTCGCTATTCCCAATAGCGACCTCAGTAGGAAACACAATCTACTTATTCTTTGTAAAATTTACAAAATAGTGTTATAACTAAGGCCTCTACTGGGAATAGCGACCTTAGTTAATAAAGGCCTCTATTCCGAATAGAGACCTTAGTTTTAAAAAAAAATTGATTGTCATTTTTCAGAGAGCAAAAGCTCTCTAAATTTGGCAAAGTGCTAGAATACAACTCATTAAAGCTAAGGTCGCTAGTGGGAATAGCGACCTCAGATGGGGTCGTAACGACTTAAAAGCAATTAGAGGGCCCATCTGAGGTCGCTATTAGGAATAGCGACCTCAGTTGGAGGAGGTCGCTAGTGGCATTAGCGACCTCCTTTACACATACTCAGCCCAATCTCCTCCTGTACTCTACCAAGTGTGGGAGTACAAATTTGGTGGGTATGAAGAGGCCGCTATTCCCAATAGCGGCCGCTGCTGACGTGGCAGTCGCTAGCCCACAAACGCTAATAGTTTGGGACCTGGCCTAAAAACGCAAATACTATCAAAAAGTGGCCTAGTACGGCAAAAAATTCGGGGGGGGGGGGGGGGCATCATACCTTGTTCCAGGTCCAGATGCTTCTGACTCGTCTCGTCTCCAAAAGGGCAGAACCAAAAGTCCAAAATCCTATATCTCAATCAAAATGAGAGAGCCAGTGAATCGTTCATTGTAAGATCAAATTGGAGGAGAGCATTTGTTTTAACATTGTAAATACTTAATAAATAAGGGGCTCTATAAAATTGTAGGTCCGAAGCAGTTGCTCGTGTTGTTTGGTCCCAGATTTGTCCCTGCCTATGTGGAAAGACTTAAGAAATTTTTTGGTTGGATGGGATAATTTGGAATATCTTTTCATACCCTATATTGAAAGACTTAAAGAAACTTTTTGGTTGCATGGGATGAATTGGAATACATATTTCAGGAAATGCATCATTGAACAATTGAATTCGCATAATGAAAGTCTTTGCAGACAATCTGTTTAAACATTTGACCTGAAATGGTCTTACTATGAATAAGAACATTGAAAATTTGATGCAATCACGATACAAATGTGTACTAGCATCTTCCAGCAAGTTAGTAAAGGCTTCGTGTTGTTTATTAATTTCATGGTCTGGCCTTTCCTCCTCCACCCTAGCACCAATGTGTGATGTTTCTGTTAACTCATTATGGACTTGGGTTGTTAGACTGTTTATGTGGTCTGGAATGTTATGATTTCCGAGGCATCCCGCACTAAAGCTTGCATCTCATCGGCAACACTTAAGTCATCGTTCACTAAGGGCTCATCTTCATCTTCAAAAACAATCGGACGAACAGGAACTGGCATATGACACTTTCCAAGGCAAAACCACCATGTGTACTCTTGAAGAAAACCATTGACAACCAAATGTGTCTTTACTACGTCGCATGTCCTCAAATTACAATTTGTACACAGGAGACGTGGACAAAGAATTAAGTTAGGATCATGGGAATTTATTTTGGCGAAGATAATGAAATCTTTAACACCATCCCAATACTCCTTGGATAATCGTGACTTATTAATCTAGCTTCTATCTATTTGAACAATTACACTCAATCTGAAAATTAAATTTGATAAATTAAAAATTATTATAATTAAAAACTAATTTGATAACTATTTTATTCATTTTTAGACCTTCCCTAATTGATTTTCATGTATATTACACATAACCATTTCGAAAAATTTAATTTGTATTACACATGTCAACCAATATGATTTTATATCAAATAAAGGACTAAAATATACTTCATAACAAACTAATGGCTTACAACAAGAACTAAACCAACAAGAACTAAACAATAGACACCCAACACAATGTCAAAAAGAAAAGAAAAAAACTTAAACAAAACAGTAATGCATCGAGATTCCTATAGAAAATGCATTTAGATTATTTTTTTCTCTCAAAAGATAACAAGGTCTCACTTTAAATTATATCTTTAATCATACGAAAAAATACACCTGAAAAAAAATTCTCTACTTAAGAACATTAACTCTTCCAATAGTCACATACTAAATTAACTATATTCATAAAGCCATAAAATCTGTTATAACAACAGTAAAACAAATAAACTCTAAAACATATAAATCTAAAACAAATAAATCTCAACAAAATTAATTCTATGCATAAAACCCTGAAATATATTTTTACAACCCTAAAATGAATAATCTATTACAATCCTAAAGTCAACAATCTATCATTACAACCCTAAAATCTCTTTTTACAATACAAAAACCCAAAAACTATTATTATCCAAATTATTTAAAGCTCTAGAGAAGAAGAGATTTTTACACCTACAGAGATGTGGGCTGGAAGTTATCGAAGGCAGGGGATGACGACGGGGGAGGAGGATGGCGACGGCAATGGGGGAGGGGTTGGATTCGAGTTGCGACAGGAGAGAGAGTGAGCGGGAGACGGCAGGGAACAGTGGTGGAGGAGGAAGGCGACAACGATGGGGAGTCAAAGGGAATGAGCCGGAGAGATAGGAAGAATGAAAATTAAGAAATTGGGTATGTGTAATATTGATGGGGTTCAAGGGATATTTTTTTTCGATCCACTCCAACATTTTAAAGATAAAACGTTAGGGTAGACTCTTTCTTTTTCCTTTTTAAGCCGGGGGGCTACTCTGGCGTTTCTACCCAAACAGCGTGGTAGAAATGTCAGGCAGGGCCGGCCCTGTCCCAGGGCGGGCTGGGCGACCGCCCAGGGCCCAATTCTAATGAGGGGCACAAAATTTTGTAAGTATAATAGGTTTGTAACACTTTAACTAGTTAATATTTGAACTAAAAATGCAAAAGGTCGTCTAGCTTAGTTGGTTAGATCCCCTATTTATTTAGTGGCAGGTCTTGAGTTCAACTCTCAACAAGAGATTTTTTTTTACTTTTTATATTCGTATTTACTAATTAATGTTATTTATTATTTTATTTTATTATTTTATTATTTTGTACCTTTTAATTCCTGTTTGCTAATTAATGGTTTTTGATTTTGTAATTTTCCCTTTTTAAATTCCTATTTTTTAATTAATGGTTCAGTAAGTATTCTTTGTTATGTACTACATTTGAATCAAGCTTTAATTAAATTAGCAGAAACATAGTGAGCAAAAGGTTGTAGACTGAAGATATGCTTCTTGATGTTGCAATTAAAAACTTGGAAGTGTTGGTTTATATTATTTTTAAATATAGAGAAAATTGATTTGCTTTTGTTATGACTGAAGCTAAAGAAATTGCATCTAAAATGAAAATTGAGCCCTTATTTCCTTTAAAACATATGGCTTTTAAAAAGAGAACTTTTTATGAGATTCCTAATACGGATAGAGAACAACAATCTACTCAAAAAAAATTACAACTTTCTATTTTCTTGTTTTAGCTTTATATGACTCTTTCTCAATTGAAGAGTATATGAACAAATGCAAAAAAATTTAATCTATATTTGGCTTCTTATTTGATGCATCACAGTTAGATTGATTAGATGATGAAATTAAATAAGAAGTGATTGATTTGATTATTTATTTTTTTAAATGGAAGAATTGTTGTCACTATGCTTAATGAAAAATATGAAGTATTTGATGTCACACTACAAAAGAAAGTAGCTTTCCCGGCGCTTTTTTCCGTCTATACCGGCGTTTTTTTACGCCGGGGAAACTTTCACCGGCGTTTACAACAACGCCGGTCCAACTGCCGCCGAAGCGGGCGTTGCTGAAACGAAGGGGTCTACACCGGCGTTTTTGGTGGACGCCGGTAAATGTTAGGACTACACCGGCGGTCGTCAAACGCCGGTGTATAACGGTTTCTGGGTGCCATTCTTGTGCACCTATATACATACACCGGCGATCGTAAACCGCCGGTATTTATACATTCACCGGCGTAAATAAAAACGCCGGTGTAGATCGAAAGTATACCGGCGGTCAAGAAACGCCGGTGTATGTGCGTTTATGAGCGCCTGCTTTTCCCTGTTTACGAACACCGGCACGACCAAAAACCGCCGGTGTAGTTATATACGCCAGCGTATATTAAACGCCGGTGTACGCCTGTGCCGTTACAGCTGAAAACTTTCACCGGCGTGCGTTGAAATGCCGGTGTATCACACACTCCAACAATTAAATTATATACACCGCCGTTTTTTAAAACGCCGTTCTGGCTATGCCCGTTTATTTTCGATACTCCGCTTTTCCGTTCGATTTCAATTCACAGTTTCATTTACAAAACCTGTAAACTAATTCTCACAACTGATTCAATCAATTTCGTTGCATACTACTGCGCAAACCACAACCAAACACAAGAATAATTAAAGATAATCAAGTTTCACACGTGTCATATCAACGTCCAAATTCATTGATTAATTAACAGTGTCATAATTAACAAATTAATATAGAGACTAACATCAAAAATATCCAAACAAACCAGTCTGACAAATATCCAAAATATCCCAAATTCAAAGTATGACATAACTCTCATAAAAAAAACCAGTCTGACATAACAACAGCAAGGAGGAGGACATAAGAACAACAACCATACAGCAAGGAGGACATAAGAACAGCAAGGAGGACCGCAGATTCATACCCCTCGAGTAGCTTCAGCTCTGATCATCTGCATTTCCTTCATCTTGACGACCGCTCTGTGAATAAAAAATAATAGTTTAATTGAACAGTAGATCACAATACAGAATATACATATTTTTTGAACTTGCAAAAAGAACTACCTGTGTCTCGAATTATAAGATCAAAGTGCCAACTGCAAATGGAATTGTTAATGATATATACAGAGGTAAAATAATTACATTGCAATGCTAAAAATTCCGTACTTAATTTTGTTTTTAAATATATCTAAAATAACAAAACAAATGAAAATTCAGTATCTAACTTGAAACCTTTATATTCTCCTCTGATTGGGAATATCCACTATCTAAAACAATAAAACAAATGAAAATTCAGTATCTAAGCATGTCCTTCATGGATTGTTCAGACAATCCATGAAACTGTCATCGTGGACGGAAATCAAATATAAGAAAAAAAAAGAAAAATAAGATAGGGCTCATATCAAGTGTATTTTTAGGAAACTGTCATCGTGGAAGGAAACCAAATATATATAGAAGCCAGAAATGGAAACAGAAAGAAGAAAGGTAGAGACTTTGGATACACCAGGCTACCATAGCGGCATTTTCCTCATCTCTCTCTCATCCCTTATTTCCCTTCAGCACACGAACACAAAGAGACATCAGCAACCACCTTAAGAGCGACAAGAACAACAATAATAATAAATTATTATGAACAAGATGTCTCTATATGGGTTTCCAGTTCTCCACTCGAGCCCACTCTTTCTAATCACAGCCCAATTAAGAACATACACAACATCCACTAAACAATCCAATCAAAACCCAAGTGTGGTGCATATCCGGCCGGAGAATTTTGGCATACGTTCCTATACAATATCCTCAGTTCACAGTGAACCCATTTTTGGTATAAAAACATACATGCCAAGAAGACAATCAGGTGCTTGAAATCAGCTTCACTAACAGTTAGTGAAAATGGGACCATAAAATAGCTTAAGAAGACCATCAGGTTTGTGAAGTAAGCTTCACTAACAGTGATAGAAACTGGGGATGCTATGCAGCATACTCATTTTGGAAGTGAACCCATTTTGTGTTAAAAAAACCATGCCAAAGATTGCAATCAGGTTACATTGACAGTATCCGAAAATGAAAATTTCTCCATTATCTGAGCTTATATGTTGCTCTACTACTTTTTTAGCCCAACTATATCGCAAAACCCAAGTGTGGTGCATATCCGGCCGGAGAATTTTGGCATACGTACCTATACAATATCCTCAGTTCACAGTGAACCCATTTTTGGTATAAAAACATACATGCCAAGAAGACAATCAGGTGCTTGAAATGAACTTCACTAACAGTTAGTGAAAATGGGACCATAAAATAGCTTAAGAAGACCATCAGGTTTGTGAAGTAAGCTTCACTAACAGTGATAGAAACTGCGGATGCTATGCAGCATACTCATTTTGGAAGTGAACCCATCGTGTTAAAAAAACCATGCCAAAGATTGCAATCAGGTTACATTGACAGTGCCCGAAAAAGAAAATTTCTCCATTATCTGAGCTTATATGTTGCTCTACTACTTTTTAGCCCAACTATATCGCAAAACCCAAGTGTGGTGCATATCCGGCGGGAGAATTTTGGCATACGTACCTATACAATATCCTCAGTTCACAGTGAACCCATTTTCGGTGTAAAAACATACATGTCAAGAAGACAATCAGGTGCTTGAAATGAGCTTCACTAACAGTTAGTGAAAATGGGACCATAAAATAGCTTAAGAAGACCATCAGGTTTGTGAAGTAAGCTTCACTAACAGTGAAAGAAACTGGGGATGCTATGCAGCATACTCATTTTGGAAGTGAACCCATTTTGTGTTAAAAAAACCGGTTACAGTGACAGTATTTGAAAATGAAAATTTCTCCATCATCTGATGACCACAGTGAACCCATTTTTGGTATAAAAACATACATGCCAAGAAGACAATCAGGTGCTTGAAATCAGCTTCACTAACAGTTAGTGAAAATGGGACCATAAAATAGCTTAAGAAGACCATCAGGTTTGTGAAATAAGCTTCACTAACAGTGAAAGAAACTGGGGATGCTATGCAGCATACTCATATTGGAAGTGAACCCATTTTGTGTTAAAAAAACCATGCCAAATATTGTAATCAGGTTACATTGACAGTGCCCGAAAAAGAAAATTTCTCCATTATCTGAGCTTATATGTTGCTCTACTACTTTTTTAGCCCAACTATATCGCAAAACCCAAGTGTGGTGCATATCCGGCCGGAGAATTTTGGCATACGTACCTATACAATATCCTCAGTTCACAGTGAACCCATTTTCGGTGTAAAAACATACATGCCAAGAAGACAATCAGGTGCTTGAAATGAGCTTCACTAACAGTTAGTGAAAATGGGACCATAAAATAGCTTAAGAAGACCATCAGGTTTGTGAAGTAAGCTTCACTAACAGTGAAAGAAACTGGGGATGCTATGCAGCATACTCATTTTGGAAGTGAACCCATTTTGTGTTAAAAAAACCGGTTACATTGACAGTATTTGAATATGAAAATTTCTCCATCATCTGATGACCACAGTGAACCCATTTTTGGTATAAAAACATACATGCCAAGAAGACAATCAGGTGCTTGAAATCAGCTTCACTAACAGTTAGTGAAAATGGGACCATAAAATAGCTTAAGAAGACCATCAGGTTTGTGAAATAAGCTTCACTAACAGTGAAAGAAACTGGGGATGCTATGCAGCATACTCATATTGGAAGTGAACCCATTTTGTGTTAAAAAAACCATGCCAAATATTGCAATCAGGTTACATTGACGGTATCTGAAAATGAAAATTTCTCCATTATCTGAGCTTATATGTTGCTCTACTACTTTTTTAGCCCAACTATACCGCAAAACCCAAGTGTGGTGCATATCCGGCCGGAGGATTTTGGCATACATACCTATATACCATCCTCAGTTCATGGAAGAAAAATACGAATAGGGCTCATAGCAAGTGTAGTTTTAACTGGAATTGTCATCGTGGAAGGAAACCAAATATAGAAGCCAGAAAGAGGAATGGTAGAGAATGAGGATACACCAGGCTAACATAGCGGCATTTTCCTCATCTCTCTCTCACCCCTTCTTTCCCTTCTCCACTCCAACTCGTCTCTTTCTAATCACAGCCCAATTAAGAACAATTGTTCACAATCACTGTTAAAGAAACATATATGCTCAGATTATGAAAAATTTATATGCTCAGATTATGGAAATTTTCAGTCACTGTTAAAGAAACTAAGTAGGCTGCATAGCATCCCCAGTTTCTTTCACTGTTAGTGAAGCTTGTTTGGAAAATTGTTCACTCAAACATGCCCCTTGTTTCTGAACTCAAACATGACATTAATAAACATCTTTTCTAATAATGACTACACTTGTGGAAGCTCTCTCTAAGCCTCAATTCTTCAAGGTTTTGTTGCCTACTTCTTTACAGAAGTTGGTACTCCATTCTCCTCTCTTTAAAGAAGAATAGAGTACCAGCTTCTGTAAAGAAGTAGGCAACAAAACCTTGAAGAATTGAGGCTTAGAGAGAGCTTCCACAAGTGTAGCCATTATTAGAAAAGATGTTTATTAATGTGATGTTTGAGTTCAGATACAAGGGGCATGTTTGAGTGAACAATTGGGTTTTGAATGGAGATTGTAGTCATAGATCAATTCTTCATGGAAGAAAAATACGAATAGGGCTCATAGCAAGTGTAGTTTTAACTGGAATTGTCATCGTGGAAGGAAACCAAATATAGAAGCCAGAAAGAGGAATGGTAGAGAATGAGGATACACCAGGCTAACATAGCGGCATTTTCCTCATCTCTCTCTCATCCCTTCTTTCCCTTCAGCACACGAACACATAGAGACATCAGCAACAACAGCAAGAGCGACAAGAACAACAACAATAATAAATTATTATGAACAAGATGTCTCTATATGGGTTTCCAGATCTCCACTCCAACTCGTCTCTTTCTAATCACAGCCCAATTAAGAACAATTGTTCATAGTCACTGTTAAAGAAACATATATGCTCAGATTATGAAAAATTTTCATTTTCAGATACTGTTAAAGAAGCTGATTTCATGCATCTGATTGCAATCTTTGGCATGGTTTTTTTAACACAAAATGGGACTACTTCCAAACTAAGTATGCTGCATAGCATCCCCAGTTTCTTTCACTGTTAGTGAAGCTTATTTCACAAACCTGATGGTCTTCTTAAGCTATTTTATGGTCCCATTTTCACTTGCTCCAAATCAGTACAATGTCATCTATACCAGGTTATGTGCCAAAATGGGGTTGGGCATACGATGCAAGGCCGACAAGTATTAGTTGTTTATGAGTATGCAATAGGATGCAGCTATGAACATGGGCTCATATCAAGTGTAGTATTACGGACTGTCATCGTGGAAGGAAACCAATTTAATATAGAAGCCATATATGGAGCCAGAAAGAGGGATAGTAGAGAATGAGGATACACCAGGCTAACATAGCGGCATTTTCCTCATCTCTCTCTCATCCCTTCATTCTCTTCAACACACGCACACAAAGAGACATCAGCAACAACAGCAAGAGGGGGTTGGTCCAACAATAATTGTAGATTATAATAAACGAGATGTCTCTATTTTGGGTTTCCAGATCTCCACTCCAGCCCTTTCTTTCTAATCACAGCCCACTTAAGAAACATAGACGAAATACTTATAGACGACAGCCACAATGCAGACTCACAAACACTAGTACGTGTCTTTCATGCATTCAAGTAACATAATCTCTTTAAAAATACCAATTTTAAGACTTACCGATGTTTTTTGACAGTGGGTGGCGTGCTACCCTCACTCTCATATGTTTGCCTGCCACTATTATTTAGTGGCTGCTCATCCCCATGGCTCTCGTTGCCATCATTTATATTTACCCTCTTTCCACGCCTCGGCATGTTGTACCTGTCAAGAATCCGATAACTTGGTTCAAATGATAGTTTGGTTCAAATGACAACGATAGTTTGGTTCAAATGACACTAAGCATAGTTTAATGTAAATAATACCAAGCAGTAGAAAATAGAAAGACAATTAAACCAGTGTATTAAATTCACAATGAACATATTCGAAATTACAGACATAATATTACAACAAGATTTAAGACATAAAATTACAGACATATAATAAACTTGCATAAAAAATCATGTAAACTACAATACGACATCTTTCAGTACATCGCCCTCTTCTCCATCCTTGCGGAGCCAAGTCCCGCAAATTCCAACATCGGTTGTGTTTACATCAAACACAGGAAACTCAGAAGCAGTGTAACTGTTCATGTCTTCACCGTCTTCATCGTCTGAAGTATCGCCCAGTTGGAATACATCTCTTGGTTGCATAGGGATAGCCACATACGATTTTGGCAGGGTTGGATCTGCAATGTAGAACACTTGTTGCACTTGGGATGGAAACACAAATGGCTCATGGCTAATGTGTGTACCGATGTGAATCAATTTTGAGAAGTTTACAACTGTGAAGCCAAGCTTGTCCTTGTTGTTAGCAAAATTCCTATCAAACTCAGCCCAATCCCCACGAAATAAGACTACACGGAAATGGCCAAAATAATTCAACTCAATGATATCCGTGAGCACTCCATAGTAGTCGAGATCCCCATCTACAGGCCTCATGTCCGATTTGGAAGCATAACTTCTAGTCTTAGACGTCACTACCATTCCACTATTTTGAGACTTCAAATTAGATTCACGATCCTTAGTACGAAATCTAAAACCATTGAATATGTATCCTCCGTATCTTTTGGCCATCTGATAGGGACCTTTGGCAAGTACTTGTATTTCAGATGACGCACCTTCAGGACCCAAAGAATGTACCTATTAATTTTGCGCAAATCGTATCAACACCATAGAAAATGTAGATATAATAAAGATTAACTTGCATAACTGTAATTCACCTACATGAGATTCAAACCACTTATGAAATTTTTCATTCATCAGCTTGTTTTGTTCACGTGGTGGTAGTCTTCTTGGTCTAGCCCTTCGTTTGATGTCCCTGACAAATTCGCTAAAAAACAAGCAATTGAAATTAGGAATAACAAAAGTATCAAAAATATCGAACTCCGCGGTTTTCACTGTATTCGATTTACATTTAAAAGCAACTTACTTTCGAAATGGTTCCACTGATGCATGATGGTCTAGCACATATCGATGTGCCTGTTCCCACGCTAAGCTATCGAGCTCAAATGCATCAACTTTACCAACAGTGGTGCCAGCGGTATCAAAAAGATATTGTGCACCATCAAGGTTGGAAATGTCTGGATTTCTACGTGGTCTACTGGAAGATGTCTCCACACCAGGCAAATACCTGGAAAAAAAATATGAGCACTCCTCTGATAGATATCCCTGGGCTATTGACCCTTCAGGATATGCTCTATTTTTCACATAACCCTTTAGCCGGTATAGGTACCTGAACATGTACAATTAATAAACTAGAGCGGTTTAGGAGATTAAAAGAAATGAGCTTTTGAAAATTCAATTTCGTAAGATGAACGAATTATTTTATCTCTCAATGGGGTACATCCACCGATAGTGAACAGGACCACCGATTCTGGCTTCACCAGCAAGGTGGATTATCAAGTGAATCATAATAGTGAAAAATGATGGAGGAAATATCATCTCCATTTTACTAAGTGTCAATGCCGCCTGCTGCTCCAATTGGTCCAGATCTTCAACACGAAGCATTCTTGAGCAAATACCTTTATATATGCTACAAAGATCTTTCAGGACAGTAGTAACTTGCTCACACATTGAAGACCTTAGGGCCACAGGAAGGAGATCCTGCATTAGGATGTGGTAGTCGTGTGACTTTAGCCCCTGAAGCCTCTTCTCTTTAAAGTTGACACATTTTGCCATGTTAGAAGAATAGCTATCGGGGACTTTCAGTTCAAGTAGTACTTTGCAAAACAACTCCAACTCCGATTTTGACATTGAATAGATTGCAGGAGGTAGGAGCACTTTCCTGTTCGGCAATTCTTCTGGGTGCAACTCATGTCGGATGCCCATTGACTTCAAATCAAGTCGGCTCTTGAGATTGTCCTTTGTCTTCCGATCATCTCCCATAACTGTTCCTATACAATTCTCCCCTATATTTTTGCCGATATGCATCACATCTAAATTATGTCTCAGTAAGTTGAATTCCCAATACGGCAACTTGAAGAAAATACTCTTCTTCTTCCATGCACCTAAACTCGTCAAGTTTTGATCCTCATCCTCGCCATATAGATCGGTCTCCTCATCTTGCTCCAGCCTTGCCCTTTTCTTGCCCTTTGTCCTGACTTCTGGTTCCTTTCCATATTTGAATTGATGACCATCTACCCGCCTCAAAATATCTGAACCAGAGGAAGACCCAGGAGCATGTTCCCACTCGTCGGTGCCATCAAATGTCGCTGCCTCTGCCCGAAATATATGTGTGTCAGGCAACCATCTCCTATGACCCATATAGAAAAACTTTCTGCCATTGTACAACCACCTTGAACTAGTTTGGTCAGCACAACATGGACATGCATAACGTCCTTTAGTACTATATCCAGATAAATTTGCATATGCTGGAAAATCATTGATTGTCCAAGACAGCACGGCACGAAGAGAAAATGTTTCTTTAGCCACAACATCATAGGTTGGAACACCCACCCACAACTTCTGAAGTTCATCTATTAACGGTTGTAGGTACACATCTATATCATTTCCAGGACCTTTCGGTCCAGGAACTATCATGGACAAAATAAATGAGGACTGCTTCATGCATTTCCAAGGCGGCAAATTGTATGGTATCAACACAACCGGCCATATGCTGTATGTACTACTCATTTGCCTGAAAGGGTTGAAACCATCACTAGCTAGTCCAAGTCTCACATTTCGAGGATCTTCCGCAAAATCAGGATATCTTTCATCAAATCTTTTCCAAGATTGAGAATCAGCAGGATGTCTAAGAATCCCATCATTAGTGCGGCCTTCAGCATGCCATTTCATATCAGAAGAAGTTTTCGTGGACATAAACAACCTTTGTAACCTAGGGATCAGAGGAAAGTAACGCAATGTTTTGGCAGGCTTCTTTTTCCTACTTCGCTTAGTAGATCCACTGGCTCCCTCATCTTGATTTGGTCTTTCTTTCCATTTCGAAGAACCACACACTTCGCAATTCTCCAGACTTTCCTTACCACTCGTGAAAAGCATACAGTCATTTGGACATGCTGCTATCTTCTCATATCCTAGATCGAGAGAACTTAGGAATTTTTTGATTTTATAGGCTGAGTTTGGAATACAGATTTCAGGAAATGCTTCATTCAACAATTCAAGTAGCATAGTGAAGGACTTAGCAGACCACCCGTTTAAACATTTAATCTGAAATAGTCTGACAATGAATGAGAACTTAGAAAATTTGGTGCAGTCGCGGTACAACGGGATACTAGCATCTTCAAGTAACTTAGCGAAGGATTCTTACTGCTTATTATTTTCATGGGTGGGGCCAGACATTTCCTCGTCCACCCCACCACCAATCTGGTTTGTTTCTATTGACTCATTGTGAACTTCGGTTGTTGGGTCATTGGTGTGGAAAGGAACATTATGAATCCCCATGGCATCTTGTAACAAAGCATGCATCTCATCGGGAACGCTTAAGTCTTCGTTCACT
This sequence comes from Hemerocallis citrina, assembly GCA_017893485.1. Taxonomy (NCBI): domain Eukaryota; kingdom Viridiplantae; phylum Streptophyta; class Magnoliopsida; order Asparagales; family Asphodelaceae; genus Hemerocallis; species Hemerocallis citrina. Next base: position 42,738,455 of record CM030363.1, read on the forward strand.
AAGGGCTCAGCCTCATTTTCTAATACAACCGGACGAACAGGAGCTGCCGTATGATCCTCTCCATGACAAAACCACCTTGTGTACCCTTGAAGAAAACCGTTGACAGCCAAGTGTGTATGTACTACGTCACATGTCCTCAGCATACAATTTGTACAGCGAAGGCATGGACAAAGGATTAGGTTGGGATCACGGGAATATCGTTTGGCAAAGATAATAAAATCTTTAATACCATCACGGTACTCCTTGGATAATCGTGGTTTACTAATCCAACTTCTATCGATTATATCAATAGTACACAGTCTGAAATTAAAATTTGATATATTAAATAGTAATAACAGTAAAAGGCATTTTGTATATTAAATTTCACCTATTTGAAAACCATCCCTAGCTGCAAATAAATAAACGATATAATCTTTAACTGTAAAATAAAGAAATTGTGGCTCCAAAAAATGTACAAAAAAAAACTACTTCTTAACACAATCTACTCTATTCACCAAACCCTAAACGACCTTTTGTGGAAATGATCACAACCACCTTAGACGGTATTTTATCGCACTCCCTGTGTTCGAGCATAAAAAAAAATCGACTATAGTCTCCCCTGTATTTGGCTTTCCGTTCAAGGAGATGATGATGGTAAAGGGGTATTTTGCTGATGAAGAGGAATCGGCCGAATAATGAGTGCGTCGTGCTGTAACTACGGTGACAAGAAGATCTGATGACTCATGAACTATTCTGTTCATGACTACTAATAATCACTTATCTCATAATAATAATAATAATAATAATAATAATAATAATAATACTAAACAAAAGAAACAATAAAAGAAAAATTAAAATGTCTAGTATGTAAGCATATATTTTGCAGACTGAACCAATTGTTGTACATAGCCGGAGGATTTTGGCATAGAGCTATAGCATCCTCAGTTCACAGTGAACCCAGTTTGGTCAAAAAAACATGCCAAAATGACAATCAGATGCATGGGATAAGCTTCAATTAATTAACAGTGAAAGAAACTGGGGATGCTATGCAGCATACTTAGTTACGAAGTGAACCCATTTTGTTAAAAAACCATGCCAAGGATTCCAGTCAGGTTACTTTAACAGTATCTGAAAATGAAAAATTTCCCATTATCTGAGCTTATATGTTGCTCTACTACTTCTTCATCCCAACTAAATCTAAAACCCAATTGTAGCCGCATATCCGGCCGGAGGATTTTGGCATACGTACCTATACCATCCTCAGTTCACAGTGAACCCATTTTGGTAAAAAAACATGCCAAGATGATAATCAGATGCATGAAAATAAGCTTCACTAACAACAAAAAAAGAAAATGGGGATGCTAGCAGCATACTTAGATTGGAAGTTAACCCATTTTCGTATAAAAAACCATGCCAAAGATTGACAATCAGGTTACTTTAACAGTATTTGAAAATGATAAATTTTCCATTATCAGAGCTTATATGTTGCTATACTACTTCTTCAACCCAACTAAATCTAAAACCCAATTGTTGTGCGTATCCGAAGGATTTTGGCATACGTACCTATAGCATCCTCAGTTCACTTAGTCTGGAAGTGAACCTATAGAAACTGGGGATGCAATGCATGCAGCATACTTAGTTTGGAAGTGAACACATTTTGTGTTAAAAAACCATGCCAAAGATTGCAATCAGGTTACTTTAACGGTATCTGAAAATGAAAATTTCCCATTATCTGAGCTTATATGTTGCTCTACTACTTCTTTAGCCCAACTAAATCTAAAATCCAATTGTTGTGCATATCCGGCCGGAGGATTTTGGCATACGTACCTATAGCATCCTCAGTTCACAGTGAACCCATTTTGGGTAAAAAAACATGCATGCCAAGAAGACAATCAGATGCATGAAATCAGCTTCATTAACAGTGAAAGAAAACGGGTATGCTATGCAGCATACTTAGTTTGGAAGTGAACCCATTTTGTGTTAAAAAACCAAGCCAAAGATTGCAATCAGGTTACTTTAATAGTATCTGAAAATGAAAATTTCCCATTAACTGAGCTTATATGTTGCTCTACTAATTCACTGTGCCTAACTAAATCTAAAACCCAAGTGTGGTGCATATCCGGCCAGAGAATTTTGGCATACGTACCTATACAATATCCTCAGTTCACAGTGAATCCATTTTGGGTAAAAAAACAAACATGCCATGAAGACAATCAGATGCATGAAATTAGGTTCATTAACAGTAAAAGAAGATGAAAATTTCCATTATCTAAGCATATATTTTTCTATTAATTCTTCATCTCAACTAAACCGTTCATGCTAAGGAAATCGAAATGAATAAACTGAAAAAGCTGCCTTTTTTGGAAAATAAGGGAAATCAAGAGATCATACCGAAGAGAGAGGGAGGGAGCGGGGCGACGAGGGCGGGGGCGTAGGAGAGAGAGAGAGAGGGGGCGACCGCCGATTCACCTCCAGATCGAGAGAGGGAAGAAGGAAATCGAAAAGGACGAAGGGAATAAGGGACGATTTCGAATGGTCGAAGGCCGTCGAAGAGGACGAAGCGGCGGAGGCAAACGCGCGGGAAATAGAGCGAGGAAGGAGGGAAACGAAGCGCCTTTTTCCCTTTTTTTTTTTTTGGGTAATGGGTAAATGGCGAGCGAAAGATTAGGGTTCGCGGGTTTTATTCCCGGTTATTCACCGGCGTTTTAATTTGAAACGCCGGTGAATGTGCCCGTATATTCGCCGGCGTTTATAATAAAAAACGCCGGTGTATAATAAACTTTACCGGCGTATTTAGGTAAAACGCCGGTGAATACTAACATTTGCCGGCGTTTTAAATCGACCGCCGGTGTATGACCATCCCATCTGGCGCCCAATTCCTACTCGCTCCCTACCCCGGCGCTACTAGTAAAACGCCGGGGAATAATCGCCGGTAAAAGCACTTTCTTTTGTAGTGTCATAAAGCAAAACAAGGTAATCTTTATTTTTCGGGGTATTGATTTTATGTGCCCCGGCGTTATATCATATTTTATTAATATACTAGATTTGCTCGTGGACACGTGCCTATGGCACGTTTTCGGAATGATACAACATATGAAAGTCTTATAAACGGTAAAACAACAATTATGTAGCTCAAGTTTGAATAGTAAAATAATAATTAGTTGTAAATAAAGGTCCATGTTTCCATTAGTATATGTTGAAAAATAATTATAAATAGGGGTGTAAAATCCAATTTTTAGAACTTTGAGTGTGAAAAATGATGAAATTTAACTGTTGATGAGATATTTGCAATTTTCAATGTAACATGAGCAATAAAAAAATGCATGAAAAATCTAAAAATTTACAAACCTGAAATCTGAAAATATAAATTTCTGAGTCAATGGAAAGAGAATGAGAAAGAGAGAGAGAGAGAGAGAGAGAGAGAGATAAATAAATAAATAAATAAATAAATAAATAAATAAATAAGTAAATAAATGAGTTGTTTTGGGAATTTGAATTTGAGTTTTGCGGGAAAACTTTTGGCGGAAAAATATATTTTGTGAGGTGATCTGGACCATTGATTTCAACCATATTAAATTTGAGCCACTTGATAGCTTTATTATATAGATATAAAAATACATGCATATCTATAAAGGGCAAAATTTTATTTTTCGCCCCGGGCCTTAAATACCTCAGGACCGGCCCTGATGTCAGGGTAGGTTTTTTTTGATGTAGTGGTTAATCTCTAAATATTCTGAACAGTCCCCTTCATGAACAAAATGTTTTTATCATTTATTCTTCATTTTAATTTTGGATTTTTCTTTTGATTCATCATATGTTATAACAGCACCACCAACTAACTTTAGCAGTAACGGGCATAATAAACCTACATGGAATCCACTGCTTTCATAATTACAATATATACTGAAAAGGTTATGTACGATCCAATCATATATAGCAGTGAGATTTTCGGCCTGGTTAAAGAAGAAGGTAGATAAAAAGCTCGAAAGTTTACACATATTTTTCTTTGAAGAGGAAATTAAGGCAATTAGAAAGCCAACTTTTATTATCATTCTTCACTTCATTAGGAGAACATAAACAACTAAACTGGACTAACTCATACTTATGAAATAAATTAGGAAGTAATATAGACATAAATACGAAAAAATATGTTTTTTTTGATGGTTGGAGCCTTTGGCTCTATCCGATATATCAAAAAGACATAAATACGAAAAACAACATTGATAAAACAGAAAATGTAGAGATCTAGAAGAAATAAAATCCAATATTCTAGACTTGCCTGAAAGTTACAACAAATAAAACATATACAACAATAAATTATAAAGTAAAAACAAATATATAGAAAAAGTATAAAGGACTAGATCAGAAATTGGTGAAATTTAATAATAACTCAGAAAATAAATATGGTAACCATAGAAGACTAGTGGAAGTACTATTCAGATTACATAGGAGTTACAAGAACTTAAAGCTCATCAACAATAATATAAAAAATATAAGTAATTATATAAGTAATGAGCCTTAAATATTGGAAGACGTTATAAAAGAATTAGAAGCAATAAAAAAATTGGAAATATATATTTTAGAAAAGGAAGAATTACTGGTGAATCCAAACCAAGAAGATGAATATGGTGCTTTAAGAAACGTAGAAATAAAAAATGAGGAAATAAAAGCAAACAAAGAAGATAAACCTACAACAAGTCCTACAGTAGATCCATCGGATATGTATGAATATTTAAGGCCACGACCAAATAAAAGACCATATCCTACATATTATTAGAGCCATACACCAAGGAGATGGCATGACAGAGGTAGAATAGAACCAGAAAAAGGTAAAGAAGAATCCTTTAAAACGCCTAAATATAAACCTATAGAACATTCTAAAAAAAGAATAGCAGGAAGTGGAGAATTGTTATATTTAGATGTTGGTGTACGTCCTAGAGGTCAGTTATGTATTGACATTACTAGTTTACATTGTATCGTGATATTTATTTCATATATGAGGCATTTCATTTATTGCGTTGTTTATTGTTATTAAATGAACATAATAAAGTCCTTAGAATAGTAGGTTCAATACCATGAGATATCAAATGCATGAATTGACTGTGAGATCCTATTGGTTGCAATCAGAATACTACTCTTAAATGTCCCTAGTCAAGTTTTTTTGTAAATTAGGAAAACAATAATGCATAGAGACTAGTATGTGCGTAGACTGATGACCATATCTCATGGGTCACAGATATGAGATAGCAAGTCTTCATATGAGTACATATTAGAGTAATAATGTACTGGACAGACCCATCATAAGAACGCTGCATGGATCGTTACGTGGGTGTCATAAGCAGTTCTCACAGTGATCATAGTGTATGCAGTCCTTTGACTTGAAGGCACTACGGTTCCCTAAATAAGAAGTTATATGTTTTAATGTCGTCAAACATTGCCTGTAATAAGGTGATTATAAAGTCGACTATTGAATATACTATAAATCATGTGGAGGGATGTGAGTGACTTAGATAGGATTTGTCTCTCTTACATAACATGAGCGATATCTATGAACCGCTTGATTGAGTGAGACTGCAAAATGCACGGTCATGCTCAAATGAGTCAATTTGAGATATTGAGCTCATTTGTTTTAGTAAGTTTACTCGAACATCAAGAAACCAAAGATTGAACTATGCAAGAATGACACGCTCTATCCCTTGTGGTTAATTATGATATCTGGACGAAGGGACTAGACTACATGGTAACAGTAGTCAGTGGGAAAGGAAGTCACGGATAGGTTATGTCTAATAACTGATACCCGTTACTTGAGTAGCAGTGATGTACAGCTAGATACCGCTCACTGTTTGTAATACTACAATATGATTTTAGTATTACTGTCAACGTAACAAGAACCTACAGGGTCATACACTTAAAATGGATTGAAATTGAGATTTAAATTTATAAGATGAATTTAATTGTGGATCCAAGTAAGACTTGGACTTTTTACATTGGTTAGATATTTAATCAGATTAAATGGGCTGACTAAAGTTCAAAGGCCCAGTATAACATCCTGAATTTTTATTTATAAAGAGTTTGTGATTTTACGTGTTTTGCACGTATAATTTCATGTGAATTTTCTAGAGAAATATTTCTTTATAGCATGAACAAGTAATTGTTCTCTTTATTTATAAAAAGCCTATTTTTAAAAGCCTAATTAAATCCTAGGCCTAATTATTTCTTTCTAGCCCATTATAATTAATTAATTAATCAATTTATCTAGAGCCCATGATCTTTTGGCCCATTAGTGAGCCCATTTAATTTAATTTTTCTTTTAAATAAACTAACTTGTAGTGTAGACTAATTTAGTAGACAACTAGTAATATTACATGAACAACTTATAAGTGGGGGATACTAGTTTGCATGTGCATTGCACTAGGACGTGCAAATGCACCGATATGTAGTCCGGATTTCACCAAAGAGAGAGGGAGACATGGGTGAAGTGGGGAGGTCGTTGCTCCATCATGGGTAGTTGCTACAACTCCCTAATTCATCTTGGCCTTTGATTCTTAACTATTTGGACTAATCCTAGCCTTCCATTTGCACTCCAAATTAGTATAAATACTCCCCTCACTCATTCATATTTGCACTTGAAAAGGATTTGAAAAGAATAGAAAGAAAGAAAGAAAGACAAAATTGTGAGTAAAAGATTAGGAGTGTTGTGAGTTAAAAGATTGAGTGCTAGTTGTGTGTGTTTCCCTTCCTAAGCTAGGCCGGCCTACCATTGGAGCAAGAAGAAGGAGTTCAAGTACCATCAAGCTAGGAGGAGAAGTCAAATTGGTGGCTCAATCTAGGAGGAGAAGGCTTCCCTTGTTTATTCTAGGAGATCTTTTAGGAGTTCTTGTTGTTTTCTCTCCATTAAAGCTGGGTGATTCTCATGCTTCTAATTTAGACATCATGCTAGGGTTTGAATTGATAAAATTGCTAAAGAGAAACTAAGTAATTTAGGCTCATGTTTGCCTAATTAGAGAAGAAAATTGTAGATAAGCAAATTCTTGACCAATTGATTGCTAATTGCTAAAATTGTGATTTAATGTGCTAGAATTTATCATGCTTTTGAGATATGCTTTATTGAGAAATTTGTGCTTATGAAATGAATGATTGATTACATGCACCAAGAAAGATTTGATTATCTAGGTTTAAGCAACGCCAATGTAGAAAGATGAAAACTTGTGTTCTAAAAATATTTTTTTGTGGAAACCTTGATTATAAATAATGTGAAAATTGTGATCTTATTTTTGAATGTCAAAAATATATCCATAATCTACTCTAAATTGCAACTTGGTGCAATCGACAGTTGACCGAATTAGAGTCGACAGTCGACTGTCAGGTAATAAATTTTGGATTTTAGTTATAGAACAGTCGACCGACTATATTGTAACAGTCGACTGCCCTGATTATTTGTTTTCGAGTTTTTCTTTGCAGAACAGTCGAACGACGATATTGTAACAGTCGACTGCCCTGATTATTTATTTTCGAGTTTTTCTTTGCAGAACAGTCGACCGACGATATTGTAATAGTCGACTGCCCTGATTATTTATTTTCGAGTTTTTCTTTGCTGAACAGTCGACCGACTATATTCTAACAGTCGAATGCCCTGATCATTTGTTTTCGCGTTTTAAATCCTCGCAGATTAGCCAACTGGCTATGTTTTAACAGTCGACTGCCCTGAAGTTCAAATGATATCTAGATTTCATGCGATAGTTTTCTATAACCCTTGGCCTAGTATAAATGAGAATTTGAGACTATTTTTGCAAGAAAGAACTTACTATAAATTGTTAGGTTAAATTGTCTTTGGATAAAGAAAAATGTATTGATTAAAAAAGATTTGAAAAAGAGATTTGATAATGGAGAAATTGAAAGTATGAATGTTAGATTTAGTATTGATAAAATGAGAATAAGAGAATTATGTGGAAAGATTGAATTATGAATGTGACAAGTTAGAAAATAAATTTATTTGTCTTATGCATGAAATTGTACATGAAAGTGAAATAAAGTGACGTGATGAATTATGAAAGACCTTATGAATATGAAAAACTCAATTTTGTGATTATGAAGTGAAATTGAGAACTAGGGTGTAGCTAAGCCTCATACCGGCAATGAAAAGAAATTTGTTGTAATGAGATTTGAAATGGAATGACCAAGGTTGGGTCATATTATTTAAATGGTTAAGACCGGTATAGTGGGAGTGCTAACTCTAGGTGATTGATTTTTATTAATGATTCAAATAAATTAAAGACTAGACACATAGTGGAGATGTGATGAAAGTAAAAGAAAAACATGAGTATGAGGGCCATGGGATTGGCGGCGTGAGAGTATTCACAGGATATCCCATGATGCGTCATGAATAGGGCGTACTCCAGAGTACTGTCCCGGTGGCGACGCTTATGGGGTGGTCTAATGACTACAGGTGGTGCCATGTCTATGGTAGGAGGTGAATTAACCACAGGATGCCTGCATGATGAGTCATGTGTCAGTGCGTGGGGTTCTCTCGAGGGCACCTAGACGTTTGCTCGTAACTCATAGAACACCTAGGATACTTACCGTAGTTACCATACTAGACTAAGTCATGGTGAGGGATTGAACCCTACAAGATGAGTAACGATTAAGGGCTTGCCCTCGGACCTATGTAGTATGGGCTGCATAGACTCTAAACAAGTGATCATTAGTGTCATATAATATAAACAACTGCATTAAGGACTACGTGCACAGTACAACACGACATCTATAGGATAGTCACTTTGTAGCTTTGTTTGTGATCAAGTTTGTGGTTTGTTAAAGTATTTGAGAATCGTTATACTGTTCGGCATAGTAAGGATGACCGTGTATAATATTTCGTCGGTTGTAAGCAACTGATGTGCCCACCGTTTCTATGCAGGATAAAGTGCATGAAAAAGACTAAGGAGGAATTGATGCTTAAAGAATTATTCAAGTGTTGTTGTATTTCATTCATATAATTATTGTAATATTACTTCCGCTGTATAAATGTAATGTAAATGTAACTCTGGTGTAACAAAAGTTTTTAATTCTTTGTAAAATTGTATGAAGAGAAGTGTAAAGATCCTGTGGAACTTCGAATTTGGTCGTGTTTGGAATTCGGGTTGTTACAGAGTGGTATCAGAGCCACGCTTCCAAGTTGTACAAATTTATAAGGAATGACACCCTAGAAATGGACATTAGGGCATGTGTTGAGTCTAGGGATTTATATGTAAGTTACTTACATTTGTGTTGCTCTATGATTTATGCTTCTTCTTCTCCTTTCTCTAGGATGGCGGACCACTTCGACCCAGCTGGAGGTGATGACTGGCACATAGTTGAGGAGGATTACTATCCCAGACAAGCTGATTCAGACGAAGAAGATCCTAAAAAAATTGAGGAGGAATGGCCTGAGTCCCGAGAGATCACTCCACCTCTGGATTCATCTGATGATTTCTCCAACGAGGAAGAACCAGTTCCGAGTAGTCTCATTGTGTCTCTTCAGAGGCAGGTGGAGACTCAGAGGGAGATAGCAGAGCTGCTGCAGGCGCAGTGTGCAAAGTGCAAGGAGAGCATTGCAACTCTCAGTCATCGTGTTTGGGAACTCGAGAAGAGGAAAAACATGTACGATGTACTAAAGGAAGAAGTGGCAGAACTATGGGAAGAGTTTTGAGAAGCCAAGAGGAACCATAGGAACTAGAATGTTGTGTCTTCTTACTGCTTTCATTTGATGTCAGAAATATTTTAAATTCGAATGTATAAAGTTTGAAATTCAATGAAATGAATAGTTGATTTAAATTCATATTTTCTAATTCGAATTTAATGGAATTTTTGTATCAGAATATGGATGGAAGAAGATCTAGAAGTGGAGAAGGTCTGGATTTAGAAACGGAGTTAGCGAGGGTCTATCAGACATTCAATGTTATTGCCGTGAATCAGAACCAAGAGAGGATGCCTGTGAATCCAGTACCCGAAGCAATCAAACTCGTGGAATCATTCAAGCGAATGAAACCACCCATGTTTGAGGGGAAGTCAGACCCTAACGCGGTTGACAAGTGGATCCAGCAGGTAGAGACTATCTTCGAAGTCTTGGGGACTCCAGAGGGTAGAAATGTGAAGTTGGCTGCATTACAATTCGAGAAGGATGCGACTGTGTGGTGGCAGTCGATGAAGCGGATGATGGGAGATATTGTTCCGCAGTCATTATTTTCCATCAGACGTCCAGGAGAAGAAGGCCATGGAGTTCCTGGCACTGCAGTAGGGCGGCATGTCGGTTAGGGAGTATGAGACAAGGTTCACTTAGCTCTTGAGGTATGCGCCCGAATTGGCGATGGACGAGGCAAAGAAGGCTCGAACATTTGAGCATGGTTTAATGCCAAGTCTAAGATCAAGGATGATACCCCTCGGTATCAAGAGGTTTGACAAGTTGGTCAAACGAGCTGCATCCACTAAGGCGGATATGGAACAGTTCCATGCTGTTCAGAATCGTAGGAACAACTGGAATGTAGGGAAGAAGCCCGCTGTTGCTGGAAATGTCAGGGGACAGCCACCGACTCAAAGGTTCAAACTGACTGGGGCGAACGCTGTCAATGTGGTGGGAAGACCCGGGAATTCTTGGGTGAGACCTCTGTGACTTGTTTCAACTGTGGAGAGATAGGCCACTACAAGTCTCATTGCCCAAAGCTGTAGAATGTCGTCCATTACGGACCAGCTCAGCAGGCCGGGAAAAAGCCATACCAGCAAGGGCGAGTATTTGTCTTGACTGAAGCTGATGCTGATGAAGTAGATTATGTCATCACTGGTACGAGGGAGGATGTTTAGAAGCGTTTCCTTTCTGTTATTCTCTTTTTACCGCTTTATTTAGTGAACTGTTATGTAACGAGTGTGTGTTATGTAACAGGAAAACTTTATTTGAATGGAAAAAAGTTGTTGTTTTGTTCGATACTGGGTCCTCTCACACTTTTGTATCACCTAAGTTTGCTAATGTTTTGGGAGTTGAACCGAAAGTCTTTCCAGGCAAGGTCTTGGCAGTAGCTACTCCATTAGGGGAGACTTTAACCACTGATCGTGTAACGCCCGGAACTTCCTATATGGAGAATTCGAGACATAAGCCAGGACCTTTACATTCAATTAGTCACAATACACAGAAAATAGGAAAAAATTAAAACTTTTTATTAATACAATTTTACAGGCCGAGTGTTTTCCATTGATTCAATATATTACATCAGAGTATACATGAATAAGAATGATAACATCGGGCTCTTCACTTGTAGACCATGCCTTGACTAGAGTCCTATCGGTTTGGTGATCATGTATCCACAACCTATTAAAGTAGGGACGTCAGTACATATACTGATTCTTAAAGGCTGATGACTAGCAGCGAATCTCCAAAACAAACATATAAAACATGGTAAATGTGTCAATGTAGTTTAAGTGTTCGTGAGAGCTATGACTAGAATCTAATGCAATGTCAACTAAGGCTAGGATGCTCCTATTCTAATGCAAGCGAGTATCTGGAATCGTATGCAGCCCATACTACATACGCCCCATATCAAGCCATTTCTCCATATATATGGATTTGAACCCGCGCCATGTATTCTACTTTTGTACTCATCATTTCCTGACATAATACTACATGACTGGTGAAGTTGCAGGTACAGTCTAGTTCCGTCAGTACAGTCAATAGTGGTGTCTTTATTTGCCACTATTGCCCGGTCGCATCGGACCCTACTCAAAAACCAACACGAACTACAAGATACTTATCAACCTTCTTTCGGGCCCTCAACTGGTCATGAGAAGGCATAGAACCTGACGGAATCGTAGGGTATATTTTCCTAGGAAAAACTCTCGTTCTTATCATGGCACATTCAGGAATTAACAATCAAGATACGGATTCCGTGCTCCCAACTTGTCATGAAAAAGCACCGCCTGTATCCCTTTGACAGGAGAATACATCCCAATAACACCACCTAGTGTCGGCCTATAGGAGAAGTCGGATTATAGGGTATCATCCCTAACACCAACTCTCACCCTTCGGCAATTTATAGATAAAAATGGTTAAGTAACAAGTTACTACCCTAACGATGTCACTAACCCTAACCAATCAAATGGGGCCGTACGAGCTACAAGGTACTCTCAACCTAGAGTCGTACTCTCAACTCATCATGAGAAGGCACCAAATGGGTCAAGCAAGCGAGATACGCAACTCATGCTTCCAACTTGTCATGGAAAAACACCGCACGTGTCCCTCTTCAAGAGAGTGCAACAATTGTTGACATAGTCTACTAAGCCCCAACCTAGACGTCACAAGATCTCCACTTCAGATTCAACAGATAAGACACTCTAAACCTCAAAGAAGCAAAAACAGCAAGAATCCAGTCAAGACAGCAAGTTGTTGTACTTTGCAAATGGCATAACTCCTACTCCACTTATCGGAACCTGAGAGGTCAATTCGGAAAGGGAACAGTCTCTACTACAACTCACTAGTTGGCCTGAACCTTAGATTCTACAGGTAAGACACTCTAAAATACCAAAGAAGTCAAACAGCAAGCACACTTAGCTCAAAGCTAGTTGCTGTATCTTCCAAATACCATAACTCCTTCTCCACTTATTAGAATCTGGTCTGAGAGGACAATTCAGAAAGGGGAGAATGTCTAATACAACTTTCTAGTTGGTCCGAACCTCAGTTTAAAGCATTAAAAGGCTAAAAACTGACAACCAAACAGAACAGTGAGCTTCTCAGCCGGCTCGCTGTTCTGATTTTGTAATGGTCATAACTTTTGCGTCTCTCATCGGAATTTAACCCAAGAGGCCAATTCGGAAAGGGGAGAGTCTCTACTACAACTCCCTAGTTGGCCCGAACCTCATATTTTACAAGGAAACCCAAGTTCTACCCCCTCGAAGTTACTGCGACGGTAACTCCAAAACAGTGAGCTCACTGTTTTGACTTGAGACTCGCTGTTTTGGGAGAAACGCTCGTTTCACCCATCAAAATGACTCCGAAAAATCTATAAAATTTTAGCATGCTACTAACACCTAGGAGAACCTCCCACATAAATTTCGGGTCAAAATTCTACCTTTAACCTAGTTAAATAAAATCAACCCAACAACAACCAAAACAGAATCTTTATGGTTCTACTTTGTGTTCTACCACTTCAAACTTTGCATACACTTTATTCTAACCCATCTACACATTAAGCATGGGTTCCTTTAACTAGAATGCTACAAAATACTATTCAAATATGCATGGCTCTTTTGAAACTAGAACAACTATGCACCTCAAACATGGTTCTTTTTGATCTTGAATCACCACACATATATCATTCGAGCATGAATGGGTTCTTCACTAGGATACTACAATTAGAACATGATGGTTTCTTTACACAACTACAACAACATGATTCTTTTACTACAACTTAACTACAACATGAGTATCTACTACCACTTTAGGCATGGATCATTTCTACACTTAAACATGAGTACTTACTACAACTTAACATGAATGTTTACTACAACTAAGCATGGATATCTACTACTATTTTAAGCATGAATATCTACTACTACTTTAAACATGAATCTTTTCTATCTAGAACAACTACACATTTCAAGCATGGGTTATTTAGCAATAACTTAAGCATGATTCATACTACAATAACCTACAACAATCTAAGCATGGTTTACCACATAAGCATGAGTTTCTTTACTAGAGTTTCTTTACTACATTATCCTACCAAAAATTAAGTATGGTATACAACATAGTATGGTTTCTTTACTACATCAAACCTACAACATGGTATACCCACAAGCATGGGTTTCTTTATTACATAAACCTACAACATGGTATACAACTTTAAGCATGAGTTTCAAACCTACAACAATCCAACTTATGAACAACAAATTACAACAAAATTCACAAGTCCTACTTATTACTATCTTCTTTTCTTTAACCTCATAGTTCCTATATACAACAAAGTTTACCCCTTTTTTTTATAACAAGAGTTAGCAAGATTTGATAATTTAACAAGGTAGAGAGCAATAAACAATAAAGATTTATTTTTAATAGTCTACAACCCCAAAATAGGTAAATAATTATTTCTACTACACAATCTTCATATGCTTATGTTGATTAGTCCTTGTTTGAGTTCTATAACCCCAAAGATGGGTATGTACACAAATCTTCATATGCTTATGTCCATGAGTCCAAGTTATGTTCTACAACCCAAAGATGGGTATGTACACAATCTCCATATGCTTATGTTCATCAGTCCAAGTTTAGTTAACAAAAAATAACAACAATAAGAACAATAATTACAACAAGCTAAAGATTCAAATTTTATGTTTATTTACTTAAGTTCTACCATCAATAATTTCATGGGATCATTTTGATCCCCTACAACCTTATTTATGCTTAGAACTTAGTCCAAGTTGTTTTAGAACACAACAAAGAGAACAACAACACAACACCACAAAAGAGAACAAAAACAACTCAACAACATACACAACAAAAGAAAACAAAACACACAAACATAAGGATAGATAAACCCCGACCTTGTTAATTTCTAATTGGAAGAACTAGCCATCTTTCCTTCTCCCTTCTCCTAGCTCCTAAGAAAAGCTCTTAAAAACCTACAATGAAAACTCTCTAGTTAGGGTTTTGTTCTCTCTTTCTTTTCCTCTTTTTTTTTGTTCTTGTAAAAAGAGACAAGAGGTGAAGTGGGGGGGGGAGGGGGTATTTATAGGTGGAAGAGAAGGGTGAAAGTGTAAAAGCACCAAGGGGAAAACCCCCTTGCTTAAAAAAGGGGCCGGCCATACCTAGGTGAGGGAGGGGGTGAGGTGGAGGTATGGTGAAGCATGGTGAAGGGTGAGGTGAAGGGGTGAGGTGGAAGAGAGAGAGCTTCTAGAAGATAACTTCTTAATACTCTTATGCATCCTTAATCAATCCTAGATCCTAGGTTTAATCTTTCAAACAAAACCTAATCATCCAAATTGGTTTACCATGACCAGAGAGATATTTCAAATGTGAAAAAATAAAATAATTAAATAATTAAATAGTAATAATAATAATAATAATAATCGATCGGGATATTACAGATCGGTACTATGCGGACTACGAGATCGAGATTGGAGGTAGGACTTTCGGGATTGATCTGATCGAGCTGAATGTTTTGGGAGTCGATGTTATTATTGGCATTGATTGGATGTCGGTGTACAGTACAAGCATCGAGTGCAAGACCAAGGAAGTAACAGTGAAGGCTCTAGGTGATCCTGAAGTCACTTTCCAAGGGAAGAAGAGATGTTCAGGTTTGGTTGCAGCCATTAGCAAGAAGGAGGTTTCTGCAGAGGTGCAGCAAATTCCAGTAGTTCGCGATTACCCGATTATATTCTTGGAAGATTTTCCTCCGTTACCCCAGCATTGTGATGTAGAGTTCAACATCACTATTCAGTCAGGAAGTGCACCTATTTCCAAGGCACCGTATAGGATGGCGCCTGTAGAGCAGGATGAGATCAAACGGCAGATTGAGGAACTATTGGAGAAAGGCTTTATTCAACCGAGTGCGTCGCCTTGGGGAGCACCGGTGCAATTGGTAAAGAAGAATGATGGTTTGATGAGGATGTGCATTGATTACCGAGAGCTGAATAAGGTCACTGTTCAGAACAAATATCTGATTCCACGAATTGATGACTTGTTCGATCTAGAAGGAGCAGCTGTTTTTTTCAAAATAGATCTTCGATCAGGATACTATCAGGTTCGAGTGAAGATTGAAGATGTGTATAAGACTGCATTCAAAACTCGACACGAGCATTACGAATTCTTAGTTATGCCATTTGGAGTGACGAATGGACCTGCAATCTTCATGGACATGATGAACAGAGTTCTGAGGCCGTTTATTGATTCTTTCATTGTGGTGTTTATCGACGATATCCTTGTGTACTCCAAGTCGGAGGAGGAGCACACAGAGCATCTGGCTGCAGTCTCGAAGAAACTCCAGGAGCATGAGTTGTATGCCAAGTTGTCCAAGTGCGATTTCTAGAAATCTGAAATGACATTCCTAGGTCACATCCTTTCTAAGGAGGGAGTGGCAACTGATCCCCAGAAGATAGAGGCAGTGAAGGATTGGGCAAGGCCTACTACAGTGAAGGAAAGCAATAGTTTCCTTGGAATAATAGGATACTACAGGATGTTCATTCAGGGCTATGCTCAGTTAGCCGTGCCGGTCACTGGTCTAACCAAGAAGAATGTGAACTTCAAGTGGACTGAACAGTGCGAGGCAAGCTTTCAGGAGTTGAAAGAGAAGCTGATTATTGCTCCCATTTTAGCTTTGCCTAGAGCAGGAGTTGAGTATGATGTCTACAGTAGTGCTTCACATCGTGGGCTTCGTTGTGTCTTAATGCAAGAGGGGAAAGTAATCGCTTATGTGTCTAGGTAACTACGACCATATGAGAAGAATTATCTGACTCATGATCTAGAGTTGGATGTGATTATCTTTGTCTTAAAGCAATGGAGACATTACGTGTATGGTGAGAAACTGAACATGTACACGGACCACAAAAGCTTGAAATATATCTATCAGCAGAAGGACCTGAATCTGAGACAATGGAGATAGCTAAAAGTACCTAAGGATATTCGTCCAGAGATTAAGTACCATTCTGGGAAGGCTAATGTTGTTGCTGATGCACTTAGCCATAAGAGCAGTTTGGCTAGTTTGATTACAACTCAGAGGCATCTTGCAGAAGAGTTGGATCGGGCTGGTATTGAAGTTGTTCTGCAAGGCTTGGGATCATCTTTAGCTCAGTTGAGGCCCCTACCAATGCTGAATGAAAAGATTATCGCAAGTCAGAAGGAAGATGCAGAGATTTAGAAGATGAAGGAGCAGGTTGGTGCAGGCAGGTTGCCAGAGTTTCAGATCAGGAATGAAGTATTGTGGTTTGGAGAGAGACTATGTGTTCTGGATCAAGCAGAATTGTGGGAGAGTATTCTTCAGGAAGCACATGCTACTCTTTTGTCTATACATCCTGGAAGTACCAAGATGTATAAGGACATTAAGTAACATTTCTGGTGGTCAGGTTTGAAGTGGGGTGTGGCCAAGTTCATAGCAAGGTGTGAGATCTGTCAGCAGGCCGAGAAACAGAAATCTGGAGGTTTATTGCAACCGTTACCTATTTCGGAATGGAAGTGGGATAACATCAGTATGGATTTCATCATGAGATTGCCCAAGAGTTCAAAGGACAATGATGCGATTTGGGTCATAATCGATCGACTAACCAATCCTCTCATTTCTTGGCGATGAAACTCACTCCATCTATGGACAAGTTGGCTGAGCTGTATGTTGGGGAGATCATCAGGCTTCACAGTGTTCTGTTAACCATTATGTCTGATCGAGATGCGCGGTTTACTTCTTATTTATGGAGGAGTCTTCAGACAGCTCTGGGTACCAAGATGGAATTCAGCACTGCTTTTCATCCTCAGACTGATAGGCAGACCGAGAGAGTCAACCGTATTCTTGAGGATATGCTTCAGTGTTGTGTTCTAGATTTTGGGGGCAGTTAGAAAAGGCATCTAGCTCTGGTGGAGTTTGCCTACAACAATAGTTTTCAGACTAGTATCGGGATGGTGCTGTACGAAGCTCTGTATGGTAGGAAGTGCAGAACAACTGTTTGTTGGTTTTAAGTTAGGGAGCGACAGATGTTTGGGTTTGAGATTATGCAGCAGACCTCTGAAAAGATCGATCTGATCCGGAAGAGGTTAGTGGATGCTCAGAGTAGGCAGAAGAGCTATATAGCCAACCGGAGGAGGGACTTTGAGTTTGAGGTTGGTGACTTTGTCTTTCTGAAGGTTTCACCTAGTAAGGGTGTGATTCGCTTAGGCAGAGGTGAGAAGTTAGCCCTGAGGTTCATAGGCCCGTACAAGATATTGAAGTGGATTGGGAAAACTGCTTACCGGTTGGAGTTGCCGGAAGAGTTGTCTCAGGTGCACAATTTTTTCCATGTGTCATGCTGAGAGGGTACATTCCAGATCCGAGTCACCATTTGTCCGAAGTGCCGAAGGGTTTGCAGTTGGATCTGAGTTACATTGAGCTTCCGGTTGAGATTGTCCATCGTCGGGAGAAAGTTTTGAGGAACAAGACGATCGGTCAAAGTAGTTTAGAGAAACTAGTTGGTTGAAGATGCTACTTGGGAATCTGAGGAGAGGATGATGAAAGATCATCCTGAGCTCTTTGTGTGATTTGTATCTTCTTTTCTTTTATTTTCTTATCTTTTTGTTGTATTCCTGTTTTCTCACTCTTTAAGTATAGTTCCGGGGACGGAACTATTCTAAGGAGGGAGTGTTGTAACACCCTGAATTTTTATTTATGAAGAGTATGTGATTTTACGTATTTAGCACGTATAATTTCATATGCATTTTTCTAGAGAAATATTTCTTTATAGCATGAACAAGTAATTATTCTCTTATTTATAAAAAGCCTATTTTTAAAAGCCTAATTAAATCCTAGGCCTAATTATCTCTCTCT
Organism: Hemerocallis citrina; assembly: GCA_017893485.1. Taxonomy (NCBI): domain Eukaryota; kingdom Viridiplantae; phylum Streptophyta; class Magnoliopsida; order Asparagales; family Asphodelaceae; genus Hemerocallis; species Hemerocallis citrina. The sequence continues at coordinate 42,756,955 of CM030363.1, forward strand.
AGCCCACTATAATTAAGTAATTAATCAATTTATCTAGAGCCCATGGTCATTTGGCCCATTAGTGAGCCCATTTAATTTAATTTCCCTTTTAAATAAACTATCTTGTAGTGTAGACTAATTTTGTAGACAACTAATAATATTACATGAACAACTTATAAGTGGGGGGTACTAGTTTGCATGTGCATTGCACTGGCACGTGCAATTGCACCTAGATGTAGGCCGAATTTCACCAAAGAGAGAGGGAGACATGGGTGAAGTGGGAAGGTGGTTGCTCCATCATGGGTAGTTGCTACAACTCCCTAATTCAGCTTGGCCTTTGATCCTTAACCATTTGGACTAATCCTAGCCTTCCATTTGCACTCCAAATTAGTGTAAATACCCCCCTCACTCATTCATATTTGCACTTGAAAATGAATTGAAAAGAATAGGAAGAAAGAAAGGAAGACAAAATTGTGAGTAAAAGATTAGGAGTGTTGTGAGTTAAAAGATTGAGTGCTAGTTGTGTGTGTTTCCTTTCCTAAGCTAGGCCGGCCTACCATTGGAGTAAGAAGAAGGAGTTCAAGTACCATCAAGATAGGAGGAGAAGTCAAATTGGTGGCTCAATCTAGGAGGAGAAGGCTTCCCTTGTTTATTCTAGGAGATCTTTTAGGAGTTCTTGTTGTTTTCTCTCCATTAAAGCTGGGTGATTCTCATGCTTCTAATTTAGACATCATGCTAGGGTTTGAATTGAAAAAATTGCTAAAGAGATACTAAGTAATTTAGCCTCATGTTTGCCTAATTAGAGAAGAAAATTGTAGATAAGCGAATGCTTGACGAATTCATTGATAATTGCTAAAATTGTGATTTAATGTGCTAGAATCTATCATGCTTTTGAGATATGCTTTATTGAGAAATTTGTGCTTATGAAATGAATGATTGATTAAATGCACCATGAAAGATTTGATTGTCTAGGTTTAAGCAACGCCAATACAGAAAGATGAAAACTTGTGTTCTAAAAATATTATTTTGTGGAAACCTTGATTATAAATAATGTGAAAATTGTGATCTTATTTTCAATGTCAAAAATGTATCCATGATCTACTCTAAATTGCAACTTGGTGCAATCAACAGTCGACCGAATTAGAGTCGACAGTCGACTGTCAGGTAATAAATTTCGGATTTTTGTTACAGAACAGTCGTCCGACTATATTGTAACATTCGGCTACCCAGATTATTTGTTTTCCAGTTTTTCTTTGCAGAACAGTCGACCGAATATATTGTAATAGTCGACTCCCCTGATTATTTGTTTTCGAGTTTTTCTTTGCAGAATAGTCGACCGACTATATTGTAACAATCGACTGCCCTGATCATTTGTTTTCGAGTTTCAAATCCTCGAAGAACAGCCGACTGGATATGTTTTAACAGTCGACTGCCTTGAAGTTCGAATGATATCCAGATTTCATGCGATAGCTTTCTATAACCCTTGGCCTAGTATAAATGAGAATTTGAGACTATTTTTGCAAGAATGAATTTACTATAAATTGTTAGTTTAAATTGTCTTTGGATAAAAAAATGTATTGATTAAAAAAGATTTGAAAAAGAGATTTGATAATGGAAAAATGAAAGTATGAATGTTAGATTTAGTATTGATAAAACGAGAATAAGAGAATTATGTGGAAAGAATGAATTATGAATGTGACAAGATAGAAAATGAATTTATTTGTCTTATGCATGAAATTGTACATGAAAGTGAAATAAAGTGATGTGATGAATTATGAAAGACCTTATGAATATGAGAAACTGAATTTTGTGGTTATGAAGTGAAATTGAGAACTAGAGTGTAGCTAAGCCTTATACCGGCAATGAAATGAAATTTGTTGTAATGAGATTTGAAATGGAAAAACCAAGGTTGGTTCGTATTATTTAAATGGTTAAGACCGGTATAGTGGGAGTGCTAACTCTAGGTGATTGATTTTTATTAATGATTCAAATAAATTAAGGACTAGACACATAGTGGAGATGTGATGAAAGTAAGAGAAAAACATGAGTATGAGGGCCATTGGATTGGCGGCGTGAGAGTATTCACAGGATGTCCCATGATGCGTCATGAATAGGGCATGAATACTACTCCAGAGTACCGTCCTGGTGGCGACACTTATGGCGTGGTCTAATGACTACGGGTGGTGCCATGTCTATGGTAGGAAGTAAATTGATCACAGGATGCCTGCATGATGAGTCATGTGTCAGTGCATGGGGTTCTCTCCAGGGCACCTAGACGTGGGCTCGTAACTCATAGAACACCTAGGATACTTACCGTAGTTACCGTAGTAGACTAAGTCATGGCGTGGGATTGAACCCTACAAGATGAAGAACGATTAAGGGCCTGCCCTTAGAACTATGTAGTATGGGCTGCATAGATTCTGAACAAGTGCGCATTAGTTTCATATAATATAAACAACTGCATTAAGGACTAAGTGCACAGCACAACACAACATCAATAGGATAATCCCTTTGTAGCTTTGTTTGTGATCAAGTTTGTGGTTTGTTAAAGTATTTGAGAATCGTTATACTGTTCGGCATAGCGAGGATGGCCGTGTATAATATTTTATCGGTTGTAAGCAACGGACGTGCCCATAATTTCTATGCAGGATAAGGAGCATGAAAAAGACTAAGAAGGAATTGATGCTTAAAGAATTATTCAAGTGCCGTTGTATTTTATTCTTGTAATTGTTGTAACATTAGATCCGCTGTATAAATGTAATGTAAATGTAACTCTGATGTAACAAAAGTTTTTAATTCTTTGTAAAATTGTACGAAGAGAAGCGTAAAGATCCTGTGGAACTTCGAATTCAGTCTTGTTTGGAATTCGGGGTGTTACACCCACACACGAATTTGAACCAGGTAAGATTGTGAGTCCAACAACCTCATTAATCTCTTAGGGTTGATTTTCTACAGCTATATATATGATACTTATCTGTGAAAAATGGTTACATGAGAGAACCCTAGCCGTCACATAAATTGTGTGTGAGAGAGAGATTGTGAGGAACATTCCCTTCCCGCAGCTAGCACGCAGCGTGAGGAAAAACTTGATTTGATCCGTTCGTGTGGATACCGTAGAGGCACAGCAATATTCCAGTGTTGTGATCAACATTAATTGGAGACAGCAGATCCATCTTCAAGGTATAACTCCTAAACATGATTTATGGTTTTCGCATGGATCTATGGATAAGTTTTGATATTTCGTTGTAATTTTTTCCGCTATGTATTTGATCTAAGAGTACCATCGAAACCTAACATTATACTGGGTAAAAGATGATAAAACCATAGAAAAATGGGTAAAAGCAACTTTAATAGTATGATTTAGACAGATTTTAACAGGAGTACCATTTGAGAGATATAGAAGCAACTTTCAAAGTTGTAGTAGCTAATGGTGGAGTAGCTTAACAGAGGAAGAAAAAAATGTTATTAGAAACGTTAAACATGGAACCAAAGAGACATCAACACAATTGACGAGGGTAAAAATGGTAGACGATCTGTACCACTCGACCTCGGCACGAATCTCGCGGAGATTTCACAACTACTTACGAGCCACCTATAAGCCAATCACCCAAATCCAACTCGACATGGACCAGGTTGCATACTCTAATCAGGGGACTTGGGAATACTCCACAATCAGATCCCCACACATATAAATACAGCCATATCTTTACAGTAAATAGATAATCACAATTTTCACCATTGAAGCCATTTTTAATCCTCTGGTTATTAACTTGAGCGTTGGAGGGTCTTTCGTCGGGAGTCCTTTCAGTGTCTCAAACCTTTTTGCAGATCTCTGATGACGGTCAAATCACCCAGATCCACTCAATCCATCACATCAGCCTCACAACAGAGTCAGATCGGAGGCCGAGATGAGTTTCCTCTTCCCAAAAGAACTCACAATATATGTTTCTCCCACACCCGAAAACAAGCAGCATCAGATTGGCACAGTTTGTGGAAAATACAGATCCGAGCCCCTTCTTCAGACTCTACCCCGTGATTTTTTCTTCCTATGGATCCCAAAGCCAAGAAGACTCCACCTGGGGGTCGTTCGTTGGACTCTCCACTTCCTCCTCCATGCCCAATGTGAAGTTGGGCGACAACCCAAGGGTCCCAACAACCACAGGACCAAGGGTTACAGAAGCCATCCCCGAGCACTTCCTGCTTGGTGGCACGAGAGGTTACCTATCTGGTGATTTCCGACCTGAGAAATGTCATTAGCAACTGACAAAATGAGGACGACCTCCAGAACCGCCTCAACCAATCCTGGAGAGGGGGGTAGGGGGGGCTCGGTCCGCAATCCAAGTTAGAGTCTCCACTCATCCCATAGTCATGATAGGGAGCGTAGAGGCTTCTCGAGGGATCGTCGACCCTCGAACAACCGCAGAGACGAGGGTCACATGATCAGAGCAGAATTCCATGAATTTCGGGATGAAATTCTCTACATGATCCGAGGTGGGGCCCAGACCAAGCATTGTATTGATCGAGCCAGAGGGTTCAGGCCTGAGAATGATGAGTCCCACGGGTCAACCAGGTCTAAGGAATGGGGAGGACTCCATCCTCAAACAACTACAAGGAATGGAAGGTCATCTTGCTCTGATCGCTGAAGGCAGGATGCAGTCCGAACAAAGATACCGGCCAAACATGCCAACTTTCTCCATCCATATCTTTGATGCTCCCATCCCAAGGAGTTTCAAGCCCTCGTCGTTTGAGACCTACACTGAAGAAACACATCCTGCTGATCACATCAAGGGTTTCCAAAACCCTCATGATGATTCACAATTCCTCAGATCTCCTTCTCTACTGTGCATTATCGGCCACCCTAAGATTCCCCACACGGGAATGGTTCAAAAAACTCGCGACCAATTTGATTTACTCATTCGACCAGCTCGAGGAGCGTTTTCTCGTTCTCGTGACCAGCCGAAAGGCTAAGAAGACGAGCACCTCTCTACTGGACCTCAGACAGAAAGACGGGGAATCCTTCCAAAACTTTGTCCGAAGGTTCATGGCCGAGGCTCGGTCGATCTCCTCCCTTGATGTATTGGTAGCAACGGCGGCTTTCCGACACAATTTCCAACATGGTACGTTGAAGGCTTCCCTGGCCAAGAAGCCACCTGTCGATTTCCCCGACCTTCTCCATAGAAGCGTGAAGTACATCCAGGCCGAAGAGGACCTCCACCCGGAAGGTCGGAAAGGATCCCCTAAAGTAAAAAGGAAGGCGGATAGCTCGAGCCTTCCAAGAAGGCCCAGAAAAATGCTTCTGGGTAGAGGCACCCTCCCCCGGATCCTCGGTTCGATAAGTTCACCCAGCTCAACATGAGCATGTTGGCCATCCAGATGGAAATAGAAGGCTACGACATATTGCTGTATGCCCTAGAGGCCAGTTGTGTATTGACATTACTAGTTTACATTGTATCATAATATTTATTTTATATATGAGGCATTTTATTTATTGTGTTGTTTATTGTGATTAAATAAACATAATAAAGTCCTTAGAATAGTTGGTTCAATACCATGGGATATCAAGTGCATGACTTGCTTGTGAGATCCTATTGGTTGTAATCATAACACTATTCTTTAATATCCCTAGTCAAGTATTATTGTGAATTAGGACAACAATAATGCATAGAGATTAGTATGTGCGTAGATTGATGACCATATCTCACGGGTCATGGATATGAGATATAAAGTCTTCACATGGGTACAAATTAGAGTAATAATGTACTGGACTGACCCACCATGAGAACACTGCATGGATCGTTACATGAGTGTCATAAGCAGTTCTCACAGTGACCATAGCGTATGTAATCCTTTGACTTGAAGGTACTACAGTTCCCTACATAAGAAGTTATATGTTTTAATGTCGTCAAACGTTGCCTGTAATAAGGTGATTATAAAGTCGACTATTGAATATACTACAAATCATGCGGAAGGATGTGAGTGACTTAGATAGGATTTGTCCCTCTTACATAATAGGAGCGATATCTATGAACCCCTTGATTGAGTGAGACTGCAAAATGCACGGTCATGCTCAAATGCGTCAATATGAGATATTGAGCTCATTTGTTTTAGTAAGTTTATTCGGACATCAAGAAACCAAAGATTGAACTACGCAAGAGTGACACGCTCTATTCCTGATGGTTAGTTATGATATCTGGACAAAAGGACTAGACTATATGGTAACATTGGTCACAGATAGGTTATGTCTAATAACTGACATTCCCGTTACTTGAGTAGCAGTGATGTATTGCTAGATACCGCTGACTGTTTGTAGTAATAGAATATAATTTTAGTATTACTGTCAACATAACGGGAACCTGTAGGGTCACACACTTAGAATGGATCGAAATAGGGATTTAAATTCATAAGAAGAATTTAATTGGGGATCAAAGTAAGACTTGACTTCTGACATTGGTTTGACATTTAATTACATTAAATGGGTTGCTAAAGTTTAAATGCCCACACACGAATCTGAACCAGGTCAGATTGTGAGCCCAACATCCTCATTACTCTCTTAGGGTTGCTATATATATGATACATATCTGTGGAAAGTGTGTAATACCCCGCAAAACAGCATAGAGCTATTTTGCATCATAATCCGTGCACAGTTGAGAATTGCACGCAATTATATACTTTTCTAATAATTATTAGTTTTAATTGAGAAATTTTAGATAGATTAGTTGTTCTTAACTCGATGAGATAGACTCGGGATATCTTCTCAATTAAACTAGGACTTTGCCCTGATTGTTTTGACAGGACAATCTTCTGGAAAAATAATATTTTTTATAAACATATATTTTTATAAATTCAAATTATCTTAATTTTAAGTTTACAGATAGATATCTATATTTGTTTGGATTGTATTGGATCGTATATGATATACGATCTACAATTATTTTGAATGTATGTGTCTGTATATATATTTTACAAGTTAAATACTTGAATATATTTTTCTGTATATAGATATATAGACAATGGATTGAATTGAATATAACCATACATTGTTCTTCATTAGGGTTAGGGTTGTTTAACCTAGGGTTGGGGGTTACCTGACCTAACCTAGGGTTAGGAAACCCTAGCCATCATGATGATCATGAGTAGAATCTTGATGAGATCATATGGCCACAATTGTGCCATGAAGATTTTCTTCATAAAGAATGAGAAGGTTGTGGAATGTTCTAGCTTAATGTTTTGGAATTCAATCCTACCATCCAATCTCTTCACCCACCCACCCTCCATCTACACCCTCCACCTCATCACCTCACCCCCACCCCCACCCCCACCCCCACCCACTTAGCCACATAACCCCCCCCGCATCTCTCCTCATTTCATTTTTTTCAAACTTCACTTTCCTTCTTCATTCCTTCTTCATTTCTTCATATGTGTTAGCTTCAAAAAAAAATTAGAAAAAAGAAAGTGGGAAATAATAAGAGAGTTGCGAGTGTGAGAAATAGGGAGCTTCATTTGTTACTTAGGAGCTAAGGAGGAGGAGCCAACAAGCTTGTGCATCAAAGGTGGGTGTTCTTATGTATGTTGATACTTAAGAATTTCTACTATGAAGACTCGGAATTTGATGATGAATTTTTTTTGGCATGTTCTAGGATGATCTTAGAGTATCCTCTATTTTTATCATATTTTTCTAAGTTTGTTTAGTAGCCCAAACAGTCCCTTCAATTTCGGACAGAGGAGAGGCTAAAAAACTGCTATTGTGTGAGAACTTGATGTTTCTTTCAAAAATCGTAACTCAGTGTTGGTAGAATATTTTAAGCAAAAATTATTACTGGGTGCTCTTATATATGTCTACAACCATAGTTTCAAATTTCGTATTTTTCCGAGATCGTTTGATACCTCAACAAAATTATGAGTTTGCAATTGGTCTGGAAATCAGAACTGAGTCTGCCCAGTTTTAAGATTGATGTTCATTAATTCATATCTACTTTTTGGTGCATGATCTTGCAATGGGATTATTACTATAGCTTGTGGTATAAGTCTATACCATGATTTTAAAATTTAAGAATTGTTAGACAACATTTGATGGAGTTTCAAAAATAAATTGTATAAAGAGGTAGAGACCATGTCTGAAAAAATAGAAGAATTTTTATGTTAAGTTTGAAGAATCATAACTCCCTGTGTATTATGAATCTAGATGTAATTTTTGGACAAAATTTAATAGTACCTGTGTAGTTTCAGAATCTCAAATTTCATAAGCTTTGGACATAGGTTTGATTTGTTATTGAATTTTAACTAGACAATGTTTAGTTTCTAGCTCAGATTGCATGGTCTGTGAATTTCTATAAATCTGGAATTATGTGTTAAGAATTTAGGAGAATGATCACTATAGATTTGTAGTAGAGAGTCGTAGGTTTCCAAAACATCTGGAATCATGCAATTCAAATTTATGGAGCAAAGTTATGATTTCTTTTAGATTGGGGCCGAACCAGTCTAAATTGAAGGACTTAACTTTTGTAAAGGAAACTCATTTCCTGTGTGTATACTGATAGAGATTAGAGTTTTAGAAAACTTTAATGGATGAATCTGAGGGTGTGTTCATCTACGAAATTTTAGTAGACACTCACACCTTTCCATAAAATCCAGAATCAAGTAATTCCGATTAGTAAACAAGTTTTTTTGTGATGGCAGGATGCAGCAAGTGTATGAAGAAATACACAGCTGAGAAAATATAGGGATTGTATAGCTTCTAGATGACTGAAAATTGAAGAAATGGTTAACTAGAGACTTTAGTTTAGGGTCTTAGCTTTCCAGAATGGGTAATATCATACAATTCCGATTTGTATTTTGGAAGTTATGTATGTTACAAGTTCAGCAACCTGCTGTCTTGATCGACTTCAAGCATGTGTTAAATCAGGAAACTAGTGTTCTATAAAGAAATTGAGGGAATTTTCAACTAGGGAATTGCAGTAGAGTTTCCTACCCTTCTAGAAAACATAATTTTATTGGATTCTGAGGAGCGTAGCTTGAGTTGCAGCAACTGCTATGTCTTTAACTGCTTATTATTGATATGGAAATCTCTGCATACCGCAGTGTGGTGATTGTGAGCTAATTGAGTTTTAAGATATTTTAAACACTTCATTTTGAACTTAGACAAGATTCCTGTGCTTAAACTCATGGTGGACACATGAGTAAGTTGGGAGAATAGCTATATGGTCGATTTGTGATTGGTATCTTGACGCCTAAGTCTGTCAATGGTCGGGTGTTGGTGTTTGTGTATATTTACCTTCATTCACAAATTTGTATGCAGCTTTTGGTGCTGATGGACTACTCGCTGAGGGTCACGGGCCGGCAATGTGGTCGAAAACCTGTGAAGGTATTGGAAATCGATGAATGATTCACCGTGGTTAATTGCTATTTTGGGATAGACCAGTCAGGCTCAACTTTGTTTGATAAGACACCATGCATGATTTAAGTGATAAATGTATTTTCAGTAAACTATATTTAATTAAGTTTTCTTTATTGTTTGCATAAAAACCAAGTTGGTGTTAGGGGTGATTCCCTATAATCCGACCCGTTCTAAGAGCCAGCACTAGGCGGTGATAACCAGGATTGTCTCTTCCTGTCATTAGGGATACATGTTGTGGTTTGTATCTCACACTGTTGGTTCCTAAAGTACCGTGATAAGAATGGGAGGTTTCTTGTCGGATAGGTGACTAAGTCTAGAGAATGATTTTCATCATCCATAAGCTGTCAGGATCTTTACAATATTTCACAGGAATAATCAGATTAGGAAGCAAGAGAAGTCAACCATGCATGCATAAACGAATCAGTATACTAACAAGAATTTACTTGAAACAAAGCTTAATAAATTTCGAATAAACCAGATCTGATATGTCAGTAATCCTATGTCACAATGCCCAATACAAAATACTCCAAGTAGTAGATACACTTATTCATATAAGCAACAGGAAATAATAATAATTGTAATCCCTATTTTCGGAAATACGTATTTTCATGAGTATTATTCTGTATCTCGATATTTATAAACCGATATTGTTAAATTCGTTTGGGGTTCTTTATTAAAACGATTTTCTAAACTATAATTATGACTATTTTAAATAAATCTTGTTTCAATTCCTACTTGATCAACTATTTGCATTTTAACCCTCAGAAAATATTATTATTACTGTTTGTACTATTTCAACAAATCCCTATTTTTGTACATACGACACTACTCTGATAATTCCTATTGTTATTGTTAGTGTTTTTATTCTTATTGTTTTAATCTTACTAATTGTTATTATTAATATTATTATTATTTTATAGACATGATTATTTTATTATTCTTATGATCACTGAGATTACTTATTATTATTGATTATTAAAACAAATCAATCCCGTCTTATTTGATAATTGTGTTTATAATTGGCTCCAATAATTTATGTAGCACAAATTGTATACTTTCAAATATCTTATTTCTGGTATTTTGATTTATATTAATCCATTATATTCATATAAATGTATTTTGTTTATTGGATTTTATACCCAATTGACCTAATACCCAATACCCTATCTATCCCTATAAATACCCTAATTAATTAACTAAACCCTAACCCTAATTATATCTTAACCCCCAGCTGCTTAATTCCCTAATCTATTTCCCTATTCATCCCTCACCTGTTCTTCCATCTCTCCCACTCGCTCTCCTTGTTTCCACCACCGAGCCCAACTCCCATCGACTCCGTCCACCTTCAATCCACCCCCGTCGTTGCCACCGTCCTCCTCCCTATTGCCTCGCCTGCATCCCCTCACCACAACGTCTTTGCCCAGTCTCCCACATCCTCCGCAACCCAACTCCACTGAGCCGCCTTTAACCCATTGCTTCATCAACCCATCGCCATTGTCGCTTCCACCGAACCCATTGCTTCGCCGCCACCGTTCCTCCGTTTCCGTGTCCCCAGTGCCCTCGCCATCCCTCACCAACCAACACGATCCTTAGTGTCGGCATCTTCCTCTGTTTTCGAACCGAAAACAGAGCCGCCGGCGTTGCGTCGCTTCCCGACCAGTCGCCGCCGCACGTCACACCGCCAGCATCGCGAGCCTCGCCGCATCACATCGCAGTCATCGTGCCAGTCTCGCGCCGTGCTCTCTCTCTCTCTTCTTACTGAGGAAGAAGAAGGAGCCCATTGGTTGAGCCGCTGTTCGTTGTTCGGTTGCAGCCGATCCGGTTTTGATGTCCGCTATGTTGGGTCAATCCGATGTGTAGGAGAGATCTGATTGGTTGGATCTTAGCTGTCCCTTGTTTTGGGCACAGCGGATCCGAACCCCGTTTGCTATTTTGCTGACCTGGTGTGGGGATTTTCTAAGTTGCTGTTGCTTTGCTGATTGGTTCTTCGCACTTGCTTCATTGGGAGTTTGCCTTGGATTCTTATCCCGATATTCTTTACTATTCGAATTAACTGAGTAACAGGCAAGTCTTTTCTTGAACCCTCTTTTTATTTGTGTTCAATATTTCTTTGATCTCCTGCAAGTAGATCCTGTCCTTTTATTATCAAAAACTGCTTTGACAATTCTGTTAAGATTATCGAGGATTTACACGAGCTAACCTGACATACTCTTAACATCGTGCTTCTCTTCGATCTAAACCTAGTCCCCAATGTTTCATGCATTTGCACAATAAACAACTAGATTCATGCATAGGATTACTTGTTGACTTGGACATTGAAATTAAACATGCTAGAAATAAACTTAATTGATGAGTTGACACCATGATCATGATAAATATATCTTAAACCTTAGAATTTGCATGCTGACACCTAGGATTGTTTTGAATGCCAATTTGTATGCTATATGTGATCGTGTGAATTATTTATTATCTTTTTATGTTAAGTTAATTTTCTGGACTGCTGTATGTTTCACTTTAAATCAGACTTTTAGCCCTGTTAATGACATAATTTGAGGAAACTTACTAAACATAAAATGTAGCCCTTGATGTCTAGATAATTTTTCCCTACTCTGGATTTAAATTCCAATTTGCCATCTATTAGATATCAGCATTTTACTACAACTGTGTTAGCAATTTTTAGACTCATAATTTCATACGTATTCTGTTGTTGTTTATTTTATTTGACCATGTTATCAGTAAAGAAAAAATCTGAAATAAATCATGCTGGACCTAGACATGTATAACTACTTTCCAAAATTTTGGTAGATTTTAATAATGAGTTTTCTGACCCGAATTAATTAATAAAACATAACTTACTGCATGCTGACTTAACATAAAACCTGATTTGATTAGAACTTTCACCCTAGTTCCTATGACTTTTATATACCTTAATTATACTCGTTGGAACCGTATGGAAGTCTATTTTCCAGATCTTCCAGCGGATTCAGTTTTGCTATTGTGTAGTGACCCTGACCCATGATTTAGTACAGCAAGGTCATGCTGTCCATATCATGTGATGTGTGTTGATTTGACTTGTTTGCTTCATACTTTGTCTGTAATGCTTAGAATTAGTCACACATAGTAATATACAACATTGACACCCTCTTGCATGTTCACATAGGATGAAAATGAGTTAATAACAAGCCGGGATATTATGGGTAGACTTGGTATTGAACGATCGGGAAATGTACTCGGTAAGGCATTCTCGCTCGCATGAATACTTGACATGGAAGGAGGAGATCGTCTTGGAAGAAGATTATCTTGCTATCTCATTATCTCGATATCTCGCAATCTTGTTTATCACGTTATCTAGTTATGCCGAGTACACGAACCGTGAATTCACCATCGGTCTAAAACGATCACTATGTTTGTGCGGAACCTGTAGTATGGGATGCAGCAGCACGTGCACTAGATAGGTTAATAAAATACTTAACAACCTGCATACTTGATCTTGTATTAACATGGACTTGAGATCACGCATTACATGTGTGATTATTGTAACCCTTTTGATATTACTGCCTGCTATTTGTTTTGTTCTTTATCTTTGACCATGTCCCTATTCTTTGATATACATGATTTCCTTTATCCTCTGTTTTCTCTACTTTCTGCCCACGACTTGCTCTAAGGGCTATCTTTTCCTTCTTTTTAGATCAAGTATTAACAGGTACCGAAGGAGCAATCATCGAAGAAATTGGTGAGCAAACTCTTTGAAGATTGGAGCTGGACCATTAGACTCCTTAGCTATCTTTTCATATTTGCTTATTGTATTTTCTTTTCATCATACTTTGTATTCTTGGGCTTTATGACCCGAATTTTGTTTTATCCCTGATGTTGGATTATTATATAGTGAATTTATTTCATGATTATCTTTGAGTTTATTTATTGTTTATGTGATTATACTCTTTGCCTGCATGGTTGTTTCTCTTGTATATTATTGAGTTAGACTGGTACAGCTTATGGATGATTTATAATCATTCGCTGGGCCTTCGTTATGTGCTCGTGTTCCCGTATTCTGGGAAGTGGTGCTTGACAATAATAATAGCCAAAACTCTGAGAACTAAAATCTCAGATCACCTACAACATCAGGTGACTGGTCACCACGATCAGAAATTTAACAAATTGCAGAAAGAGGAAAAAAAAACATAACTCTCGTCAATACAAGTTACGGGCCGCTTGTAGTGCAGGCACATGTACAGAAAAAGGATAAACAAATATAGAGTAATAGCAGAAACAACATAGTTTGGAATAGACATGGCAACAAAATAGAACAACTGGTATGAATCATGAACATGATCAAGTAAGATTATGTGCTAACAGGGTACATGTAACATGTATCAGGTGTCATGCAAGTAGGTAAACAGGTAAACAGGTGTCAAGTAGCATGTACAGGTATCATATAACAGGTAAGCATGTAACAGGTATCATATTATGTCATGTCAAGTCTTGTATTTATTTCTATCTAGGTTGCACTTATGCGTCCCAGGTTTTTACCACATGGTTGCTATGTTCAAACAAGTTACGTTTAGATGTAGTGGAGTCTATAGAGCCGTGCACTCAGGTATCAAGTAAATAGGTACAGGTACAGGTATCATGTAACAGGTAATCTTGCATCAGGTAGGACCACGTCCCCTCCAAATACACCCTCTCGTAGGAAGTATGTAGTTGGGTAACAGGTGGGAAGCACGGGCCCCCTTCTGAGTACACATTCTCATAAGGAAGCATGTAGTTAGGAATCAGATAATTAGAATCACATGTCAGGTAATCATATCACAAGTAACAGACAACAGATAATCAGGTGGGAAACACGGGCCCCATTCTAAGTACACATTTCTATATTTTCCACTACTAGATCTTTCCCTTAACCCCGGCTTGGTGATTTATTATTATTATCAAACAGACATGTATGTATTAAAAATTTGGGTAAGAATAACATGGCACAAACAAGTAACAGGTTCAGATTGAAAGATAAAAATGTACAGATGAATGACAACTCATAAAAGGATAGAACAACGAAAATTCTAGTTTAGGACAGTAAGACAGTACTGCACTAAATCTGCAATTCCTGTTGCCACATATATGCAAACCTGGATCCGTCAAAAAATATGGAAAATAGACTCCCGGCCGAATCCAACAAATATATATAAGTCATATGTTATTTCACCAAAACAAGACTCAAAATAGATTTGTATCCAAAGAACATGTTCAGCCAGAAATCAGAAGTTTGTATTTATAAACAGAAAAACAGCATAAAAACTTACTGATTAAATCCAAGAAAAATCTGGGGTATTTCCTAGTATGTTTAGTAACAGAAAATAAATTTCCATTATTTTCCAACATAGATAGTATACTCAATGTAAATCAGAAAGCAGCAAGATACATCAGTTTTGTAAATCTGGAATAAAAAACACAGCAGTACCAAAACAGCAGTAGATTGCAAAATGTAAATCGAAATCCTAATCCTTCAAAAGGGTGATAAAATAGATACAGTAGTCTACAATTCATATTCACAAAGTTTTTATTAAAAGCAAATAGAACTAGATTGAAATTAAGGTTCTTTACAGAACAGCGTGAAAATTCTTCAAGTATAGTAGTTGTTTGCAAGCATAGAATAGTTTATGAAAGTTATCAATTAAATCAAAAAAATTTAGGGGTTAAATCCCAATCAAGTCTATTTGTACTCAGAAAAATATTGGATCAAAATATTATCTTTAACATCAGTAGAAAAATAAATTACTCTCCAGAATTCATATAAAACAGAATCTAGAATTTTCTACACATTTGTAGTAAAACAACAATAACTTGCAACTCATAAATCAAAACTGAGATCTGTCAGAAAATTTGGAAAGTAGACAGATCTATAATTCATATTCACAAATAATTTCCATATACTGGCCTTAATAGGGTCTAAAATACTAAGCAAAAATGGGGTAACAACAAAAACTGAAATCTTTTTCAATCATAAAATCAACTAGGTCATATGAAACTCATCCAAATCATAACAAAGTGTGAAGTATGGTGTATTAGATGTCCAAGCAACATGGTATAGGGTGTTTGACAAGTCTACAACGAGTTATACTACAACGAACCCATCAAACGTACATGATCATACAACACCTCATAGTTCACGAATGTATACAAGAATTGATTATCTCTAAGTCTAAATTCATGTCATGTGTGTAATGAGATAACCACGGACGGATCAACACATAGAGACAAAATATAACAGAGGTTTTGCACAAGAATTGTCTCTATAACACAACTACACTACAGGCGGTATTTAGTACTTGTATTTGGAACAGAATTTAATACAAGTTACTTGCCTTATATATGACGACAAAAACTACGAAGCAAAGACAAGAATAACGGGAAGAATTCTCGGGCAACGAACTCAATGAACAACGAGCAAAACACACGAACCACGAACAAAAACTCGAGATCACACACACACAAAGCAACACTCACACACAAGAGGGAGAGAGAGAGGGAACAGTGGACGGGGAGCGGCGCTGCTATCGTTGTCACGATGAATGTTATTACTGTCAGCCTGCGGGTGGCGCTGGCTGGCTGTCGACGACGGCGCGACAGGAAGGAGGAGCACAGGGGCCTGGCACCTGGTCGGGGTCGAGCAGCGCAGGGGTAGGGCGGCACTGCAGGGTGTTGGCGTCGCTCTGGCTGCTGCTAGGGCGATGGAGGAAGGGAGGAGAGAGGTGGAGGAGCACCGGGGCTGAGGGGCAAGGAGCAGGAGAGGATGGGTTAGGGCGGCTAGGGTTAGGGGATACTAGGGATGAACAGGGAAGAGATACATGTGGGTATTTATACAAATAATATTAGGGTTTAGGTGTAGATAGGGTTTAGGGTGAGAAGGGGTTTAGATGCGTTAAATATATATAATGGATTAAAGATCCACTAGGAATTGAATATGGTTTAAATCAAAGGATCCAACAACAAATATAGGAATAAAAATATATAAATAACATAGGATACGAACAATTTTTAAGGAGGATAAAAAAAAGGCCCGATCAAACAGAGATAGAATAATACGAGACAATATAATCAAGAAGATCAAGTAAGAAGACAACAAATCAAAGAGATGAATATATTGAAAAAGAAGATCCAATACATGGTCCAAAAAGAGATACAATAAGAAATACAGGATGAACAAATACCCAAAAAGAAAAAAATACAAAATATAGCAATGGTGTTGGTGTAGTTTAAGTGTTTGTGAGTGCTATGACTAGACTCTAATGCGATACTTAAATAGAACTAGGATACTCCTATTCAGCAGTCTCCGAAAGCAACATGCAGCCCATACTACATGCACCCCATCTCAAACCGTTTCTTCATATATAGGGATTTTAACCCGCGTTATGAATTCTAATTGTACACAACCTGTTCCTAACATCTACACATGGCTAATGAGGTTGCAGATGTGGTCAAGTCCCACTAATGCAGTTCGCCAGTGGTGTCTATGTTCGCCACTACGACCCGGCTAACCGGACCTCTCTCAAAACAGACGAGCCCAATGTATCGGGCGTTATTCCAAAATCAAACTATAGGGTTTCGCAAGCGCAGGGTGGCGCGAAGCCTATCCTGTGGCACCCTCTGGGGTTTCGCAAGCGCAGGACTGCACAATGCATACTGCGGCACCCCAGCCACGGTAGTTCAGGAATTAACAGCGCGAGATACGCAACCCGTGTCCTCAACATGTGAGACGGCACCGTACGTATCCCTTTGACGGGAAGGTAGAACTAGGACGCTTCCTATTCTAATGTCAGCAAGTCTCCGAAAGCAACATGCAGCCCATACTACATGCGACTCCATCTCAAGCCGTTTCTCCATATATAGGGATTTGACCCGCGTTAAGAATTCTAATTGTACACGACCTGTTCCTGACAATACTCCATGACTCTGTGAGGTTGCAGAAGGGGTCAAGTCCCCCCATGCAGTCTGCTTATGGTGTCTCCATTTTCCACTACTACCCGGCATGCCGGACATCACTCGATCCCAGTATATCGGGCATCGTTCCAAAATCAAATTATAGGGTTTCGCATGCGCAGGACAGCTCGAAGCCTACCCTGTGGCACCCTCTGGGGTCTAGCAAGCGCAGGACCGCGCCATGCATCCTGTGGCACCCCAGCCACGGTATTTCAGGAATTAACAGAGCGAGATACGCAACCCGTGCTCCCAACTTGTGAGACGCCACCGTACGTATCCCTTTGACGGGAAGGTACAACCCAATGTCACCACCTAAGGCCTCCCTCTGGGGACAAGTTGGTCGTAAGGTGCCCCCTACAACCAACTCCTCTCTCTTCGACAAGGGTCAGAGCAAAATGACCTTTATAAGTCACTACCCTAATGATGTCCCTGACTCGACGATCCTAGGGATGATAATACACATGCTAGGCCTTAAATTAGGCTTCGCAAGACAACTCTACTAGGCTGCTCAACCTAGACTTACCAGAACCCATCAGGATCCGGTTCGTGGCTCATCGATCCAAGACTTCGACCGTGCGAATATACATGCAAGTCGCTACCCTATGTCTTGATGGTCGATAGCCCTTAGGGTGGTAATATCACCCTAGACGAGCATAACGAACTGTGTACTAGCTAACAAGCTATACACGAGTAACAACCACATACGAGCCAATAAGCTACGTATGAAACAACAACTACTTATGAGCCAGGCGGGCCTCGCAGGAGACAACAACGTTCATACCAGCCAAATAAGCCGCGTATGAGACCAACAGCTACGCACGGGCCGGTCGAGCCGCGTATGAGACAACAACCTTCATACGAGCCAAATAAGCTATGTATGAGACTCACAGCTACGTACGGGCCAGTCGAGCCGCGTACGAGACAACAACCTTCATACGAGCCAAATAAGCTACGTATGAGACTCACAGCTACGTACGGGCCAGTCGAGCCGCGTACGAGACAACAACCTTATGCAAACAACCATACAGGTAATCAATCTTAAAAAGCAACCAAACGTGCTTACTAGCAAACTCGATCTTCTATTATTAGAAGCAACAGAAGAATCTACTAATAGTCTATGGTCGGTATTCTACTAAGGAAGAACCGAAGGCGACATAACAGCCTTTATCAACTTACTATTACTAGTGGTCTTCCCAATCTTATTACTTCGACCTATAGTGCCTTCAGTATGGCACACAATTGCAAGCATCTTCCTACGACAATCTAATCATATAACACAACCACTCACCATGATACTCCTAAGTACGAATATGATTAAGCTTGTGCTTGCATCGAGCTTAAGCATGAAAATCACTACGACCTAGACATGAAGTCCACTATAGTCAAGCATAGGTTATAACTTGAGCGTAAGTGCTTACTACTTATCATGACTAGTCATCACAACCAAAGCATGGATATATAACTAGTATGGACAAGCCACATTCCAAGGCATGGTAGGTATTCTAACACCACTCCTACGATATTCTAAACATGTATTTAACTTTAACATGGTATACCTCATTCCTAGACATGGCATGCTACTTTCACATTAACGTATAGCATGGTATATAACTTTCCTATAAGCATGTAAGCATGGATAAGTTTATATATCAAGATATCCACTTTCCTACAACTATCTAGGCATAGATAAATGAAACTAGCATGGTATACTACTTTCCCACTATCATCCAAGCATGAATCTTAATTAAGCATGAATAACTACTAAGCATGAATGTCTTACTAAGCATGGGTAACTACTAGTATAAACATACAACATTCCTAAGTATATATATATATATACATATACTTCTATTATGGTAAGTAATTTTATCATGGATCCTACCACATTCTAAGCATGTATGTCGTTCTTAAACATGATAGACTATTTTGGCATGAAACCTACAACATGTATATCATTCCTACACATGGTAGGCAATTTTAGAATTAATCCTACGATATTCCAAGCATAAATAACCTTCTAAACATGATAGGAAATTTTAGAAGGAATCCTACAACATCCTAAGCATCATTAAACATGCTAGGTATTTTTAGAAGAATCCTACAACATTCTAAGTATAATAGATTAATCTAAACATGGTAGGAAATTCTTAGAATGAATCCTACAACATTCCAAGCATAAATAAATTAATCTAAACATGGTAGGAATTTTAGAATGGATCCTACAACATTTTAAGCATGAATAATACTTCTAAGCTTGGTAGATAATTTTAGAATGAATCCTACAACATTCTAAGCATAAATAATAATCCTAAACATGGTAGATAATTTTAGAATGAATCCTACAACATTCTAAGCATAATAATACTCCTAAACATGGTAGATAATTTTAGAATGAATCCTACAACATTCTAAACATGAAATAGTATTCCTAAACATGATAGGAAATTTTAGAAAGCATCCTACAACATTCTAGCATGAAAACATGATAGGTGAATTTTTAGAAGAAATCCTACAACATTTTAAACATAAAACATGATAGGATATTTTTAGAAGAAATCCTACAACATTTTAAACATAAAACATGATAGAATATTTTTAGAAGAAATCCTACAACATTCTAAACATAAAACATGATAGGATATTTTTAGAAAACATCCTACAATATTCTAAACATAAAACATGATAGGATATTTTTAGAAAACATCCTACAACTATCTAAGCATAAAACATGATAGGATATGTTTAGAAAACATCCTATAACTATCTAAGCATAAAAGCATGATAGGATATTTTTAGAAAGCATCCTACAACTATCTAAGCATAAAAGCATGATAGGATATTTTTAGAAAACATCCTACCACTATCTACTACATTTTAATCAAGAACATAACACCCCACTATCTACTACTACTACTACTTCATTCACAACATACAACTTACTACTACTACTACTTTATAAACATTTATACTACTTACTACTACTTCTTCATTTAATCAACATACTACTACTTTATTTAAGCAACCTACTACTACTTTATTTAATCAACATACTACTACTTTTTATTTTAGCATGCTACTTTTTAGTTGCTTACTAGTTTTTATTATTACTAGTGATAAAAGGAAAGATCCTTTTTATTTATTCTACAACTAGTGATTAATAAAGAAAGGATCTTTTTATTATTTCTACAACTAGTGATTAACAAAGAAAAGGGCTTTTTATTATTTCTACAACTAGTGATTAATAAAGCAAAGATCTTTTTATTATTTCTACAACTAGTGATTAACAAAGAAAAGATCTCTTTTATTATTTCTACAACTAGTGATTAACAAAGAAAAGATCTTTTTATTAAGAAAGAAAATTACAATAAAACATATGCTTATTATTATAGTCCAAGTTCAATCAAAGTCCTACAACCAACAATGGTTGTAAAGATGTTCATATGCTTATGTATACCAAGTCCTACAAGTCCTACAACCCCCAATCGGTTGTATGTTCAATGTCATATGCAATATGTCTTTTTAGTCCAACAATCATACATAAACTACAACCACAATAATAAAGGTTTGATCTTTATGTGTTTTAGTAGATACTACTACTACTTTATTTCTTTTATTCATCATTCACAACAACACAACAACACACCCATCAAAATAAAAGAAAACAAAACAAGAAGGTAAGAAGAAGAAGTCAAACAACAAAACTAACAAACAAACAAACAATCAACCAAATAAGTGGAGAACCCCCACCTTATTTTACTTTGTAGGAAGAACTTGCTAGCTAAACTTCTCCTTCCCCTAGCTTTAGAAATCTTCTACTAAACCTACAAGAGAACTCTCAAATTAGTATGGTGTTCTCTCTTTCTTTTCCTTTCTTTCTTTCTTTCTTTTTGATCTTTCTAAAATGAGAATAAGGTGAAGGGAGGGGGTATTTATAGGTGGAGAGAAGGGTGGATAGTGCAAAATGGCACTCAACAATATGCACAAAACCCCTTCCCCAATTTGTGGGCCGGCCATACCCTAGGGAAAATAGGGGTGAGGTGGAGGGAGGTGTTATGTGGTGGAGGTGTGATGTGGGAGAGATATTTTCTAGTAAGAGTTTTTACTTAATCTTCTCATGCATACAAAAATCCTAGATTAAGCCTCCTAATCAAACCCTAACCCTCTAATTAGGTTGTTATTACAAGATAAACACCTAGTCCAAAGATACACAACACACAATTTGTATAATGTACCAATCGACATACTACACGTATTTGCGCATATATGTCTGTATACCGAAAATCTTCGCATAATCCGTATAAAAATAATTAATTCTTGGAAATAATAATAAAATAAATTTAATTATTAGTTCGGAAGAACACGGTATCAATTTGATACAATACGGATGTATACTGACTGATATCTGGGTACAGATGATGTCTATGAATAGACCGGTTGAAAATCACCAAAATAATTCAATTTTGGAATTAAAACAAAATAATAATAAAATAATAATAAAATAATAATTTATAGATGGTAATATCCGTCCGGGATATTACAATACTCCCTCCTTAGAATAGTTCTTTCCTCAGAACTACGTTAAGTTAGGAAAACAGGCAAACATCCATACCCTAATAACTTGGGGAAGAAAGCTTATGCCGCTTTCCGGCTCCCAAGTGGCTCATCCATGAACTGGTTCTCCAAAGAACCCGACCTTTGCAATTCGATAGCTACTCCCTCCTTAGAATAGGATGTGTCCTATGAACATTACTTCCAACTTCCAGGATTTTCTCCTGTAATTTTGACGCTTCATGTGGTGTAATTGACCGAACAGATTCTTGAGTTGCCTCCAGCACACACTTCAACTATTGGAAAAATAATTTAGACAGACGATTATGATGAACCAAGTTTGAACAAAACAGTTGCCTGGATTTCATATAAAGTGTTACATCATATATAACTTCTTCCGTCCAAAATAAATCTCAAAAGATGCAACCTTTAGACTTAGTTGCAGTTCCATATGCACATATTGTTACTGGCTCCTTCAACTTGCTCTTAGTATGTGCGAATTCTCACCCTTGGTGAACAGGATCCTTTCCCTTAGCGTTCATCTTCGGAGATGATCTGCCGTCATTTTTATGAAACTGGGGGCAGTTTGGCCTCATATGACCAATCTCCCTACAGTTGTAACATGTACGGGTTCCCACCTGAGAGTTCTTCATCGGACATTGTTTCTTGAAATGACCTTGCTTGCCACATAAGAAACAACTTCCCGGGTTGGCGCCTCTAATTCTGCCCCTTGTTTTCTGAGTCTTCTGTTTCTGACCTTGGTTCTCGAATCCGGATGCAGGTGTAGGTCTTTTTCCTTGTCGTCGTGGACAGACTGATTGCTCGTGCCCATCCTCCTCACAGAAATGGCATACTATAACCTTGGCGGTTTCTAGAATTTTCTCCCACTCACGCCGTATTTGTGCTAGTCTGGCATTGAATTATTCCCGCTCCTCTGCCAAGCATGCTAATGTAGCAATACAAGCATCACCCAGTTGCTTAGCTTGACGATCTATCCTGGCTACGTACTTCATTAGCTTCCTCATTTCTCGATATATGCTGGCCGCCGCCGCCCTGCGTTGACCCCTACTTAGTCCTTGCGGTGGTGAAGGCGAGTTCGTCTTGAGGTTAACTTGTAGTGAAATCTCCTTCGGCTCCTCACTCGAGATTATCGGATCCTCCATTGCAGTCGGCTCGATCTCTTCCATCAATACATCCTTGGTTAGGATATCTTCGAATGCCATCCTAAAATACATATGCTGGAATTAGTCCATATATAGAAAAAAATCATAAAACATATGTTGAAAGGAACAACAATATGAATTACAATTGTCTATAACTAACTAAGACCCGACTCCTAAAAGGCATCCAAGTTTAATTTTCCTGCTGTGTTGGACTGTAAATTGAAGTTAGCTCTGATACCACTCTGTAGCGCCCCAATTTCCAATACTGGAAAACCGTGACACGAGCCAAGATCTTTTCTTCAATTAGTCACAATACACAGAAAAACAGGAGAATTTAAAACTTTTTATTCAATACCCAATGTATTCCAAGTCTGAACATTGTACAATTGCAATACATTACAATAGAGTTACAATATCACCTTTACATTTCCAAGTATTATAACCTTCAACATCTTACATCAGGGTACAAGGAATGAAGAACAACACTTGGTAACTCTCACTTGAGTACTTCTCAACTAATAGATAATCAATACATATACTGCAGCAGAACTAAACATAACACTGACTCCTTGCTTTCCTTGCCTTGAGTCCTCCTGAATCTCGCCTTTGTACTTCGGCGATCCAGTACCTATGGAAGTGGGGATGTCAGTATTCACTGACGCTTAAAGGCTGATCATATAGCAGCGAATCTCCCAAACAATATACAAAATATAGCAATGGTGTTGGTGTAGTTTAAGTGTTTGTGAGTGCTATGACTAGACTCTAATGCGATACTTAAATAGAACTAGGATACTCCTATTCAGCAGTCTCCGAAAGCAACATGCAGCCCATACTACATGCACCCCATCTCAAACCGTTTCTTCATATATAGGGATTTTAACCCGCGTTATGAATTCTAATTGTACACAACCTGTTCCCAACATCTACACATGGCTAATGAGGTTGCAGATGTGGTCAAGTCCCACTAATGCAGTTCGCCAGTAGTGTCTATGTTCGCCACTACGACCCGGCTAACCGGACCTCTCTCAAAACAGACGAGACCAATGTATCGGGCGTTATTCCAAAATCAAACTATAGGGTTTCGCAAGCGCAGGGTGGCGCGAAGCCTACCCTGTGGCACCCTCTGGGGTTTCGCAAGCGCAGGACTGCACAATGCATCCTGCGGCACCCCAACCACGGTAGTTTAGGAATTAACAGCGCGAGATACGCAACCCGTGTCCTCAACTTGTGAGACGGCACCGTACGTATCCCTTTGACGGGAAGGTAGAACTAGGATGCTTCCTATTCTAATGTCAGCAAGTCTCCGAAAGCAACATGCAGCCCATACTACATGCGACTCCATCTCAAGCCGTTTCTCCATATATAGGGATTTGACCCGCTTTAAGAATTCTAATTGTACACGACCTGTTCCTGACAATACTCCATGACTCTGTGAGGTTGCAGAAGGGGTCAAGTCCCCCCATGCAGTCTGCTTATGGTGTCTCTGTTTTCCACTACTACCCGGCATGCCGGACCTCACTCGATCCCAGTATATCGGGCATCGTTCCAAATCAAACTATAGGGTTTCGCAAGCGCAGGACAGCTCGAAGCCTATCCTGTGGCACCCTCTGGGGTCTAGCAAGCGCAGGACTGCGCCATGCATCCTATGGCACCCCAGCCACGGTATTTCAGGAATTAACAGAGCGAGATACGCAACCCGTGCTCCCAACTTGTGAGACGCCACCGTACGTATCCCTTTGACGGGAAGGTACAACCCAATGTCACCACCTAAGGCCTCCCTCAAGGGACATGTTGGTCGTCAGGTGCCCCCTACAACCAACTCCTCTCTCTTCGGCAAGGGTCTGAGCAAAATGACCTTTATAAGTCACTACCCTAATGATGTCCCTGACTCGACGATCCTAGGGACGATAATATTATAACATAACATGCTAGGCCTTAAATTAGGCTTCGCAAGACAACTCTACTAGGCTGCTCAACCTAGACTTATCAGAACCCCTCAGGATCCGGTTCGTGGATCATCGATCCAAGACTTCGACCGTGCGAATATACATGCAAGTCGCTACCCTATGTCTTGATGGTCGATAGCCCTTAGGGTGGTAATATCACCCTAGACGAGCACAACGAACTGTGTACTAGCTAACAAGCTATACACAAGTAACAACCACAAACGAGCCAATAAGCTACGTATGAAACAACAACTACCTACGAGCAAGGCGGGCCTCGTAGGAGACAACAACGTTCATACCAGCCAAATAAGCCGCGTATGAGACCAACAACTACGCACGGGCCGGTCGAGCCGCGTACGAGACAACAACCTTCATACGAGCCAAATAAGCTACGTATGAGACTCACAGCTACGTACGGGCCAGTCGAGCCGCGTACGAGATAACAACCTTCATACGAGCCAAATAAGCTACGTATGAGACTCACAGCTACGTACGGACCAGTCGAGCCGCGTACGAGACAACAACCTTATGCAAACAACCATACAGGTAATCAATCTTAAAAAGCAACCAAACGTGCTTACTAGCAAACTCGATCTTCTATTATTAGAAGCAACAGAAGAATCTACTAATAGTCTATGGTCGGTATTCTACTAAGGAAGAACCGAAGGCGACATAACAGCCTTTATCAACTTACTATTACTAGTGGTCTTCCCAATCTTATTACTTCGACCTATAGTGCCTTCAGTATGGCACACAATTGCAAGCATCTTCCTACGACAATCTAATCATATAACACAACCACTCACCATGATACTCCTAAGTACGAATATGATTAAGCTTGTGCTTGCATCGAGCTTAAGCATGAAAATCACTACGACCTAGACATGAAGTCCACTATAGTCAAGCATAGGTTATAACTTGAGCGTAAGTGCTTACTACTTATCATGACTAGTCATCACAACCAAAGCATGGATATATAACTAGTATGGACAAGCCACATTCCAAGGCATGGTAGGTATTCTAACACCACTCCTACGATATTCTAAACATGTATTTAACTTTAACATGGTATACCTCATTCCTAGACATGGCATGCTACTTTCACATTAACGTATAGCATGGTATATAACTTTCCTATAAGCATGTAAGCATGGATAAGTTTATATATCAAGATATCCACTTTCCTACAACTATCTAGGCATAGATAAATGAAACTAGCATGGTATACTACTTTCCCACTATCATCCAAGCATGAATCTTTATTAAGCATGAATAACTACTAAGCATGAATGTCTTACTAAGCATGGGTAACTACTAGTATAAACATACAACATTCCTAAGTATATATATATATATACATATACTTCTATTATGGTAAGTAATTTTATCATGGATCCTACCACATTCTAAGCATGTATGTCGTTCTTAAACATGATAGACTATTTTGGCATGAAACCTACAACATGTATATCATTCCTACACATGGTAGGCAATTTTAGAATTAATCCTACGATATTCCAAGCATAAATAACCTTCTAAACATGATAGGAAATTTTAGAAGGAATCCTACAACATCCTAAGCATCATTAAACATGCTAGGTATTTTTAGAAGAATCCTACAACATTCTAAGTATAATAGATTAATCTAAACATGGTAGGAAATTCTTAGAATGAATCCTACAACATTCCAAGCATAAATAAATTAATCTAAACATGGTAGGAATTTTAGAATGGATCCTACAACATTTTAAGCCTGAATAATACTTTTAAGAATGGTAGATAATTTTAGAATGAATCCTACAACATTCTAAGCATAAATAATACTCCTAAACATGGTAGATAATTTTAGAATGAATCCTACAACATTCTAAGCATAATAATACTCCTAAACATGGTAGATAATTTTAGAATGAATCCTACAATATTCTAAACATGAAATAGTATTCCTAAACATGACAGGAAATTTTAGAAAGCATCCTACAACATTCTAGCATGAAAACATGATAGGTGAATTTTTAGAAGAAATCCTACAACATTTTAAACATAAAGTATGATAGGATATTTTTAGAAGAAATCCTACAACATTTTAAACATAAAACATGATAGGATATTTTTAGAAGAAATCCTACAACATTCTAAACATAAAACATGATAGGATATTTTTAGAAAACATCCTACAACATTCTAAACATAAAACATGATAGGATATTTTTAGAAAACATCCTACAACTATCTAAGCATAAAACATGATAGGATATGTTTAGAAAACATCCTATAACTATCTAAGCATAAAAGCATGAAAGGATATTTTTAGAAAGCATCCTACAACTATCTAAGCATAAAAGCATGATAGGATATTTTTAGAAAACATCCTATAACTATCTACTCCATTTTAATCAAGAACATAACACCCCACTATCTACTACTACTACTACTTCATTCACAACATACAACTTACTACTACTACTACTTTATAAACATTTATACTACTTACTACTACTTCTTCATTTAATCAACATACTACTACTTTATTTAAGCAACCTACTACTACTTTATTTAATCAACATACTACTACTTTTTATTTTAGCATGCTACTTTTTAGTTGCCTACTAGTTTTTATTATTACTAGTGATAAAAGGAAAGATCCTTTTTATTTATTCTACAACTAGTGATTAATAAAGAAAGGATCTTTTTATTATTTCTACAACTAGTGATTAACAAAGAAAAGGTCTTTTTATTATTTCTACAACTAGTGATTAATATAGCAAAGATCTTTTTATTATTTCTACAACTAGTGATTAACAAAGAAAAGATCTCTTTTATAATTTCTACAACTAGTGATTAACAAAGAAAAGATCTTTTTATTAAGAAAGAAAATTATAATAAAACATATGCTTATTATTATTAGTCCAAGTTCAATCACAGTCCTACAACCAACAATGGTTGTAAAGATGTTCATATGCTTATGTATACCAAGTCCTACAAGTCCTACAACCCCCAATCGGTTGTATGTTCAATGTCATATGCAATATGTCTTTTTAGTCCAACAATCATACATAAACAACAACCACAATAATAAAGGTTTGATCTTTATGTGTTTTAGTAGATACTACTACTACTTTATTTCTTTTATTCATCATTCACAACAACACAACAACACACCCATCAAAATAAAAGAAAACAAAACAAGAAGGTAAGAAGAAGAAGTCAAACAACAAAACTAACAAACAAACAAACAATCAACCAAATAAGTGGAGAACCCCCACCTTATTTTACTTTTTAGGAAGAACTTGCTAGCTAAACTTCTCCTTCCCCTAGCTTTAGAAATCTTCTACTAAACCTACAAGAGAACTCTCAAATTAGTATTGTGTTCTCTCTTTCTTTTCCTTTCTTTCTTTCTTTCTTTTTGATCTTTCTAAAATGAGAATAAGGTGAAGGGAGGGGGTATTTATAGGTGGAGAGAAGGGTGGATAGTGCAAAATGGCACTCAACAATATGCACAAAACCCTTTCCCCAATTTGTGGGCCGGCCATACCCTAGGGAAAATAGGGGTGAGGTGGAGGGAGGTGTTATGTGGTGGAGGTGTGATGTGGGAGAGATATTTTCTAGTAAGAGTTTTTACTTAATCTTCTCATGCATACAAAAATCCTAGATTAAGCCTCCTAATCAAACCCTAACCCTCTAATTAGGTTGTTATTACAAGATAAACACCTAGTCCAAAGATACACAACACACAATTTGTATAATGTACCAATCGACATACTACACGTATATGCGCATATATGTCTGTATACCGAAAATCTTCGCATAATCCGTATAAAAATAATTAATTCTCTGAAATAATCATAAAATAAATTTTATTATTAGTTCGGAAGATCACGGTATCAATTTGATACAATACGGATGTATACTGACTAACATCTGGGTACAGATGATGTCTATGAATAGACCGGTTGAAAATCACCAAAATAATTCAATTTTGGAATTAAAACAAAATAATAATAAAATAATAATAAAATAATAATTTATATATGGTAATATCCGTCCGGGATATTACAATACTCCCTCCTTAGAATAGTTCTGTCCTCAGAACTACGTTAAGTTAGGAAAACAGACAAACATCCATACCCTAATAACTTGGGGAAGAAAGCTTATGCCGCTTTCCGGCTCCCAAGTGGCTCATCCATGAACTGGTTCTCCAAAGAACCCGACCTTTGCAATTCGGTAGCTACTCCCTCCTTAGAATAGGACGTGTCCTATGAACATTACTTCCAACTTCCAGGATTTTCTCCTGTAATTTTGACGCTTCATGTGGTGTAATTGACCGAACTGATTCTTGAGTTGCCTCCAGCACACACTTCAACTATTGGAAAAATAATTTAGATAGAAGATTATGATGAACCAAGTTTGAACAAAACAGTTTCCTGGATTTCATATAAAGTGTTACATCATATATAACTTCTTCCGTCCAAAATAAATCTCAAAAGATGCAACCTTTAGACTTAGTTGCAGTTCCATATGCACATATTGTTACTGGCTCCTTCAACTTGCTCTTAGTATGTGCGAATTCTCACCCTTGGTGAACAGGATCCTTTCCCTTAGCGTTCATCTTCGGAGATGATCTGCCGTCATTTTTATGAAACTGGGGGCAGTTTGGCCTAATATGACCAATCTCCCCACAGTTATAACATGTACGGGTTCCCACCTGAGAGTTCTTCATCGGACATTGTTTTCTGAAATGACCTTGCTTGCCACATAAGAAACAACTTCCCGGGTTGGCGCCTCTAATTCTGCCCCTTGTTTTCTGAGTCTTCTGTTTCTGACCTTGGTTCTCGAATCCGGATGCAGGTGTAGGTCTTTTTTCTTGTCGTCGTGGACAGACTGATTGCTCGTGCCCATCCTCCTCACAGAAATGGCATACTATAACCTTGGCGGTTTCTAGAATTTTCTCCCACTCACGTCGTAGTTATGCTAGTCTGGCGTTGAATTATTCCCGCTCCTCTGCCAAGCATGCTAATGTAGCTATACAAGCATCACCCAGTTGCTTAGCTTGACGATCTATCCTGGCTACGTACTTCATTAGCTTCCTCATTTCTCGATATATGCTGGCCGCCGCCGCCCTGCGTTGACCCCTACTTAGTCCTTGCGGTGGTGAAGGCGAGTTCGTCTTGAGGTTAACTTGTAGTGAAATCTCCTTCGGCTCCTCACTCGAGATTATCGGATCCTCCAATGCATTCGGCTCGATCTCTTCCATCAATGCATCCTCGGTAAGGATATCTTCGAATGCCATCCTAAAATACATATAGTGGAATTAGTCCAGATATAGAAAAAAATCATAAAACATAAGTTGAAAGGAATAACAATATGAATTACAATTGTCTATAACTAACTAAGACCCGACTCCTAAAAGGCATCCAAGTTTAATTTTCCTGCTGTGTTGGACTGTAAATTGAAGTTAGCTCTGATACCACTCTGTAGCGCCCCGATTTCCAATACTGGGAAACCGTGACACGAGCCAAGATTTTTCCTTCAATGTCACAATACACAGAAAAACAGGAGAATTTAAAACTTTTTATTCAATACCCAATGTATTACAAGTCTGAACATTGTACAATTGCAATACATTACAATAGAGTTACAATATCACCTTTACATTTCCAAGTATTACAACCTTCAACATCTTACATCTGGGTACAAGGAATGAAGAACAACACTTGGTAACTCTCACTTGAGTACTTCTCAACTAATAGATAATCAATACATATACTGCAGGGGAACTAAACATAACACTGACTCCTTGCTTTCCTTGCCTTGAGTCCTCCTGAATCTCGCCTTTGTACTTCGGCGATCCAGTACCTATGGAAGTGGGGACGTCAGTATTCACTGACGCTTAAAGGCTGATCATATAGCAGCGAATCTCCCAAACAATATACAAAATATAGCAATGGTGTTGGTGTAGTTTAAGTGTTTGTGAGTGCTATGACTAGACTCTAATGCGATACTTAAATAGAACTAGGATACTCCTATTCAACAGTCTCCGAAAGCAACATGTAGCCCATACTACATGCACCCCATCTCAAACCGTTTCTTCATATATAGGGATTTTAACCCGCGTTATGAATTCTAATTGTACACAACCTATTCCTGACATCTACACGTGGCTAATGAGGTTGCAGATGTGGTCAAGTCCCACTAATGCAGTTCGCCAATGGTGTCTATGTTCGCCACTGCGACCCGGCTAACTGGACCTCTCTCAAAACAGACGAACCCAATGTATCGGGCGTTATTCCAAAATCAAACTATAGGGTTTCGCAAGCGCAGGGTGGCGCGAAGCCTACCCTGTGGCACCCTCTGGGGTTTCGCAAGCGCAGGACTGCACAATGCATCCTGCGGCACCCCAGCCACGGTAGTTCAGGAATTAACAGCGCGAGATATGCAACCCGTGTCCTCAACTTGTGAGACGGCACCGTACGTATCCCTTTGACGGGAAGGTAGAACTAGGATGCTTCCTATTCTAATGTCAGCAAGTCTCCGAAAGCAACATGCAGCCCATACTACATGCGACTCCATCTCAAGCCGTTTCTCCATATATAGGGATTTGACCCGCGTTAAGAATTCTAATTGTACACGACCTGTTCCTGACAATACTCCATGACTCTGTGAGGTTGCAGAAGGGGTCAAGTCCCCCCATGCAGTCTGCTTATGGTGTCTCCGTTTTCCACTACTACCCGGCATGCCGGACCTCACTCGATCCCAGTATATCGGGCATCGTTCCAAATTCAAACTATAGGGTTTCGCAAGCGCAGGACAGCTCGAAGCCTACCCTGTGGCACCCTCTGGGGTCTAGCAAGCGCAGGACTGCGCCATGCATCCTGTGGCACCCCAGCCACGGTATTTTAGGAATTAACAGAGCGAGATACGCAACCCGTACTCCCAACTTGT
Source organism: Hemerocallis citrina (assembly GCA_017893485.1). Taxonomy (NCBI): domain Eukaryota; kingdom Viridiplantae; phylum Streptophyta; class Magnoliopsida; order Asparagales; family Asphodelaceae; genus Hemerocallis; species Hemerocallis citrina. Next base: position 42,788,901 of record CM030363.1, read on the forward strand.
GAGACGCCACCGTACGTATCCCTTTGACGGGAAGGTACAACCCAATGTCACCATCTAAGGCCTCCCTCAAGGGACAAGTTGGTCGTAAGGTGCCCCCTACAACCAACTCCTCTCTCTTCGACAAGGGTCAGAGCAAAATGACCTTTATAAGTCACTACCCTAATGATGTCCCTGACTCGACGATCCTAGGGACGATAATATTATAACATAACATGCTAGGTCTTAAATTAGGCTTCGCAAGACAACTCTACTAGGCTGCTCAACCTAGACTTACCAGAACCCCTCAGGATCCGGTTCGTGGCTCATCGATCCAAGACTTCGACCGTGCGAATATACATGCAAGTCGCTACCCTATGTCTTGATGGTCGATAGCCCTTAGGGTGGTAATATCACCCTAGACGAGCACAACGAACTGTGTACTAGCTAACAAGCTATACACGAGTAACAACCACATACGAGCCAATAAGCTACGTATGAAACAACAACGACCTACGAGCCAGGCGGGCCTCGCAGGAGACAACAACGTTCATACCAGCCAAATAAGCCGCGTATGAGACCAACAGCTATGCACGGGCCGGTCGAGTCGCGTACGAGACAACAACCTTCATACGAGCCAAATAAGCTACGTATGAGACTCACATCTACGTACGGGCCAGTCGAACCTCGTACGAGACAACAATCTTCATACGAGCCAAATAAGCTACGTATGAGACTCACAGCTACGTACGGGCCAGTCGAGCCGCGTACGAGACAACAACCTTATGCAAACAACCATACAGGTAATCAATCTTAAAAAGCAACCAAACGTGCTTACTAGCAAACTCGATCTTCTATTATTAGAAGCAATAGAAGAATCTACTAATAGTCTATGGTCGGTATTCTACTAAGGAAGAACCGAAGGCGACATAACAGCCTTTATCAACTAACTATTACTAGTGGTCTTCCCAATCTTATTACTTCGACCTATACTGCCTTAAGTATGGCACACAATTGCAAACATCTTCCTACGACAATCTAATCATATAACACAACCTATACTGCCTTAAGTACGAATATGATTAAGCTTGTGCTTGCATCGAGCTTAAGCATGAAAATCACTACGACCTAGACATGAAGTCCACTATAGTCAAGCATAAGTTATAACTTGAGCGTAAGTGCTTACTACTTATCATGACTAGTCATCACAACCAAAGCATGGATATATAACTAGTATGGACATGCAACATTCCAAGGCATGGTAGGTATTCTAACACCACTCCTACGATATTCTAAACATGTATTTAACTTTAACATGGTATACCTCATTCCTAGACATGGCATGCTACTTTCACATTAACGTATAGCATGGTATATAACTTTCCTATAAGAATGTAAGCATGGATAAATTTATATATCATGATATCCACTTTCATACAACTATCTAGGCATAGGTAAATGAAACTAGCATGGTATACTACTTTCCCACTATCATCCAAGCATGAATCTTTATTAAGCATGAATAACTACTAAGCATGAATGTCTTACTAAGCATGGGTAACTACTAGTATAAACATACAACATTCCTAAGTATATATATATATACATATACTTCTATTATGGTAAGTAATTTTATCATGGATCCTACCACATTCTAAGCATGTATGTTGTTCTTAAATAGGATAGACTATTTTGGCATGAAACCTACAACATGTTTATCATTCCTACACATGGTAGGCAATTTTAGAATTAATCCTACGATATTCCAAGCATAAATAACCTTCTAAACACGATAGGAAATTTTAGAAGGAATCCTACAACATTCTAAGCATCATTAAACATGCTAGGTATTTTTAGAAGAATCCTACAACATTCTAAGTATAATAGATTAATCTAAACATGGTAGGAAATTCTTACAATGAATCCTACAACATTCCATGCATAAATAAATTAATCTAAACATGGTAGGAATTTTAGAATGGATCCTACAACATTTTAAGCATGAATAATACTTCTAAGCATGGTAGATAATTTTAGAATGAATCCTACAACATTCTAAGCATAAATAATACTCCTAAACATGGTAGATAATTTTAGAATGAATCCTACAATATTCTAAGCATAATAATACTCCTAAACATGGTAGATAATTTTAGAATGAATCCTACAACATTCTAAACATGAAATAGTATTCCTAAATATGATAGGAAATTTTAGAAAGCATCCTACAACATTCTAGCATGAAAACATGATTGGTGAATTTTTAGAAGAAATCCTACAACATTTTAAACATAAAACATGATAGGATATTTTTAGAAGAAATCCTACAACATTTTAAACATAAAACATGATAGGATATTTTTAGAAGAAATCCTACAACATTCTAAACATAAAACATGATAGGATATTTTTAGAAAACATCCTACAACATTCTAAACATAAAACATGATAGGATATTTTTAGAAAACATCCTACAACTATCTAAGCATAAAACATGATAGGATATGTTTAGAAAACATCCTATAACTATCTAAGCATAAAAGCATGATAGGATATTTTTAGAAAGCATCCTACAACTATCTACTCCATTTTAATCAAGAACATAACACCCCACTATCTACTACTACTACTACTTCATTCACAACATACAACTTACTACTGCTACTACTTTATAAACATTTATACTACTTACTACTACTTCTTCATTTAATCAACATACTACTACTTTATTTAAGCAACCTACTACTACTTTATTTAATCAACATACTACTACTTTTTATTTTAGCATGCTACTTTTTAGTTGCCTACTAGTTTTTATTATTACTAGTGATAAAAGGAAAGATACTTTTTATTTATTCTACAACTAGTGATTAATAAAGAAAGGATCTTTTTATTATTTCTACAACTAGTGATTAACAAAGAAAAGGTCTTTTTATTATTTCTACAACTAGTGATTAATAAAGCAAAGATCTTTTTATTATTTCTACAACTAGTGATTAATAAAGAAAAGATCTCTTTTATTATTTCTACAACTAGTTATTAACAAAGAAAAGATCTTTTTATTAAGAAAGAAAATTACAATAAAACATATGCTTATTATTATTAGTCGAAGTTCAATCAAAGTCCTACAACCAACAATGGTTGTAAAGATGTTCATATACTTATGTATACCAAGTCCTACAAGTCCTACAACCCCCAATCGGTTGTATGTTCAATGTCATATGCAATATGTCTTTTTAGTCCAACAATCATACATAAACAATAACCACAATAATAAAGGTTTGATCTTTATGTGTTTTAGTAGATACTACTACTACTTTATTTCTTTTATTCATCATTCACAACAACACAACAACACACCCATCAAAATAAAAGAAAACAAAACAAGAAGGTAAGAAGAAGAAGTCAAACAACAAAACTAACAAACAAACAAACAATCAACCAAATAAGTGGAGAACCCCCACCTTATTTTACTTTGTAGGAAGAACTTGCTTGCTAAACTTTTCCTTCCCCTAGCTTTAGAAATCTTCTACTAAACCTTCAAGAGAACTCTCAAATTAGTATGGTGTTCTCTCTTTCTTTTCCTTTCTTTCTTTCTTTCTTTTTGATCTTTCTAAAATGAGAATAAGGTGAAGGGAGGGGGTATTTATAGGTGGAGAGAAGGGTGGATAGTGCAAAATGGCACTCAACAATATGCACAAAACCCCTTCCCCAAATTGTGGGCCGGCCATACCCTAGGGAAAATAGGGGTGAGGTGGAGGGAGGTGTTATGTGGTGGAGGTGTGATGTGGGAGAGATATTTTCTAGTAAGGGTTTTTACTTAATCTTCTCATGCATACGAAAACCCTAGATTAAGCCTCCTAATCAAACCCTAACCCTCTAATTAGGTTGTTATTACAAGATAAACACCTAGTCCAAAGATACACAACACACAATTTGTATAATGTACCAATCGACATAGTACACGTATGTGCGCATATATGTCTGTATACCGAAAATCTTCGCATAATCCGTATAAAAATAATTAATTCTCGAAAATAATAATAAAATAAATTTTATTATTAGTTCGGAAGATCACTGTATCAATTTGATACAATACGGATGTATACTGACTGATATCTGGGTACAGATGATGTCTATGAATAGACCGGTTGAAAATCACTAAAATAATTCAATTTTGGAATTAAAACAAAATAATAATAAAATAATAATAAAATAATAATTTATATATGGTAATATCCGTCCGGGATATTACATTTTTGATGCAAAAAACTGAAGATTTTTGGTAAAAAATCAACAACAAAAAAAACAAATATAATGATTTATTTATTTTTATTGATTTGTTGAGTTGAAATTTTACAATTTGGCCATGAGAAAAATAAAATATAAATTTTAATTTGCCAATTGAGCAGAAAGTGCAATAAATAATTCTAAAAGGGTTTAAATGAGCTAATATGATTTTTAGTTAGTTTAATTAAATTAAAACTAATTAATTTCATTTTTATTTTTAAATCCTAATTTCTGATTTTATTTTGTGTGTGCAGCACGTGTTCGAAGAAAAAGAAAAGAAGGAAAATGAGCAAGAAATAAAGATCAAATTAAAGAAGAAAGCAAATAAATAAAGATATGTGGTTTTTTTGCAAAAGTGAGCCCTAATTATACCCTTATAAATACAACAGCTGATTGAAGAGAGAAGTAGCGCTGAACGAAGGGAGAGAGCGACGGCTGACCCCTAATCATTTAAAAAAAAATGCAGTGACGTGGCGTGCTTGGATCGAAACAGACAGAGAGAGGACGTCAGCGATGCTGACCTAGCGGTGCTGTGTTCGAGACAAGACAAGACAGGGATAGAGAAGAGAGAAAGGGATTTGACCTTGGCTGCGCGCAGTTTGAGGCATTCGGTTTGCAATTTTTTCTACTAAACAGTCCCTTTTTGTATCTTATTTTTCATTCTCTAATTTTTTATAATGCAATCCAAGACAATATTTGTTAGTTGCAATTTTATTATGAACTAAATTTATTTTTCAAGGGCTTTGATGTAGCCTAGTTTGGAGAACACAATTTTTATTCCATATTATTTTTCTATTTTTCCATAGTTTTGTGTTTGATTTTTATTCTGAATGCGTACAATTGGTGGACAGACATTTGTATGATTTATTGGATCATGGAGAGACCGAGAGGTAATTTGTGAATTAGAACTATAAAATTAAACACGATTGATTGAGCGAAATTAGAGATGATTACCACAATTGATGTGACCGTTAAGAAATCCACAGAACTTAATGAGTCTTCAATTAATTAAATTTGTGTATGAACTATGACAAACTGTTAGTTGGAGATATTTTTGGTGTTGTTCAAGAGAAAGCATTGAATAAATTGGAGATTTCGGTTTACAACATGGAAAAATAATCTTTTTATTCATATGGAATTATAAACAGTGTGGGATAAACTATGTGAAATAAAAAGCCCTAGAGTTGATTTTGGAATTAATAAACAACATAAATTCATATTCCGTCTCTCTTAATTAATTTAGTTAGTTATTTTGATAAATTCAATTTAGTTGTTTTATTTATTAAATTTCGATTTTCCAAATAGTAGTTAATATAGTAATATCGGTACTTAATAAAATAATTTGTCCCTGTGGGTT